>JAOWCC010001589.1:82586259-83186259 GCA_030867875.1 Actinernus sp. WN-2022 | reverse complement strand
GGCTCTGCTAATGACGTCTACAATAACACAACACAAAATAGCTCACTGACCATCCACGAGTTGCCCTTAGGGGCCCTATGTTTAACCGATTCATCTCAGAAATGATCCACTTCAAAAGCTAGAATTTTGTCGTATACTTGTATATTGATCCTACCAGGAGCCCGATCCTACCAATTCGACAGTTTTTACAGTTTTATGGTTTTTTGTTTGTTTCATAGTTCTCTTTCGTCTTGTTGAGTCACTAATATGAAAACGGCGGAAAAAAAAAAAGAACTTTCGCGCGCTTCCCGAAAATGGGAGTACTGGTAACCGGATCAAACATAAAACATTATCAAACATAAAAATATAGAAGTAAATAAGTCATGTAACGGCTATGTCTATACAGAAAAGACTGATATTTCTCTGTCAAAATTAATAAGCAGTTAATTAACATTATTCACCGAAGTGGAGGTGAATAGTGGTGGATATTTACCGAGCCGCTTTATACCACACAGGTGAATTATAGCCAGCACCAAATAGTTATTTTATTTTCTGTCAAATGGACAAAAACTCTCGCGAGGTTATCGCTGCTTCGCTCGGAGGTGAATATGAAATCATATTCACTGTTTGAGTAGCCAATCAGAGCGCGCGAAAAGTGATATTCGATCACTGGCGTGGTATATACTAATACACAATATCATGCAAATCCTGATGTTGCCATGGAAACACTCTTGGCCCCAGACTGCTTCAATGAGGAAATGAAATCAGTTCCTTGATTTCTCCTTTGTAAAACACAATTTACTGCTGTGGACATATCAAAAGATTTGGAACAATAGGCATAGGATGTGAGTGGCTTAAAGCAAATCTGAGTTTGAATAATATTCATTTTATGATTTGTCTCCAACTGTGTCCAACTAATGACGTCATATATCATCAATTTTCATATTCCAAAAACCTGAATAAAAAGGTTGGAACGAGATGAGATATTACCAAATGGAAAACGCCATCCTTCTTCATTTAGGCACACACGAGTCATTACCCAGAGCGCCATCTCCCATATTATAATACTACATCTGTGATGTAGCGGTTTTACAGACCAGCTTATTTTTAGAATGTGTTTCTCGCGAGTTCGGTTCCGCTAACCAATCATATTAAGCGTTTGCGTGCTCGTCTTTATTCAAATGATTAATGATGTAGCAGGCAATGCTGGTTGACCAAACAAGAGAAGCTAACGAGGCATCATGACGAGGCATCATAACGAGGCATCATAACGAGGCATCATGACGAGGCATCATGACGAGGCATCATAACGAGGCATCATAACGAGGCATCATAACGAGGCATCATAACGAGGCATCATAACGAGGCATCATAACGAGGCATCATAACGAGGCATCATAACGAGGCATCATGACGAGTTGAAAGCGAACAGTGAGAACTGACCTAACCCGGCTGGTAAAACGCTGCATCACGAATGTATGATAGATGAACGCTATGGGTAATGGCTCCTGAGATACAAACATATCAAAAGAAAAATGAGAAATTAATAGACCACTTTCGATATATGCTTCGCAAACGATCCAATGCGAGGCTCAGGGACAAAATTGCGCAGTGAATCCTAATAACATAAGAAACATTAAATGTTTATTTTGTTATATCATAGAAAGAAAAAATAAGGTAACTTATACGGACTTCTGGTAGTTAGCCATATTTGTTGCTGTCCTCCATAGAAAAAACGGCTCCTTTAAGGCGAACATATGGTGAAATACATATATAGTTTGCTTTGCCTTTTATTTTTCAGTTCGCTAATAAGAGATGTGAACCTCCGATAAAGATACCGGAGCTCAAACTGAACGGTTAGTATACAAATTATATTAAATGGTTTCTTCCAGTTCGTTCTCTAGATTTAAAATATGTGCATGTTTCGATCATACGGAATTTTAATCCTTTCGTCATTTAATTTGATGAGCAAAGAAATTTATTGATCCTAATTTATTTATTTATTTATTTATGACATTCGGACACAAGGTCACGGGAGAAGAAACAATAGGACTCAAAGTCCCTTACAAGGTTTGCCTCCACGCGAGCACCGGTCAATGATGGTGGAAAACGTAGCAAAATATAGAGATTATTACATGTTAAGAGCTTGATATCGTTTTTATTCACGAGGTTTTCGTATCATATCGCGAACGAGCAAGTCCGCGAGCGAGTGAGCGATATGATACGAAAATCGAGTGAATAAAAACGATATCAAGCTCTTAACATGCCATAATTTGTTTATTATACATTTAAAGTGAATACAATAACGCAAAATTAAGCATAACAAAATTTATTTCTAAAAGCAATAGTACAGTGAAGTGATATCGTATCACTTCACTGATATGGTTTTTATTCACGGCTTTATCGCACGGATATTAACCCCAAATGTGTAATAAAATTATATATTAAACGAAGTAATGTACACAAATAATGAAAGAATGAACGGAAACGATAAGGGCTAAAGAAGCTACAGTACAATCTATTAAATATATTAGAGCGTAAAACCTAGAACAGCTACGCTATACATATTAACTTCCAGTGATAAAAGAAAAGAAAGCAAAAGAAAAATAAATTGCTTTGAAATTGTATTTTCCAGCTATTCGTAAGTTAACTGAAATCCATCATATTCAAGTGGATAATTTGTGGTTTCTTCTTGTCATAATGTATTGTAAAATATCACTAGTCAACACGAATCCGTTTTCATTTGAAAACGCAAACTTTTCCTTCCGTTTCGGCCTCTCGTCCACACGACACCGACAAAAATGATGGCAAAAACGCAAACTTTCGAAACCGCCTTCCAAAATGGAAACTTTTGAAAACGCAAACTTTTGACAACGGTTTCGTGTGGACGGCTATCGTTTTCGTATGGACGTCAGAACTGACTGAAAACGCAAACTTGTGACAACGATTGGTCACATGATCTCATTCCCATGTCTAGATTAGACATGCGCAAAAGCCAAACTCGTACACAGACTCCAGCAAACTCCAGGTGAAGACTTCTTCGTGTACAACTCGAGTTGTAAGAAAGAACCGGGATTCGGCGAGGATGTGGAGGGAAGATGCAAAATGTTTTCTATCGTCCTATCCCCTTTTTCCGCCCGTAGTCTACTTTTTATCCCCAGGATACCCTGCTCAGTTTTATCAATCTTTCAGGGGAAAAACTACGACTTAAGGTGCCATGCATGAACCTTATTTGTTTTATTTAAAATATCAATTCTATATCAAGTGACTGAGTAGAATGTTATAATATTGCTGGGTATGAATATTGTGTCTATGAGTATAGAGGCTTTAATTTCCAAAATGCTAATTTCAAGACGTCAGGATAAGCATCATTTATTATACAAAAGTTTGCTGTTGCAGATAAACAATCTTTTTTTAAATATCAGTGTTCTACTTGTGATTTAAATAAATGATTTTACAGATTTGTTTTCCAAAACTCTTCTTATAATATTTATGTTAATTTGCGCGAAAGCAAGACTAAGTACGGATAAAGAGAGGATTAAATGGATCCAACCTATAATAATCCAAGACCAAGTACAAAATGAATGAAGAAGGCTTTAACAACGTATATCAAAGCAAACCACAACTTCACGTTCAATGCCCACTTTTAAGCGAGGAGAGCCTTCTTCGACTCCACGCGTAAGAAAAGGGAAGAGAAAAGAAGCCTCTGCAGCATTCGTGGTGTTTTCCGCCCAAGATTATGGGCTAGTCAAGCCTGTTAAACCGGTTTATCAGCGCGCGGCTAAATGTTTGGTTTAAACTGATGACCAAACAACAATGGCAGACAAAGGAGATCGAGATACGACTGAGTGACCGAGTGAGTCTGGTACGAGACAAAACAGTTGGCGCATGCTCGATACGAAAACAACACGAATGCTGCAGTCTTCTTTTCTCTTCGCTTTTCGTGGAGTTGAAGAAGAAGGCTCTTCTCGCAGGGTACCGTTCAAGTAGCTTTCACAAAAGCGTTTGAAGCCCTCGCATAGCTCCCTTTCTCCACTATTACTAGCAAATTTTCTCACGACCTATTCTGCAAAAGCAAAATTGAAATATGGAATGAAAGATAAGTCTTGAGACATCTCGTTGATCGAGGAAGCCGCCAGCTTGGAATGAATTTGATCCGTACATAGCCTCACTTCTGCGCGGATTAGCATAAATGTTAAGAAGAGCCTTACGTCCATTCACGAGCATTAAGAAATATTTCCAAATACCTACCCTAACGGACGTCCTGTTATTAGCATTTTGGAAATTAAAACCTCTATGATTCACTGACACGGCATCCAAATCAAGAAATACTGTACCATTATACTATTCACTTGATGTAGAATTGATATTTGAAATAAAAAAATAAGGTTCATAGGCACTTTAATTTATTATAAATAATAAATGCCTGAAAAATAACAACTACTGAATTATCGGGGGCACTTATATGATAGATGGGTAGTAGCGGTGCGGTCATGGGATCTAGCAGTAGTAGGTAGGTAGCGGTGCGGTCATGGGATCTAGTAGGTACGTACCGGACCAGTGTTACGAGAAAAAATAGGGTATTTACTTCATGGTAGTGTTTCGTTCCATATAGTCTCCCTCTACTGTTTTACAGTATTATGCAGGGAGACTATATGGAACGAAACACTACCATGAAGTATATACCAAAAATAGCTCAAAACTTGAATTTCCAAGTTATTGGATTTTCTCCCTGTTGATCTGAATCAGCTATAACCCTTAATTCCACATATTTTTACGAAAAACCGGAACCGAAAATCGGAATTAGGTTCAAAACTCGGGACCGCTGCACATATATATTACGTCATCAACAAGACCCAGGATTGAATGATCATAGCTCTCTGTTTGTAAATCATTTTATGTTTTTATGAACTCCACATTGTAGCATGCAAGTCTTTCAATGGCTCATCCTATGTGGTCTCTCAACTGGAAAGACCTTGGAAGGATGCCCAGTTACGGTGTCAGTTTTACGGAATGCATCTGGCCTCGATTCACAGTGAGGAAGAAAACAAATTTGTGAATGATACACTCTCGAAGCAGGGAGTCCCTGAAACTTCCTGGATTGGGTTAAATGATCTGGAGAGCGAAGGCAAGATGACCTGGACGGACGGGACACCTTTGGACTATAACAAATGGGTGAAAGGAGAACCGGACAACGGAAGAGCGCAAAACAAAAGCGATTCCGAACAGGATTGTGTCAGGTTTCGTCTTCAGTATCGAAGCTGGATGGATCGGCAGTGCGTAACGCCATATACCTACATTTGCAAAGCCTCCTGTCATTAAATACACAACGTAAAACAGCAACAGACTATAGCCTCCTTTGCAGCCGTTCTGAGGGTCGTCACGCAACGCTCCGCTGCAAAGAAGGCAGCTGTGTCACGGTGAGACGCATACAGCTATTTTAGCTATTTTCATATGAACTGATGAACCTCTCGCACATCTGGGATGGTTAATTAAAATCAAAACAAATATGGAAACATGACCAACAAGCTGTGTATAGACGTAGTCTGCATATCATTTCAATCAAGTATTAAGAGAGGAGACTTTAACTGTTTGTAGCCAATTAACAGCCACCAATGGAACATTGACTCCAAACATGTACACCACCATGACATAGCCCCTTTAACTAGCACGAGTACCATAGCAGAACAAAATTAAGCATGCTGAGAAATTTTACTATGATATAATAATAATAACAAGAGGCTGTATGCAGCCTATACTCGGGCCATATCAGTCTATAAGTATGATGCATGGTAATTTTTGGGATTGGGTTGGATTGATTCCTGTGGTTTGTACAGGTTTGGGATGAGCCGTGATGTCACAAACCAGTATAAAACACTGGGATCTGTTAACACAATCAGAAAAAAAACAGCCACAATACCTGGGACTAGGCTGGTGCCACATATATTAGCAATGTTATAAACGAAAAATGATTGCGTCTGAGTATGTGAAATATTATTTAATCGAATATAAAAAATACCACCATACAAAAGATCACATCAAAATTAGTATGCTGACTGAGTTTCAAGCAAACATTTTCTTATCAGTAATCATACATCTGGTTCTATTTAGAGGAGTTATGCAGTTACATTTTATCATGTCTATAAACTTTCCTTTCAATAATAGTTCTTCTTTCAGAATGTTGATGATCATAAACTCAGGTGTTGAAGCAGGTGAATGGTTTTCCTAGAGTACAGCTGTCAGTAACTATTTCCGTGTTTCTATTTTACCTGGATCCTTCCATCCACAGTTTTTATTTTCGAGTGTATGAGATTCCCTTCCATGTGATTGGAAACAGTTATTTAGCTGTCAATTACCAACTACATCCATTGTCAACTACATGCAGCTGTGCTCCCAATGAACTGGTATAAACTGGTGCTGAACTGGTAATATGATGTTCCTTGATGGTTATTTTTCTGGACTTGCTGAATCAGCTTTGAAGTTCATTAGCGTTATAGGCATACAGCATGATATAGGGAAGTACAACGGTGGGTACAATTCCCCTCCATGTCACTTAAAACAGTTATTTAGCTGTAAATTACCAACTACTTCCACTGTCAACTGCATATATGTACCATCTCCAAATAGGTGCTTTCATTTCCAGCACCTTAGTCAAGACTGGAGACATACATGTAGCATTGATATAGATGTACATATAAAAGTTAATTGTCCTGTGATGTTCAAAATTCTGAGCAACACTTGTTCAGTGCATTGATACAAAGTTCTATGGTTAACTGGTAATATGTGCCTTGTACATGGATATATGTAATCTGCAGGCAGGACTGAATCAGCTTTTTGGAGAACACTACAGGAGTTCACTAGGCCAGCCTCACTGGGAAGTACTGTACAACAGTGGGAATAATTATTATGCCTGCAAATATAAAAATATGGGTGTGTAAATATATTATTGGTTTTTGACAGGCAATATAAGCTTGTTAACACACACAGAAAATATAATCCTCCATAACCCTACATGTACCTTTGCTATAAGCTCGTGGAAGCTCCATATGTTGATCCTGAGGCAATATGGCTAACCTGGTAATATTGTGGACCTTGTTGACATATGTAATCTACAGGCTGGTTATTTTTCTGGACTGAATCAGCTTTATCGAAGAACGCTATAGGAGTTCACTAGGCCAACCTCACAGGGAAGTACAATATGTAGGAATAATTATGCCTAGAAAAAAATGTGGGCATGTAAATAATTATATTATACTATTGACATGAAGCAGAGCTAGTTAACATACAAAGTAAAAAATACCTTCCCTTCATTCCCTCCCCTACATTCCCTGTTGAAAACTTACCTTTGTTATGAGCTCCTTAAGCTCCATGTGTGGGCCCTGGGGCCCTAATATAATTTATTACTCTATTAATAAATCATACATACTGTACATGTACAATGTATGTCTTTATGTCTTATAAATTATATTCAAAATGTTTTTTGATAAACTGATTTTCAGCTATCTCTAATAACAGTAATAATTAGTCATTAAAGGAATAATTATTGGTGATGTTTGTTCCAACTGTAGGAAAATTAACTAAGAGCAAATGTTGAGTGTCCAGTCTACTTAATGTGATGTACCAGTACTACAATGTATTGAATCTTGAACAGCCCATGTACATGTACAGTAAGTGTATGTGATAACATTTATGATCAGAATTTTGAATTGTTGTGGTTTGATATATACCTGATCTAACAAACTTCCTGCTGATACAAATGTTGATCTTTCTACAATTTGTTGATAACTATTTGTTGATATGTTCCATCACTGTTTTTAAATGGTTAGATTGTATGAAAATTTGACAAAATGAATTATTAATATGCTTATACACTGAGAAAGCGCCGGGTTTCAACATAAATACACCTGAACTTAATGGCGAATTTAGCGAAGTTTTCAAGTGAACTTTTGCTTTAACAATTTCAGGACATGCTTACACTGTATCACGCTTGAACTTGAAGTTCACAAATTATCACTTTGCTGACAGTTTATTTGTATCTCAGTTGAGAGTATTCTTTTGAGTATTCTTATGAGTATTTTTTTAGTATACTTTTGAGCTATCGTTTTAAATACATGAGATAGCACTGAAGTTCAAAAGTGCTCGTAAAGAGATTGTTGTGCCTCAGAACTGTCTAGCGTCGTAGTTACGACTGTATAATGACAGTGTATAATGTAAGTGGTGTGTAATACTGAGCACAAGATGCAAAATACAAAAAAACATGCAAAACTCACCTGAAAACTCGAAGCCTCGATGGACATGCAACAATATCAACAGCGAGCGAGAAACTGAATCTCATCGAATTAAACCTCTGGGTAATATTGTCATCGCCTCGAAATGTAGTTGTTGAACAAAAAAGATTCGCGTTGAGCAATGCAGGAACTGCTTTTATTAACAAAACGTCTATGATACTTCTTGTTACTCGCATTTCCTAACACACTGTATGTTTTCTTGTCCATCCTCCATCAATACTGCAACGCTTCATGAAAGGTCGATTATACCCTCCACAAGCCCTCCCTCGGGAAATATTGTCCATCGAACAATGAGCTCCTGTGTAATCTGATTGGTTAACGGCGAAATAACTCGACTTGAAAAAAAAACACTTGCGATTTAAGACTCGTGCCGGCCAAAGGCCTGGCCCGAGTAATAATAAGGAGTCACCAAGACCCGACCCTGAAGGCACTAGTTAGTTGGTGACAGAAGCGAGGAGATCCTAAGACGGATCCAGAAAGCAATATTTACTATCTAGTTAGTAGAATAATTTAAATCTTTAGCGATGGACGGGTAATGGGCTCCTGCGATGGACACATGTCTTTGTTTTTATAGCCATCGGTTTTAATTACTGGGTCGTTTTAAGCATTGACTTTCTTTTTGTCATATTTTATTGTAACACACTAATTTTTAGATCACCTTAGATTAGTTTTAACTACAGCAGTTGGCTACGTTCGCGCCCAACTGGTGCCTTTTATTTCTGCTGCATGGGCATCCAGAAGTTAGATACTGCCGTCATAATAATAACAAGAGCCTATCTGGGCTTTCACTCGGGCCACATGAGATTGAAGATGAAATACACTTTCATTTGAAATCCTCTTAGTAATAACCAAAGGGAAGAATTATTAGCTGAATTTAGCAGTCCTTTAGGAGTGGCCGGTAGCGCGGTGACTTTCATTCTCTGCTCCCCTAGTATATATGTAATTTAATAGTTTTGTTTTTCTCGTATGTTGACCTTTTAATTTAAACACTACTTATTCGTTTAACACACTGCATTTGAGCAGACATATATTAATTGTTTTGAACACGAGAATTAACCGTACTACCGTACTTCATGGTCCCTTTCTTTAGTAGTGGGTTGTCGGTCAGGTGATTGTAAACTCTCGTCATTTAGCACAGAAAATGTATTCTGATGAATAGGGATCGGGTTGTCATGTAAGAAAGATGACTCTTGAACAAACTCAGTGATAAGCTTCAGTAGGTTGGGTAGAGTCTCGGAACACTGGAGACCTTGGTCTTTCATTGTCTTCTTTTTTGTATTCTTGATTATTTTTTTTAAGTTCGAAAGTCGGATCTCAGCTTTATTATAAATATCCGCTTTCAACTCGCCATTTTCAACTTCTAGGTCAATAATATATTCGTGATGACAGCATCTTGATTTCGGTCTTGTATATATTATCTTGCTGCACTAATTTGTCTTCCAAATGACTGAGTTTGGTTTCTTGATTCGTGTTTTGATGTGACGAGAGTAAGAATTCATTACGCATATCAGTTAGGTCAGCCTCCATGTTACAAATCAAGGTCATTAAAGCAGCGAGAGAGTTCTTATTGCGGGCTAACAATCCTCGTGAAGAATCTAAAGAATTCCGTCTCTTCCGGTTTGAATTTGACTCATGTGTATGTTGCTTTTGGAGTTTCAAGGATATGTTGATCCAAAACTACAGGCTCTTGGGGTTTTTCATTGAAAGCTTGTACAGCTTGTACCGTTTCCGCTAGGTCAATATCCTCGCTGGAACGAAATAACTTGATCTCAATACTCTCTGATCCAACTTACGGTAAATTTAAATCTCTGACAGTTTTTAAGAGACTCGTAATATTGGTCTTGAAGTGCCTTCACCCAAAATAAGATGTTCTCCTCGGATGTTTTAAATGCAGCACAGCGAGCCGATGGCTTATAGATTCCAATATCTATTTCTTCGAATTTTAGCTTTCCGGATCCTGGCCCCTCACTGGCTTCAGGTCATCATACGTGTCGTATATAAAATCACTGGCCATCTGTGTAAAAAACGCGGTCCTTAGGCTTTCGCACGAGTGAAGTTCAATAAAACATTAAACTGGCTTATGTATTAAATTATGTAAATAAATTAACCTGGCGATTGTTGCGTGACCACGGCACAGTGCAATCTGATTGGTGTGAATTTGACCTTTAACGCATGTGCAGAAATCTTGCGACACCCAAAAAAAAAAAAAATGACTTGCATTTTAAGACTCGGTGCTGCCACAGCCCGAGTAATAATATCACGGTTCCCTCGGGTACATTGTTCCAAGAGAGACATTTGATCTCTAAATGCCCTGATCACTGTTATTTATCGAACCTCATGCACTAAACATTAGGTACGATTAGTAACTAATCAGTACCTAACGTTTATACAAAAGGTTCGCTAATGGATACGTCCCTCATATTCATTCAACGCGACATCTACCAATACCTATATAGGCTTGAACCTTCTTTCACGTCTAATACATGTGGGATAACTAGTAATACTATTGCGCATGCGTCGTACCACATTTTTATCAGGCCTATATAAATGCCAAACTACTACCACGGATTCCCAAGAGTATTGATAGCAACCAAAACTATTTAATTTCTTCATTTTGAACTTCTTGACTCGGCCAAAAGCGTTCTTGTTTTACTCTCCTACTTCCTCGGAAACCGTAATATTACAAACTGATAGCATGGTATTTCGGTTGATTAGTGATTAAATGTCCCTCAAGCCTCGGCTTTCGGGTACATTTAATCACTAATCAACCTCATGCCATGCTATTACTTATAATAATAATAATGATAATGTGTGTATTTATTTCCATATGAAAATGTACATTCCATATGTTACAATGAAGTGGCATATATATACTCTTACAATATAAATTATAATGTTCTCCCATCAGTAACAACAACTTATTAACGGATCAGTCTAAAGCTAGTTCAGTGTTTAACCTTAGATCTATCGGATCCTTTACGTCTAAGATTGTATTCAGTGTATTTTTCACCTTAGGTATATGATTTCCCTAAGTGGGTGCTGTTCTTTTGGTCTAAGGCGTTACATTTTTTAGAAATTTATATCCTATTAAAACATCTATCAAGGAAATATAAGTAATAAGTTCCGGTCTAGAAGCTCAATACTCATTGAGATACCATAATTGGGGGTGATGATAAATTCTGAGACATTTTCATTCTTGGGTGGTGGGGAGGGGAGACAAAATGATGAATTCTGGGACATTTTCATGGGGGGAGGGAAAAAATGATGAATTCTAGAACATTTTCATTCTGGAGGGGGGGGGGGGGGGGGATGATAAATTCTGGGACATTTTCATTCATGACTTCTGTCAATCTCTCTTCTGGGACTGGACAGAGATCGACTGCCCCCCTCTCCCTACGTCACTGATGTTAGGCAAGACTATGGACATAAATAGGTGGTCTAGTACCTTCTTTCTACTGATAGTAAGTAAATAAGTAAGTAAGTACTTTATTTATACACGGTTAAAAACATCAGGCCTTCGATTACATTATAAAAAGTAGGAATTGTTAAAATATCTAATCAGTACGTATACAATGTTAATATCTAATAATTTGAATAACGCATGCACCTAACTAATATCTAACTATACAATAACTTACTATAATTATCTAACTAATATTAACTATGAATAAAAAAAACAAATGAATAAAATAGAGATGCCTGCTTTCCATGAATGCCGTGTGTTTAATGAAATTTATTAATTGTTAAAGAAATCGCTGCAGTGAGCTTTAAAACGAGTGAGAGAGTTTGCTTGCCGCAACTCGACAGGTAAGCTATTCCAAAGCACCGCACCACTATAACTGAAGCTGTTCTTTAGAAAATTGGTGCGAGGCAGAGGAATAGCTAGTTTGCCCTCGGTGTCCCTTAGAGAATAGCTCGAAACGCTACTACGGTCAGCGAACTTTGAACAAAGATATTCAGGCGCTAGGCCATTTAGCGATTTATAGACCATAGTAGTAGTTAGAAATTTCCGGTGATTGTCTAGTTTTCTCCAGCCAAGTTTGTGGAATAGATCATCAGCATTGACGTCGTAATTGGAAAATGTCAAAATTCGTACAGCACGATTTTGTAGCTTTTGAAGTTTAGTGGCAAGAGTTTTATTGCAATTTCCCCAAACGACGCTACAGTAGTCGAAATGGGGCTGCACTAAAGCATTATAGATACACAAAAGTGTTTCAAAAGGTACAAAAGGTACAAAAATGTCTCGTGCGTTTCAAGGCGCCAATGCCAGAGGCAATTTTCTTTGATAGTTTGTCTATGTGCACATTCCAAGATAAGTGTTCGTCAATATGCACTCTAAGACATTTTGTGGATGTAACCCGCTTAACAGAGGCACCATCAATAAAAAGAGAGGGAGCTCTGTCAAACGTACTTAACCTTTGCCTTGACCCTATTAACATGTATTCAGTCTTGGACTTATTAAGGGTAAGCTTATTTTCAATGAGCCATTCACTAACCCTCACAAGATCTTGGTTCAACTCATGGTCTATGTGATTGATATCATTGCTGGCAAAAGTTAAGTGCGTGTCATCGGCGTACATCCGAGGTTGAGAATGAGAGAGACAATTAGGCAAATCGTTTATGTAAAGTATAAAGAGGAGATGACCTAGGATAGTTCTCTGGGGAATGCCACAGGTTAGGGGTTGGGTGTCTGAGAGAGAACCATTTACGAAGCATCTTTGTTTGCGACTATCCAAATATAATTTGAACCAGTTAAGTGAGGCGCTTCCAACACCATAAACAACAGTGTCGAAAGCCTTCTTAAGATCAAGGAATACCACTGCATTAACATTGCCTTTGTCAATATTGAAAGCCCAGTTGTCAGTGGCTTCGAGTAAGGCCGTAACAGTGGAGTGAAGTGATCGAAACCCCGACTGATTGCTTGAGATGAAATTATTTTCAGTTAGATAGCTATAAAACTGATCGTAAACGATTCTCTCAAAAACTTTTGCCACGACGGGGATGATAGAGATAGGTCGATAATTATTTAAGTCGGAACGTTCTCCCTGTTTGAATAATGGAATTACTTTAGAACATTTCCATTCACTGGGAAAAACACCCGAGACAATGGATCTGTTACAAATCAAACAAAGAGAACTAGCGATCAAATCTGCGCATTCCCGAAGGAGTCGAGCAGATATTTTGTATAATCCAGTCGCTTTAGATTTGCATAGCTTAGATAATAACGAGAACACTTTGGCACTGTCAGTTGTTTTAAGTTCGAATCTATGGTCAGTGACCTTGAGATAATCTAAATGCGATGGATTGTTTTCATTGTAAGGAATGTCGCTAGCAAGCTTCGGCCCAATACAAGAAAAATGGCTTTTGAAGGTAGATGACAGCTCGTGTGGATTGCAAATAGAATTGTCATTAAGCTTTATCTCTTTCACAGAGGAGCTATGTGACTTTCTTGATGCAAGTTCATTAATGACCCGCCAAGTCTCACGTGAGTTACCTTCATTGTCATGGAGCGCATTCTTATAGTATTGTTCCTTAGCCTGTTTGATTTCATTGCGACATTCTTGAATTTCGACCAGTCACTTTCGCACATAGATCGAGTGGCTTTCAATTTAAGAATGTCTCTGTCATGCATTCGTTTTTTCAATTGTGGTGTAATCCACGGCGATTACACCACAAACATATTAGATATGCTTACAATAACAACTTCTAAAGACGTGTAGCTGTAAACTTACACAAAATGAAGTAAAGGTTTGTTACCCATTCCGAACCATCTTAGTTCATTGTTAGAAAGGTTATCTAAACAAATACATACAATGAACTCAACCATTGTTAACCAAAGCATTGTTGATCATAATTCGCCTCACTGCTAAAACGCAAAACAATAGCTGTTTGAAAGCTTTATTGTTAAAGGGGCTATGTCACGGTAAGACTTTACATTCGTTTTTCCGGGCCGGAAAGAGCTATTTCCACCGATTTTGATATGAACTAACGAACCTCTCGGCTATGAGGGATGCTTAAAATGAAAGCAAATATGCAACAATGACTAACAAACAGTGTATATAAACAGTCTCCAGAGAAAATATTGAAAATCCTTTCAATCAAGCATTGAGGGAGGGAAGTTTAACTGTTTGTATCCAATTAACAGCCACCAACCGAGCGATTACTCGATACGTGCGCAGTACCATGACATAGCCACTTTAACTGCCTCGCTATGTCGTATGGGTTTCATTCGACTGGTGCATTATATTCAAACATTTTTCTAGCATACTCGACCAGCCAAATGCTGCGTTCTTTTTGTGATAATTATTATTTTCTTTGCGCTCCGGATTATTATTCAGTGAAACAACACTGCACTCACTCCCCCCGGGGGGGGGGGGGGGGGACCTCCCTATAATGGACTATACGGGAAGGCTCCGCCAGAAAGGGGTACCTTTTCAGGCTGGAGGTATATAAAAGGGTAGGGATTTCACGAGTTGAAGTATAGAAAAGGGTATAGGGAAAACTGTCATTTTTATTATGAAGGCTGCAAAGAAAAGCACTCGCTGTTTGTGTACCTGATGTCCGGAGTATCTTGACTAATTAGTTAATGCTGCTACTACATGTATAGTACATCAAGTATATTTTAAATTAGGGTAATTACTATCAAGTATATTTTAATCAGTGTAATTACCATCTATGTGAATACTTATATTAGCGTAATTATTATATATTATCAATTATTGTAAACTTATTTTAGTTTTTAAACACAGCTTCAATGGAAATCAGTGTAAACTGTTTGAATTCTGTGTATAATAAAGTTTATTATTATTTATTATTATTATTACCACCACAACGTGAACTGAATAAATAATATTGTTGTTTGGTTAACATCTCTACTGGTAACACTTGATGTTTTCCGGAGATATCGTTCATTAAGTCAATTCCAAGCGTATAGAAAAGGGATGCAGTGCTTCTACTGTGGGTATGTGAAAGGGGTATACCTTTTCTGTCAAAAATGGTATATAAAAGGGTAAGGGTTTGGACCTCGGGGCGGAGCCTCCCCGTATAAAACTTTGTTGAGTACCCTCCCTCCCCCCGGACTCAACTAGAACACATTCAAGAAGCCTCGATAAATTTATAGAAACGATGTTGTTGTTAAAGTAAATCTTGACTTATTTTGTTTATATTGCGTTTCAATAGCTATGTTTTTGTTTTAGAAGTAATTCGCATCAGTGTTGTCTCAGATACAGATGCGGCGCGGATCTCCCGAGACATACATAGCCGCAAGAAGATCAATCATTTCTGTATCTCCACTGAAACAGTCATGTAATTTACTTTTTATTACATGAAAACAGTTGGTGATCATTTTCATTTCTATCAGCAAACTCACCGACATTTCTTTAAAAGCCTGTCAAACCTAGTCCAAATCAAAGAATTTTTTTCAAGATTATCTCTATTTAAAAGTAATATTTTTCACATTTTAGTACCATTAGGGGATAAACAAGAGTACATCAGACAAAATAAGTTTTGAGTCTGTGAAGTACGTGATATCCCACACGTATTGATATCAATGATATCTCCACTGGAGACAGTGCTATATCACTTTTACCATTTTGCTAGCTATCAGCCGGTATACCACTGACTATCGGTCCTCATCTAACGCCATTGTTCTCTCTGTGCACTATATCAGAAATATTGGAAGAAAAAACCCAGTCTCTACCGTTGAATCAGCCTTTCCTTCCTTGTCTATATATATTTATATATTGCTGATCAGATCCCTATACGCTAGGAGATCCGGTTGTTTATCAATTTCGTCTGTGGTCCCTCCAATTTTCCTACTATATCAGAGATTGCAGCCAGCATACAGCAATTTGATAGTATTGAACTTGCTGATCAGCGTCAGTAGTATTTTAAATATCAATGGCCTTTTTCAGGGATACGATCACGTGGTTGTACTGAGTGGCAATCAATTATTAATTCATATATTTAAAGGCACTTGTACTAGATCGGTAGTATTATTAGCAAAACCTGTTTGTAAATGCTATTTCCACCTCCAATCGATTGTCGATCTTTCTACAACAGCGGTTTAAAGTTTGTTTGCCATCCAGTAAAGCCTTTCTCATGGGATCACCAGCGCAATAGTCCAGTTTCGTATTCGAAAATTACCGCTGAATGCAATGAGTACAGACGCATGTACGCAGGGTTAGCCTCATTCTGAAGTTAAACATTCATAAATACCAGCGAGAAGGTGGGCTATTCACAACACTGTGTATTGGCGGTTGTAGTTTCACGCTTTGCACCTTCTCGCTGATATATAAGAATGTTTAACTTCAGAATGAGGCTAACCCTGCGTACATGCTAACCCTGCGTGTGCATGCTTTCAGTATGCTGATAATACGACGATGTACAACTATTGCAACCCAAAAGATCTCAGTTCTGGCGTTCAGGAGACGAACAGCACTATAACAGCCTTGCAGCAATGGGCCACTGACTCGAATCTGCTACTAAACGAAAATAAGACCAAGCAGATGTTAGTAACTACACAGCAAATGTCAAGAATACACGAATTAGGCAAGACTATACCAACTCTCACTGTTAAGAGTAACACCCTAGAAAGGGTTAGAACATTCAGGCTCTTAGGAACCAGGCTAAATGAACACCTCAAGTGGTCAGACCAAGTGAAGGAACTAGTCTCGTCGTGTTATGGCGTCCTATCAACTCTCCGCAGAATAAAGAACATGACTCCGCAACACATAAAGAGGGAGTTGGTAGAATATCTTGTGTTATCTAAACTAGGTTTCAATGATATTGTCTGCTATCCTCTGCCTGTCTACCTACAGAAAAAAGTTCAACGCGTGCAAAATTCCGCTGCAAGCTTTGTAACAAATCGATATTCCACTGAGGTGGACGTGTTAAAGTTAGGTTGGCTCCCTACTTTAGAGAGATCCCAATTCAACCTACTTAAAAGCGTTTTTCAAGCCATGCATAATCCTTCGTGGCCTGAATATTTACCTTTAAAAATGCATGAACCAGCAAGGCGTTTACGTTCTAGTATCGCCCCTCTAATAACTATTCCCCTAATTAAGGGAACTTTCCAGGACTCTGCAGCGAGTTTGTTTAATGAAATGCCCGCAAATATAAGATCATCTAGAGATAAACATCATTTTCATCGGCAGGTCAAACTCTTTTTAATGAACAGGGCAAAAGAGAGAATTTCTCTGCGCCAATAGTTAATGGGCGATAGTTTAATGTATATAATGGTTGACAGTTAATGTAATTAATAGTTAACATAGTTTATATTATTGTTTTTTTATGTCCATATAGTTGATGTAAATAGTGTAGCAACTTACTTAATTTCTATTATTACCATTAGTTTTTCCTTTCACGGATGTATAGCTATACTCTGTAGATAGGCTGTGAATAAACCATTATTATTATTATTATTATTATTATTATTATTATTAATTGTACTCATTGCATTCAGCGCCGGTAATTTTCGAATACGAAACTGGACTATTCATTCGCTATTGAAGTGATATATCAGCACGTGACTGTTTCCTGAACATCAACTTGAAGGTATATTAGTTTTACATAAATAGAAGCTAAGGAAATGATGGAAATAAAACCCAGCGTATCGAGTGTGTATCGATGAACACTCCCGACTTCTCAGACTTCTAGTCCTCTCTTCTACCCTCTAGGTCTGAAAAAGGGTACGGAAACTAATCATTCAAGCCAAACACTCCAAGATACATTCCGTATATCGCCGCGCAGCTATATAAGCATGTAATACCCTCAGTATCCTCATTACATAGAGGATATTACACGGTGGTGCGAAGATATGAAAACTTCATATCTTCAAACTACCGTATAATTTTCTTTTTATTATATGGACAATTAAACTGCTCTAAGAACTCTTATCTATATTCATTTTACTTACCGTCAGTACAAACTTCTTCGTGATCTTTCTTAGCTGTTCTGAGAGAAAATCGAGAAAATCTTTAGAGAGTTTTAGATCGTATTTGGCTTTTTGTACTCGGAATATGCATTGTCATTCAGCTTATTTAAGCTGTTTACATCTTCCTCTGTGATTTTCACAACTGACCTGGCGGCAAACTTGACGTCATCGATATTTTCACTAGTGAGCAGTATGGAAAATACGCTACTCAGTACCCGGATGTAGTTTTGTACGAGTTCTATGAGTGGTTTATTTCTCAGTAAAACACTATCGCCCATATAATAAACAAAGGAATGGTACATGCGATCTAAAATCTTTTTGAGCCAATCGCAAAATTATTACTAGTTCAATTAGGAATGATGTGTACATCAAAGTGTTGAAAATCCTCGAATTGAAAATTAATTGATCACTTCATTTGATGATTCAGCAGTTAAAACAACATATATCAAATCATGTTATTGCTTTGTAAAAAAGTCATTTAAAGTCGTTGCGTAAGCAGTTGGAGTACTAACATGTGCAGAGCTGTGTGTAAATGTTTATACAGCAGTGAAAGAAACGATTTATTACGACCGATTTCAGTGTTACGTGTTTAGAGCAATCATTCGACATAGACATTCGACACAATAATCATTCGACATGCTTTGTAACCAGGCTCACTACAGACTTCGCCAACATGCCTTGCCGACCAGAAGTGGCGAACATTTCCCGGGGGTTGGACTTCCTTATGTGAGGGTACATGGATGCTCGTCCGGCGTACCTTTTAGGGGTCAAAATCAGGAGTTTGGTACCACTTAGGGTATCCACGATCAAAGACAGACACTTCTAAGTAAAGCTTTTAGGGGTCGGGTGTCACCGAATGCTAGAGAATGACAGCGCTTTTGAAAACAACAAGGAAGAATGTGCTTGATGATACAACATGTTCATAGCAATAAAAGGCATCGAAAGTTTAAAATGTTGGCATGTTTTATCGGTACTTTTAGGGGTCAAAATAATCTTGAGCCATGTCCAGTTTAGTACCTCTTAGTGGTCAAATCGAAAATGTTCGACGAGCTTCCCTACCCCTTTTATATGGGAGTCCCCCCCCCGGGGGGGGGGAGGTGGGGGGGATTTGCGCGAAATGTCAAAACGATATCGAAGACGAAATGCACTTCCTGACAAAATGCCCAATGTATAACGAATTAAGAGAAGCCTTATTTATAACAATAAGACAGACCAAAAAATGTCTTGAGACTACGATGGACAAAAAACTATTTTTCACAATAATCAACCCACCAAAAACACTACAAAAAGTATCAGCTAAATGTACGTTTATGACTGTTTCAAAAGAAGAGAAGAAATAATAATTTTACAATAATAGATTCTAATCTCGTCATATCTTTAACTAAGCAACTATATATTAAGGTATACTGAAAACATGATTTGTAAAAATTATAGCAATACTCAATCTTATAGCCTGTAATACAATTATCTTTTATTAGCACTACATTCTAATGTACTATCTGCTGTACAAGGAGCTAATAAAAATATCTGTATCTGTATCTGATTATGTTGAATGATTGTCTAAAAAAACTTGAAACATCTCCTATGCACGTAGCACTGCAATCGGTTGTAAACGATTAAAGACAAAAACCCTCGGTTGTAAACGATTAAAGACAAAAACCCTCGGTTGTAAACGATTAAAGACAAAACCCCTCGGTTGTAAACGATTAAAGACAAAACCCCTCGGTTGTAAACGATTAAAGACAAAAACCCTCGGTTGTAAACGATTAAAGACAAAAACCCTCGGTTGTAAACGATTAAAGCTAAAACCCTCGGTTGTAAACGATTAAAGCTAAAACCCTCGGTTGTAAACGATTAAAGCTAAAACTCTTTCACCGTTTGACCTTTATTGTCGGTTAGCGACTGTTGTTCGTATCTGCACAATCTTTTCAAACCTATTTCGTAATTTCCTTTCATGTGTTACTATCGTATAAAACATGTCATCGATTTTGTACTTTCCGCTCATAGTTACGTAATTAACAATTTATATAAGCCTTGTATCCATTTGTGACCTCCACTGTAAAAGGGTGGTCCTGGCCAGCCGAAATATCGTATAAACCTCGACAAGCGTCGTATTTGATCAGCATTGCCGTAGTCTTCGGACACTTTATCATTATAAAAAAAGATTGAAGAACAAAATATCAAATATTCCAAGAATTTTTAGCTGAAACTCTATCATTTGTTATACCGTTACTTCAAACGCAATGGAATGAAACAGCGTTTAAATTATTGTTTCTTTTTTTACAAAAAATCTTTATTTTCTTGATGTAGAAATGTGAATTATATGAGTATGTGTGGATGTTTTTCTAGGGGGGGGGGGGAGATCCAAGAACGGCACAACAAAAGACAAACAGGGAAAAGCCCTCTTTAATCCTGACGATGTTCGCTCGTGGCGTTATCTCCCTCTCTGCCGCCGCCCAAATGTTTCATCAGTCATTGCTAGCCATCTTTAATATTTCTAACCAGTTGTGCATGCTTGTACTGATGCCTAGTTTACCTTAGCACATCTCTTGTATGTAATTTATAATAATATGTATATGCCTGATATGTTTATGTGTATTATTGTATATTTTGTATTTTATTTATTTCCTCGAGCTCGATGCTTGTGATTGTATAAGATTATACATTTTCTATAGAATCTATATTTTCTAATCCATATGATTGTAATTTTCTATTCAATTATTTTTATCAACACCTCGGTTCGATCAATCACACAGCGGTCAAACGTCAGTCTGGCTGGCGGCCGCGCGAATTTCCCGCGCAAATTTACCTTAAAACATATTACAGTGAACTCCTACCCCCAAAAGTTAAGAAAAATACCTGAAAGTTAAGCTTTTTATTTTCACAGTCGACGGGAAATTGAACAAATTTCAAACTGTGAGTTTACCAAATTGCCTCGTAATTTACCAAAAACGTTCTCAAGGTTTGAAAACGGGTGTGTGAACAGTGACGGCCGCCGGCTCGCTTTGAATTTGTTTTGGAATATGTTGTTGTTGCAAGACTTTTGACGCATGCGTAGACATTTGAGCGCTGTGTGTCGATCAATAGCCTATCACTAATCGCTGACCTAGTAGACAAGCCTCGCAGGGCTCTTGCTCAATTGGTGTAAATAAAAATTAATGATAAAATAAAATAAAGCAGGTGTACAGTGCTTCTGCTTATCGGCAAGAGGTTTTGCTGGTAAACCTTTGAAGAGTTAACTTGTTCTTGGACTTACGTCCAGAGTTCAATAAAAACTTCTTGCATTTGTATTTTACAAGCCTGCATGGTCATTGACATAGAAACAATGGTCGATAAACGTTTGCCCGGTTTATACGACAAGCATTTTGGGTACGGCACTCCTAACTTGAGCACGGCACTCCTATCTTGAGCCCGGCATTCCTAACTTGAGCACGGCACTCCTAACTTGAGCACGGCACTCCTAACTTGAGCACGGCACTCCTAACTTGAGCACGGCACTCCTAACTTGAGCCCGGCACTCCTAACTTGAGCACGGCACACCTAACTTGAGCACGGCACTCCTAACTTGAGCACGGCACTCCTAACTTGAGCACGGCACTCCTAACTTGAGCCCGGCACTCCTATCTTGAGCACGGCACTCCTAACTTGAGCACGGCACTCCTAACTTGGGCACGGCACTCCTAACTTGGGCACGGCACTCCTAACTTGGGCACGGCACTCCTAACTTGAGCACGGCACACCTAACTTGAGCACGGCACTCCTAACTTGAGCACGGCACTCCTAACTTGAGCCCGGCACTCCTATCTTGAGCACGGCACTCCTAACTTGAGCACGGCACTCCTAACTTGGGCACGGCACTCCTAACTTGGGCACGGCACTCCTAACTTGGGCACGGCACTCCTAACTTGGGCACGGCACTCCTAACTTGGGCACGGCACTCCTAACTTGAGCACGGCACTCCTAACTTGAGCCCGGCACTCCTATCTTGAGCACGGCACTCCTAACTTGAGCACGGCACTCCTAACTTGGGCACGGCACTCCTAACTTGAGCACGGCACTCCTAACTTGAGCACGGCACTCCTAGCTTGAGCACGGCACTCCTAACTTGAGCACGGCACTCCTAACTTGAGCACGGCACTCCTAACTTGGGCACGGCACTCCTAACTTGGGCACGGCACTCCTAACTTGAGCACGGCACTCCTAACTTGAGCACGGCACTCCTAACTTGGGCACGGCACTCCTAACTTGAGCACGGCACTCCTAACTTGGGCACGGCACTCCTAACTTGAGCACGGCACTCCTAACTTGGGCACGGCACTCCTAACTTGGGCACGGCACTCCTAACTTGGGCACGGCACTCCTAACTTGAGCACGGCACTCCTAACTTGAGCCCGGCACTCCTATCTTGAGCACGGCACTCCTAACTTGAGCACGGCACTCCTAACTTGGTCACGGCACTCCTAACTTGGGCACGGCACTCCTAACAGGCGGGCAGAGACTACGTTTTCACGTGCTCTCAGCACCCTAGGTTTTCGGGCACATCAGTACCCAGAACATTTCCATTTACACGACCGTACCCAATATGTTTGTCGTGAACCTCGGCTCCTGACAAGTCTTATTAAAGTGGCCCCTGGATGTGATTGCTATTGTACATTGTTTTCTATTAGTAAATAAGAAATAGTCCCAAAAATAGAACATAAAAAATTAAATTAATCAAAGATGTTTATTGAATCAAGTGAACAAATATAATGTTTTTAATTAAAGACAGAACAGCTTTAAAAAGCAGTCGTTATCAGCTAATCTCGTTGCGTTCAATGTAATAACTGAACATTCTGCATCTCTTATCTGAAAACTGATCATGAAGCTGTTGGCAGGACTCGTGTTGCTTGTAGCGCTAACCGATGCGCGTTCCGTGAGAGAGGGGCCATGTAGTAAGTCCACATTACGAGAACGTTTAGAAAGTTGTGCATGATTATTTTCTATCTCATACTTTTTTTAATTATCCTAATGCCACAGCCTCACCAAAGCAGTTTACTGGACATATTGGCTTGGTAAGTTGAGTGGAAATTGGAATGCCGTATTTGGCGATTAGTTTCTAATCAGTGTTGCTTTTAAGCGACGCTTAATGCTTCCCAGCGATGCCGCCTCCGATCAATGTAATGCCGTATGTTCTCCTCTTTCAGAT
The DNA here is from genome assembly GCA_030867875.1 of Actinernus sp. WN-2022. Classification (NCBI taxonomy): domain Eukaryota; kingdom Metazoa; phylum Cnidaria; class Anthozoa; order Actiniaria; family Actinernidae; genus Actinernus; species Actinernus sp. WN-2022. The sequence goes on along the minus strand of JAOWCC010001589.1, from coordinate 83,162,873 downwards.
GAGAAAAAGAGCGAACGATTGAATATCAATATTCCTGAGTTCTCCAGTTTGACTGCACTTTGTCTATAGCTAGTACTTTGTTACAAACTTTGATTTTGTATCGTTTGTCCAATATGAAGCGAAAAGGATTTTTAAGTAATGGTCCAGATAAGAACTGTAGTAGAATCCATTGTTCTGCGGCAATGAGCCTCCCCCACATACGATTTTGCTTGAATATGCATTAAGTTATTTAGGAGGTATCTACAGTCCAAACCACATCTCGAAAATAAAATATTTGTTATGCTATTGGCACTTATCTGAGAAAATGCAGAGAAGCCACCATCCAGCCAATCGGATATAGAGAAAACAAAGGATTTTTCAATCGCAAATTTGAGAACTTTCCCCACACACGTATTCTTCGAAATTAAACCATAGTTAGTTTGATCAAAAATAAATTCAAACCACAAAAAAATATAGAATGAAAATGCATTATTTCGATGGATTTCTATTGAATTTATAACTATCAACCAATGAAATTACGAGAAAGAATAATAGAAAATTAACACCTTTTAACATTCCTTGCCGTAGACACTACAGTTCTTATCTGGACCATTTACTTAATACTAGCTTGGTACTCGTAATTATAAATTTCTCAGATGTGCAGTTAATTTTTACCAAGATGGAAGCCCGGGAGGGGGTTACAAGTTACGGGGATGCTCGTCGGAAATGTTAAAAGGACCAGCATACAGATACGAGGCTCGTCTAAAATTTTCACAAAATGTTGAGTTGGTTTCTTTTCCTTCGATGCTCGCAAGTCCGCTCGCCAGTCTTGCCTCGTCTACATGTTCGGTCTGGCAACACCCCGAAAAGGAACCAGAATCTCGTTCTGTGGGTGTAGCCTTATTTTTACCCTTAGAGGTACCAAACTAAAAACACATAATTAACTGATATTTGGATCCAAGCCGGCAATTGACTAAATATACAAAGACGCGAAGCCAAACCTCTCTACTGGGCACAGTGCCTCTAATTACCTATTGAATTTTCCATGTGGCGCGGGCACTGTTAGCAAAATTTAAATGCAACTGAAAGATGTCTAAAATAAATCCACTTTCGACTCTGTTCACAACATACTGGTCCATACTCGTGCCGTGTAAACACCGATCTCGCGAATCATTTCAACTCGATAGCGACTGCAAGGGAGGCAAAGCAAGCAAACAGTGCGCGGTGGCGTGTAGCTTCTCTCTAGAGTTCAAAATCTTTTGCTCGCGGCGCTGATGCAGCTAGTTTCAAGAGTTTAAAACACTTTTACTAGCTTGTATGGAGTTTGAAATCTTTCGCTCGGATAGCTCGTGCGAACAATGCTGAGGTTCACTGTTATTTAACTAGTTTCACAACTACGGCACTAAAATAAATCTTTTTGAATTTCACTTAGGCTTTTCGAATAAGCTCTAATGCAGACATGATACTCCATTTTAATTTTGACATAAGTCAAACGTCGAACGCAAACGAAATAGGTTTGCAAACTTCGCGCCGCAAAACTTATAACCTAGTACATAGTCCGCAGCTCTTCTTAGGGATTGATTTTGCGGTGATTTTTTACTTTTACCATAGTTAATAGAGTGGAATGGTTAGGAAACCCGGCAAACTTCAAAAGGGCTAACAAAGGCGCTGCGATTTAGGTTGCAAGGGGTAAGACAAAAGATTGTGCACGATCATAGTTCATTAGCGTTCCCTGAACGACTGAACTCACACGTTTCTATTGGCTGATTGATTAGATTTAGATCCTATCTCACTGAACGCAAGCAGAAAACCTTAGTTGATGGAGTGTTATCAGATTATTGTACCTTGAGCTATGGAATCCCACAGCGATCAATATTAGGTCCTCTATTATTTATCCTATATATTAATGATCTCCCGTCTTGTAATTTGTTCCCTAAAACAAGAATATATGCTGATGATACCACCTTAACCACCACAGCTGAGGATCCTAATCTCCTCCAACTTCAAATGAATCATGATATGAACATTATTCAATCATGGTTACAAGCAAATAAATTAACACTAAATATTAAGAAAACTAAATACATGCTAATAGGGAGTCATTCTAAACTTTCTCAAGTACAAAATAACTTTAAAGTTGAGATAAACAATATTCCGCTAAAAAGGGAGGTAGTCTATAAATCCCTTGGACTCCTTATAGATGAAAACCTAATCTGGGACTCGCATATTGATGCAGTTTCAAAGAAAATATCTGCGGGTCTTGCAGTTTTAAAGCGTATAGGTCCTACTATACCTTTTGAAACTCGATTAAGCATGTACAAGGCATTGATTTTACCATACTTTGATCATTGTAGCTCTGTTTTTAGGAAATATTGGCAAAGGACTATCTAATAGACTCCAACAACTACATAACAGAGCAGCAAGGATTATTACGCTCTCAAATTACGAAACACGATCTAGTGACTTATTGGATGAGCTAGGCTGGGGAAAACTGGAACATAGGAGAACTAGACAACTTGCTATATTAATGTATAAAATCCACAACAATCTTTCCCCATTATATCTGAGAAATATTTTTAATAATACTTCTAATGTCCACTCCTACAATCTGAGAAATTCTGAAATTAACTTGCATATTCCAAGACCTAAGTCAGAAGCAGCAAAATGTGGCCTTCACTACAGGGGGTCTGTCCTCTGGAATAAAATCCCTGTGGAAGCAAGAGATCAAACTAGTCTAAATGGTTTTAAATCACGCCTATTAAATAAGACAATATTTGATAAATTACTGTAAATTAAGTTATTCTAGGAAATTTATTGTAGGAAATTTATTGTAGGACTAATAGTAGTAGGTTTTGAATGTATACATAGTAATAATTATAATGATTCTTATGTAAATTTTACTTTTTATTTCATTTAGTATTGTAATTAAGCTTAACTCACGGCTCTCTGGAAGACCATATTTGTAAAGTGACTCCGTGTTAAAATAAAGATTATGTTGATGATGATTATGATGATGATTAACATGTTGGAATTTCTATTGTGTTTTATGCACGGTAGTGGTTGAAAAAAGCTAACAAAGACATATAACAAAGAAGGTCCCTGAGTTTCCTAACCATTCCACTCTATCACCCTATCCTTTTACCGATTTAGCTATTTACCCAAGGTCTATTGAAATCTCTTAACGAGCTTTGGGATTTCAGTTAGTCCCATGACGATATAGATGACAATAATTGACAGGTCCAAGAGCCAGCATGGGAATGATGTATTCCCAGAAGGATTCCCTAGCAGCCAATCACAAGCGCTTGGCTGAATATCTAATAAGGCGTATCATAATTACTCGGGCCAGGCCTTTGGCCGCCCGAGTCAAGTTTCGCAAGTCTTTTATATTTTTTATTTTTTGTGTAGACCCGGAAGTCGCCGCCAACCGCCAAACCAATCCGATTGCACTGTTCACGTGGCGGCCATGTGACATTTTATCGACTTCCGGGGCCGTCAACCAATCAGCTCGCGGTTTTTTTTTTACATTGCCATCGTTACGTCAACTGCAGTCTGCAGGACGTGATTTTTTTCTCCCAAGGCCAAGGCCGCTATGAGCAAAACCACTGGATGAGTTGTTGTTGTGGATAAATCGTTCAATCTTTCATCGTTTTTCTTCATTCGGAATTCTGTGCAATTGATTCTCCTACAGATTGTGACAGCAAGTGATTATAACACCCTAAAATTTGTGAGAGCAGTTTCGATGATTGTAATACGCGGGGGTCGAAAGCTAGCCAGCCAGCCAGGCAAGATCCGTGAGTACAAGTACATAAATATTTAATTTTCCGTAAAGAGAAAGCTCGGAAACATTTTATGGAGGTACCTACGTAGGAGCTTTCGATCTGTAGTGATGTTGCGGGATGAAATGAAAGTAACATTCTACAAAAAGCACCTACGAGTTTTCAAGTCTCTAAACACCATGCACCACGAGTCACGACCAAAACGTGAGCGAAGTTTTGTCCCATTCGTAGCCATTATGTTGCTGAATCCGAAGGTTTCTTTGACGGAAATGGAAAAAAAAAATGAGTTTTTCTAGGGCTGACTGGAGTTATACGGGCTTTGAATGGAAATTTCTCACATTTTAGAATATATGTTTACGAAAGTGTCTGGCGCTCCCAAACGCACGTGGCTTGACGGTTAAAGTGCCTATAACCCCCAATATTTTTTTTTTAATTGAAACTTTAAACCATTATTTAGAACTTAAGGCAAAAATAGGAGGCTAAAACTCAACAGGATTTTTTTTACGGCGTTTCAAAGTTGAGAACCAGAACATGTGGCCGTCAGTTTTCTATTCCCTTTGGGAGCCTGGAGACCAGTGGCCTGTGACGTGTATGTAGTCAGGCGTTCGTTCAATCCCATACAAACGTCTCTTATTTCTGCGACTCTTGCAAGCTCACCACATGATAAATATCCAATGAAATATCACCAAACTTGGTAAATTTACTAATTTCGTTGTGCTCTTTCTTGTGATGGAGTTTATTTCCTATTGATTAGAATATAATAGGACGTTTTTCCTTTTTGAATTCTTTTTCTTATTCAGATTTTCCAACTCCTTTGAGAATACCAAGACAATAGTCTAAATTAAAGGAACAAAAGAAACCGTGCAAAGGATTCTGGTAGTTGTAGTAAAATGCGCCCGATTGACGTCATAATTCCAGGCCCTCACCAAGACTCGCGCTGACTTCCAACTGGAAACAGGAAGCCCAAAAGGGATGTTTTCGCTAACTTTGACGCCAGTAAAATCGTCGAAGTTTAGTTTTTTCACTTTTATTTTTTCGAATTCTTTGTCAGGGCGCTATACAGAATAGACGTCAAAAATATGTTTTTGGGGGTTATTGGCACTTTAAATAATGTGAACCAACCATGGCGACATTTGTAAATGTAAGTAAAACACATAAACACTTACCAGATTTGCAGTGTTGTTATTTAATATTCGTTTCAGTTAAAAGTATGTTTAAAAAACTGGCACAAGAAATAAAATAAAAAAATTGAATATGTTTTCAAGCAAAAACTATATTCTTACCAAATATACTAAAATTGACTGAAAAATATTTATGAATTTTACAACTTTTCTGACATTTTCTCAGTACTACTTAATTACAATGGGGAGTTGGGGTGGCACATGAGGAGCTGGCGTGGCGCAATGGTTAAGTGCCTCGCCTCTCACCTCTGTGGCATGGGTTCGACTGCCGATTGCAGCACCAAATGTGAGTTGAGTTTGTTGGTATCTCACCTTTGCTCCTAGGGTTTTTCTCTGGTTGTCCTCCCAGGCTCCACAAAAACCAACATTCTATCCATTCCCAATTTGATCTGTAGTTTAGCAAGGCCCTGACTTTGATCAGCCCCTATGGTTGTTTCAGGTTTCGTTAGAAATTCAGAGGTTCTTTTTTATTTGCAATGTTTTCTATCTGAGGTGGTCCTGGCTTAAAGTGCATTATATGTCTAATTTATGCATAGGGTCCAAAGGGCTCCAGACTTAAAGTGTATAAATTAAGCCCAAATTAGTTATTTGATATTGATTGTACATGAAGTGGATAGTCCAAAATAGTAGAATATTTCTTGATTTGGGTGTTGCATCTACGAGATATAAAGGTTTATATTTCCAGTATGTTAATAGACCCATTCGAAAAATGGCGTTCAATTTAATTAACTATTGTTTAGGACTGACTAGCCTCGCTTACATGGTCAAAAGCTTTCGTGTGGACTGACTAGCCTTGTGTTCACGTTACCAGGACAATAGCTTTTTAAATTGGACGCCATTTTTCGAATGGGTCTGATGTGGTGTCATCACTGACATTTGCTGGATTTCTTTGTGCTTGTGAATTAAGCTATTTTCTAATTTAGATTTTGTTGTTGTTGTAAAATCACTGACAAGTTAGAATTTAAAAATAGGTAATTTGTCTCTACCAGCATGCTTTTGTATAAAAGTGTGTCAGTGGTGACATATCACTCATTAGCATATTAAGGACCCACCTTCTCATAATTGTATTTCTTATTATGCCTTGTTACTATACATTTCCATCAACTTATGAGAAAATAAATGGTATTATTGTTGTTGTTTGTTAGTAATGGCATCAAATATAGTAGTAAATGGCCCGATTCCTCAGTTCAGTTATCAGTTCTTGGATCTGACCGTTCCAGGTCAGCATCTGGCACTTTCACTTGGTCAGGAGTACAAGTACTTTTAAGAATTATTTGGGAACGAAAATTAATCTTGCTGCGACCCCAATGATAGAAAAAAATGAGTGGAAATCACATGTGTCTTTGTGGCCTGCCATTATACATGTAAGTTTCAGTCTCCTACAAGATGTAGAAAATGAGCACTAGTACAGTGCTCACTAATATTTGAAAATGGTGGTCTAGCTGTAGTTTACGACCCCAATCAAAAATAATTATTGTATTTAGAATTTAGCCTGAATTTCAGCCATCTCCTCTTGTTCATTATTGATTACTCGAAAATCAAACAAATCTAGATAGATGACTTTATTTCACATGTAGAATGATACATTCCCTAAATATTCACAAGGAATAGCAACATTACATGTATGTGGAATTACTACTCAAATTTTAACCATTGCACTTCAATTAACAACACCCATACCAAGTTTTTATAATTCTAAAGATCCTCAAGGAACTATTATTGAAAAGAAAATTATATTAAACATCATAATTGAAAGAAATTGTGGCAAAAATGTACAGCATGTATGTATGTGTGTTGTGTATGTATTATGGCTGTATCATTTCCAAGCCCCTGACCCCCCCCCCCCCCCCCCCCCCCTCCCCCTCACTTCCCGGCAAACCGCATACCTGGGGCATTTGTAGTCCCATTATATATAAATTATCACAATAGCATCAGTAATTAGTAATTAGTAATTAATTAATTATTCTCTGGCTCCCTAGCACAAACCATGTATGACAAAATATGCTAGAACTTTATGTATTAATACCTAGGCCTAGATGGCCCGAGTTCAGGCCACTCAGGGCCTCTTGTTATTCATATCTCTCTTCTCATTAGCGGTCGAGAGTCGATGTCGCCTAAAACAATGGGATTCTACCCGATGATAAAAGTGGTAAACATGTAGACGCAGATAACTACAGACCAATTTCTGTCATTCCTATCGTTGCTAAACTTTTCGAAAGAATCGTTTATATCACAGCTTAGCTTATAGAATATCTTAATAACAATAAATTATGATCTAATAAACAGTCTGGCTTTCTGTCTCTACACTCCATGGTAACTGCCCTTTTAGAAGCTACTGATAGGTGGTCTTTAAATATTGATTAAGGTCGTGTCAATGCCGTTATCTTTCTTGACCTAAAAAAGGCATTTGACACTGTCAACCATGAGTTCTTTTAGACAAGCTTGGCACTATGGAGTCAGAGGCCTAACGCACTCTTGGTTGAAATCTTATTTGACAAATCGTGAGTGAAACGGTTCGTTGTCTCAGCCACGCTCTTTAAAATGTGGTATTCTTCTGGGGGTCTATTCTTGGACCAATAATGTTTTACAACTCAGTCCCTAGAATGTACGCGGATGATGCAAGTCTCATGTTTACGAACGATAACATTTCTGAGCTCGATGGCCAACTAGCTCTGTTAATACATGGCTTAACGCAAACAAATTAACCCTTAATCTTAACTTAAGAAAACAGAATATATGTTAATTGCTTCAAATCAAAAATGCATTAACATTCCCCACATCCCAACACCATCAATAAATAATGTTGCTATTAAAAGTAAGAAAATTGGAGGGACCACAGACGAAATGATAAAAAACCGGATCTCCTCGGGTGTAGGGATCTGATCAGCAATATATATATAACAAGAGCCCATCTGGGCTTACACTCGGGCCACATGAGATTGAAGATCAAATACACTTTCATTTGAAATCCTCTTAGTAATAACCAAAGTGAAGAATTATTAGCTGAATTTAGCAGTCTTTAGGAGTGGCCGGTAGCGCGGTGACTTTCATTCTCTGCTCCCCTAGTATATATGTAATTTAATATTTTTATTTTTCTCGTATGTTGACCTTTTAATTGAAACACTCTACTTATTCGTTGAACACACTGCATTTGAGCAGGCATATATTCATTGTTTTGAACCCGATAATTAACCGTACTACCGTACTTCATGGTCCCTTTCTTTAGTAGTGGGTTGTCGGTCAGGTGATTGTAAACTCTCGTCATTTAGCACAGAAAATGTATTCTGATGAATAGGGATCGGGTTGTCATGCAAGAAAGATGGCTCTTGAACAAACTGATTCGTTGCTAAAGCTTTAGTAGGTTGGGTAGTCTCGGAACACTGGAGACCTTGGTCTTTCATTGTCTTCTTTTTCGTATTCTTGATTTTTTTTTTTAAGTTTGAAAGTCGGATCTCAGCTTTATTATAAATATCCGCTTTCAACTCGCCATTTTCAACTTCTAGGTCAATAATATGTGATGACAGCATCTTGATTTCGGTCTTGTATATATTATCTTGCTGCACTAATTTCTCTTCCAAATGACTGAGTTTCGTTTTGATGTGACGAGAGTAAGAATTCATTACGCATACAGTTAGGTCAGCCTCCATGTTACAAATCAAGGTCATTAAATCAGCGAGAGAGTTCTTATTGCGGGCTAACAAATATCCTCGTGAAGAATCTAAAGAATTCCGTCTCTTCCGGTTTGAATTTGACTCATGTGTATGTTGCTTTTGGAGTTTCGAGGATATGTTGATACAAAACTACAGGCTCTTGGGGTTTTTCATTGACTTGTGAACGTGCAGGCTCTGTAACTTGTTTTGTTTTCTTAGTATAACATAAAGTGTTAAACATGTTCATGTTCTCAAGCATGTCGCGCGTGACCTCTGTTTCTTCATTCATTAAGTGCTCTACTTTCATCTGTAATCTGGGAAACTCTATCTTTGCCCATGCCTTGGCACATAACTATTCCTGTTGTTAAGTAGACGTGGATGATTATAAGTAAAATCCTTCGACAGCTTGTACCGTTTCCGCTAGGTCAATATCCTCGCTGGAACGAAATAACTTGATCTCAATACTCTCTGATCCAACTTACGGTAAATTTAAATCTCTGACAGTTTTTAAGAGACTCATAACATTGGTCTTGAAGTGCCTTCGCCCAAAATAAGATGTTCTCCTCGGATGTTTTAAATGCAGCACAGCGAGCCGATGGCTTATAGATTCCAATATATATTTCTTTGGCTTCAGGTCATCGTACGTGTCGTATATAAAATCACTGGCCATCTGGGTAAAAAACGTGGTCCCTCGGCTCCGACAATAGCGCCAGTTGAAATATCCTGAGCCTGTTGGAAGGCTTTCGCACGAGTGAAGTTAAATAAAACATTAAACTGGCTTACATTTGAGAGATTAGAGAGAAAGTTCCTCGCGGGTCTTCCGCCATCTTGCTTTACTGTATTAAATTATGTAAATAAATTAACCTGGCGATTGTTGCGTGACCAGCACAGTGCAATCTGATTGGTGTGAATTTGACCTTTAACGCATGCGCAGAAATTTTGCGACACCCAACAAAAAGAACGGCTTGCATTTTAAGACTCGGTGCTGCCACAGGCAGCCCGAGTAAATAGACAAGAAAGGAAAGGCTGATTCAACGGTAGGGAGTTTTTTTCTTCCAATATTTCGATCGGCACGGCCGATCTTCTTCGGGGAAAGAGGCTTACAATGTATCTAATAAACTAGAACCTTTACGAAATAATACATGAATTATAAATTGCACAATCTTATGATAAAACATATATAGACCAATGAAAAGAAGGTGGAGAGTGACATATAATATGAAACAAAAAATAAGTGACGTGATGATGATTGTGAAATACGAGTTAAGTTTCATGTGAACAAGTCCAAGGACTACAGAAAAGCTGATCAAACAACGTATATATTGATAATCTAACAATATTTCGGCTGGCCAAACCAGCCTTCTTCAGGTCACTAGATCTTACAAGTGAATAATATTTCACAATGGTAAGTAAAAATATAAAAAAGTTATTACACAACATATGAGAGGGAAAAGGAAATGACGTAAATAGAATAACCCTCGAAAAAAAAAATAGATATTAAGTTTCATCACGCTTATTCATTCCGAGTGGTTCAAGAGTTTTAGCTAAGTCGATAAGGAATGACTCTCTGGCTTTACCAATAGAGTCTCGTGGAGAGTAAATTATTTCTAAGGGAATAAGTTGCATGTCAGTGTTAGAATGGTTAGAGCAGGAAAGGAAATGTTCAGAGACTGTGGTGGGTGTAGATTTGATATTAGGTTTGTCAACTGCTCGTCTGTGTTCATTAAATCGGTCTTTAAGTCGTCGTTTAGTTTCTCCGATGTATTGTAAGTGGCAGCGAATGCATTGTACCATGTAAATGACGTTTCTGGTGTTACAAGTAATGTGTGACTTAATGAAACGGGTTTCCCCGGTGGAGGAAAATGTGTATCGTGTAAGGCCATGGTGAATGTAAGGACAAGTGGCACAGTTTTTACCACAACGAAAAGAGCCAGATGGAAGAGCAGGTTTGTTAGATATATTACGTAGTTTCGATTTCACAAGTGTGTCACGAAGGTTAGGACAACGGCGGTGAGCGACGAGAGGTAGGTTTCTAAAAACATCTTTACAGCGATTAGAAGAAAATAGTATGGACGAATGTTTACGAATCAATGATGAAATGTTTGGCAGTGCTGGATTATAAGTGATGACGAAAGGAACACGTTTAGAATCTTGTGCAACTTTAGTCTGTAAAGCATCGTTACGAGGAATATTAGCAGCACGTTGTATTTGTAAATCGAGGAAAGGAAGCTTATAACCTCGTTTTAAGAGGTAAGATTTTAATTCATTAGTTCGAAACTTGAATGTTTCGTCAGTGGAACAAATGCGACGAATGCGGAGTGCTAAGCTAAAAGGGATAGCCTTTTTAGTATTGGTTGTTAGTTTGTTTGGGCTCTAGTGCTTCGGCGCGGGTTATGTTATTGACACGATCTATTTCTTTGTTAAGAAAGTTACGGTTATATCCTCGTTTATTGAGATACGATTTAAGTTCATTAATGCGTGAGATGAAAGTTTCATTAGAAGAACAGATGCGACGAAGTCTGAGAGCAAGGCTGAATGGTATGGCGCGTTTGTTGTGGTTAGGATGGCATGAAGAGTGCAAGAGATATTGATGTTTATCAGTAGGTTTAGTATAGAGATCTGTAGCGATGTGACCGTTGTGAAGGCCGACATTCACGTCCAAAAAAGCAATGTTAGAAGAAGAGTGAGAGGAAGTAAATTTAATGGTGGCGTGGATGCCGTTGAGATAAGTGACAAATTCTGTAAGTTGGTCAAGCGTGTGGGTCCAGATTATGAATATGTCGTCAATGTATCTCCACCAACAGTAGGGCTGGTGGGGTGCGTGAGAGAGTGCGTTAACTTCAAAATTAGCTAGAAAGAGATTAGCATAAGAGGGTGCCATTCTGGTGCCCATGGCGGTACCGTGTGTTTGTAAAAAATGTTTGTTATTAAAATGAAAAATATTCATAGAAAGAATCATTCTGATCGTGAGATCACAAAGAGTTTCAGTGTGTAAAGCAGATTGGTTAGTACGTTTATTAAGGAAGTGGCGACAGGCGTCAATTCCTTCATTATGTGGAATGTTAGTATATAACGATGATACGTCAAGTGAGTACTAGGATAGCATTGTCTGGGAGGTTACCAAGGTTATTGAGTTTATTGAGAAAATGGGATGTGTCCTTGATGAATGAAGTAGTTTCGGCAACAAGAGGTTTAAGGTGGTAGTCGACAAAATGTGAAATACGTTCTGTGGGGTGATTGTTACTGGATATAATGGGTCGTCCGGGACTACCAGGTTTGTGGATTTTAGGCAATATGTAAAAGCGTCCAGGTTTAGGGTCTGTTTGTACGAGGTAACGTCGAGTCTTTTCATCAATGATATTAAACCCCGCAGGTCCAGACAGCCAAATCTTTAGGAGTGATTAATTGATGAAAATCTCTCTTGGAATACCCACATTGATCATATATCTAAAACGATCTCTGCTGGTATTGGCGCCATAAAAAGAGTGAAGCCTTTTGTCCCTTTCTCGATTCTTTTGACTATTTTCAATGCACTAGTCCAACCACACTTTGCTTACTGTAGCGAAGTGTGGGGTAAACTGTGGTAATGGTTTATGTGACAAGCTACAGAAATTGCAGAATCGTGCTGCTCGTGTTTTATTGAACGCATCGTTTGATTGAAATACTCTCACACTGCGTGAAACTCTTACCTGGGAAAACATAAAAAACGACATTTACTAGATTCTGCAGTTATGGTGTACAAGTCACTAAATAATTTAGCTCCAGATTATCTTTGCTCGAAATTTATCTTTAGGAATGAGCTAGTTAATTATTCACTACGCGAAATAAGCTGGCTATTCCACATCCGCGCACTGACTATCTTAAAAGAAGTTTTAGCTGTAGCGGCGCGCAATAGCCCACTTCGGCGATATGCTTTTCTTGTCACGCACAAAGGTTTCAAAACGAGGCCCCGTGCTACATTAAATTTATTCTTTTCTCTTTGAAAATAATTAATTTAATTTAGCACGGGGCCTCGTATTGAAACCTTTGTGCGTGACAAGTAAAGCATATCGCGGAAGTGGGCTATTGTGGAACAGCCTGCCCCTTGATATTCCCCAATCGGAATCCCTCACCTCGCTAAAAGACAAATTACGCTGCTATGACTTCTGAAATTACTAATTCACGGCATGCATCCACGTAAAGCAGGATTTATTTTATTATTTATGTAAATATTATATCATGTAGCACAATCAGTAATTTATAGGTTTTTTTATTATTATTTTTATTTAGACATAATTTTAGATTATTCATTGGATTTTAAAATTTGTAAATTATCTGATGGAACAACCGTAACAAAATAAAGATATCCAATCCAATTATATACAATTGGTGATAGCTCCCCTGTAGTGGTTGTTGAGGTTCACCCTGTGAAGTGTTTGTGTTGTTATAGTACGTGCACGACATACAAAGCGGTGACAACAATGCCATGGCTGGTGATCTGTACTACGATGGAATCAACAAACGCATTCGTGTTGACAGTACATACGAAGGACACCCTGTTAAAATGATTCAGCTTTACAATGAGGTAAAGATATATGAGATCAGGAGTATATTACAGAGGAGTGTTGCTCTTCCCACATTATATTGTCACACAAAACTGTAGACGGTAGAGTTATTTTAGCATAGAGTTCCCCGTGAGAAGAAACAAAGACCGTCACTTTTAACCAATCAGGATGCACTGAAAAATTGTAATTAACACGGTTCAAACTGCTAAAAAAATACTAAAGCGCAAGAGAACAAAAGACAACGTAATCGCATACCAGAATAAATAGACACACTGTGTTGATCATTGATGATACTAATTATACTGCATAGAAGTGTCTTTCATCCTAAGTCTCCCTTTTACACTTGGGACAGATTCTGTCCTCAGTACAGTCAACTTTCCGATATGGCTTTTCATGCCTTCCTTTTTCAATTTCAAGGCAGTGATTACTTATTCTAAGGCGCGTAATAAAATATTTGTTGGCTGTTACCCTCAGAGTCTGCAATACGTGATCAGCGGTGACTACTGCAAGGTCTCTGAGTTACACACACCATTTCAACCAGTGGAAGTTCCATCCGATGCCCATCTGTTGGAGGAAGGCAGGATCGGCACCTCTACCAGTGGACTGAACGTCCGGCGATATCGATACAACGGCGTCAAGGATGGCAGTCAGTACATTTATAATAACATTCAAAATTATTTCATCTCAGTGGGGTGGGGTGGGGAAAGTTAGAAAAGAAGAGCCGGCAGTGATAGATACATGTAGATAACTTTATTTTACCTCGGATTGTTGAGGCTGTTTATGCCTCTAGCATTACAAGTTGCAGGGTTAGCATTACAAGTTGCAGAGTTCAGTTTTAGGCCCACTAATGTTCTTGATCTATATTAATGATATTCATATTGGTCTTAACAGCAAATGCTTTCTTTTCGCGGACGATACATTAATTATTAATGAGGTTGACGTGTCGCCTTCGACAACAGCTAAACAATTAAACCACAACTTGGATTCAATTTCCTCTTGGGCCAATAAGTGATAAGTCACAATGAATACAGCCAAGACCAAATTAATGACTTTTTCTTTCAAAAGGGACTTTCCTTTTCATCCTCCCTTAATAATGAGCGGTAAAAACATTGATTCCGTGAGCGAGCACGAACACTTGGGTGTGGCCTTGTCGAGCAAAATGTCCTGGAAGTCACATATTCTTAAAATCCATCAGAAGGCTTTAAAAAAAAAATTGCTTAAGGGTCTAAAATTCATCTTATCTAGACATACTCTCGAAATTTTATATAAATCGATCGTTCGATCCAACATGGAATACGCTGATGTTGCCTGGGACGGATGTACCATGGGTGAATCGGACCTACTGGAAAGTGTTCAATTTGAGGCAGCCAGAATGATTACTGGGGCTATGAAGGGTACCCACAGGCAATCGTTATTATTAGAAACTGGTTTGCACCGACTGAGCGATCGGAGGAAGTTGCACAAACTAATACTTATTTATCCTCATTGTGCCCTCGTTGTGTTGGTACTTCTACTTCGCATGTTTTACGCAATAGAGCAAATCTCAGTTTACCCTTTATACGCACTGAAAAGTCAAAAAACGCTTTTCTTTATTATTCGGTTAAACTGTGGAATTCTCAACCGCAATCAGTGCGTGATAGTTTATCTGTGGCTTCTTTTAAATGTGCTGTATTGCGTGAAACATTTTATATTCCATCCGTTAATAAAGTTTCTACCTAGGTGAAAGGTACTTAGCTGCTTTACATGCAAGATTAAGATTAAGACTGAGACATTGTGCTTTAAATTGGTATTTATTCTCAATGAATTGTTGTCGGTCACCATCTTGTATATGCGGTGCACCTAAAGAAGATGTAACACATTTTTTACTTGTTTGCCCTTGTTTCGCTGCTCAGCGCTGTAGCCTACAAACCTCTGTCGAACGTCTTGCTGGCAATATTTGGTTAACTTTGAATACAACCAAAAAAGTCGAAATTTTGCTTATTGGCAGCTCTTTGATCAGCTTCGATAATAATGCCGCAGCTGTGAGAAATTTTATTATGCAAACTAAACGATTTTGTAAATAAGTTATTTTTCGTATTGGCCAACCTGTTTGTGTTTGTGTGCGTGTGCGTGTTGTGAAAAACAAAAGGAATATATTATAATTAAATGTAATGTAGGGTAGAAAATGCTATCTGTAATTTACATGCGTCCCCAAGATGAGCCATTTAGAGCTCTTGGGATCAATGTAAAAAAATATTGTTTAAATAAAAAATTAAAAAAGTATATAGCTAATATGCCGAGAAACTATCACTAGGCTAGATTAATAGATACTACGTTTAGTTAATTGTTACTCTAAATTTGTTTACTTAATTACCCTAATTGACAATATACTCATTGCTAATTCTGCAGATTTCTTATACTAATTATTAATTACTGATTTCTAATTACTTACTATATTAATAGCCAATAATTGCGTAATTGCATAATACATTACTAACAGCGTAATACATTAACATTGTTATATTATGTCAATAATTGTACTAATTACTTGATTAAAATATCACTTGTATATATATATATATATACACACTCGTTTTCAAAAACATTGCTTTTGATTTATATATATATACCTTTTGTTCTCCATTGTTTTAGCTGTCAAATTTGACAAGAATACAAAAGGTATATATACTGATTTGCAGTGCAATCTTTTTGAAAACGAGTGTATATATATATATATCGCGAGCTAGACCTTACTATAAACTGAGACCTGATATATAACACAATGACATTCACACTTGTGTAAAATCTCTAACCCTTTTACTTTCTAATCTCCAACAAAATATGGCATAATAGTGCCAATAGTCCGACTCGTAGTTCTTGACCGCAAGGTAACCAAGCCTTTGGTGACATCGAGGCTGGAGTTTTGCATGATAATCAAAACTCAGCTATCCATATTCATAGAAAGAGGGTTTATATCAGTGCACGGTCAACTCCAGCCTCCATGATTTCTGCCTAGTTAGCATGATAATTACAATCTATCCATATTCATAGAAAGAGGGTTTGTATCAGTGCAGGGTCAACTCCAGCTTCCATGGCTTGTGCCTAGTTACATGATAATTACAATCTACCCATATTTATAGAAAGAGGGTTTATATCAGTACACGATCAACTCCAGCCTCCATGGCTTGTACCTAGTGATAATTACATGATAATTATTCATATTCATAGAAAGAGGGTTTGATGAGTCCTAACAAGGACGAAACAGCTGTACATGGTTGTCACTCCAAGGGTAATAAGATGAAAGCATCCGTGTTAGACGGCTAGCTACGTCGTAGCGTGTGTTGCGTAGTGCCATGCAACTTGCTTTGTATCAGTGCACGGTCAATTCCATTTACTCTGATGCAAGGCTAAGGCTTGGGTACCTTTCAATAACTATTATTTAACTGGCAATGCTAAAATGAAGTTCTACACAGGGTAATGGACGTAATGGTTATTGGGCTAAGATCTTTGAGCATTTTAAAATGCCGTAACAAACGTTGCATGCGTGGCTAGTGGAGGGGAGGTCACTGAGACTTCCCTCAAGGGGAGACACTGGCTTAGTGTTTGTTGGATACTGAACCAGGAGCCCATTTAATGGGCTCGTGACTGAACTGATTAATCATTAAAAACATCAGTATCTGATCTTTTTTATTAATCAGTTCCTGCCTCGCACCCAGGTTCTTTTTGGAAATTAGAGAGCAAAGGACAACGGGAAGGATCAGAGGAAGCGCAAAGAACCAAGGGAAGGGCCTAACGGAAGCAGAATCAGTTCTGTGTCCAACAAAAGCTAGTGTCGGTCTAATCTAATCAGTTCTTTGCTGCAGCCAGTATGCGTAGTAAACGTATATATACAGAGGCCCGCAACGTGGTATCATGCAAGATTGCCTGGTTGCATGCCTGATTGACTATTCCTGGAACATTCCATTTACAAGACAAAAATACTTTAGGGTATACCGTGCCGATAATTTCTGTCACGCGTACCAAAATCATGGGAGTGCCGTGCCTAAAATGCTTGTCGTGTAAACCGGGCTAAAGTAACATTTTGTAACTCGCTAATCTCTTGATTATACCTTTTTCCATTTCAGTTACATATCTCGGGACAGTGACCGCTAGCGAATGTGTCTTTACCAGTGCCATCACTGTTTCCCCAAAAGCCTGGATTGCCTACTCCAGGTAAAGATATTCAGTTGTCCTTTCTTCGGTATATATTACTTTAAACAACAGAGCATAAAGTAAGAGAGGGCAGTCTAATTGCTGACAAGCGAGTGAGCATTAGCGAACGAGCGAACGCGCGGATTATCCTACCCATGGGTTTGACTAGTTTTTGTAATTCAACCAATCATGAATGTCATTCGTACAAACCAGTTTTGCACATGAGCCAATAAGCACCGTCGTAGTGTCGCAGTGTTTTCCGGAAAACTGGCTTAAGGTTACCGGATACCTTCAAAACGAAAAAGATGGGAAAATATTTTTTTCGCACAGAAATGTAGTTTTAGTAGTAGTGTCTTGTATACCAAAAACTCCGTTCAAAAAAAATTAATATTAACGGAGATATACCAAAAGGAAGTTTTTAACCGGAAGTAAAAGGTACTTTTTGATTGACAGCAGATCAATAAACACATGACAAGTGCTCACTCGCCCGTAACGACGGTATGGTGAATTCATTTCATACCAATGTTTACGTTTAATGAAAAAAGTTTTTCCACACACGATTCCACAATTCCATTGGTTGTTGGCCTTATATCTTACAAAAAGCAAGCAGGATGCCCTTTGCTTGAAAAACAAAGAAAAAAGTAAAGCAACACGATGCCAAACAATGCATACACTACAATTACAAAGCCAACCCGACGAGCGTTCGTATTTTCACTTTCAGACAGAGTGCCGAGTGGTCCACATCTGAACATAAAGAAGAATTGATAAGAGCCAGCCGAGAGAATATTTGTTTCCAAGAAAGCTTAGATGGAAACGTAGTCCGACGGTGACCCTGAATCGGTTGAACCACGATCTCGCTATTGCCGTGCTGTTTCAGACGCCAGTGCAAGTCGCTGTCTCCTCTACAACTGTGCTGGCATTCAAGGCGTCTCTATAGGTGTTCACCTTGCCTTTGCCCCTCGAGGTCTTTTTGTCTTTCCCATTTTTCTAGCCTGGGAAACCAGCCGACTCTTACCGCTACCATTTTTCAAGTCACACACACAAAACATTTTCTCGATGCGGCGCGTAGCTTTGATCGGAAATCAACATTGGCGGGAAATCTTGACAGATAGTTAAACTGTGATGAGAAATGATTGGCCAAGAGCTTGCTAATTGTTGGAGAGGCGGGGCTTCAGATTCATGCACGACAGACGGGTATATTTTTTGAAATGCTATTTTCTCGCTTTCGATTTTCAATCAAAATAGAGTTTTAAAAAAGCTCCCACTCAAGAGAAATTTATTCGATTTGTGCGAAATTTTCACAAAATGTCAATTGATATCTCAACTGTAAAATCATGTCGGGGAATTGGGAAATTCTAAAAAAAGAGCTCTTGACGACGTTTCCCGCATATCTACTCGGATTATTTTTCGCCTTTTCACGGAAAGCATGATAACTTTTGAACTAAATCGAATTTTGAAATTCCCCGACACGGGTTTCGTAATACGATTCCTCTGAAATACGACAAAGCAAACAGATTTTTAAAATTTTAAATATTTTTGGAGTCGGAGCTTCTGAAAGCCATCTCACTAGATCGGAGAAACGGGATGGCGGAAAATTCGAGATTTTCAAAGAACTCAAAACGTTTTATGTATTCTTGTAGCCAATTTTATAAGCTTTAAAATGACACATGAATGATTTATCTACGATGTTTCCTCGAGGCGCTACATAATTTAGACTGGAAACGCACCCTGAAGGTATCCGGGAGCTTTAAAGTACGGTGGCCCACAAGTGCAAAACAAAACTCTTTTGTCTGAAATCAAAACACTTTTTCAGAAAACGATAATATCTCGTTCAAAGCAAAACACTTTTATCCAAAACAAAATATTTTCTTTGAAAACAAAAAACATTTTTAGAAAACAAAACATTTTTTCAAAAACGAAAACTATTTGATTCAAAACAAAATATTTTCTCACGAAACAAAACGTTTTTAGAAAACAAAAATCTCTTTTTAAAACATGATCACTTTTATCCAAAACAAATCATTATTTTTAAAAACACCATTTAATAATTATATGCATCTTTTTAATCAAACACAATTAATTTATTCGAAATATTTGTGAATCGAAATCTTTTTCTTTCAATACAAAACTTTCTTTTGGGCGAGTTCCCGGATCGAAAATCCGCGAGGGCTGATGGGGCTTACGTGCCGTTTCCTCCATTTTTCGAGTGGAAAAATGGCTGCCAGTACTAGTAGTGTTAGATCATGTTTACTATTATTGTTTTCTGAAAAAGTGTTTTGATTTCAGACAAAAGTTTTGTTTTGCACTTGTGGGCCACCGTATTTAAAGTGCCCATGAACAATAAATGTTTATTTTAGATATCAATTCTAAATCAAGTGAATAGTAGAATGGTAAAATATATTTTGCTTTGAATGCTGTGCCTCTGAGTTAAGGAGGTTTTAATATCCAAAATGCTAATTACATGACGTCAGGGGAGGCATCAATTATTATACAACATTTGTTTGTTACAATTAAGCAATTTTTTCAAATTATCAGTAACCCATGGTTGAAATTAAATGATTTTAGAAATTTGTTTTCTTATATCAGTAGAAACGCCCATTCAAAACCATTCTTCTATTCACTTGATTTAGAATTGATATCTAAAATATATATTTTTTGTTCATAGGCACTTTAAGCGGTACGACAACGAGAATCGACGAACACTTTAAAAACATATATGAACAAACAAATACTCTTAGCGGCTTGTTCTCGTGTCTGCTGCATTGTTTGGCAGAAAAATGTGGAAGATGTGTACTTTATTGCGACATATTGCGACATATTTTGAGTCTAAAAGTCGTACTCGTACTCGAATCTAAAGCTTCCTATTATTGATACAACCCGGAGACGAGAGCGATAGACTTTAGAGTAAGAGGAAAGAGATTTACGTACTATATTATGATACAATTTCATCGTACGAGTGTTCATTAATAACCGTGAGAGCTTCGTTGAATTCTGTTGTGCATGGTCATCATGGGTCATGACAAAGTGCGAGTCAGCGAGTCAGGGTGCGAGTCAGCGAGTCAGGGTGCGAGTCAGCGAGTCAGGGTCAAATTAATCAAATTTACAGTTTTGTACGGAAGCTTAGAAGGGACATTCATTTCGCTAATGCTCTCGGACTGAATGTCCCTTCTAGGCTTCCGTAGTTTTGATAGAATATTATATACACTTTAGCAATGTTTTCGTAATTACATTGATTGCAAAATAAACAATTGTTGTGACAGTTATAAAATACAGGCTCCATACAATACAATATATCTTTATTGGCACTTTGAGACAAAAGTACATCAGTGTACATCCAATAAGCATAAGTGGAGGAAAAATAAATCAAATAAAGTAATAATAAAAAGTAAATATGTAATAGGCTAATTTGCAATTTCATCGTATAAATCTATAACTTGTTTTATATAGATGCTGCTTAGCTTTATAATATTCTGATCTTTCATTGAGATCACATAGTAAAATAGCGAAGAAAGATCGAATGAAGAGAAGGAAGGATTTTGGTCGTATAATTTGTTCAAGAATAAGGTCCGAGCTTGTGCTATATTGTGATTTCCGCATTTGAGAAGATAGTGGAATTCATCGCCAACTTCATTCGAATCACAAACCGTACAAATCCTTTTATCTCTTGGTATGCGTAAATAACGACCACGTTCAATTGGAAAATGATGAGCCGATAATCTCAATTTAGTCACAGCTCTACGGGTTTCAAAATCATGTATTTTATTCAGATAACTCTCAAAAAAGTAATCACTTTTGACTTCTGCATGTAATTCCAATTTCGAGTTTTTATGACCATGGATTATTTCCTCTCTCTCTTCATTCCATCTATCTTTATATATTTGTTTTATTTTTCGGGTAACCATCTTACATATTGATTTGAAATCAAAATTTGGTATAATAACAAGATTGTTATTTAATTTGAAATCACCTAATTTCAGTAAGTATGAAACAAGACTAAACCAAGACCAACCTCCCTTCTTGCTCAAATTACAAGAGACTTTTAGGGCGCTCGTCAGGAAAGGGTTATCGTTATGTTCAAGTAGGTGAACAAAGTATTTGAGTACTACGTCGTAGATAAAGACATGCATGGGCAATACTCCGAGTTCAGACCTTACAGCTGAGTTAGTTGTCTTGCAATTGACTCCTAATAACATTTTATACATTTTCAGATTAAGCTTCTCGCAAATTAACTCAGAATAAAACAATTTCTCTTTAAATGAGATAATTGAACTATGACGCTTTGTATATGCTCCCCATATTTCACAATTATACGTCAAAATGGACCGGATCAAAGCGTTATATAATTTCAGGAAGACTTTCAGAGAAGTTCCAAAACGTGGATGAAAAACTTTCAGCAGACTGAACAGAGCCCTTAATCCTTTATTGTATAAGTGTGACTGATTTGCATTAAAAGAACCGGAGGGAGTCAAAACAGTACCAAGATAGGTGTACGAAGAGGTCATGGACACATTAGTTCCACCAAAAGTACATGCAATAGCTGTTTTTCGTCCTGACTTGTTAAAAAGCATAGTCTTCGTTTTCTTTAAGTTCACTTGGAGTTTCCATTTTTGACTATACGTATGTAATTTATCCAAACAGGATTGTAGACCCTCTTCACTCTCTGATAACAATAGTAAATCATCTGCATACATAAGGCAGTTTATCCTTAAATTTTCCAAGACTACTGGCTCACATTTTTTAGAGAAAATATCAGGTATATCATTTATAAAAATATTAAATAAATTGGGACTTAAATTACATCCTTGTTTCACCCCCACAAGTGATTGGAAAAAAATAGTCAAACCATCATCAGTTTTGACACATGCTTTAATTTGTCTATACATATCAACAATGATGGCGAGAAATTTCTTGCTAATTCCAATTTCGATTAATTTGTAGAACAATCCATTTCTCCAAACCGAATCATACGCTTTACGAAAGTCGACAAAACACACATACACCTTCTTACCCTGCTGAAAGTATTCGTCTAAAATTGTTTTAAGAACGAAAATGTGATCTGCCGTTCTGTAAGATTTACGAAAACCGATTTGATTTGGTTTAATAATGCCATTAGCTTCTAAATATTGAGATAGTCTAGAATTTAGAGCCAGAGTTAGGAATTTTCCAAGACAACTATTAACCGTAATACCCCGGTAATTATCGGGGTCATCAACAACTCCAGATTTAAAGATTGGTGAAATACAACCATCATTCCAGCATCGAGGGAAACGATTCGATTGGAAAACCAAATTAAACAATTTAACAATTAAATCTGGATGAGAGTCGATACAGCACTTTATCATTTCATTACTAATGGAATCTAGACCGGATGCTTTATTGTTTTTCAGTTTTCGACTAAGTTTAATTAGTTCATCCGCAGTAAAAGGCTTATCAAGAATTTCGACAAACTGGGGTACGAAAGACTCCATGTTAGATACAAATGCATCTACCCCGCGGTCGAAAAGATTATTACTAGTGTCTGCAGAACTGTTTAGATTTTTGAAATAGGAAAACCACTCTTCCGCTTCTATCGTAGATGTTTTGGTCTTTTGTTGATCCTTAGATGACCGTAGAGAATTAACTAAATTCCAGTATTCTTTTGGATTGTTAGATTCAAGCAATTGAATTTGGTTTAATATATCATTCTTGAATTCGTTCTTTTTGTACTTCGTTAACTTCTTATACGATTTCTTAAGAGTATGGAATTTACTCCTCAACCAGGGACAAGTGGGGTGTTTCAACAATAATTTACTAATGTTGATTATTTCTTTCTTTAATTCCCAGCATGACTTGTCATACCATTTCTGGGGTTTAGGTCTATTGGTTTTCTTATTTCTGCCGTGTTTCCTCACTGCGAGAGAACACCTAGCTGCACCGATAATTATTTCTGTAAATTCTAAGACACATTTCTCCGGGTCTGCCTTTTGTGAATCCAAATTACACCTAAGAGACCCGAACTTATTCAAGATTTCCTGAGATTGGAGAATAGTTGAAAAGTTATCTTTAGAGCTTGTATCCCACCTAAAGGCCAATGGAAAAGGATTTAAACTAGAATAGGTAACACTTGTTCTCAACTTGGTTAGTTTTAAAACGAAGGAAATCGGGGCATGACATGAATTAAAACTCGGGGGATTAACCGTAAAGACCGGGATTTCCGACAAAAGGCTTTCACTCACTATAGCATAATCAATCACACTGGTGCCATTGGTTGTGAAACAAGTAAATTGACCTGAGTGGTCCCCTGTTGTTCTCCCGTTCAAGACGTTCAGTTTAAAAGCAACACAGGTTTCAATCAAAGCCCTGCCGAACCTAGAGATATGAGTATCGCGATTATTTCTACTTGCAGGTGGAGAAACGTTATCGCTAAAAGGAAGGGGAAATAAAATATTTGGTGTAGCCTCTGTAAAATCATGTAAAGTCCCTGTTCTCGCATTGAAGTCGCCACAAAGTATAATATCCCCCTTAGATTCAAAATCGAGCAATTGCTTCTGCAAGATATCAAAAGGGTCGTCGTTTTGTTTCAATGAAAAACGACTAGAATTTTGAGGTGGAATGTATGCTGCACAAATAAAAATGTCGTTATTTAAGTGAAAGAAACTTTTGTCAAGCTTACACCATAAAAAAAAATCATTATCCTTAGAAAGAAATTTTACTCCTTTCCTAAGCGAGTCTTTAACTAAAACTGTAATTCCACCTGAGTATCGCTTAGCTTTTGGGTGCTTTGTTCTGGTTTGAGAGAAACTATGAAAACCAGGAATTTGTACTTGATAATTGTTAGGCAGCCAAGTCTCAAGGAGAACTACAAAATCAAATGTTGAAATTACATTAATGAAATGCGGGTCTTCTAGCTTTCCAACAAGGCCCTCGACGTTAAATGAACAAAATGTTAAAGTCGTTTTGAATTTCATGAATGGAAAGTAATGAAAGACCAAAATGAGCTATAAACTCTATATAATTCCGTCACGGAGGAAAGAAAAAAGTTAATTAAAACTTGAAAAACAGTGTTATCCACTAACCTACTATCATATCGGTACAGTTTACCTAATGTGGGCGGACATGATTAAGTCCACTTGATAACTGATAGCCTGGTACTTGCCATGAATTGTACGCTGGGTATGCTACAGGAGTATAATTTGTAGTGCTATCCATCGAGGTTGCATCTGGTCTTAATGGCATGTTGTGGTAAAACGCTTGCGGAGGCGGAGTAGCATTCGTTGACTGAAATGTATTTATCATTACTGATGAAACTTCCTTTAGTTGTTGAATTAACTGTTTCATAAGGTTCTCATTGCAACCACTCTCCTGATTTTGAGCCCTTGCACCGGTAGGAGTTGGTTGCTGTTGAGGTGGACTTTGAATGCGTTCCATATTTTCCGAGCTAGCTACATACCGAGAGACTCTTGTTTGGCGTTCTCTTCTTACCGGTGACTGTGCACCTAGCGCACGTCTGATGTTTGAGACGAGTCGTTTGACCCCAACCGTCCTGGACAAATGTTTCTTGTCAAACAAACACTCGTCGTTAAGGTTATCGTGCTTAATAATTGTAATGGAAGGGTAGGTAAAGTTCGTTTTCAGAAAATTATTAATTTCCTGTACATGGTCTTGTAAAGAGTCACTCCTAGGTGTAACCTCCGAAATAAATACTTGTGTGAGTGGAAAGACCTCCTCTGCAAGCTCAACAGTCTGTCGGAAACCCTCACAAATGTCAAGCACTGATGTTGATTCGACATCATTCACGCCAACATGTATTACCAGCATTTTGGGGGCATTAAAACGTGGGTTTGACAGGATGTTATGGACACTCCCCAGATTGCCACATTTCAATATAACCGTTTTCTGACCTGGAAATAAACCTTTGTCATTGATAAATCTCCGATTTGAATCCATTAATATGACAATATCAACGTCGAATTTTGTTTGTTCATTTCTTGTCGCCGGCTCCTTTGTTACTGGTAATGGCGTTCGAACAACGTTTGCCTCGGAATTAGAAATAACCACTGGAATTGCACGCTGTTCCTCGTTCATCCCCTTGGAAGATATACTATGTTCTGACAATGATTGGTCCATATTCGGCTGCGAACCCTGAGCAATGAGGCTGGACTCTAGCAGTGCCACTTTTTCTTCCAGTAATTCACACTTATTATTCAAACTCTCGCAGTTGCTTAGGGCTTGATTCAGTTTCTCTTCGTTAGATTTACAAAGAGTATGATGACTGTCCTGTAACTTAATTTTCTGTATTAGATTAGCTTGCTGGTCCTGTAAACTTGTTACTTTTGCCGATAATTTCTTGTTTTCGGTTTGAAGTTTAGCCGCAGAGTCCTGCCAGCTATTTAACTCCTGTTGAGTACTTTCCTTTATCACTATAAGCTCATGTTTCATGCTCACTTTCAGATCATCAAATTTAGCATATAACTCCTCGGTAATGTCGTGAACAATTTTGTTCGCGTGTTCCTCATTTGAAAAAACTTCAAGATTTTGGAATGCTGAGACATTTTCCAGTTTCGCTACTATATCTTCGAGCTTAAACATTCTCTCAGATATCACTTCCCACTGAGTTTCCTGAAGTTTGATAGATTTACATGTGCCATATGAGCGGCGTGTTGCGAATGAAGAAATTACTGGTGGCGCCTTCCCGCTCTTACTTTTATGCTTTTTCACCGGCTCAACCTCAACTACTTCACTTGACGAATCACTAATGTCGAGATCCTCATCCAACTCATTATCAGATAAATCGAGATCACCTTCAGATAATTGCAGATTTACATCAGCACATTCCTTGTAAGCATCCGCTGGCGATATTCCATCTACGATAAGATCTATTGTCTTCTTCAGTATTGGAAATTCCTTCGATACCCAATGATCTCGGAACAAGCCCTGCACCATGACCTTCAGTTTAGATTCATAAAAGGTCAGGGTAAAAAGAGGGTTGGCTAACGATTGTCCCGCCTTGATCTCGCACACTTTGACAATCCGCTCGATCGTCAGTCCTACCGCATCCTTAGCGTCCTGCCAGTTAACTACGAAATCATCCTTTTCTCCTAGATCCAACCAATATCGCATCTTCACCACTTTCAACCATAACTGATAACGCTCCCTAGAAACCGTAAAAGTAAAGACCTCCCCTTGGTTAGAAGCTTGAGGAGTCTCCGTAGCGGTTTCCACGTGGTCGTTCTGAGTCGTGATCATTGCCGTGTTGCCATTATAAACGTAATTTCGCCGGACTACGGTGTGATTCTTCTTCTTTTTCTTCTTCTCTAGATCCATTTAGTCCTTATGTAACGAATCGCGACATTTTCATCCTCCGTGACAGGAATATATAGAGTTAATTTGGTAAAGAAGCGGAGCCTTGAAAGCTACAACCTTTCATGACACCCGATACCCGATACCCGATACAAGCGTGATCGGTTATTTAAATCTGGAAATGTCTTCCCGCTTCTTATTCAGGGTCGTAATCTCTTTCCCGGCGACTGAAACCGAACACGATCTTCCGTAACAGTTATTGCACTGGTTTGGTCTGTTTCTTTACGCTGCCTTCTCTGTGCACTCATGATTTCTGTGAAATACCATGACAATGGTAACGCTAAAATTGAACTTGTCTACTGCGATATACTCATATACTGATCGCACTGAAGAGCTAAGTTTATCGTGGTCTGCGTAGTCCTTCACTGAAGCGCGCAAAATCCATGAACAACATGGCATCGTGTTTCACCATACCTACTGCTCAACATCAAATACTGGAAAAATGACATTCTTAATGACAGATAAGTTAATTGTGTCAACAAAGTTCAGTGGGATGCCAGGAAACTTTGAAACCATTTTTCACGGCGTTATAAATGCACGTTTTGTAGCATGTATTCGAAGCTCCTGTACCTCTAGATTTAAAATCAGCGTGGACGCCTAGACATTTGTAGGAGGGTCTTTGTAGGATTTAACTCTTTCAATTAAACAACCATTTGACGTGCTAATTCCCGGATTTTAAGGTATGGCGACATTTTGTATGGCGACATTTTCAGGTATGGCATATTTCTCTATGGCGACTCTTTGGTTTATAAGCCATATAACTCTCACATCGGCCCCTCCGGATAGACCGGTGCGCGAACTAAGATGCCCTAACGAAATTTGTATGCTATCCGGCGACAGTTCAAATTCGACAATTCCGGTTCTTCACGCGGTCCGTTGTGACACCGGTTCTTCATTGCGGTCCGGCTAAGCGCTATTCCTTTTCTTTTGCAAGCTTAATTATTTTCTTCTTGACCATTTAAGTTCTTTCCCGTTGTTTCCATCGATTTTTCAGCGAGAACCAATGAAAGTCGCTTTGTTGATGTTTCCACAGGGGTCCGGTCAGTTTTATAATTTCCTCTCAGAGTTCAGTTTCGCTCGTTTTTCTTGTTCTGTCATTTTTTTTTCTGATACAATACTTTTCTTCTTTGCCCTCCTAGTTGGTTCATGTCATTTCCAGTTCGATAAATACTATTTTATAATCAGTTCAGTTTTTTTGTGTATGGGCGTCAAACAGTTTCAACATCGGGTTCGGATTCTTGTTCTATTTCTTCTATTCATGCACTCAGTTCAGTTTTCTCGGTTCATTTCTAATCATGTCCATACGCTAGTCCGGGTTCAGTAAATTCAGTTTAAGATGTAAAGGTGCTGTAATCTGGAACTCACTTTCCGAAGAAAGTAAGACAATTCAGTCAAGGAACTGAACTCTTCAAACCTAGACTCAAAAAAACAGCTCATAGAGAACTACTAATTTCATTTTTTTCTTCTTATATTCCATCTTCTCTTCTAACTCTTGTATTTGCATCTCCCTACCTCCCTCCCCAAGTTTAAAAACCCGTGCAAGGTAGTTAATATTTCTTCGGTGGAATTGACTTCTTTATTGTTTTTGTCGAAACATGAACCTACGTGATTATTACCCCTGTGTCCTTTCTCTAGGTTGAAGAAATACCGGGTGGTTTTTTCCCCTTCTTCGATCCATTTGGATCGGCTTCTAATCAGTTGACCCCCTCGAGTTTTTTTTTTTCGATAGCACTTAACTGGCTTCCCAGGGTCAAAATGTCACGGCTCGCTGTCGCATCGCCTCTAGCTAGTCTGGTTTTAGCTTTTATCAATTGTTTTGTTATTCTATTTCGTTCGCGAATTAATTCTCTTTTTATCCTCTAACTGAACTCAATTGAGTTCTTCTAAACATTTAGTTTTAAGTAATCCCACCACATTCCCTGGGTTCCGAAGTTATCTTTTTCTTCTTTGATTTCCTCAATCAAGTTTTCAATTTCGGTAACGTATTCATTCTCCTTCAATAGGGAGGTATTTAATTTCCAAATTCCCGGTCCTCTCGAAGCAAAGTTATTCAGATTCAGCCTTTAATATCTGTGTGTAGTTTCATCGTCATTTAGTGTTTAGTGTTATTGATATCGAGTGTGATAATATACAATTGTGTTGTATGTTATATATAGATATGTATTATGTTTTCTGAATTTTTTTCGCTATTAGTTTGACCCATATTATAATGTCTATAAAAATATATTTCGGGATACCAGACGATTTTTTTTTCTCCTTATGGCAATTACATTTACTAGACTCCATGTAAATACAAGACAGAGTATGAATAAAGACTTGTTGTTGTCGGGTTCAGCTCAGACTCTCTTCTGTTCTCCAGTTCGCTCATTTCTAAACTTCTCGGTTCTGTTCATCTCGGTTCTGTTCATCTCGGTTCTGTTCATCTCGGTTCTGTTCATGACCATCTCGGTTCTGTTCTGTATTTGGAGAATACTGATTCCGAAAGAACGGAGAAAAACGAACAGAGTCGAACCTAGAAACCATAGCCAAACAAAACAAAACCGTTAATGCTGTACTATATCACTCGTTCATAGAGTCAAAACCGGGGTCATGCGTTTCATGATGCACATCACGCACTGTAAATAGTTTATTTAGTTGTGTTCGGTTATTTTTTTTAACTCGCACCCTGACTCGCTGACTCGCACCTTGACTCGCTGACTCGCTGACTCGCACCCTGACTCGCTGACTCGCTGACTCGCACCCTGACTCGCTGACTCGCTGACTCGCACTTTACCAAGACTCGGTAATCATGGTGGCTGTGTAGCCGTTATTAAGCTAAGTCAACACAAAGACAGCCGTCTTGCTACTGAATAGAGAATTTGAAAAATGAGATTTGAAAAAACGGCTTAACAAACCAAACTGATCTTGTCACAAATAAAGAACACATTAAAACAAATCCAAGGAATGGTGTAGAAACTCCTGGTAATAGGACTGGGATATTAGATCAGCACTGACAATGGTACAATTGATGAACAGGAATGGGCAAAAAGAAAAATTGCACAATTTCAAAAATCTTGTATGGATTTATCTATTTATCAATGTATATTAAATCTGTAAAGAAGCATGGCCACTGAAGTCCAAAACAAGATCACCAAAGAACTGTACCTTTCTTGTATGATGCTCAATGTCTCAATGTCTTGTATGATGCTCAAGTCTCCCTTCGAAGCGCCTGTTTTGCAAGCTACATTCCCTTTGGCAGCATTCACATAACCTTTGGCTAAACCTAGTAAAACATATTTTGAGTAACTGGAACTCCGGAAGCAGCTGAAGCAAAGGGCGCGATCGCTCTCGCGCACTTCTCAACTGCTTCCTGTTACTAAAAATAGATTGTATTAGACATTATCATGGCACAAGCGCGCGGTATGCTCTCTTGGTTTCAGTGATTCATCGATGCACGAGTGTACACTGGATACATCCATCCATTTACAGACTTTGAAGAACTACGCAAAAATTATGCAAAATGTTTGCAAAATGTCTTGGTGAATGTACAAATTGACAGACAGTTTTACAAGCATTTTACATAATAGGATATTTCTAAAAAAATTCTACTCTGTAAAGTAAAAAAATGTCTGTCAATATGTACATTCATGGCTATTTAACAAACGATTTACAAATTCTGTAAGAGACCGATCGTTTATTACGTCCCAGGGGAGTCGGTGGTTTTCTAAAAAATCCAGTGTATTAAAATTGTACTCCCCACAATAATTTTAAAAGAAAACATATACCACCCCACCTCACCCCCCCCCCCCCCCCCCCCCTTTACAATCACAGTTTTAAAAATGTACACCCCCCTCTCCCACCTTGGAAAAGTCTCATTGCCCAACTTGTTTACATATCATCTGAATTCATTCATTTCATAACTAGTTATGGATAGTCTGGTGGTTGAATGTTGAGGGCCTGGGAACGATGTTGATGAATTTCCGATAGAAACCACAGACATCCCAAGCGCTGACTTCTGCGAATAAGGAAATACTACCTTGGGGATGCCATGTTGCAGGTTATTCAGACACTCAGACCGTTTTGATGTTTTTTCTTCTTTTCTTTTTCTTCTTTCTTTTTGTGTGTGATATGTCGAACAAAAGGAAACTTCTGTCACACCACTGTCGAAAATCACAAGAGAAAAATATACCCCCCCCCCCCCCAATTATATTATCTTTTAAAAATGTACCCCCCAGTTTCAAATGATTTTGAAAATTTATTGTACCCCCCTCCCCCCCTCTAAAACTACCGCCCGCCCCCTGGGACGTAATAAACGATCGGTCTCTTTAAAATGCTCACATTTCACAAATATTTTTTACATGGTTATTCAAAACTGTAAATGGTTTGATAACTGACTCATAAAATTTGATTCGAGAGACTTGAGTAACCACAAAGGATGAGGTCGATCAGATGGGGCAAGGGGCTTAAACAACCCCCCCCCCCCCCCCCTCCCCCGATGCCCTGTTCTCGCCTTTCTACCATCAGTGGCTGAAGGATCTTGATACGTTAATGTGAATCAGAATAGTAAATGATCAGTTCAGTGTACAGTTCCATCTGGGTGTGGGAGGGACGCAGATCTACACTAATTATTATCCTTTACTGTCCTACAGTATCACGAATGTGGCACTTGCGGTATCCGAGGACGCCTTCGATCATCCATCGTCCGGCTGCCAGCACTCCCGTGCGGGAGAAGGGCCTGGACCCAAGGCTTTGCCAATATTGAAACTGTTCTAAACCGCTATATACTTTCAAACGTACGTCGAATAAGAAGAGATCACAATAATGGAAAAGTGACGATATGTTAGACTTAGTACTGGAGGCATTTGTGATTCGTTAAAAGGGGTGATAGGAATGCAATACTTCGAGTCAAGTAGATATGTATTCTCTCCTGAACCAAGCAAATAAAAAGAGACGAACATCATTATTGGCATATTATTGAATTTTTCTATATTTGGTAGCCTGGGAAACCAGCCGACTCTTATCGCTCCCCACTCGCGAAATAGTCCAGTCAAACTACGGATATTTTGGGGTCCAGGTGGAACAAATTGTAACAGAATTTATTTCACCGCTATTCGATCGAGGCAAGGCCACTTAGCAACATATTGAAAATCCCCCAAAAATCCTGTGGTGGAACATGTCGAAAGAGTCGATCTAAGATTTTGAGCTCTCACCACAGGGTTCCCGCGTCAGGAAATAATAAAATTAATTTTGATAAAATGTTTACAGTCCTTTTATCAATGTTTGTATATCAGGATTGCTAGAGTGGTAAATTAGAAAATAAATTAATTATTTTCATGGCCAATTTGTTTATATTAGCAGTTTTTATGTTTTCCACAGGGACCCCACATCGCAAATATGATCCAATGGCTGTGTGAAAATGTCGAGATTTTAAAGGAAACATAGACACAAATTTATTTTTTTGTGGTAAATTAGAAAAGAAATACGTATTTTTTCTGAATTATTTTGATGTTTATAAAATTGATTGATTGATTGATTCACTTTTGTTTAGATACGGTAGTTTCATTAGTTGTACAACTTCTTTACGTGAAAGCCGTATACAAATATAAGTAAATAGTATAATATAAATAATAGTAAATTTAAAATATATTAAAAATAACTATGTA
Organism: Actinernus sp. WN-2022; assembly: GCA_030867875.1. Classification (NCBI taxonomy): domain Eukaryota; kingdom Metazoa; phylum Cnidaria; class Anthozoa; order Actiniaria; family Actinernidae; genus Actinernus; species Actinernus sp. WN-2022. The sequence continues at coordinate 83,130,592 of JAOWCC010001589.1, read as the reverse complement.
TATGTATGAAATATTTATCAGATATGAATCGGCGACTTGGTAACCATTGATAGCTTTAAAAAAAATGATTTAGATTCGGAAGACTATTTAGAACTTGGGGAAAAGAACTCCATTGTTTTGCCCCCTATAAGAAAACGACACTTTGTAGCATTCCGTTTTAGGAATGTGTGTCATTGCTACATTGAGAGTATTTTCTCTGAGTCGAGATTTATAGGGGTTGCTTTTTAGTTTCAGAGCTCATCGAGAAAAGATCGCTGATATATTGTGGTAAATTATGGTTAATGGCGTCATACATTAACACATTAAGAACCTTTGACGGCCATATTAATACTACTGCGGATTTGCAATCCCCTTTTCTCTTGATTCACTTTTTTTCAAACCATCGGGCCATGTACAAGACCATGTACAAGATACAGATTGTAGTTACAGGTGTTTCTTCTGGTTTACTCCCATGGTGTCGTTATTAGAACAGATACGTAAGGCATGTGTCAGACATGTGCAGTTCTTAATAGTGCAAATGAGCATAATCCACATTAATCCATTGTTTAAAGTTCATTTGCATTAAGAACAGCTCATGATTAGAACGGCATCTGAAACGGGCCTATTAGGCATATGAGTATAACAAAACATGAAACTTTTGCTGGAGTTTAATTTCGCGACTGCCGATGATTTTTGTCTTGCCGATCGAACTAATTTTATTTTCCACTTGGGAGTATTCTCACTTCTCAGTCCTTGTCGTCTAGTTACGATTACACTGCTAGCGCTCAGATGCGATTTCGTAGGATTTCCGGTGATCACAAAGGTTGTGGTTATTTGGAGGAATTTGTTTCTGTTTGTTGCAGGAGTTTACTTGTAGGTAATCCGCGAAAATTAGGTCCCGCGAAAATTTCATGACGCGGTTGTCACAGACCCGTATAATAGCAGCCAAACTGAATATTGTCTTTATACAATTGTTAAGTTCTAAATCGACGCAGGAATTTTAATAAGTCCCGTTCGGTGGGATTAAAGCAATACCATTCACAGAGGTATAGGCTGGGGGTCTGCAAAAGGCTACTGGAAAATAGTAAAGGACAAAAAACAATTGTCGGTGTGGCATAAGGCCCTCAGATATGCGAATCTTGCTGACAATTGCAAGGACTTGGAACGTACTGTCTTGTGAAACTTCTCTATAAACAGCTCATGGATGGCGATAAGTACGGTAGATCAAGTGTGTTCTACGGACATTCTCCGACGTGTCTCTGAAAAACTAGAAGGGAAGAAGCTTGCAATGGCGGATCAGCGCACGGCCAGTCTGTGGCTACAGTTCATGAAGATGGTGGATGTACTACCCGGTTTCATTAAATCTGAGCGCACAGGTAATTGGACCATGCACCTGCAAGCAGTACATGAGATGCTACCATACTTTGCAGCGACAGGCCACAATCTGTACACGAAGTCAGGATACATCTACCTATTCAGATGATGGACGACATAGAACAGAAGAATCCTGATGTATATAAGAGTTTCCAAGAGGGACTACACGTGGTTCGTAGAAGTGACCGCTACTGGGCCGGGCTATCTACCGATCTAATCAAAGAGCAGGTTCTAATGCGCAGTGTCAAGACATCTGGTGGACTCACCAGAGGTGGAGGGATGACAGAGATGCAACGACTAGTATGACTGATGTCTATGCCTGCGCGTATTATTGTAACTATTTCTAAGTTCTCATTTACTTTGTGATCATGACTCACAATAATCATTATTCGTTACTTTGTCTTACGATAGGTATCACATGCACTAGTAAGCAGCATAAAGAGTATTCCACAGCAAGGCAAAAGAGCGACTTCAAGGATGTCACGGCGCTTACCGATTATCTTAGTTTCAGGAATCCCTTCAGTGTTGATCCCACGCTGCGTAGTATTGCAACCGGAGTGGTTAACGCAGATAAGGACCAAGAAGGCGGAGATAAGATACTGGGGTCTATGGTTGACAAGAATTCTCTTTCCGTAGATAAGATCAAGCAGTCAACCTCGCATCGAAGACAGCTGTGATGCTGAGTGAGGGAAGTGTGCAAGTGGATCCAAAACTGCTCTTTCAACGATTAAACGTCATTGCTATTGGAGGACGGTAATAATAATGCAAAAGAACTCTTTCAATACGAGATGTGCAGCTACCCTCCTTCTCTTTTCGAGACATCACTTCTTCCAAGAGCAGCAAACAAACCTGTCCTCGCAGATGCCATTTGGGAGAAGACAAAGGATTACCAGACAGCTCGACCCATAGGCGATGTCAACTATGTCTTAGATGGAGGTGCTCTGTTACACCGCGTTTCATGGCCGCGTGGGTTTACCAGTACGTGGAGCGCAGGTATGGTAGGGCAACCATAGTATTTGATGGCTATTGAGATGGTCCCTCCACAAATGACTGTACTCACGTGAGGCGCACAGGCAATTACGGACCAACTGTCAACTTTGCTAGTGACATGATGATCAAGTCAAAGAAGGATGAGTTTTTTGGAAATCCAGCCAAAAAGCAGGAGTTCATCTACTTCCTAAGCAGCAGATTTCAAGCAGCTGGATGTGTGACGATCCATTCAGCAGGAGACGCTGACCTCACCATTGTTCGTGTCGCCGTGGAGTCCGCTAGAAACACGACCACCGTCCTCGTGGGCGATGACACAGATCTGCTGGTGCTTCTGTGTTTTCATGCTGAAATGGAGGTGCACGATGTGTACTTCCAGTCAGAGCCAAGACAACGCATTAGGACGAGGAGAGTATGGAACATCAAGCAAACGAAGTCCGCACTTGGTTCCACTGTATGCGAGGGGATGTTGTTTGTACACGCAATCCTTGGATGCGACAACATCTAGGCACGGTATAGGCAAGGGTGTATCGCGGATCGCACAGGACGCCCACTTCCGCGAGCAAGCCGATGTGTTTAGCAGTCCAACAGCCACTAGAGAGGACATCATCAAGGCAGGTGAAAGAGCCCTCGTGTGTCTTTGCAATGGCGGGCCTGATACCGATCTGGATTCCCTACGATATACACGCTTTTGTCAGAAGGCCAGCACAGGGACATCATTCCTACAGCCAGATAATCTTCCGCCCACATCAGCAGCAGCTGCCTACCACAGCCTGAGAGTGTACCATCAGGTCCAGGAGTGCAATGGAAACGATTAGTTGCGGCCAGAAGAATGGGTTTGGAGACTATCGAATGGAAAGCTTTTCCCGGTTCTAACAAGTAGTCCGAAATAATTCACTGACGGGATATGTCTGTAATATGTAATCAGTCCGAAATAATTCACTAACGGGATATGTCAGTAATATGTAAAGCGCCATGAGACTGTGGTGATATGGCGCTATATCAATATGGCCATTATATATATTTGTTTATTCTAACAGACCTGCCCCCAGCACACCAGTCTCTGCTGGAGATGATCCGATGTAGCTGCAAGACATATTGCCGTACGCAGCGATGCAGCTGCAGGAAACATGGCTTGGAATGCTCTCCAGCGTGTAGTGTATGCAAGGGCCAAAACTACACAAACTCCTCGCCACCGGATGATGGACTGCAGGATGATGATTAAGAACACTTTAGTATCAGAGCTACTGTAAATCAAGAATGCTGGTAAAAGTCAAGATGAACTACATGTATGTGGCATACGGAAATCTCTTGAAGTAAAATACCACGATAAAATAAATTTGTGTCTATGTTTCCTTTAAAATCTCGACATTTTCACACAGCCAATTGGATCATATTTGCGATGTGGGGTCCCTGTGGAAAAAATAAAAACTGCTATTATAAGCAAATTGGCCATGAAAATAATTAATTTATTTTCTAATTTACCACTCTAGCAATCCTGATATACAAACATTTATAAAAGGACTGTAAACATTTTATCAAGCTGAATGTTAATTTTTCCTTACGCGGGAACCCTGTGGTGAGAGCTCAAAATCTTAGATCGACTTTTTCGACATGTTCCACCACAGGGAATTTTTGGGATTTTCAATATGTTGCTAAGTGGCCTTGCCTCGATCGAATAGCGGTGAAATAAATTCTGTTACAATTTGTTCCACCTAAAACCGTAGATTGACTGGACTAAAAGAGACGTCTGGGACTGAGGCAGAAAATGCCATACTGATGACGTAGCAGATAGCCGTTTCACGATGCATAAATTAGTTGCAATTCTCAGAAGCCGAATGCGAACAACAGAGTTCTTTTCAAGGAATATAACTACCGAGGCTGCTCGTTTGCTTGGCAGTGGATCACCGTCATGAACAACCATGAAATTCAAGCCTAGTATATATTTAGCGTGTGTTGGTAGCTCGCTTGCTTCGTTCTTTCAGCGGCTCGGCCTGGTCAAGAGAATTTGTCCTACGACTGTCAAAACATAATAGTTGTTTATAATTTCAAAACCTACACACAGCACAGCAGGCCACTTTTCAAGCCAGCTCTTTTGTCAGGTCAGTAGCCGAAGAGGTTAGCTACAGAATGCAGCGGTTATTTTCAGGTATACTACCGAGGCTGCCCGTTTGCTTTATACCATGCACGATTTAGGTTTTTGCGCAGGCGACATTTAAATTGTGACGGTAACACGTAACAATTTTTAGCGGCATAGGTTGAAAGAATATGAGACCTGAAAAGATGGTTGGTCAGCCTGGTTGCCAGCCAAACGTTTTTTTTTAAATACTTTGTACAACGCCGTAAGCCGCCAGTAAGAACCGTTACTCGGCGTCACCGTACAAGTACAAGCGGTCACACGCCGTTCCAAGCAGTCACACGCCTTCACAAGCAGTTACAAGCCGTCACAAGCAGTAACACGCCGTTACAAGCAGTTACACGCCGTTACAAGCAGTTACAAGCAGTTACACACCGTCACACGCCGTTACAAGCAGTTACACGCCGTTACAAGCAGTTACACGCCGTTAACAAGCAGTTACACATCGTTATCAAGTGCGGTTACACACCTTGAACGACTCATTTTCTCTATACTTCTATTGTTTTTGTACTACACTTTCTAAAAGTTAGGGTGTTTTCTATTGTTGGGTAGGCCAATACTGTCTCTCGTTTCGAGAAATTCCACCCGACTCTTCAACTACCTAACCGCAAAATGCATGGTTGTGAACTGATCGCAAGGCACTAGAGCGAAGTATGGCCGTTGCCTATAATACGGCCTAAATTTTCAATTCTATGATTGGAGTGTTGCGTCAATGAGGATCAAACCTCTGGCTCTGCATCCTACTTTCTATCTCGATCACAGTTTTAGAAAAGCAGAAACGAGCCGAATTCAGTCTCCAGAGGACACTTGAATTGCGAACGCGTGACGGAAGTCATCATTCTGCAGTTGAAGTGAAAGAAAATACATAAATAAAGTAGGAAACAACATACTGGACGCAGAAACTTTTACATTTAAACAATAATGTAAGGTCAATCATTTTGCGGCAAAGTGAAAATGGAAGTAGATTACAAGTGACGAGTCTGAATTTATAATCAGCATCGGAGGTTATAAACGTTAACCTCGTAGCACGCCGCTGGATTCTCTCGAGTTTCACCAAGTTGCGTTTAGAGCTCGAGGCCCGGGGGGGGGGACTCCCTTATGTGAGGGGTACATGGATGCTCGTCGTACCTTTTAGGGGTCAAAATCAGGAGTTTGGTACCACTTAGGGGTATCCACCATCAAACACAGACATTTCTATGTAAAGCGGTACCTTTTAGGGGTCGGGTGTCAATTGAACAAAAAAGCTGTTATCAAATTACATTTTTATTATCTTTTAGGGGTCAAAATAAGCTTGAGCCACGCCCATTTTAGTACCTCTTAGGGGTCAAATCCAAAATGTCCGACGAGCATCCCTACCCCTTTTATATAGGAGTCCCCCCCCCCCGGGGCTCGAGGCGGCATACCAGACTAGCCGACTCCCATTTCCAGAGGACTGCGGGCAAGCGAAAGGTAGAGCGGAAGCTTTTTAGCCGAGACGTTAGTACGGACTTGATGAAACCGAGAGAACGATTGGTTTTATTACTAATCTTGTCTACATGATTGTTCCAGGAAAATAGATAGTTGAAGAGAGGAAACCCCTTCACAAAATTCTGTTTCAAAGAAATGTAAATAGCATAATACAACAACAATTATTATGTCACATAATTATCAATTTAGTTTTATTAGTTATTATCAGCATGTTAATTACAACATTGTTTATTATCCTTTAAATAATATTCTAAAATTCACTAATAGTTCATAAGGGTACTAAGGGTGCTGCATATCACATTATGGCCTCTTTATACTCTAGTCAGTAGACACTGATAAAAAAAATAGTCTTTATATCAGTGTAGACGTGATGTATTATTAATCACGTCAGTTTAATTAATTACATCGAATATAGATACACTGATGTTTTATTAATCAGTACTTGCTCCCAAACTGAGGTTCATAATCACAAGAGGCTGCATGCTAGCCTCCTCCGCAGGCAACACCTAATTACAGTACATTATTGAAAAATAGAGAAAAACGATGTGAAACCGGGCTTCCTGTGGTAAGAGTGACGAGCAAGGGTAAAACATATAAGACGGAGGTGGCTAGCTGCATGCAGCCTTAACTTAGGCTGTATACATGTATGTTTGTTTGGAGAGTTGAAATAAAGTATCAATGACTGGTCAAAAATTAGCAGGGGGGAGAAAAGGGGAAGGTCATTTTTTAACCCTAAACAAATTATGAAGGGTCATGAAAATATGGGCAACTAAAAAAGGTTTGGTTATAGGGGAAAAGTGGGAAGGGTAAAATTATTTCATACTTATTGTATGGGGAGGTTACAGTCAATCTTGAAAACATTGTCCTCAAATATACATATACAGTTACTGTAAGTACAAATGATAAATAATGCCAGTAAAATATACATAACATTATATGGGATGTCTTCAAAAAGAATTTTCACTAAATCTGACATTAGAGGTATCTAAACAATGTATTTCAGGCCTAATCATGCAATAAGAAATACAATTGTATGGTATACTATGGTTATATTGGAATAACTATAAATTGATACACCATAGAATTTTGAAGTTAAAGGTACAATTATAGGGGACAAGGGGGATAAGACAGATTACAAAACGATTGACAGTTAAACAATACTTAAAAAATTGAAAACAGATATCTCTCCTGAAATATTTGATCACAAACCAATGCCAAATGCAAACCAGTTCTTAATTTATATCATTACTTGTAAAGTTATTAGCTCACATAAAATATCACATTTATGATTATTTAAATTAATGGCATGCTTTGCAATTGTAAAATTGAACGAAAAACGACTGAGACCCTTTATAGATACGCCCTGTGATTTTAATTACTGGGCCTCCTCACCACTCTTTTCCTTTCCCCTTGTATTTTCTTTCTTCTTTTACAGTACAAGTATTCAATACCTTATCTATGCAGACCTTATATTTTTGAATGTGATAGCTACATTTGTAGCTAGCTGTTGCAAAATAAGACAGATTACAAAATGATTGACAGTTAAACAATATTAATAAGGTGAAAACAGATATCTAGTATGACTTCCCGGATGTTGATGCTATAGGCTCGAGTGTTCTTGCCTGTGCAATTAAAAAGCTAATCTATGGCCTTACTAGTGGAATGTATTTTTCATTGGTCATCAACAAGCACTGGCAACTTAGCCACATGGAGAAAGATCTGGTGATCAGTGGCAGCTCTATTAAATCTTCCATTGGAACTTGTGGAAGTGACCAGTATCAACTGTTTGGGCAATAAGCCATAAAACTCTAGCATACTAGCAGTTACTCTAGTATACAATTTTTGACGAAAATTGATATTATTATTGTCGATATCAATAATTATTGATGAAATTCGAAAATAATTGAGTCACAAATGTATCTGTTATCAATTTCCGATATTAATCGATTGATTAATATTGATTTTTATCGATTAAATTATATAAAAAAATATCAGTTGATATGGTTGGGAATAATGTGCATCCTCACAGACTATTTGAACACTTTTTAACATTGCAGTACAAGAAAGCAGGCTTTAGCAGTTTAGTTTAGCTTCAGTAGTTTAGGTGTTTGACTGAGTGCCACCCCTGGCTTTGGCTTTTAAACGAAATGTAAAACTTTATTTTTGGTGAATCGAAATTATGTACTGATCAAATCAAAACATCAACAACCCACCCAGTTGGCCTACAAAAACAGTATTGTGTCCTTGAAGTCATCTAAACTGATCTCCCGCTCCAATTCTGCCATGATTTTGATTGAGTAAACCATGCAGCATGTAGCATGAAATAGAGACTTGTTCAACAGGACAGGCACTAATGTCAAACTCCCTACTCCCCAGGCATGGAAATGAGTCAAATGCCTGGGTGGATGATTTGATTTGATTGTATTGTATTGATGAGCTGTCTATTATGCCAGGAGCACAACTTACACAGGCTCTCGTCGCACAGCTAAAAAAACATTATGGGTGCCATTTCTTCCCCAGTTTGTCAATACCATATAAGTCATATTATTATACATTTTACTCACATTTCGATTCTGATTGGCTGAGAACATGCAACTAATTCTCAATAGCTAGCTATAGCACTGAAAGTGTGCCTCATACAATATTATCTGCTACCAGATAATACATAGAGCTCAATGATTAAAGCAAATATCACAGCGCTCAGCTATAGTTCTAGTCAATACTTTCTCCTAAACTCGTAAAATAAATGCAATTTTTAGCTTGAATACGAAAGAAATCTTGAATGGGCTATTGCATTAAAAATCCGCACCCCCCCCTATCAAGGAATCATATTTTTAGCAAAAACGCAAACCCCCTGAAGAAATTGGAAAATGTGCTATACCCCCTGAAGAAATCCACCAAAAATGGCCCGATTATGTCGACCCCCTGAAGAATTCCATGCTCTGATCGGGTTTAACCCCTGAATCTCGAATTTAATATTTTTGGGGTGGACTCCTAAAGAATTCCACAATTTTTTTTGGTAGACCCCTAGCAGCCGCGGCCAGCCGGCCCCTGAAGAAATCCAAGTTCCTCAATAGGGGGGGGGGGGGGGGGGGTAATTTGTTTTAATGGAATAGCCCAATCAGAAATTCGATCGTAATGCAAACCAATTTTACACGGCATTTCGTTTAGCTTTGTTTATGATAGCTTTCCGTCTTGCTAAAATTTGAGCCTAAAAATGTATAATAATAAAAATATTGAATTCGGTTTTCGCATGATAGCGAAAATTATCAAGACCTCAGTCTCAGCCACAGATGTCTGTCTTGATAATTTCGCTATCTGCTAGCTCAACCTCATAATAATTGCATAATATGTGTCCTAATCTTTATTCTTCCTGTACATGTAGTTCATTTCAAATTGTGGACCGGTATCTCACCGGTATAAGCGGTAGTCGTACGTAAACTTCCACAAATAAAGTGTCGTTATCACACGCTAGGGCACATTGCGGTTCCAAAACCTTTCTTTCGACATATAATTATAAACACGTACGTCGCTAGCTTCTCTGCACCAAAGATATTTGGGACTCCAACCCCTCATATATATGCACCTTGTTGCCGTAGGTGTTGTATAAATTGTAGTTGATCTCACATCCTATGCATTCGTAAGGATATCTTCAAGGGAAGAAGTGGAACTATAAACCTTGTCAGCAGAAGAAGTTTTGAACAAGTCGTTCTGGGAATTCAAAGCGACGAAAGTTTCGTGGGATTTGCGCTAAATTGAAACCCGCTTTGTTGTCTGTTCTCCCATTTCGCAACGAAGTATTGTCTAACTTACTACTGTCAACTTGCTTGCCATTACTTACGATCAAGCTTCGCTTTTGTTCCGGGTTTTGTGTAAAAGTTACGCCTTAAATTATGGCAAAGTTAACCAAGTCCAAAATCTTCCTGCCATAATTTACGTTTGCCTGACTGAAGTCGGTCACGTGGATGATTTGTGACGTGTGACGGTAACAAAACAATAGCCTCGTTCGCATAAACCTAAATCGAGCACCAGATGGTTTGCTTGGGTGATTGATTCATATCACATTTGGTTCATGATTCATAGCACACTTACATGTAATTATGTTTAATTCATAGTCCAGATTCACTGTCTGGACGATTTATCCGCCGCAACAACATCTCATCCAGTGTTTTGTGATAGCTCAGTGTATGTAGGTTTACTGATATGAAATTGTAACCAACTATGACAGTATATAGTCAGTACCTTTCTTGTAAATGTTTACCCTGGTTCCAGAGGGGCTCAGGTACGAATATACTGTAATGTGCCGCGATCGAAAGAGTTGAGTTTTGTTTCTCGCTTCGCTCGCCCCGACGATTTCGAGCCTCTGGTATCCAGGGTAGTAAATGTTTTGACAGTACGACATTTCGCTTTACTAGCCGCGAAAGAACTCAGTCTGCAAAGGAGCCAACAACAGCACCGGCACACGCTAAATAGGCTTGAATTTCATGAGTTGTTCGTGACGGTGATCAACTGCCAAGCAAACGAGCAGCCACGGTAGTTAATTCCTTGAAAAGAACTCTGTTGTTCGCATTCGGCTTCTGAGAATTGCAACTAATTTATGCATCGTGAAACGGCTATCTGCTACGTCATCAGTATGGCATTTTCTGCCTCACTTCCCAGACGTCTCTTTCGCGAGTGAGGAGCGATAAGAGTCGGCTGGTTTCCCAGGCTACATATTTGGGCTCCCCGTCTATTGTTTGTGCGCAAGCAGAGTTGTGAGTACTTCCAAAACAATTTTTTAATTATTTACAAAAAATAATTGGCTCTAAGGCTTTCACGATTGGAATAAATGGCTCTAAGCGCTAAGGGTTTCACGAGATGTTGCGCTTTATCCGGCTTTGACTAAGGCTGCGTCAAAAAAATGTAGTCAACTGGTGACAGTCTAGAGAGAGCGTCATCGTTAATTTCCTAAGATCTGTGCCCTTAATGTTCCTTTATTAGAGAGATAAAAATATAGCCAGCTTACTCTGAGCTGAATAAATACTCTATCATAACTTATCATCCCCCCTATCGATTAAGAGTCCAATGCAGAATTATTGTCACTGGCATTGCTGTTCCCAGACACACTGAGAAAGGTTACTTAAAGTGCAAGTAAAGCCATAGAACAACATTAACTCTTTTTGCTCCAAATTATATTTCTAATATACTTCAGTTGTCTAAATTAGTTTTCTTCGAGAGACTGGAGCAGCAATTCAACTAGAATAAAAGTTTCCCGAATAGTCCAGTCATCCTATGATTTTTTTATGGTCAATCTCAAACAAATTGCAACATAATTTTTTTCACCGCCAAATGATAGATAGTGGTCCACTTAGTAATATACTAAAATCCTCCAAAATCCGCGTGGTGGAACATGCTCAAATTTGGCATTACATGATTTCGAGCTATCACCACAGGGTACCCGCGTCGAGAAAAGACATGGCTCAAGTAAAAAACATATTAAAATGTTTTTTTGCCTTTAAAGGCAATCAACCAAGCAAAACAAATATCTATGCAGATAAAACAATGTTGTAAATTGAATTATTATGAAATAAAATGGATTTGAACAGACCCAGGCTCCCACATATACATGTATATACAAGGAACGCCTGGCGGCTTTCTTGTCGCTGCATCCTCTGTAAGTTTAATGCTGAAGTTCTCGATGATTGCAGGGTCATGTCTTGGAAAAAGGTAAGTTTAAAATACTTTGTTATTGCTTGATGTATCTTATTAACGGGAATCGTGTATCGATTTCTTCATACATCGCGTTTACATCGCGTTTATAAAATATATCTGCTGCTACAACCTTAGCAAAAAATGTACAGTCCAATTTCAATTATTCCTTTTCCTTCTTGAAAATTCAGCTTTTCGACAAGAAACCTCCGACTCCCGTCTTGAGACTGTCATAACTCTGACCACACATGACCAAATCCAACAAACATGCCAGCTTTGGACACCTTTTTCTATACTATAGAAACTGCAGTGTGTTTGTTTAAACAGCCAGCAGTTATTCAAGCTAATTATTCCTTTTGGAAAGTAGGTCCTAAACGGATCAAAAGATATGAGACTGCGATAAAATTCTAGTAAGCGGTATTACTCAATTACAGGTTGGCTCTTTATGTATCATGCATTATAGTGTCCCTATGTACGATATAGGCTATGTCTACCCTCTATATACTATTAGGACTCAATGCCTCGAATTTCTGGCGATGGAATACCAGGCTAATACGATTAACAAATAATCAAATAAAAATCTCAATTATTTTATCCAAGTGAATCTGGTGTACCAGGAGGCGTTCAGTCACAATACATAATGGAGAAGTGTTGTTTCTGTGGTGAGGCATTAAACGATGGTCAACCTACCGCCGTGTTGACTCAAAAAGGGTGTGGTAGTATCAATCGTCTAATAAGTGAAACACTTGATGACAGCAACATTCACACAGAAGTTGGCCAGAGTGTCCATCAGTTGCCGTCGTAATTTCTGCAGGCCAAGAAAAATGAATCCCAAAGTAAATCAGGAAGAAAATACATTTATCAGTCGACGGTCTGCCACGCCGCGATTTATCTGGAAAGAACACTGTTTCTTTTGCGGCCAACCCGCAAAGTATGATGGTCGAAAAAGACGATATGATGTTATTCCTGTTCGAACAAAGGACTTTCAAGGTTCCATAAACCTGCAAAGCAAGAAACGATGAATGGGCAGAAACAGGGGGAGACTAGAGTATGCACAAGACCTACATGCTGCAGATGCAGTATATCACCAAGCGTGTAGCGTTCACTTTCGTACCGGAAAGCAGGTCCCAAGAAAACTTGGCAACGATGCAACCTCTGATACAGGCTCAAAGTGGCTAAAGGGACGCGTTCTTCAAAGTAGTACAGTTCCTTGAAGAGAATGACGAGGAACAAATTACAATCATTGATATTACTAACAAGATGCAGGAGTACCTCGTGGGAACTGGGGAACAACCATATAATAGTGTTGTGTATATGAAAGCAAAGTTGCAAGAACATTTTAGGGAAAAAATAGTGATAACGACTGTGAGGAAACAAAACGTCGTGACTTTCCAGAGTACAGCGGCATCGATAATAAATGAATTCTATAAGCAGCCAAAGATAGATGATTATGAAGTAGAGAAAGCAAGGATTGTTGAGACGGCAGCAAAACTAATCAAGACTGATATCAAGAATTTAGATGTTTCAAGTAGTGATTACCCATCGAGTGAGGAAATGTCTTCCATTGACCAGGCTTTGGAGTTCATTCCTAAGTTACTTCAACACTTTTTGAAGAATATATTTGTTGGGAAGGACATCAGCTTAAAACTTGCCTCAATCGGACAAGCAATTATACAAGCAACAAGACCAAAAGTCATTGTAGCTCCCCTCCAGCTTGGCCTAGGTATCCAAATGCATCACCATTTTGCATCCAAGTTTCTTATAGACTCTCTCAATTCACATGGATTCTGCTCCCCGTACACTGTTCTCCAGAAGTACGAAAGAAGTGCAGCGGTTAATCAAGGAACAGATATACCAGGCTATACCCCAGGCAGCTTCATCCAACATGTTGCCGACAATGTCGACCACAACACCCGAACCTTGGACGGAACGGGGACGTTTCATGGGATGGGTATCATTGCGACCATCACACCTGGTATTAGGAGTAAGAAGTTAGTGCCAAGGAAATCTGTAACGGCAGAAGAAATAGCTGCGGTTGGACGAATAGATATTCATCACTATCAAGGGCCAAGTGGGGACAGTGTACAGCTGCTGTACAGAGAGCTGAAGGACTTACAGGTGCAGGATTCCACGGCCAACCTCGACCTCCTCTGGAAGGTGACTCTACCTTTGCTACGTTCCCCCCAGCCAGCATGGTCTGGAACAATGCAGGCAATATGCCGTGGTCAATATCCTGGAAAATCTTCAGTAAACAACTCGCTGATGCATCAGTGTTGGCTTACTTTGACAAGGAAGCACATACAAGAGTTATTGCGGATGCTAGCCCGGTGGGACTCGGGGCTGTGCTAGTCCAGGATAAGAATGGACAGAGTCGTGCTGTGTGTTATGCTAGTCGAAGTCTGAGTGATGTAGAGCGTCGTTATAATCAAACGGAGAAGGAGGCACTGGCACTTGTGTGGGCCTGCGAAAGGTTCAACCTGTACTTGCAGGGACTGCCAGAGTTTGACTTAGTTACGGATCATGAGGCACTGAGGGTTCTCTATTCAAGAAAGTCAAAGCCATCTGCAAGAGTGGAGCGATGGGTTTTGCGCTTGCAGTCATACAACTACAAGGTGTGCTGCGTGTCTTCGAGTGGGAACATTGCGGATGCACGGTCGCGTTTGACTAAGATATCGGCAAACAACGAGTTCTTACGGGATGACGAGTATGTTCGTGCAGTTACCTTAGAGTCAGTACCGGTTGCTCTCAGAATTCAGGAGATAGAGAGTGCATCAGCACAGGATGATGAGTTGCTTGCAGTGCGTGAATGTTTGATACACGGGAACTGGGAGAAAGCTCCCAAACCCTACCTGATGGTACGAAACGAGTTGACATTCATCGGTTATGTAATTCTTCGGGGCACCAGAATTGTTATTCCTGCTGAGTTGCGGAAGAGAGTGACTGGCTTGGCACATGAAGGGCACCAAGGTATCGTAAAGACCAAAGAGAGGTTAGAATACGGTCGAAGGTATGGTGGCCTGGGATCGATAGAGATGCAGAGAGGAGATGCAGGGAGTGCTACGGCTGTCAGCTAGTGACTAAGCATGTACCACCACCACTAGTTAAGCCTACAAAGATGCCGGATAGACCATGGAAAGAGCTTGCCCTAGACTTGATGGGACCGCTACCTACGGGTGAGCACTTGATTGTTTTAGTTGATTACTTCAGCAGATGGATGGAAGTGGACGTAGTTCGTTCGACGTCAAGTGAAGTGATAATTCGGTGTCTAGATTCACAATTTGCACGACATGGTGTACCAACGGGACTGAGAACAGATAACGGTTCTAACCTTGTATCCGAAGAGATGGAAAGTTATTTGAAGGAGATGGGTGTTGAACATCGGTACACTACACCACTTTGGCCAAGAGCGAATGGCGAGGTAGAACGTCAAAACAGATCGCTTTTGAAATCCATGAGAGCGTCGCACGCAGAAGGGAAGAATTGGCGTGTCGAGCTGAACAAGTTTCTACTTGCGTATCGATCGACTGAACATACCACTACGGGGAAGAGCCCGTTCGGAGTTATTGTATAAGAGAAAGCTGACCACGAAGCTACCCGAGTATGATGAAGAAGGGGATGATGTTAGATACCAACAGGTCAGAGACCGTGACGCAGAGAAGAAACAGGCTAATAAAGATTACGTGGATAAGAAGTTCCATGCTGCAGATCGGGATGTGAATGCAGGTGATTCCGTATTGCTGGAGAAGAGAAAAAATGACAAACTGTCTTCATCGTATGAGA
This sequence comes from Actinernus sp. WN-2022, assembly GCA_030867875.1. Lineage (NCBI taxonomy): Eukaryota > Metazoa > Cnidaria > Anthozoa > Actiniaria > Actinernidae > Actinernus > Actinernus sp. WN-2022. The sequence continues at coordinate 83,115,180 of JAOWCC010001589.1, read as the reverse complement.
GCTAGGCAGCCCTACGTGGTTATGGGTCGATACGGAGACCAGTTAAGGCTGAGATCACCAACTGGGGGTTGAATACAAGAGGAACATTCAACATGTTAAGAAGTTCCAGACACCAGTTATTCAGCAAGGGGTAGATCAACCTCCACCCGGAACATTGTCTCAGGAGCAAGTTGTCAACCAACAGGATGACCTGCCACAGCTAGAACCAGTTCGTACAGAAGCAAAGCAGTTGTTTGTGGTACCAGAACAGGGCGCAGCTGCTGAACAGGCACAGTCGCCAAGGCGATCTGGGAGAGTTTGTAGACCTCCACGAGCCTTAGAGGACTATGATATAGGCTAGGTCTTACAAGACTTTGGACAGTATTCGTTTAGTTTTATGATGGACTTGCAAACCATTGTATACGTTATAGTTGTTGTTTATCAGAACAGTGATCTGAAGAAGAAGAGGGATTGTAGTGTTTGTAGTAGCTAGACACACTCCCTGTGTATATGTTAATGAGTCATGACGTATTGTACATCCGGGACCTAATGTAGTGTTCGTGACGAGCCAGAGTGTGCGACTCTGAGACGCTCGTGTGTTAGATGTATGCCGAGTAGTTTGGCCTTTGTGGCCTCAATAAACACCACAACCATCATCAGTACCTGAAGATAAGCTTCTCGAGGAATCCTGAGTTAGATCATTAGTGGGAACACTTCTGATAGCAGCTACTCCTCTCCTTATCCTTCTCTCCACCCCCTCCCCATCTTGTTCTCAATAAGCAAGTCACGTGATACAAATGGCGCGCGAATTTCGTCTTCCGCTGACCATATTGGACTGCAGAAATTATTGAATATAAATGAAATTTACTGAATAAAATAATAGGGATTGAATATAAATGGCGTTTACTGAATAAATAATGGCTTGAGGATTGAACATATTAAGCAATAATTTATTGAACTAAAACGTTGAACGTAAATCGTTTCTATTGAATATAAATCCAGTTTACTGAATATAAAACTTGTTTATTGAATATAAAATCGGGTTTACTGAATATAAAATGGTTTACTGAATATAAAACTTGTTTATTGAATATAAAATCGGGTTTATTGAATATAAAATCGGTTTACTGAATATAAAACCTGTTTATTGAATATATAATCGGTTTTACTGAATATAAAATGGTTTACTGAATATAAAACCTGTTTATTGAACATAAAATCGGGTTTACTGAATGTAAAATAGGTTTACTGAATATTGCAACAATCCGGCAACCATAATGGTCTATGTGATTGATATCATTGCTGGCAAAAGTTAAGTGCGTGTCATCGGCGTACATCCGAGGTTGAGAATGAGAGAGACAATTAGGCAAATCGTTTATGTAAAGTATAAAGAGGAGAGGACCTAGGATAGTTCCATGAGGAATGCCACAGGTTAGGGTTGGGTGTCTGAGAGAGAACCATTTGCGAAGCATCTTTGTTTGCGACTATCCAAATATGATTTGAACCAGTTAAGTGAGGTGCTTCCAACACCACAAACATTTAATTTAGATAATAAAATGGCATGGTCAACAGTGTCGAAAGCCTTCTTAAGATCAAGGAATACCACTGCATTAACATTGCCTTTGTCAATATTGAAAGCCCAGTTGTCAGTGGCTTCGAGTAAGGCCGTAACAGTGGAGTGAAGTGATCGAAACCCCGACTGATAGCTATAAAACTGATCGTAAACGATTCTCTCAAAAACTTTTGCCACGACGGGGATGATAGAGATAGGTCGATAATTATTTAAGTCGGAACGTTCTCCCTGTTTGAATAATGGCATTACTTTAAAACATTTCCATTCACTGGGAAAAACACCAGAGACAATGGATCTGTTAAAAATCAAACAAAGAGAACTAGCGATCAAATCTGCTCATTCCCGTCGCTTTAGATTTGCATAGCTTAGATAATAACGAGAACACTTTGGCACTGTCAGTTGTTTTAAGTTCGAATCTATTGTCAGTGACCTTGAGATAATCTAAATGCGATGGATTGTTTTCATTGTAAGGAATGTCGCTAGCAAGCTTCGACCCAATACAAGAAAAATGGCTTTTGAAGGTAGATGACAGCTCGTGTGGATTGCAAATAGAATTGTCATTAACTCTTTGTCGTCCGATCGTGTGTGAGCTCAATAATTGGTGAAATCCTGAGTGCTAACTCAACCCTCCCCCCTCAGTTCAAGTTAAGCTAGCCCGGGCTAGTTAAATACTGCTGACTTTTTAAGCCGAGGGCTCAAACTTTCTCCACAATGCCATTCGGGTGAATTCTACGAACTGGTCGACGGTAGGTATGGCTGCTTCGGTAGGGTTTCCAATGAAATGTGCTCTAATTTTGGAGAAAAATGCCACTGTCAGAGAGCTTGAAGGCATCATTAAGTCTGAGGATGGCTGAAAAGTACTTGGTTTGCTTCTAGTAGGCTTTGTGAGGGGATTTCACAGGGTTTTTCCGTTGTGTTTGTGCTTTGAGACACAGGAAAAAAATATTCAATGAAATCCTTGGAATCCTGCAGTTGGCAGTCTTTTACCCCTGCTCAACCTATTAGGATGTGTTTTTGTCACTTTACTGAAAGCAACGGCTTGAGTCCAAATCACCGCTCTTGGTTGTAGGGCTCCCCTACCGGAGTCCCAGAGGGGGGGAACCCTTGTGGAATTTTTGTCCATTACCCAGCATGCAATTGGAGGTGGGAGCAGGAAAATGTGGTCGAGTGAAATGCAGTGCAAACATCGGCGTGGTTCACCGTCGCTTGGTGTGTTTTGTGAAAACAAACCTGCTGGTTGGAAAGATTAAACAAGGTACTGTAACGACTGAGTGGTTATTTTGTGTTTGCTGCGAATGGGAAGGTTTTTTTGAGCCGATTTTTAGCTCCTTAAAATTCGTGAAAATCGAAGAAACAAAACAATCGCCAAAACAAATGAGCTTTTCTCCATAGTTAAAGAGTCGAGTGATCCCTGTTATAGCTCGGACTCTGAAGCCATACATCCCTTCGCATAATATCGCAACATCGTCTTTCCAGCATGTCTAGATGTGATGCAATATTTTTTCTAGTAACGGACTTATACGTCTCCTATTTACAGGCTCGGACGGTAAAGAGTTAAGCTTTATCTCTTTCACAGAGGAGCTATGTGACTTTCTTGATGTAAGTTCATTAATGACCCGCCAAGTCTCACGTGAGTTACCTTCATTGTCATGGAGCGCACTCTTATAGTATTGTTCCTTAGCCTGTTTGATTTCATTGCGACATTCTTGAATTTCGACCAGTCACTTTCGCACATAGATCGAGTGGCTTTCAATTTAAGAATGTCTCTGTCATGCATTCGTTTTTTTAATTGTGGTGTAATCCACGGCGATTACACCACAAACATATTAGATATGCTTACAATAACAACTTCTAAAGACGTGCAGCTGTATAAACTTACACAAAATGAAGTAAAGGTGTGTTACCCATTCCGAACCATCTTAGTTCATTGTTAGAAAGGTTATCTAAACAAATACATACAATGAACTCAACCATTGTTAACCAAAGCATTGTTGATCATAATTCGCCTCACTGCTAAAACGCAAAACAATAGCTGTTTGAAAGTTTTATTGTTAAAGGGGCTATGTCACGGTAAGACTTTACATTCGTTTTTCCGGGCCGGAAAGAGCTATTTCCACCGATTTTGATATGAACTAACGAACCTCTCGGCCATGAGGGATGCTTAAAATGAAAGCAAATATGCAGCAATGACTAACAAACAGTGTATATAAACAGTCTCCAGGGAAAATATTGAAAATCCTTTCAATCAAGCATCGAGGGAGGGAAGTTTAACTGTTTGTATCCAATTAACATCCACCAACTGAGCGATTACTCGATACGTGCGCAGTACCATGACATAGCCACTTTAACTGCCTCGCTATGTCGTATGGGTTTCATTCGACTGGTGCATTATATTCAAACATTTTTCTAGCACACTCGACCAGCCAAATGCTGCGTTCTTTTTGTGATAATTATTATTTTCTTTGCGCTCCTGATTATTATTCAGTGAAACAACACTGCACTCACTCCCCCCGGGGGGGGGGGGGACCTCCCTATAATGGACTATACGGGAAGGCTCCGCCAGAAAGGGGTACCTTTTCAGGCTGGAGGTATATAAAAGGGTAGGGATTTCACGAGTTGAAGTATAGGAAAGGGTATAGGGAAAACTGTCATTTTTATTATGAAGGCTGCAAAGAAAAGCACTCGCTGTTTGTGTACCTGATGTCCGGGGTATCTTGACTCCCGCCACAACGTGAACTATTGTTGTTTGGTTAACATCTCCACTGGTAACACTTGATGTTTTCCGGGGATATCGTTCATTAAGTTAATTCCAAGCGTATAGAAAAGGGATGCAGTGCTTATACTGTGGGCATGTGAAAGGGATACCATTTGTTATGGAAGGTATATGAAAGGGTTACCTTTTCTGTCAAAAAAGGTATATAAAGGGGTGAGGGTTTGGACCTCGGGGCGGAGCCTCCCCGTATAAAACTTTGTTGAGTACCCTCCCTCCCCCCGGACTCAACTAGAACACATTCAAGAAGCCTCGATAAATTTATAGAAACGATGTTGTTGTTAAAGTAAATCTTGACTTATTTTGTTTATATTGCGTTTCAATAGTTATGTTTGTGTTTTAGAAGTAATTCGCATCAGTGTTGTCTCAGATACAGATGCGGCGCGGATCTCCCGAGACATACATAGCCGCAAGAAGATCAATCATTTCTGTATCTCCACTGAAACAGTCATGTAATTTACTTTTTATTACATCAAAACAGTTGGTGATCATTTTCATTTCTATCAGCAAACTCACCGACATTTCTTTAAAAGCCTGTCAAACCTAGTCCAAATCAAAGAAATTTGTTCAAGATTATCTCTATTTAAAAGTAATATTTTTCACAGTTTAGTACCATTAGGGGATAAACAAGAGTACATCAGACAAAATAAGTTTTGAGTCTGTGAAGTACGTGATATCCCACACATATTGATATCAATGATATCTGCACTGGAGACAGTGCTATATCATGTTTACCATTTTGTTATCAGCCGGTATACCACTGACTATCGGTCCTCATCTAACGCCATTGTTCTCTCTATGCACTATATCAGAAATATTGGAAGAAAAAAACTCTCTACCGTTGAATCAGCCTTTCCTTTCTTGTCTATATATATTTATATATTGCTGATCAGATCCCTACACGCTAGGAGATCCGGTTGTTTATCAGTTTCGTCTGTGGTCCCTCCAATTTTCCTACTATATCAGAGATTGCAGCCAGCATACAGCAATTTGATAGTATTGAACTTGCTGATCAGCGTCAGTAGTATTTTAAATATCAATGGCCTTTTTCAGGAATACGATCACGTGGTTGTACTGGGTGGCAAAAAATTATTAATTCATATATTTAAAGGCACTTGTACTAGATCGGTAGTATTATTAGCAAAACCTGTTTGTAAATGCTATTTTCCACCTCCAATCGATTGTCGATCTTTCTACAACAGCGTATTAAAGTTTGTTTGCCATCCAGTAAAGCCTTTCCCATGGGATCACGAGCGCAATAGTCCAATTTCGTATTCGAAAATTACCGCTGAATGCAATGAGTACAGACGCTTGTACGCAGGGTTAGCCTCATTCTGAAGTTAAGCATTCATAAATACTATTCATTCGCTATTGAAGTGATATATCAGCACGTGACTGTTTCCTGAACATCAACTTGAAGGTATATTAGTTTTACATAAATAGAAGCTAAGGAAATGATGGAAATAAAACCCAGCGTATCGAGTGTGTCACGATGAACACTCCCGGCGACTTCTCAGACCTCTAGTCCTCTCTTCTACCCTCTAGGTCTGAAAAAGGGTACGGAAACTAATCATTCAAGCCAAACACTCCAAGATACATTCCGTATATCGCCGCGCAGCTATATAAGCATGTAATACCCTCAGTATCCTCAATACATAGAGGATATTACACGGTGGTGCGAAGATATCAGTGAAGTTTATCCTGGAGAGTCGAAAACATTTCACTCGTTCGCTGCGCTCACTCGTGAAATGTTTTGGACTCGAGAGGATAAACTTCATATCTTCAAACTACCGTGTAATTTTCTTTTTATTATATGGACAATTAAACTGCTCTAAGAACTCTTATCTATATTCATTTTACTTACTGTCAGTACAAACTTCTTCGTGATCTTTCTAAGCTGTTGTGGGGAGTTTTCTCGGCTTTTCTTGTCTGTTCGTTACAGTCGAGAAAATCTTTAGAGAGTTTTAGATCGTATTTGGCTTTTTGTACTCGGAATATGCATTGTCATTCAGCTTATTTAAGCTGTTTACATCTTCCTCTGTGATTTTCCCAACTGACCTGCCGCCATCTTTGTAGTTCAAAAGGCGGCAAACGTGACGTCATCGATATTTTCACTTGTGAGGATATGGAAAATACGCTACTCAGTACCCGGATGTAGTTTCGTATAAGTTCTATGAGTGGTTTATTTCTCAGTAAAACACTATCGCCCATATAATAAACAAAGGAATGGTACATGCGATCTAAAATGGGGCAATAGAAAAGGGTATATTTACAATCTTTTTGAGCCAATCGCAAAATCATTACTAGTTCAATTAGGAATGATGTGTACATCAAAGAGTTGAAAATCCTCGAATTGAAAATTAATTTACTTCATTTGATGATTCAGCAGTTAAAACAACATATATCAAATCATGTTATTGCTTTGTAAAAAAAATCATTTAAAGTCGTTGTGTAAGCAGTTGGAGTACTAACATGTGCAGAGCTGTGTGTAAATGTTTATACAGCAGTGAAAGAAACGATTTATTACGACCGATTTCAGTGTTACGTGTTTAGAGCAATCATTCGACATAAACATTCGACACAATCATTCGACATGCTTTGTAACCAGGATCACTTATTTATCGTAGTACTAATTAAAATCGAATAATTTTTAAAAGTGCTTTTTCACATTTGAGTACTCTACAGACTTCGCCAACATGCCTTGCCGACCAGAAGTGGCGAACATTTGCGCGGAATGATTATGTCGAATGATTGTCTAAAAAAACTTGAAACATCGCCTATGCACGTAGCACTGCAATCGGTTTTAAACGACTGAAGACAAAAACCCTCGGTTGTAAACGATTAAAGACAAAAGCCCTCGGTTGTAAATGATTAAAGACAAAAACCCTCGGTTGTAAACGATTAAAGACAAAAGCCCTCGGTTGTAAATGATTAAAGACAAAAACCCTCGGTTGTAAACGATTAAAGACAAAAGCCCTCGGTTGTAAACGATTAAAGACAAAAGCCCTCGGTTGTAAATGATTAAAGACAAAAACCCTCGGTTGTAAACGATTAAAGACAAAAGCCCTCGGTTGTAAATGATTAAAGACAAAAACCCTCGGTTGTAACGATGAAAGACAAAAACCCTCGGTTGTAAATGATTAAAGACAAAAACCCTCGGTTGTAAATGATTAAAGACAAAAACCCTCGGTTGTAACGATGAAAGACAAAAACCCTCGTTTGTAAACGATTAAAGACAAAACCCCTCGATGCAATGTCATTTCACCGTTTGACCTTTATTGTCGGCTAGCGGCTGTTATTCGTATCTACACGATCTTTTCAAAACTATTTCGTAATTTCCTTTTATGTGTTACTATCGTATAAAACATATGTCATCGATTTTGTAATTTCCGCTCATAGTTACGCTCATTTATTTCCTCGAGCTCGCTGCTTGTAATTGTATAAGATTATACATTTTCTATAGAATCTATATTATCTATTCCATATGATTGTAATTTTCTATTCAATTATTTTTATCAACACTTCGGTTCGATCAATAGCCTATCACTACTCGCTGACCTAGTAGACAAGCCTCGCAGGGGTCTTAGAGTCCTATTGTTTGCTCTCCGGTGGCTCTTGCTCAATTGTTGTAAATACAAATTAATGATAAAATAAAATAAAGCAGGTGTACAGTGCTTCTGCTTATCGGCAAGAGGTTTTGCTGGTAAACCTTTGAAGAGTTAAATTGTTCTTGGACTTACTAACTTGAGCACGGCACTCCTAACTTGAGCACGGCACTCCTAACTTGAGCACGGCACTCCTAACTTGAGCACGGCACTCCTAACTTGAGTACGGCACTCCTAACTTGAGCACGGCACTCCTAACTTGGGCACGGCACTCCTAAGTTGAGCACGGCACTCCTAACTTGAGCACGGCACTCCTAAATTGGGCACGGCACTCCTAACTTGAGCACGGCACTCGTAACAGGCGGGCAGAGACTACCTTTTCACGGGCTCTCAGCACCCCTAGGTTTTCGGGCACATCAGTACCCAGAACATTTCGATTTACACGACAAAATAAGGGGAGCCGTACCCAATTTGTTTGTCGTGAACCTCGGCTCCTGACAAGTCTTATTAAAGTGGCCCCTGGATGTGATTGCTATTGTACATTGTTTTGTATTAGTAAACAAGAAATAGTCCCCAAAATAGAACATAAAAAATTAAATTAATCAAAGATGTTTATTGAATCAAGTGAACAAATATAATGTTTTTAATTAAAGACAGAACAGCTATAAAAAGCAGTCGTTATCAGCTAATTTCGTTGCGTTCAATGTAATAACTGAACATTCTGCATCTCTTATCTGAAAACTGATCATGAAGCTGTTGGCAGGACTCGTGTTGCTTGTAGCGCTAACCGATGCGCGTTCCGTGAGAGAGGGGCCATGTAGTAAGTCCACATTACGAGAACGTTTAGAAACTGAGTTGTGTATGATTATTTTCTATCTCATACTTTTTTTATTATCCTAATGCCACAGCCTCACCCAAGCAGTTTACTGGACATATTGGCGTGGTAAGTTGAGTGGAAATTGGAATGCCGTATTTGCCGATTAGTTTCCGGGTTGCTTTTAAGCGAGGCTTAATGCTTCACAGTGATGCCGCCTCCGATCAATGTAATGCCGTATGTTCTCCTCTTTCAGATGAGAGAAAGAGCGAACGAGTTCTCCAGTTTGACTGCACTTTGTCTATAGCTAGTATTTTGTTACAAACTTTGATTTTGTATCGTTTGTCCAATATGAAGCGAAAAGGATTTAATACTAGCTTGGTACTCGTAATTATAAATTTCTCAGATGTGCAGTTAATTTTTACCAAGATGGAAGCCCGGGAGGGGGTTACAAGTTACGGGGATGCTCGTCGGAAATGTTAAAATGACCAGCATACAGACATACGAGGCTCGTCTAAAATGTTCACACAATGTTGAGTTGGTTTCTTTTCCTTCGATGCTCGCAAGTCCGCTCGCCAGTCTTGCCTCGTCTAAATGTTCGGTCTGGCAACATCGCGAAAATTAAGGAACCAGAATCTCGTTCTGTCTGTGTAGCCTTATTTTTACCCTTAAGAGGTACCAAACTAAATTAAAAACACAAAATTAACTAACATTTGATCCAAGTGCAATTGACTAAATATACAAAGACGCGAAGCCAAACCAAGAGATTATTAAACAGGCAATACTTTTATTTTCTGACAAGTAGTAGACAGTTCTTATCTTACTTCGAATACTCTAAAAGCGATAACAACAACCTTTGACGTTCCAATTTGAACACCCTAAGTCACCTAAAAGGTATACGACCCTCACCACCGTCAGTGCCATAAAAGTGGTAAACATGCAGACGCAGATAACTACAGACCAATTTCTGTCATTCCTATCGTTGCTAAACTTTTCGAAAGAATCGTTTATATCGCAGCTTAGCTTCAGTTATAGAATATCTTAACGTAACAATAAATTATTATCTAATAAACAGTCTGGCTTTATGTCTCTACACTCCACGGTAACTGCCCTTTTAGAAGCTACTGATACATGTAGGTGGTCTTTAAATATTGATTAAGGTCGTGTCAATGCCGTTATCTTTCTTGACCTAAAAAAGGCATTTGACACTGTCAACCATGAGTTCTTTTAGGAAAGCTTGGCACTATGGAGTTAGAGGCCTATCGCACTCTTGGTTCAAATCTTATTTGACTAATCGTGAGTAAACGGTTCGTTGTCTCAGCCACGCTCTTTAAAATGTGATATTCTTTTGGGGTCTATCCTTGGACCAGTAATGTTTTTAATGTACAATGATCTTCCAAATTGTTTGATAACTCAGTACCTAGAATGTACGCGGATGATACAAGTCTCATGTTTACGAACGATAACATTTCTGAGCTCGATGGCCAACTAGCTTCTGATCTCAATTCTGTTAATACATGGCTTAACGCAAACAAATTAACCCTTAATCTTAATTAAGGAAACAGAATATATGTTAAGGTTACCGTATACGTTCGCGGCATGTTTTCTTTTGAAATTGATGGATTGATCTTCATCTTTCCGAAAAAAATTTTTTTAAACATGCAAAAGTTTGCGAGATATTAGAAAAAAACGTAATTTGAAGGAAAGTAAATAAATCGCTTAGGCGTGATAAATCCCTCTGATCCATTACGTGCCACAGGCACCCCGCTGAATTTTTGCGGGAAACTACATCCGGAGCTTCAGACTCACAGTGAGCCGTCACTCGTGAGTTCAGTGATTTTATAGCGTTTAATTTACCGGTATATCGATCGTGGATATGTCCAGAAGAGAAAAGAATAATCCTTGAATAAAAGGTAAAAAAGAAGACAGGCCCCAAGAAGATTCAAGAGAATGAGCTCGAGAAGGAGCAAAGTTTCAATACGGAGAAGAAAGTGATGCTCGCGGAAAGCGACAAAGGCTCGTGGTTCGAACAGCCTTCATGTTCGACGGTTCTATTAGTACTGCTACAACTCTGACGGAAAGCTGCTCAGCTAGTAGGCTTAAACTTTTGCCAGGTACAAGAAAAGAGACGGAAGATTCGGAGAGTAGCAGCGAGTCCGCATCCGACTCCGATTCTAATGTCTTGGGTGACTCGCAGTTTCCAACCTGGGCCGTGGTCAATCCAGGAGTTCTAAATCGTGAACTTGAGCGAAGTTCAGCCGGTCGATTTTGCGGAACTGAAGGAATCATCGCAGCTAACATAGCAGGTTTAGGATCAACATCAATGTTCGGAGCACGAGGTTGCCTGCCACTCGCTTTTCCCTTCGCTGTTGTTTGCGGCGTTGCCTTTCGACGCGATTTAGTTTTCGATATCCGGCCCTCTCCCTTCTTGGTACAACCCGTTGATTTACCTTTCTTTTTCCCCTTTTGCGCATTATCTCTAGTTTTGGCCATATATAACACAACTCTCTTTTGAATATTTGTGACACGACACTAGTATGTATGTTTCTTATGCAATTTGAGCCACGTACTAATTTCCCGCGAATTTCTGGACTTGATTCATAAGCTCCGGGGATCCTTACAAATAATTGGCTGGTTGGTTTAAGTGTTGACGTTTGCTTTGATAAGGTGTGATGTGTTTCCTAACCTTCAGAAGCCAAAAACGCCGATAGATTTTTATGCGTATTCACTGTCTTTGGGTGAATTTATAGGGTATGAAGACTTGTCAGATCTTGATGAAACTTGGCCTAGTGTTAGAGGAGCTACATATGAACCAAAGGGTGTGAGCGTTTAGCGATATTTTAATTATTTTTCTTATAAGAGTACTTTCCGTGATGAAACACAGAAACTATTTCAATTGAAACTTTGAAGATGAATTGCATTTGAACAAAGTAAAATATTAAAAAACGCTCACATACTTTGACAGGCCATCATGGCTGATTGACATTATGCAGCGGAATCGTCCGTAGGCGCGAACGCGGAGGGACATAAATTCACTTCTGGGAGACTCGTCTTTTTTGCGTTTGTTGCCTTAGCATTTACTGAAAATGTAATATTTGTGCCAAAAAATTTTTTTTAGCGCATCCTACATTATATAACCTTTCCAGTGATATATAGGTTTCTATACTTTCCTTTAAAATGATGCGCGTGCGATTTTATTTGCGAGAGACACCCGCGAAGGTATACGGTAACCTTAATTGCTTCAAATCAAAAACGCATTAACATTCCCCACATCCCAACACCATCAATAAATAACGTTGCTATTAAACCCCGCAGGTCCTGACAGCCAAATCTTTAGGAGTATTCATTGATGAAAATCTCTCTTGGGATACCCACATTGATCATATATCTAAAAAAGATCTCTGCTGCCTGGCGCCATAAAAAGAGTGAAGCCTTTTGTCCCTTTCTCGACTCTTTTGACTATTTTCAATGCACTAGTCCAACCACACTTTGCTTTCCGTAGCGAAGTGTGGGGTAACTGTAGCAATGGTTTATGTGACAAGCTACAGAAATTGAAGAATCGTGCTGCTCGTGTTTTATTGGACGCGTCGTTTGATTGAAATACTCTGACACTGCGTGAAACTCTTACCTGGAAAAACATAAAAACCAACATTTACTAGATTCTGCAGTTATGGTGTACAAGTCACTAAATAATTTAGCTCCAGATTATCTTTGCTCGAAATTTATCTTTAGGAATGAGCTAGTTAATTATGTACTACGCGATCTTACTAATAAGCTGGCTATTCCACATCAGCGCACTGACTATCTTAAAAGAAGTTTTAGCTGTAGCGGCGCGCAATAGCCCACTTCCGCGATATGCTTTTTTTGTCACGCACAAAGGTTTCAATACGAGGCCCCGTGCTAAATTAAATTTATTCTTTTCTCTTTGAAAATAATAAATTTAATTTAGCACTGGGCCTCGTATTGAAACCTTTGTGCGTGACAAGTAAAGCATATCGCGGAAGTGGGCTATTGTGGAACAGCTCGCCAATCGGAATCCCTCAACTCGCTAAAAGACAAATTACGCTGCTATGACTTCTGAAATTATTAATTCACGGCATGCATCCACGTAAAGCAGGATTTATTTTATTATTTATGTAAATATTATATCATGTACTACAATCAGTAACTTATGGGTTTTTTTATTAATTTTTTTATTTAGACATAATTTTAGATTATTCATTGGATTTGAAAATTTGTAAATTATCTGATGGAACAACCGTAACAAAATAAAGTTATCCAATCCAATCCAATAGGGAGTCGCCCCTCTCCCCCCCCCCCCCCCCCCCCCCCACCTCCCAAGGGATGGAAGCCTCGTATGATGCTCATTGATGATAGCTCCCCTGTAGTGGTTGTTGACCCTGTTAAGTGTTTGTTTTGTTTGTTATAGTACATGCACAACATACAAAGCGGTGACGACAATGCCATGGCTGGTGATCTGTACTACGATGGGATCAACAAACGCATACGTGTTGACATTACATACAAAGGAAGCCCTGTTAAAGTGATTCAGCTTTACAATGAGGTAAAGATATATGAGATCAGAGGAGTGTTCCTCTTCCCACATTATATTGTCACACAACACTGTAGACGGTAGAGTTATTTTTAGCATATAGTTTCCCGTGAGAAGAAACAAAGACCGTCACTTTTAACCAATCAGGATGCACTGAAAAATTGAAATTAACACGGTTCAAACTGCTAAAAAAAATACTAAAGCGCAAGAGAACAAAAGACAACGTTATCGCATACCAGAACTTCGCGACTATAAATAGACACACTGTGTTAGGGGCCAACACAAGGGCACAGGAACACTCCTGTGTAATATACTCCTGAAGAGATAAAAGCCTAATAATATCATAACTGTCATGGGTAAGGCAGCGTGGTTGGTTATTGTTGTATTTTTTTACAGTAATGATTTAGAAAATTGAATGAAAATTGCATTATTAGATTATTAAATTGAAACAAGAAGCCTTGGGCCCTGAAATACAAAAAGATGAACCAAAACTTACGATAGGATTGAGCATATATAAATTATTATAGCACAGGCAACCCAAGCTCTAATTGCGAGTAGTTGGTATGTTTATATGTCGGTATAATATAGGTTTTGTATGGGAACTACTAAAAACGAGGAAAAATTACAAAATTTACCATTATTAATAGGTTAACATCAAATGGAATAAACGTACCTTTGCTCTATCTGTTGTCCTTTGTAGTTTATTAGCGATTTGGGGGAAAAAAGCCCAAAACCCAAATAAACGAACAAAGGACAACAGATAGAGCAAAGGTACGTTTATTTCATTTGATGTTAAGCTATTAATAATGGTACAATTTTACATTTTAGGTCGTTATTAGCGTACTTGTAGCCTACAGTTATCTCCTTACAGATTCACTGTAAACATCCTGCAAGACCAATTTAAAATATATATATACGGTGCTAATAAAATACACACGCCGCACTTCCGGGGCCGCACTCCCTGCGCATGGTACTCATGATCATAGGAAGGTTACATAGGTCATAGGTCATATGCAAATAGTATAGTTTTTACTTGATCTGCTACTTTCCCTCATCATTATATAACAGACATTTTAGTAGCACCGTATACAATTTTGTACATTGGTCTTGCAGGATGTTTACAGTGAATCTGTAAGGAGATAACTGTAGGCTACAAGTACGCTAATAACAACCTAAAATGTAAAATGGAGAATCTAATTACCGGAAGTAAGATTAGTATTTGAGTGTCCAGCGCTATGATTCGTACTTTAAAACACATGTGTACTTATTTCAATGTTATTTGGCAACTTGCTTTTGGAGTGCAAGCGGTGGATTCATTGTAATGTCAAAGAGGGTGTTGTTATTCAGTGTTGTCGAGTTTTACTTTCGTTGATCATTGATGATACTAATTATACTGCATAGAAGTGTCTTTCATCCTAAGTCTCCTTTTTACACTTGGGACAGATTCTGTCCTCAGTCGGCTTTCCGATATGGCTTTTCATGCCTTCCTTTCTCAATTTCAAGGCAGTGATTACTTATTCTAAGACGCGTAATAATATATTTGTCGGCTGTTACCCTCAGGGTCTGCAATACGTGATCAGCGGTGACTACTGCAAGGTCTCTGAGTTACACACACCATTTCAACCAGTGGAAGTTCCATCCGATGCCCATCTGTTGGAGGAAGGCAGAATCGGCACCTCTACCAGTGGACTGAACGTCCGGCGATACTACGGCGTCAAGGATGGCTGTCAGTACATTTATAATAACATTCAAAATTATTTCATCTCAGTGGGGTGGGGTTGGGAAAGTTAGAAAAGAAGAGCCGGCAATGATAGATAACTTTATTTTACCTCGGATTGTTGAGACTGTTTATGCCTCTATACTGCATTACAAGTTGCTAATATGCCGAGAGAGAATCATATAGTGATAAAAAAATACTAGGCTAGATTAATAGATACTACGTTTAGTTAATTGTTACTCTAAATTTGTTTACTTAATTACCCTAATTGACAATATACTCATTGCTAATTCTGCGGATTTCTTATACTAATTATTCATTACTGATTTGTAATTACTTACTACATTAATTGCCAATAATTGCGTAATTGCATAATACATTACTAACAGCGTAATACATTAACATTGTTACATTATATCAATAATTGTACTAATTACTTGATTAAAATGTCACTTGTATATATATATATATATACACTCGTTTTCAAAAACATTGCTTTTGATTTATATATATACCTTTTGTTCTCCATTTTTTTAGCTGTGAAATTTGACAAGAATACAAAAGGTATATATATATATATTTGCAGTGCAATGTTTTTGAAAACGAGTGTATATATATATATATATATCGCGAGCTAGACCTTACTATAAACTGAGACCTGATATATAACATAATGACATTTACACTTGTGTAAAATCTCTAACCCTTTTACTTTCTAATCTCCAACAAAATATAGCATAATAGTGCCAATAGTCCGACTCGTAGTTCTTGACCGCAAGGTAACCAAGCCTTTGGTGACATCGAGGCTGGAGTTTTGCATGATAATCAAAACTCAGCTATCCATATTCATAGAAAGAGGGTTTATATCAGTGCACGGTCAATTCCAGCCTCCATGGCTTGTACCTAGTGATAATTACATGATAATTATTCATATTCATAGAAAGAGGGTTTGATGAGTCCTAACAAGGACGAAACAGCTGTACATGGTTGTCACTCCAAGGGTAATACGATTGAAGCATGCGTGTTAGACGCTAGCTACGTCGTAGCGTGTGTTGGGTAGTGCCATGCAACTTGCTTTGTATCAGTGCACGGTCAATTCCATTTACTCTGATGCAAGGCTAAGGCTTGGGTACCTTTCAATAACTATTATTTAACTGGCAATGCTAAAATGAAGTTCTACACAGGGTAATGGTTATTGGGCTAAGATCTTTGAGCATTTTAAAATGCCGTAACAAACGTTGCATGCGTGGCTAGTGGAGGGGAGGTCACTGAGACTTCCCTCAAGGGGAGACACTGGCTTAGTGTTTGTTGGATACTGAACCAGGAGCCCATTTAATAGGCTCGTGACTGAACTGATTAATCATTAAAACCATCAGTATCTGGTCCTTTTTTATTAATCAGTTCCTGCCTCGCACCCAGGTTCTTTTTGGAAATTAGAGAGCAAAGGACAACGGGAAGGATCAGAGGTAGATAGATAGATAGATAGATCGTTTATTATAATTACCTTACTTACAGCATAACTGAATTACTAAGGATCACAATTCTAAACATTAATTACGTATACTTATAAACTAATTCGATAAAATGTTATGATATTAAAACTAACAGTTAAAAGCAGCTATTTGGCTAATTCAAGACCTGTGTACTAACTTAAATGATGTGAGTTATAGTGTCGAACACTAGAGTTAATGAAAGTGTTCCGGAATCGGTTTGTTTTACTAAGCGGAAGTGTGAAAGACCTCTTATACCGTAGTGTGACAGTCGGATTACTAAGGTTATGTGGTAAAAGATGATATAAATTACCATTAGGATTAGATATGATTTTACGAAAAAGAGTATGACATAGTTCAGATCTGCGATGATAAAGGCTAGTAAGGCCGGACAAAGCAAGAGCTTGTTCGTAAGGTAAGTCGTAGCCATGAAGAATACGCATTGCTCTCTTTTGTATGCGTTCTAAGGTAAGACTAAGGTATTCTGGTAAACTGTAATGAAATACTTGACAAGCGTAGAGTAAAATAGATTGTATACAAGCAACATAGAATTTAACTAGGTCCTTAGCTGGAACGTTTGCACGTTTTAATTGTGTTAAAAAATAAAGTCTGCGAGAAGCTTTCTTTATAATGTAATCAATGTGAGAGTTCCACTTTAAATCACTCTGAATTATTACACCGAGAATTTTTACAGACTGTACAAGATCGACCAAGCAATTATTAATATATACATCGTTATGTACTTTTGGAGAACGTGAAAATGAAATACAGAGTTCTTTACATTTCTTTGGATGTAGTTGAAATTTATTAGTCATAGACCACGCCTGTATTTCATTAATGGGAGTCTGTGCTGAGCTAACACCTCTGCTTTTGACGACTTCAAAAATGGTAGTGTCGTCAACGTACTTGAAAATACCATGAGCAGAGGGGACTTCAAGGTCATCGATCATAGCGATAAACAACCAAGGTCCAAGTTTTGTCCCCTGTGGGACACCAGCAGGCACGGACTTCCATTCAGAAAAACAGTCTTGGGCAAGCTTTACTCTCTGGAATCTATTACTTAGGAAATCGCAGATCCAATTAATAATATGTGGATTAATACCATATTTAGTTAGCTTAGAAATTAGAAGAGTATGATCGATTAGATCAAAGGCCTTTCTATAATCAAGGATAAAAACTCTTACATCAGCACCAGTTCCGTCAGTGACTTTAGACCAGTTATGTAACATACTAATTAAGGCATAAGTGGTAGATGATTTTGGGATACAGCCAAATTGATCAGTCCCTATATGATTAAGAATAGCAGGCTTCACATGAACATGAACTACATAATCTTCTGCTAGTTTGGACAAAGTAGGTGTTAGGGAAATCGGTCTTAGGTCCTTTGAAAAGTCTTCTACCTTTGACACTTTAGGTAGTGGTGTAACGTTAGCACATTTCCAAGCGTTTGGTAAGGCTTCGGCTTCGAGAGACGAGTTGATGATTGCACAGACGGGAGCAGCAAGTATGTAGGAAAAGTCTTTTAAAATCCAATTTGGAATGTTATCTGGACCCCCAGCTTTTGCTGAGCAAACAGCGCTGAGTTTTGTGGCCACAGCCTCCTGGGATACCGTTGGGACGGGATATCCTGTAACATCCAAGCGATGTGTAGTAGGAAGAGGTTCAAACACTTGTTGAGGTTCAAGGAAGCTCTGGTTTATGTCATTAGCAAGAGTGACTTTATTTTCGGGGGTTAATAGTTCACCGGGTAAAAACTTTGTAGCGAGATCTTTAGACGACTTAGACATTCCACAGATACGCCGACACTCCGACCACCATCTTCTAGAGTCTTTTTCATTGAGGTCTTTAACTTTGGCTTGGTAGTAATTTGTTTTACAAAGTTTGCGTTCTCTATTTACTCGGTTTCGATAATGCTTGAAAAGTAGAAGATCATTTTGACTATAGGCTTTCTGGCGTAGGTGAATTAATGCCTTCAATTGACCAGTCATCCAAGGAGCATCATTTCTATGAATTTTAACAGTTTTTTGAGGCATTATTGTATCTAATCCAATATGTAAAAGTTCATGAAAGTGAGTGAGTTTATCATTGATGTTGTCGAATAGGTCTAGCGATGACCAGTCTGTGCAGTTGAGATAACGTCCGAGAGCTTGTTTAGAGGAAGCGCAAAGAACCAAGGGAAGGGCCGAACGGAAGCAGAATCAGTTCTGTATCCAACAAAAGCTAGTGTCGGTCTAATCTAATCAGTTCTGTGCTGCAGCCAGTATGCGTAGTAAACATATATATACAGAGGCCCGTCACGTGGTATCATGCAATATTGCCTGGTTGCATGCCTGATTGACTATTAATGAGGTTTAGAACAGTTTTTACAAGATTGTCACACTTTTAATTAGTTTGAATCCATCATCTTCATTTTAACGGCGAAGACTCTTTCAAATCCATATTCTTGTGGGGACATATTCTCAAACCTCGAAAATTCAAAGTACCACTTCAACCGCCATGTAATTATGACAACAGCCAAACCAAGAATTGGAAGGCCTTCCCATAATCCTTTGCGTAGTAACTATATTATGCATTTTACCGGTCACGAAAGCAACTCATTCTGCGTTGAATTTCGTGGAGATCGGACCTCAGCATTATAAATTTTCACAAAGCATCTCAAAACCAAAGTTTTTCCTTGGATTTGACGTAAGTTTACGCTAGCTTTGACTTCCCTGTATTTCTGGCAAATATTTTATAATGTAGGACTAAGAAAAATGGGAAACATGCGATTTGAGTGAAAATCACGCAATCTGATGACGCCATTTTCGAACAACGAGCGGACGCTCAAAGCTTCATTAGGGACCTTTAGCAACCACGACGGCAACGTCTAGGACGACGGCATAAAACAATCGCCTTAATGTCCTAGTGTTTGCCTCAAGAGCACCAGGTGCTCATCTAGGAAGCTCACACTACCGTTACAATTACAATTTTTACAACGAGTAAGGTAGAGAAAAAGGAAACGACTTGTAATGTTCCTTATAGTTCTAGACCGAAGAAAATCAGAGATTACTCGAAGTTCAACAAGCAAAATTTTTTGTCCGACCTCAAAGGTGCTAATTTCGGAAACTCCATTGAGCATTCAAATGATGTTGACACTGCTTTTAGTACTTTCTACAACAAACTTAACAAATTAGTAAACAAACACGCACCACTTAAGCCCTTATCCAAGCGTAAGACAAAGCAATTATCCAAGCCTTGGATAACCAATGGAATTCGAACATCAATTAAGCTAAAGAATATATATTATCATAATGGCGACCGTGATAAATATAGATATTTTAGAAATATGATTTCCCGGCTTTCAAGACATAGTAAATCCTTATACTATCACTCTTTCTTTGAGTCTAATCTTCACAACATGAAGCAGACTTGGAAAGGAATAAATAGTCTTATCTCTAGCAAAAAGAAAAAAGATAAACGCATTAATTCTATCATGAAACCAAATTCTGGGGTTACAACAAAAAATCAATCTGAAATCAGTAATATTCTAAATAATCATTTTGCAACCATTGGGCACAGACTAGCCAATAATTTTTCTTCGTCTCGGCACTCCTTTTCTTCTTACCTAGGAAATTCTGTTAATGATTCCTTTTATTTTGATACTGTTTTAACCTACGAAATTGAAGATCAAATAAGTCTTATTCCCGAGAATAAATCCTATGGTCTTTATTCTTGTCCAACATATATTTTAAAACTTGCAAAACATATTCTGAGTCCATTTTTGGCGACCATTATTAATATGTCCATTGAACATGGGTCATTCCCGACTAGATTGAAATTTGCAAAAATTGTACCGATATTTAAATCTGGTGATTAATCTGATCCAAACAACTATAGGCCTATTTCCCTGTTATCAGTCTTTAATCGTATCTTTGAAAAAATCATGTATGCCAGATTAATTAAGTTCATTGATAAACACAACTTATTATATTCTGCGCAGTATGGATTTAGAAAGCACTTTTCCACTCAGCATGCCATTATTGATATCGTTGATAAGATTCATAAAAATATGGACAACAAAGAATTTACCTGTGACCAGTATTTTTATTGACTTGAAGAAAGCGTTTGACACGGTTGATCATTCTATTTTACTTAAAAACCTTTATCACTATGGCATACGAGGTATTGTTTTAGATTGGTTCACATCCTACTAAAGAAACCGATCTCAGACGACTGCTATTGGCATCAATGTCTCCAAGAAAGAAACTTGTTATTTTGGAGTCCCACACCGTTCTGTTCTTGGTCCCTTACTTTTTCTTTTATACGTCAATGATATATGTATGTCCTCCGATAAACTCAATTTTTATTTATTTGCAGATGATACCAGTATTCTTTATTCACACACAAATATCCATGTCTTAGAGCAAATTGTGAACAACGAACTAAAAAAATTATGCCGCTGGCTAGAGGCTAACAAGCTAACGTTAAATGTTCGTAAATCTAATTTTGCCCTTTGGAGCCCTTTGGAGCCTTTTGCATAAATTATATACTTAATTTATTTATGTCAATGCTCATGCTAATTTCCAGGTAAGGTTAGTTGGCTAAAAGGTTTGTAGTTAACATATTTCAGGCTAAAATTTACGACTTGAGTTCGCGGGAAATGTTTCTCAAACAATCTCTAGAGAAAAGCTCGCGATAAATATGCGCAGATTGTATGAAAAGCACAAAATTGAAGATGTTTAGCGAGTGTATATTTCTGACCTTGGCACGGTACTCCTAACTTTGGTAGGGCACTCCAAACAGGTGGGCCGAAACTACCTTTTCATGCACTGGATCTCAGAACCCCTACATTTTCCGGCACGCATATGTACCTGGAACATTTCCATTTACAAGACCAAAAATACTTTAGGGTATACCGTGCCGATAATTTCTGTCACGCGTACCAAAAACTTGGGAGTGCCGTGCCTAAAATGCTTGTCGTGTAAACCGGGCTAAAGTAACATTTTGTAACTCGCTAATCTCTTGATTATACCTTTTTCCCATTTCAGTTACATATCTCGGTACAGTGACCGCTAGCGAATGTGTCTTTACCAGTTCCATCGCTTTTTCCCCAAAAGCCGGGATTGTCTACACCAGGTAAAGATATTCAGTTGTACCTTTTTTCGGTATTACTTTAAACAACAGAGCATAAAGTAAGAGAGGGAATCTTGTAGCGCGCAATCTAATTGCTGCCAAGCGAGTGAGCATTAGCGAACGAGCGGATTATCCTACCGGTTTGACTAGTTTTTGTAATTCAACCAATCATGAATGTAATTGTACAAACCAGTTTTGCACATGAGCCAATAAGCACCGTCGAAGTGTTTTCCGGGAAACTGGTTTAAACTGGCTTAACCGGGGTAATGACGCAGTGAATAGGGAGCTTTAAGTACGACAACGAGAATCGACGAACACTTTAAAAAGATATATGAACAAACAAATACTCTTAGCAGCTTGTTCTCGTGTCTACATGCATTGTTTGGCAGAAATGGAAGATGTGTACTTTATTGCGACATATTGCGAGATATTTTGAGTCTAAAAGTCGTACTCGTGCTTCCTAGTATTGATACAACCCGGAGACGAGAGCGATAGACTTTAGAGTAAGAGGAAAGAGATTTACGTACTATATTATGATACGATTTCATCGTACGAGTGTTCATTAACCGTGAGAGCTTCGTTGAATTCTGTTGTGCATGGTAATCATGGCTTTACGCATTCAGTTCAGTAGTACCTGTGGCTGTGTAGCCGTTATTAAGCTCAGGAATGGTGTAGAAACTCCTGGTAATAGGACTGGGATATTAGATCAGCACTCTTATTTACAAGCTTTTGACACTGACAATGGTACAATTGATGAACAGGAATGGGCAAAAGGAAACATTGCACAATTTCAAAAATCTTGTATGGATTTATCTATTTATCAATCTATAATATGTAAAGAAGCATGGCCACTGAAGTCCAAAACAAGATCACCAAAGAACTGTACCTTTCTTGTACCAGATGCTCAAGTCTCCCTTCGAAGCGGCGCCTGCTTTGCAGGCTATATTCCCTTTGGCAGCATTCACAACCTTTGGCTAAACCTAGTAAAATCTATTTTGAGTAACTGGAACTCCGGAAGCAGCTGAAGCAAAGGGCGCGATCGCTCTCGCGCACTTCTCAACTGCTTCCTGTTACTAAAAATAGATTTTATTAGACATTATCATGGCACAAGCGCGCGGTATGCTCTCTTGGTTTCAGTGATTCATCGATGCACGAGTGTACACTGGATACATCCATCCATTTACAGACTTTGAAGAACTACGCAAAAATTATGCAAAATGTTTGCAAAATGTCTTGGTGGATTGTAGTGTTTGTAGTAGCTAGACACACTTCCTGTGCATATGTTAATGAGTCATGACGTATTGTACATCCGGGACCTAATGTAGTGTTCGTGACGAGCCAGAGTGTGCGACTCCGGGACGCTCATGTGTAAAATGTATGCCGAGTAGTTTGGCCTTTGTGGCCTCAATAAACACCACAAATTGGCGACGAGGATGACAAAAAAGTAGACAGGAATGTCAGCAAAAACTCTACCGGCATTGGACCTGTCAGGATCCGCCTCGCAAGTGGCTGAGCACTGGAGGAAGTGGAAACGAGCATTTGAATATTATGCAGAAGGCAAGGGAGTCGAGAATGCTCGCAAGAAGACCTCGTAATTACTTCATTTCGCTGGGATGGAAGTACAATATATTTTCGAAGATTTACAAGACCCAGGACCGATTCCAGCGGAGGGAGACAATGGCAGCGATTCGAAAGCTAGATTCGTATTTTAAAACGGAAGAGAACATCCTTCGACAACTTGTGCCGAAGCAGGGGGAAACCGCTGACCAGTTCATGGTTCGTCTACGAAAGCAGAAGAAAACTTAAGGGACCAGCTCATAGACAAACTGAGGAACTATGAACTGAAAAGGAAGCTCTTGAAAACTAGAAATATAACGCTAGAAGAGTCATTAAATAAATCTCGCGCTTGGGAGTTAGCCGGTTTGCAGGCTCAGAGTATGACAGAACAACCAAGAGAAGAGATGGGAAACTCGAATGCAGTTGGTTCAAGATCTAGGAATATAGACATGCGGACACGGGGTAAAACCTGTTTGAACTGTAACAGAGAAGGACATTTTGCTCGGGATGCTAAATGCCTTGCAAAAGGACAAAAATGCAAGAAATGTGGGATATATGGACATTTCGCTGTCTGTTGTAAAGGGGAAAGGAAAGAGCATAAAACAGAAAATCAACAAGCAAGTCAAGGAAGTACCTGGCGTCGAGGAGGCAGAGGTCGACAAGCGAATTGTGTTGAGGGCCAGGAGACAAGTGAGGATCAGGACAGTTTTGCATTTTCTGTAACAGAAAAGACCGAACAGGCATTTGCTGTTTTAAGTTCTGTGGAGCCAAACATTGAAGTAAAGATTAATGGAAATACCAAGCAAGTACTTATTGACTCTGGATCAGTAAGCAACCTGATAGGAGAGGAGGAGTTAAAAAAATATATTAGGAATCAGGGACTCAATGTAGAAGTGAAGGACTGCTCAAAGAACTTATATGCGTATGGAGGAAAAAAGCTGAAGGTTCTAGGACAGTTTGAGACAGAGGTAGCAGTGGGTGCAGCAAGGACCACTACAAGTTTTGTTTTAGTGGAAAAGGGACGTTGTTTACTAGGAAGTACAACATCCAAGGATTCTCCGGATTGGGCTTGGAGCTGTTCCTAATACTTGTAATGCAGTACAGGATGACTATGGCATGGAGAGCAAGTCAAAGCAAAATACCCAAATGTTTTTGAGGGAATAGGCAAGTTGAAGGACTATAAGCTTAAACTACATATTGATCCAAATGTGGTTCCAGTAGCTCAGAAAGTAAGGCGAATACCGTTCTCACTTCGGGACAAAGTGACAGCTAAGGTGAAAGAGTTATTAAGAGAATATATTATAGAAAAGGTCGACGGGCCTACAACGTGGGTCAGCCCAGTTGTCATTGCACCAAAGCCTTCGGGAGAGATTAGACTTTGTGTGGACATACATATGCGACAAGCAAACGAGGCAATTATTCGGGAGAGAGTTCCAATACCAACAGTAGACGAAGTGCTGGAGGAGTTGAATGGGAGTGCAGTGTTTTCCAAGTTAGACCTAAAGTGGGGATTTCACCAAGTGGAATTACACGAAGACTCACGGGATATTACAACTTTTGGAACGTATGATGGATTGTTCCGTTACAAGCGACTAAGTTTCGGAGTGAATGCTGCCCCAGAGAAATACCAGCACATCGTAAGCCAGACTGTCGCAGACCTGGACGGTGTAGTTAATATTGCTGATGACCTGGTAGTTCATGGAAAGGATGTAAAAGAGCATGATAACAACCTGCATAAGGTATTAAAGACATTAGAAGAGAAGCATTTGACGCTGAGAGTGGATAGGTGTACTTTTAGGATGGACAGAGTAGTATTTATGGGACTACTACTAACAAAGCATGGCATAGGGCCAACGACAGAGAAAGTTCGGGCAGTTGTTGAGGCTAAATCCCAGACATCACCTTCAGAGGTGCGCAGTTTTCTAGGTATGGTTGGGTATAGCGCAAGTTTTATACCGGACTTTTCTACAACTGCGGAACCCTTGAGAGCTATTTCACGCAAAGGAGAACAGTTTGTGTGGGGTAAGAAGCAAGAACAGGCATTTGTTAAGCTTAAGGAGCAACTAGCTGATGCATAAGTGTTGGCTTACTTTGACAAGGAAGCACATACAAGAGTTATTGCGGATGCTAGCCCGGTGGGACTCGGGGCTGTGCTAGTCCAGGAAAAGAATGGACAGAGTCGCGCTGTGTGTTATGCTAGTCGAAGTCTGAGTGATGTAGAGCGTCGTTATAGTCAAACGGAGAAGGAGGCACTGGCACTTGTGTGGGCCTGCGAAAGGTTCAACCTGTACTTGCAGGGACTGCCAGAGTTTTGACTTAGTTACGGATCATGAGGCACTGAGGGTTCTCTATTCAAGAAAGTCAAAGCCATCTGCAAGAGTGGAGCGATGGGTTTTGCGCTTGCAGTCATACAACTACAAGGTGTGCTGCGTGTCTTCGAGTGGGAACATTGCGGATGCACTGTCGCGTTTGACTAAGATATCGGCAAACAACGAGTTCTTACGGGATGACGAGTATGTTCGTGCAGTTACCTTAGAGTCAGTACCGGTTGCTCTCAGAATTCAGGAGATAGAGAGTGCATCAGCACAGGATGATGAGTTGCTTGCAGTGCGCGAATGTTTGATACACGGAAACTGGGAGAAAGCTCCCAAACCCTACCTGATGGTACGGAACGAGTTGACATTCATCGGTTATGTAATTCTTCGGGGCACCAGAATTGTTATTCCTGCTGAGTTGCGGAAGATAGTGACTGGCTTGGC
Source organism: Actinernus sp. WN-2022 (assembly GCA_030867875.1). Taxonomy (NCBI): domain Eukaryota; kingdom Metazoa; phylum Cnidaria; class Anthozoa; order Actiniaria; family Actinernidae; genus Actinernus; species Actinernus sp. WN-2022. The sequence goes on along the minus strand of JAOWCC010001589.1, from coordinate 83,089,252 downwards.
ACATGAAGGGCACCAAGGTATCGTAAAGACCAAAGAGAGGTTACGGTCGAAGGTATGGTGGCCTGGGATCGATAGAGATGCAGAGAGGAGATGCAGGGAGTACTACGGATGTCAGCTAGTGACTAAGCATGTACCACCACCACTAGTTAAGCCTACAAAGATGCCGGATAGACCATGGAAAGAGCTTGCCCTAGACTTGATGGGCCCGCTACCTACGGGTGAGCACTTGATTGTCTTAGTTGATTACTTCAGCAGATGGATGAAAGTGGACGTAGTTCGTTCGACGTCAAGTGAAGTGATAATTCGGTGTCTAGATTCACAATTTGCACGACATGGTGTACCAACGGGACTGAGAACAGATACCGGTTCTAACCTTGTATCCGAAGAGATGGAAAGTTATTTGAAGGAGATGGGTGTTGAACATCCTTATTCGGTACAGTACACCACTTTGGCCAAGAACGAATGGCGAGGTAGAACGTCAAAACAGATCGCTTTTGAAATCCATGAGAGCGTCGCACGCAGAAGGGAAGAATTGGCGTGTCGAGCTGAACACGTTTCTACTTGCGTATCGATCGACTGAACATACCACTACGGGGAAGAGCCCATCGGAGTTATTGTATAAGAGAAAGCTGACCACGAAGCTACCTGAGTATGATGACGAAGGGGATGATGTTAGATACCAACAGGTCAGAGACCGTGACGCAGAGAAGCCAGGCTAATAAAGATTACGTGGATAAGAAGTTCCATGCTGCAGATCGGGATGTGAATGCAGGTGATTCCGTAATGTTGGAGAAGAGAAAAAATTACAAACTGTCTTCGTCGTATCAGAGGCAGCCCTACGAGGTTATGGGTCGATACGGAGACCAGTTAAGGCTGAGATCACCAACTGGGGTTGAATACAAGAGGAACATTCAACATGTTAAGAAGTTCCAGACACCAGTTATTCAGCAAGGAGTAGATCAACCTCCACCCGGAACATTGTCTCAGGAGCAAGTTGTCAACCAACAGGATGACCTGCCACAGCTAGAACCAGTTCGTACAGAAGCAAAGCAGTTGTTTGTGGTACCAGAACAGGGCGCAGCTGCTTAACAGGCACAGTCGCCAAGGCGATCTGGGAGACTTTGTAGACCTCCACGAGACTTTGGACAGTATTCGTTTAGTTTTATGATGGACTTACAAAGCATTGTATACGTTATAGTTGTTGTTTATCAGAACAGTGATCTGAAGAAGAAGAGGGATTGTAGTGTTTGTAGTAGCTAGACACACTTCCTGTGCATATGTTAATGAGTCATGACGTATTGTACATCCGGGACCTAATGTAGTGTTTGTGAAGAGCCAGAGTGTGCGACTTCGGGACGCTCGTGTGTAAAATGTATGCCGAGTAGTTTGGCTTTTGTGGCCTGAATAAATACCACATGAATGTACAAATTAACAGACAGTTTTACAAGCATTTTACACAGTAGGATATTTCTAAAAATGTTCTACTCTGTAAAGTAAAAAAATGTCTGTCAATTTGTACATTCATGGATATTTAACAAACGTTTTACAGATTCTGTAAGGGACCGATCGTTTATTACGTCCCAGGGGAGTCGGTGGATTTCTAAAAAATCCAGTGTATTAAAATTGTACTCCCCACAATAATTTTCAAAGAAAACATATACCACCCTCCCCCCCCCCCCCCTTCTACAATCACAGTTTTAAAAATGTACATCCCCCTCTCCCACCTTGGAAAAGTCTCATTGCCCAACTTGTTTACATATCATCTGAATTCATTCATTTCATAACTAGTTATGGATAGTCTGGTGGTTGAATGTTGAGGGCCTGGGAACGATGTTGATGAATTTCCGATAGAAACCACAGACATCCCAAGCGCTGACTTCTGCGAATAAGGAAATACTACCTTGGGGATGCCATGTTGCAGGTTATTCAGACACTCAGACCGTTTTGATGTTTTTTCTTCTTTTCTTTTTCTTTCTTTCTTTCTGTGTGTGATATGTCGAACAAAAGGAAACTTCTGTCACACCACTGTCGAAAATCACAAGAGAAAAATATACCCCCCCCCCCCCCCCAAATTATATTATCTTTTAAAAATGTACCCCCCAGTTTCAAATGATTTTGAAAATTTATTGTACCCCCCTCCCCCCCTCTAAAACTACCGCCCGCCCCCTGGGACGTAATAAACGATCGGTCTCTTTAAAATGCTCACATTTCACAAATATTTTTTACATGGTTATTCAAAACTGTAAATGGTTTGATAACTGACTCATAAAATTTGATTCGAGAGACTTGAGTAACCACAAAGGATGAGGTCGATCAGATGGGGCAAGGGGCTTAAACAACCCCCCCCCCCCCTCCCCCGATGCCCTGTTCTCGCCTTTCTACCATCAGTGGCTGAAGGATCTTGATACGTTAATGTGAATCAGAATAGTAAATGATCAGTTTGTACAGTTCCATCTGGGTGTGGGAGGGACGCAGATCTACTGACTAATTCTTATCCTTTACTGTCCTACAGTATCACGAATGTGGCACTTGCGGTATCCGAGGACGCCTTCGATCATCCATCGTCCGGTTGCCAGCACTCCCGTGCGGGAGAAGGGCCTGGACCCAAGGCTTTGCCAATATTGAAACTGTTCTAAACCGCTATATACTTTCAAACGTACGTCGAATAAGAAGAGATCACAATAATGGAAAAGTGACGATATGTTAGACTTAGTATTTGAGGCATTTGTGATTCGTTAAAAGGGGTGATAGGAATGCAATACTTCGAGTCAAGTAGATATATATTCTCTCCTGAACCAAGCAAATAAAAAGAGACGAACATCATTATTGGCATATTATTGAATTTTTCCATATTTGGGCTCCCTGCGGTCTATTGTTTGTGCGCAAGCAGAGTTATGAGTACTTCCAAACCATTTTTTTTTTACAAAAAATAATTGGCTCTAAGGCTTTCACGATTGAAATAAATGGCTCTAAGCTCTAAGGGTTTCACGAGATGTTGCGCTTTATCCGGCTTTGACTAAGGCTGCGTCAAAAAAATGTAGTGAACTGGTGACAGTCTAGAGAGGGCGTCATCGTTAATTTCCTAATCTCTGTGCCCTTAATGTTCCTTTAGAGAGATAAAAATATAGCCAGCTTACTCTGAGCTGAATAAATACTCTATCATCCCCCTATCGATTAAGAGTCCAATGCAGCATTGCTGTTCCCAGACACACTGAGAAAGGTTACGTAAAGTGCAAGTAAAGCCATAGAACAACATTAACTCTTTTTGCTCCAAACTATATTTCTAATATACTTCAGTTGTCTAAATTAGTTTTCTTCGAGAGACTGGAGCAGCAATTCAACTAGAATAAAAGTTACCCGAATGGCGGGATTGATTCATCTTGTGATGTCACAATAGTCCAGTTACGTATTCGAAAATTACCGCTGAATTGAATGACTACAGACGCATGTACGCAGGGTTAGCCTCATTCTGAAGCTAAACATCATACCAGCGAGAAGTTGCAAAACGCGAAACTATAACAATACGCAGAGTTGTGAACTGAGCCCACCTTCTCGCTGGTATTTCTGAATGTTTAACTTCAGAATAAGGCTAACCCTGCGTACATGCGTCTGTATTCATTGCATTCAGCGGTAATTTTCGAATACGAAACTGGAGTATTGAAAGCTACGGGATTTTATTGTAGAAGTATTCTCTTGGGAGGGAGTTGATTCATCTTCTGACGTCACAGGATCCATGAAAAGTAACCATAATTAGGGAGTGAATGCCAGAAATTTTACAAAATCTGCAAGATTAATACCTTTTTGTGAGAAACAAACACAATAGTACAATACAACATTTTATTTTTGGACACGAACTTGCACTTTAAGGGGGCACTGTCAACCTATTATCAGATTATCCTTTCCAGGTATACTGGAGAAAATTTGAGACAATTTTGAATTTTGGCAAAGATTACAGCAACTTGAAATCGGTTCCCCGGCTGTAACCGAAATCAAGTTTCTGAACAAACTTTGTAATTCTCTATCGAAAAAGTTTGAAAAGCCGGCATATCAGGACATTCACATGGTATTTCTCTTCTATCTCGGGGTGTTATTTTTGTAATTTTGTGTTAATGAAACTCGAAGGTTAAATTTAATTAACATGAATATACACCAGGCTCGTGTTATAAACAACTCCTTCTGGCGCATAACATTGAGCAGCGTCTGTCATTTCGTTAGTCTGACGGACTCAACGAGGATGTAGGGCTCTTAATACTGAAGCAAGCTGACAACAGAAGTACTGTTATCGAGTTAATTAAGTACCTCCTAGAACATGCTACGTCTGATGATTTGCTAACAAAGATTTGACTCAAAAAGTCTAAAATCTTACAGCCAGTTTATCATCCTTCTTCCCTCAGTACATCTATCGTTGCGCAGTCTCAATACGAAAAGCCAGTAATGGCAAATCTTGTGACTCGTAACACAAAATAAACGTTTAACTTTAGTAACTCGGTATTTTGTCCGTTTTTCAATTTCGGCTCTTATAAATGTCTATTTAAAGCTACTCAAAGATGAACGTGTGTTTCTGTTACGTTTTATAAATAAGCAGCCTTATTTTATACAATGCAATATGTTTTGTTAGATATCCTGCAGCCTAAGGTGGTTCGGTTTAATGAGGGTATTTTCTTCCGTATAAAAACCGCATAGACTCATTAAGTGACTTTAATTATTAACGCTAAAGCCCCACCGGGTCATGTCAGAATATTTGTTTAAAACTAGCCAATAGATAGTCATAATATACGCAGATCTTATTACAGGCCGGCTAAACACAACTATACAAACTTGAATAATACCAGCATGAATAGACTGTTAGCGTTTTCGTGCGAAATTTTTAAACTCAAATAAAAGAGTTGACTTGAAGAGCTTTGAAAATCAGTAAAACAATTCACGATTTCGTTTTGTTCATTTTTAAATAAAAGGTTTTAAAATTCGGTGTTATTAGAAAGCTAAGCTTTTAATTATGACAAAAGCGCACTTTCATTCCACCTCGATGGTTCCTTTTTGTTTCGAATTAGCATACGAATGGTTTCAAACAATTACTTGATGGTGTCTGATCCTTTTGCTATTAGTCATAATGTCTGGAGCGACAGTTTTTATTACGCGGAACAATAAGAGGAGTCCGCGGAATAATTAGCTAATTAATGATAAGCACGCTATGACCAACTCACAATTTATAAACACGATCTCAGCTCTTGGTTCTGCAACAACCTCGCTAAAGGTATGCCGACATTTTTGTCTTCAAAACGTCTTTAAGACATTCACTGCAACACTAAACCTTATTACGAATTTTACTCACTAAGAATGGATGATTTTTGAATGCATATTTAGTGAAAAACGGTTCGTGCATTTAAAGATACATTTATGGACTTCGGATCTGGGGCTGATCTATGTTTAGTAGAATATGATCACAAGCTATTAGTTTCAAGGCAATTTGCTACTAAAATAGCTAAAATCATGTGGTTTTCACATGTTATTATATTCGAAGGGAAAACTAGTTTATTATGTTATAAATGCTTCATAAAAAATCTAGCTCTAGGAGACCGAACGCGTCAGTGAGAATCAGTCACTGTGAAACGATTACGACTATAAAGACTGAGTTAGTTTTAAGTCAGTCAAACTGACTGAAACGAATCTACAACATAATTTTATAGAAATTCGTACAACTTCGACTGGGCTATGTAATATTCATATTTTAATTGTATTATCTATAATTACAGTTCACTTTTACGCCGTATATAAAATAACAGGTAAGAATGGTTGATAGATAAATATCTGAATTAACTAAAGAAGAGCCAGAGTGGTTATGGAATATTTACATATCTTTGTTTATCATCCGAGCAACTTCATCGCCGCACACGTGCTAACACCGTGACACATTACGTTATAATCATTTCTTAGATAAGTTTGAAATGTCTTCAATACGTCCATCGTATCTAGCGTGCTTAAACCTATCTGAGGCTTTAGAACGTAAAAACACCCTCCTCTTGATCCTGTCATTCTCAAGTACCGTAATGAAGGATTACTTTGAGCAAAACATATACTTACCACATCAAGATCTGAATAGCACGCCTAAATAGGCAAATGTGTCATTTGAGTTGAAGTACAGCTGTCTCACGTCTTCACACCACTCACACAAATTTTCGACATATTTAAGTACCTCCTTCCCTTTTCTATAGAAACTGACATGTTGTGGATAACCCTAACAGCCTTCTCCTAAAGGCCACTCATCCATCGTATTAACTTTTTCCGGCTTTTACGCCATGCCAAGCCTAGCTTTTTCTGCTTCTTTTTCTAACGATAGTTCCATTGATAATGCGAAAGGATATTAGCTAAATGAGCCAGCCTAGAGGTCGACCGTTGCCATAGTCAGTTGAAGACACAAAAAGGCTGTTTTAAGCGTTTGTACTAATCGGTTATGGCCGACACACGCACATTACACCGTGTGTAATTTTCGGCGATAATTATGCGGCCCGCGATCTAAACTCTAGTTTTATATAAATTTATACAAATAGATTCCATTACGACTCAGCTTCAGTTACATCAAGTTTTGAGTACAGTAAAAACCCATCACGTTTGAGAAAACAATCACTTTTTGACGTGTTTGCAACTATTCTGCTGTAATGTTGGTTTATTGTTCCTGATTGTTGTTGTTGCTTTGTTTTACTGTAAAGAGAAATGTTACTCCTATTTCTATCAGCTAAACCATTGACTGAGAACTATTTAAGTCGACTGAATCGGTTCATGACCGCGCGAAGAGAGCAAATGGCATCGAGTCTCAACAGCATCAGGTGTTGTTAAGTATTAGTTGTACCATCTGTTCACTTGACATTTTCAAATTATTAAGTGCAAGCATTGCACGTATTTTAATTATTTTGATTCCTTTAAGCCTCGTAGGGGACATAGTGTCCTATAGCTTCTACACCTTGCTTATATGCCGCACAATCTGGAAATAAATGAATGTATAGATGTTTACATACATGGAAACTAAATGTTTTATTTTGCCGTTTCCTGATAACCTAAATTTACTTCTCAGCAGTTCAGCTATATTTATGAAGTAAAGGTTTTGGCAGTCAAAGGAATATTAGCCTGCGTTGCGGCTCTGGAGTATCAGAGCGCAGCGAGCGGAGATTAGGGGGATTGGGGCGAGGAAAAAAAGATAGGGGGGAGGGGGTGGGGAGGAGAGGAAGAGAGAGCCTGCCGGCAACCCATGGTTATTTTGATATCCATCCACTAATTAAAATGCATAAAATTAGTAAGTCATTCGACCGATTCATCCAATCGTCATGCGGCGGAAGTGAAAACCATGTTTAATATCTGTCAAACTCACGCGTGGAATATCAAGGAATCTCAACTCGAGCGTAAAATTCAAAACAAAAAATATACGAACTTGGAGATTGTCAGCTGAAACTCCGAAAAAACATGTGAAGACAGGGCCTAAACCCAAACCTGTAAATGTCAACGACTTTTGCAGGATATGTAATGTATGTTTTAAGCCAGCGTTTGGGAATTCAAATATTTCCACGGCGAGAATTTGTTCAAGACTTCAGAAAGAAAAGAGAGCCGAAGCTTTAAATAATTCTAGCCGGTGCCTACAAAAGTATTGGTCTTCATATTCCGAAATCTGCTGCTCTATCAGAGCGAGTCTGTCGTTCCTGAGAAAGGAAGATTCGAAATGCAGTAGAGAACTACACTTATGTTCGTGAAGGTTTGCAGGATAAAGATAATTAAGATAAAGAGAACTCGTTGCCGCTGAATATAAAGTCGCCACCAAATCAGTAAAGAACACTGTTGCACAATAACATCGGAACGAAGTTCTGCCAAAAGAAGCGCTAAAAGCCATCCACGCAGCGGTACGAAATCATCAAAGCAGCTCGTATTTTCGGAAGCACAAGCCTGTTCCTCGAACACACCGGCCATGTTTCAACCGTGTGCGTTTCGTCGAGCAAGACGCTTGTGGAGTTCCGATACAGGGTTCTTCAGCTCATCGCGAAATTCGATCTCATTACGAAAGATCTGTAATTCTTTCTTTAAATTCATCGCTGAAGGAATTCTCGGTATGTTTGTCGCCAAACTAATTGGTTTCTGCTCTTATCGCATGCCAATGATTTCTGTCAATCACGCATTTTAGCCAATAGCAATACGCGGCCTTCTGAGGCCGAGAGTTATCAAAATAACCATGGTTGCCGGCAGGCTCTCTCTTCCTCTCCTCCCACCCCCTCCCCTCTCTCTTTTTGTCCTCGCCCCAATCCCCCTAATCTCCGCTCGCTGCGCTCCGATACTCCAGAGCCGCAACGCAGGCTAAAAGAATATTATAGTTAATACATGATCATGAACCCCATCATTACCAAAGAGATGCATCCATGCTATATCATTAGCTAGTGTACAAATATTAAGTTTAATGATGTGCTTACCACGACAAGAAATAGAGCGACTGGTGTATAATCTTATAATTAGTAGCAGTCTGCATGCATGATTGCCGGCTTTTTTAATACCCGCCACAATCGGTGACATTTTGAAGTGTATACATGAACGAATATACGAATAGATGCTTATAAGCTTCACGATAGACTCCGGATAACAGAAGAGATACTGCTGTCATAGAGATCTTAAAGAACGACTACTGTAATACATATACAATGATGCTATTGTGTCTACATGATGGCCGTAATCAGAAAAAAAGCCAGGTATTCGGTATTTTTTTTTATACCTTCAGCAACTCAGTGACTGAACTGAGATATATCGACAACGCATGTGAATGCGTTTGGTTGGCATACAATGAATCGTTATTTGCTAATTACAAGAATGCTTAGACATATTCTCAGTTAAGAATATTCGTAAAAAGTAAGGTGACGTAAAGTCATTCTATATCGGTAACGCTTGTAAAGCGGCTCAGTAATCTTCCACATGACCCTCTGTTGACTTTGCCTACGGTTTTATGTCCTTACTGACGAGAGAGGAGGTGAATGTCTAACCGTTTTACTGTTGGATTATGTAAAGGCAGCACCTTTTAAAGACGCTACCTATAGTGGCGATCCGGATGGGTTTTGGACGGCTCGATCTCCCACACGACAGTCAACGTCCGGCGCTAAACTAAACTCAGTAAAAGTCTCCGGTTAGCTCAGTATAATTTAAGCATTGCATTTGCGCATGTTCTTGATAATGATGATCGAGAATGGAATCGCTGGTGGAGTCACGAGAGTTTCTAAAGGACACCATATCATATTTTCACTTGTAGAGCGGTAACTACTGACAATCGTAGACAACTTTAAGAAAAATACTGGACACAAAATTAAAACAGCTGAAGCTTACCAACACCAGTATTAAAAAAGACATTGAAGGGGGAGAGGGGCTTTATTTAAAGAATGGTCTCTAAAAACAAGTAGTGTTTCAAGTCAGTCATTTTGTTCGGCTGAGTGAGGGATTTAAACTTTTTAAAACATGTATTTCATTGAATAATATATGCATACATCGACTGACAAGCACTTCGATTTTCACTTTATTCCATACTCTTTTCACCAAGAAAAGTAAAAAGTAAAAAGTAAAAAGAGGAGGATGTATGCAAATCAGTTGGTCACTTATAACTGCCAATATAACCAATATAACATCGGTGACAACAATATTTCAAAGCCATGCTCAGCTACGATAACCTCTTCTTATTTAAGGGGCAGCCTCAAATCCTGTTCATACGGCCATAGGAAATGAACCCTAAGTAACATTTCTTTAAGGAAAATAGCTTCAGCGGATCTGTTTTTAAGTGTCATCGGATCTTCCGAGAAGTGTCTCGAAAATGGCATAAGATCGATAACGTGCTATAAAATCATGATATAAAATTTGCCATCGTTATGTCAATAGGTACTTAAATGTATTTCATATAAGGGACAGCTTGAGCTTTCTTCATGATTAATACGAGGAGGGAGCTGACTTGCTAACCTTGCACAAAGTATGTTTATCTATTTTGTCAGTAAGAGGTTGATATATGCAGCCATGACTGAGAAGTGACATCAGTAACTTAAGAGTGGTTATGTGGTTTTATCCGTTCTACTTTATCGTCACTCTAGTGCTTGTCACCAGACCGTATAAGCCGTGCTTTAATATGTTTATAGTTTCTTCAGTATTCTTTTACTGAACAATAGCCGATCGGATTAGGAAACATTCTGACAACTTTCGAATTGAAGGTAGTCTGGCTTTCAACATATCAAGTGAACAAAAGTGCGTTTGGGAAAATCTAGACACTTCATCTAAGTTTCATTTTATAAACTATAAGAAAGTAATAGTTTACAAATGTTCCATTAAAAAGGGACTTGAAGTATAGATGCTGAATGCACTTTCGTGAATGCGTTTCCCTCCTTCACGCATTTCAATAAGCCTTTCGGCAGCCTGAAGGATGTACGTTCAGGTGTAAAAACTAAGACATGTCAAAACAGTTTATCTGTAAAAATGTGATGTTCTTTGTGACTCTAGACGGTGTTGTGGGAAGCCATAAAAAATAACTTTCCCTTAGCTAGCACACAATTCAATGTACACCCTTAACTTAAATTTCTGGTACAATAACCTGCATCTACAATAACCAACATGCTGAATCTTTATTTAGTTGTAAATTATACCATTTTAATATTCCAACGTTGTGCACAGTGCAAAGCAGGTGATTGGCTAATGACAGTGACATCCAAGCAGGTGATTGGCTAATGACAGTGTTTTATTGGTGACCACAGCACGCTGTGTGCTCAGTTGGAATCTTAAAAGGTTAGAGACTTATGTTTGTCGGTTTTGCTGACTCAGTATGATGAACTCAAAATCTCTTCACACTGCCTTCGGCCTCATGCAACTTATGCATTATCTTTCGTTCATCGTGTACAGTCAGCGCGTGCCTCTGTTTGTCAATAAAACACGCCATCCAGGCTCTATATAATCCTTAAATAATAACACTCTCAGCGAGAGTTAGCTTCGACTGGACTTGAAGTCTTTTAATTTCTATTTCCTGTAGAATTGGATGTCTTACTTAGTAGTGGACTTGTAAAGTGTGAATGAACGAATCTACTGAATCTGAATCCACACACTGCACGAATACCACTAAAAAACGAAAACGTGCCTCACGACATTGGGCCAATATCCACCATGCTACTGGGACCAATATCTAGCCGTATTTGAACGTAACTCAAAGGTCGTCATTAATCCTTTCCCTGAGTATATCTGTCAACGATAAAAAGATTTAAAGTAGCAAGAATGGTAGAAGTTGAAGTGTTCTTCAGATCCGTGCTTCCTCAATCATCATAGTCAGCCTGTCGGCCTAATGCGTGTGACACACTCCTGAGAAGTCAAGTGAAGTAAACACTAAAGATATAACTGTCACAAGGCGGTCAAATGTGCAAATGACTAACACAAAGGCTCGGGTATTTCAGACCAAAATATAAGATTTTCCATACCCCTTTTCAGACCTGTACTCCATTTCATAACAAGAGAAATATATGAAGATGTGAGGTCTTATACTTCCCTGTCAAGATCATACCCTATTCCAGACTAAAAATGCGAAATTTCATGTTACCTTATTTCAGACTAAAACAGCTCGAAACCCATACCTTTTGGGGCGACACGTACATGTATACTTTATGGGAGTATCTCCCCCAACTCCGGGCACAAAGGTCTTTAATAAACGGATTCTAAAATGGGAATACATGGCTACAAAATCTACCGACAGACTGAACAACTCAGCTCGGACTGATAAACTTGACTGATAAATCTGCTGAGAAGCTTACAGTTTACGATTTTTAGGAAATGTCTAACCATAGACCAGTTACGTTCTCGGGTTTTCCCCGACATTTCGAAATGGGTGCAAAAGTGTTCGATTTATTAGAAAACATGATTTTTTTTATATTTGGAGAGTTTTGAACTCTCGCATTCCGTGGGAAAAAAAGTAATGAAATATCACGTGTCAAGAAATGGGTAACATTTCAGCTGGATTGAGTTCCAACCATAAAACAAATGTTAGTTTTTTGTGCAATTGCTGTATAATTATGACAACTTAATTACAAAGAAAGAGGGAAGCTTTTGAAACGTTCTCATATGAAAGTATAGGAAAGTAATTACCTATAACCTTCATACACATGTTAAAATGTACAGAATCTTGACACATATATAGGACATTTGAGGTTGTTTGGGTAAATATTCGCTAGAACTCTTCTAAATTCCACATGCATGTTTTCTTAAAAATCGAATTAACACTTTTGCACCTCATCCAAAACGTCGAAAAAAAGGGTCGGGTGGAACTTCTCGAAACGAGCGACAGTATTGGCCTACCCCGGACAATAGAAAGCACCCTAACCTTTAGAAAGTGCAGTACAAAAACAATAGAAGCTAAGTATAGTATTATGGGTGCAATCAGAATACAGGTCTCGAGAGGTTCCGTGCCATTCGAAAAAAAACGCGAACTGGTCTCCTCGACGCCGAGTTTTTCCGCGCATGCGCAGTATACTGAGTGCTGTTACTGTCTGATCATCGTTATATTCTAAGTTTGTATATTTCACTGTAAAACAATCTGATAATTGAGCGTTGATTGAAAAGAGATTTCTATTTGATAAAAATGAAGTACGGAAACACTATGTCACCAGGAACTGGAAAATCTACTGCTTTAAAGCTTCAATTGGCATACCGTCGGCTAATGATTCTCATTCTGGAGGAGAATTGATGGAGTAATAAAACGTGATGACAACTGCGATAAATAATATCTAAGATTGTAAGGTTCAATTATATATTCCGCTCTTATACCCTCTCATACGGCTGTACAGATAAGATTGTTAGATTGTTAGATTGTTATGATAATTTTTACTTAAATGCATACGTGTGCCGTCTTGCCTCCGCCGCGAATAGTAATATGCTTTTTCAAATTCTTCAGCCAGTAGCACTGTTTAGGAGGTAAATGGTTGTAAAGCAGTTCGAGAATGAGTAGTGTAGCAAAGACCCTAATGTAAATCGCCCACAGGTATTAAATAACAAAATAATTAACACCTCACCCGTCATAGGATTTGAATAAGAGAGTCCTATTTTTCAACATTTCTTTTTTTTGACAGGCCCTCGGGTTATTAGAACTAGCTTCTATTTAAAAGGGACCCTGCGCTCCTCCGGCTCTTTTTCGTTGCATTCTCCCCTTTGTAATTCTAGTTATTAATCTTTCATTTGTCATCTTTAAAGGAGAACTGAAGCCTAAAATCAACTTTAGCTCAATGAGTAGATCTAAACATAAAAAGATTCATACCAAAATTTATTTTACTGTTTTGCGTCAAAGGAAAGAAAATATGCAAATCTTCCTCCCAACCGCCGCTAAATACAGACGGCTCAATTCCTGTAATCTGTGACGTACAATAAGGAGAATAAATTAGTTTTGTCATGTTGTTCTTGGCTTTGAATGGGCTTTTGTCATACGGCGGCCATGTTGGCTTGAAATAATAGATTTCCCACGTGTAGCCTCGTACTGAGCAGTTTCAGAACAAGTTCACGCGTGCAAAACAAAGATTTTTATACTCCTGGGATTAAACATGGCCGCCGTGTGAATAAGGTCCATAGTCGGTCATAACATAGTTAATAGAGTGGAATGGTTAGGAAACCCGGCAAACTTCAAAAGGGCTAACAAAGGCGCTGCGATTTAGGTTGGAAGGGGTAAGACAAAAGATTGTGCACGATCATAGTTCATTAGCGTTCCCTGAACGACTGAACTCACACGTTTCTATTGGCTGATTGATTAACATGTTGGAATTTCTATTGTGTTTTGTGCACGGTAGTGGTTGAAAAAAGCTAACAAAGACCTATAACAAAGAAGGTCCCTGAGTTTCCTAACCATTCCACTCTATTAACTATGGTCATAATTGAGAACTATTGTGCAGGTGTGGTTGTTTTTCTTGGTATGCATGACGTAAAGCACTGAATTGATGCGCCATACAAACTGGCTTTATCAGCGGAGAATCGGCTATTTTTCTACCTTCAACACGTTTTTCCTCTTTTTAGACGTGCACCACAAAGAAATAAAATAGCAGAACTTATTTCTCTTGAATACAAGTTTGTATAGTCGTCGGATTGATTAAGGGTTCAGTTCTCCTTTAAAGTTCAGTCTGTTAAACGTTCTTGTAAACTTTCGACCATTGGTCACGCGTGGGATGAATTTGTTGTTTACTTCAGTCTAGCTGATAGATCTTCCTCGTTTCTTTTTCTCATCCACGTTTGCGCAACGCATGCAGTGACTGGAGTATTTATAAAATTGCATTAGAAACTGATAAACCCAAATGGTTTATAAAATATTTAGCCGTCTTTGTTTTCTTGACAAAGATCGAAACTCGAAAACAATTTGTATTACCTTTTGCTGTTGATCGTCGTGTAATAATAAATCTATAGATTTATCCTATAAATATTATATTTCAGCCAATCAGAGCGGTATTTCATGGTTTTCCTATGAAATACAGAGCGGTATTAAAAGGCTAGATCAAGGCCAATCCGAAAACGCATGAAATTTCGCGCCCTTTCTTTATCAGCCAATAAGAATTCAAGATTTTGACGCGATTTTGCAAACGCGTCCGCCACTCGAAACATTTTGTTTTCCGGCGAGAAAATTCGCAGTCTATCGTCGGGTGAGTTAATTTGTTTTCGTGATAAATCTTCCCGTAAATTTATTTTTGTAGGATAATATGGTTATTTCATGGTTTTCTATGGAATACCGGCGAAAATTTCACTCGAAATTCATATTATATTGGTATACAATTCGCCTAATGGCTTGTTGTATACTAAATTTATCTTATCTTCCCATATTGTATGGGTGACTGTGACCTAGGCTTTGAAGTTATGTCCAATATGTCTCAAGGTCCTAAAATATGGAATTCAATTTCTTCAGCACTTCGTAACTCTATGAAAATCCATAAAATATATTAACCCTTTCCCTACTGGACGTGTTTGGCTCAGTTGGTGAAATCCTGAGTGCTAACTCAACCCTCCCCCCTCGGTTCAAGTTTGGCTAGCCCGCGGCAGTTAAATACTGCTGACATTTTAAGCTGAAGGCTCAAACTTTTCCCACAATGCCATTTGAGAGAATTCTGTACACTCGTTAGCGGTAGGTATGGCTGCTTCGGTAGGATTTCCAACCAAATGTGCTCTAATTTTGTACAAATAAGCCACTGTAGGAGAGCTTGAGGACATTATTAAGTCTGATGACGGCTGGAAAGTACTTGGTTTGCTTTTAGTAGGCCTTGTGAGGGGTTTCACAGGGTTTTTCTGTTGCGTTTCTGCTTTGGGACACATGAAATAATTCTTCACTGAAACCCTTGAAATTCTGCAGTTGGTTGTCTTTCCCCCCAGCTCAACCTGTTAGGATGTGTTTTTGTCACTTTAAAGCAACGGCTTGAGTCCAAATCACCGCTCTTGGTTGTAGGGGTAAAAGACTTATAAAAAAATCCTACCGGAGTCCCAGAGGGGGGTCCCCCTTGTGCATTTTTTGTTGATTACCCAGCATGCAGTTGGAGGTGGGAGCAGGGAAATGTGGTCGAGTGAAACGCAGTGTAAACATCGGCGTGGTTCACAGTCGTTTGGTGCATTTTATGCAAACAAACCTGCTGGTTGGAAAGATTAAACAAGGTACTGTAACAACTGAGTGGTGATTTTGTATTTGCTTTTGATTTCAAGTGTGAATGGGAAGGGTTTTTTGAGCCGATTTTCAGCTCTTCAAAATTCGTGATAAGCGAAGAAATGAACAACAATCCCCAACACAAATGAGTTTTTCTCCAAAGTGGGAGACTCAAGTGATCCCCGTTACAGCTGTGGCTTCGAAGTCATTCATCCCTTGAAATAATATCACAACATCGTATTTCCAGCATGTCTAGGTTTGATGCAATATTTTTCTCCAGGTACATGCTTGATATTGGCCGGTTACGGGCAGTGCAGGAGGGAAAGGGTTAAAGAAATATTACCTGTCTCTCTATAAGTGCATGATTATTAGCATTTACTAAGTAAATACATATTTATATAAATTAATATCTGACTCTCATTTATTCCTTAATTTATTTTATCAATCAAATTTATAGTAATATTCACTCGTAATATTCATTCGTATAATTATAGAAACTATGTAACTGTCAAATAAGCCTCTGGCTTTGGCTATGTAAAAACTGACATTAATGTAAACTGAGGGATATCATTAATGTATATTATTATTATTAATAATTTCCTGGAACAACCATGTAGACAAGATTAACAAGAAAGCCAATCTTTCTCTCGGTTTCATCAAGCGCACTTGCAGTTTCCGTAGCGCCCCTAACCGCCTCACTGGTTAGCTCAGTTGGTAGAGCACGGGCTAGAGTGCGGGAGGTCAGGGGTTCACTGGTTAGCTCAGTTGGTAGAGCACGGGCTAGAGTGCGGGAGGTCAGGGGTTCACTGGTTAGCTCAGTTGGTAGAGCACGGGCTAAAGTGCGGGAGGTCAGGGGTTCACTGGTTAGCTCAGTTGGTAGAGCACGGGCTAAAGTGCGGGAGGTCAGGGGTTCACTGGTTAACTCAGTTGGTAGAGCACGGGCTAGAGTGCGGGAGGTCAGGGGTTCACTGGTTAGCTCAGTTGGTAGAGCACGGGCTAGAGTGCGGGAGGTCAGGGGTTCACTGGTTAGCTCAGTTGGTAGAGCACGGGCTAGAGTGCGGGAGGGCGGGGGTTCAAAACCCAGCCGCGTCCTTGGGCAGGGACATGTAAGCTGTTGGCCTTGTGTCCTTCCTCTTCTAATCTATACGAGGGGGTCGTGAAAGAACCTGTTGTGTTATTTCGAGAAAGAGTAGGGGATTGTCTTCCGCCACAACATCCAAGTATTCTGAGGCACTAACAATCACTCATGATTGTAAACCGGCACGGCAGCACATTGCGCCATAATAGCAGTCCGTATCCCAAAAATACCTTGTGAAGCGCATTTGAATATATTCATATAGAATTTGCGCTATATAAATGAATACCTTTACCTTTACATCTCGGCTAAAAAGCTTCTCTACTAAAAAGCTTGTCCGCAGTCGCCTAGAAACGGGAGTGCCAGTCTGGTCTGCTGCCTCTAAACGCAACTTGGTGAAAATCGAGAGAATCCAGCGGCGCGCTACTATATAGGTTTATAATCTCCTGCGATGCTGATTATAAATCCAGACTCGTCTCTTGTAATCTACTTCCACTTTCACTTCGCCTCGAAATTATTGCCCTGGCCTTCTCAGTACTGACGTTTCTGCGTCCGTATGTCCCACTTAGAACGACTACTAGGAAATCTACCAGGGGACAGCCGTCACCAACTAATAGGGTTAACACGGTAACCTTTTCAAACTCTTTTTTTTTAACCGTGTTATTCCCCTCTGGAATGCACTTTCTCTTCAAGCCAGGACATGCACCAACCTAGCTAATCGTAGACGCTACCTGGCATCCATTACTGGGATTATTTCCTACTTCATTTTAGCGTCTAGCATTGTACCTTTGCCTTTTGCCTATATTTTAGTTTTATTTGGAGGACTCATTTTATAGGTGTTTTTCACCTGTTTAGTCTCTCCTCAACAGTAGTCTTTGACATTTACGTCTGCTACAGGTTTCGTTCTTTGTATATCTACTGTTGGAAGCCTAATAAATAAACAAACGAATAAATAAATGAATAAATACAAATAATACAAATTTCTCGTGAAATATTCGACGGTATTCCATAGAAAACCATGAAATAACCAGTAAATATATTACACGCAAAATTGTGTAATATGGCAGAGAATCTTTATTCGTCAATTATTATTATTTAGTCGCCGGCCAGGCTCGAAAAAATAAAACTTGACTCGTAAAAATACCCAGCCGTATTGCACAACTTTCTGTGTAATAATCTCTATCTTCAAACGGATATAAAATTATGTAAAATGCAACTCTATTTTCTCATGAGGTTACAGTTAACTAAACGTGCAGCATTTCCTGTAAGAGATTGATTTAATTGCCTCTCGGTCGGAAATGAAGACTGTTTTAGATTGAGTAGGAAACGAGCTAATCATTTATCACTTCAAATTTTATTTTGTGAAACAAAAATAACTAACTGTATATTGCAAGGCCACTACTCAGCTGTCGTAAGAAGGCCCGCCTACTGACCTGTCAAACTGTGGAGCTCCGATATGAACAAGGATCATAGCTAAACAGATATTGAGTATAATTATTATGCGACTAAAGCTCAAGACCTGTTCGTAGCTCGTTATCGGCTTGTGCTCCAGCTGATTAATAATCGGGTAAATTAAAAACACTAGGGGTCGTGTTTCAGCTGCCCTGTGGTTACGATCAAGACCATGGGTCAGGACGGCTGACATGTTCTCAGTTTTCACGTCGGATCAGACTTCTAGCATCGAGCGCTCTTCAGCTAGGTGACAATAGCTTCCATTATATGCTGCCGAAACCCTTAAACCGGTTTAGAGTGAATACGTATTGCATCATCACGGGTAAAGTACAAGTGATACACTGGAAAACTGATAAAATGAAGACAACTGAAAAAGACCACAAAACTTTCGTAAACAGTGTTCTAAGAAAACAAAACTATCGAGCACAATGTTTTTCAAGGCTGGAATGATTTTATTGTTTTAAGAAGTGAGTACTTTGTACTCCAAACTCCGTTTCATTACAGATGAGCTTTTCGTTTATTTCTCCTCCTGACTGCAGAACACTTCCGCCCGCAGAATAAATGAATCTGCATGTATTCAAAAGGCGTGCGATGCTGTACTTTCAGTTACTAGAAGCCGTTTTACCGGCAATCTCTACACGACATGTTTTTGTTCTTTATTTAACCTAAATAAGTATGATTCAGCCAGACTGTGCCCAGCTGAAACTATCGATCATATAGGCCACAGATATAGCAGTATTAATAGGACCAAGAAATCCCTCGATAAAAAATTGCCAGTACCAACACCGTTCACCTCTGGCATATCACAGTACAGCGTCTGTTCGGCACCGGAGTTGAGAAATATACTGCTTCTTTTGACCTACTTTTGGCAACGAGTCTCAAGTATTTCAATCTTTCAAAACCTAACACTTAAAATGAGAGTGGATGCCCCAAAAAAATGACCGTTTTGATTGTTTTCGCAATAAAGCCTTAAAACTTATAGCACATGCATGAGTTTGTACTCACAAAATAAGTACAGTGAGCAACTTTACGTGTACATCAATTCTGTGAGCAAGGGTTTGAACAACAAACTCAAAAACTCTTGTCAATAGTTTAGTGACTTTTTTTATATTAATGCTTTTCGTAACAATTCAGTGTCCGCTGCGCTGTGACATGCAATTATGATTATTCAGTCAAGTCAAATAAAATGTCGTATTTTGAAGTAAAGTTGTACCGATTGTTACTGGCCACTAGAGCGGGAATACACTTTGATACCTTGAAGTAGGTTATTTAAACGCTTAAAGAGAATTAAAACTTTAGAGTACTATTCAGAAATCCATTACCTCACCCTTATCCGTACATCATACACAGACACACTGGCACACGAAAACAAGTTACCATTTCTCATTGCCCCTGGCAAATTTAGAACTACTGTAAACGCTTTAACTACCAGGCATCAACAAATCCCAGCTAGCTAAGATCGATAGCCCTTCATCGCTCACTACCCTCGAGGACACAGAAAGATTGATTCCCACTCTTCGCTGTTTAAAAACGGAGCAAGATAAACTGACAGCTATCAGTTTCTGCTGGATCCCAAGCTACGGAACTCACGAAACAGTAAGTAAAATATAACTGACTCAGAGGCGACATTTGTTGGTACGCACCGCCCTCCGTTCCTCATTTTCAAGACAGTTTTGTTGAACATTTTCATTACTTTATACAGAGAAGCGGGAAGACCTTGTTGATCAGCTAACTTAGTAAAATAGCTTTCGATGCGCCGATTTGTTTCCATTGCTGAACGTAAAGGATTTGTTGTTCGCTTAGCATGGTTAAGTTCCCAAACAATGTCCAACGTCATAGAGAGTGCAGCAAATATGTCTGTCCAAATGATGTTTGCGGCTCTGGACTTTCGATCGTCAAGAGCCGGTTAAAATAAAGCCAAATACGACGTGCCTGCATTGTACCATAAAAAGAAACAAATGAGGATTACTCGACAAAACGATGAAAATGGGATACGCCGTTTGACATCAATTAAGATATTTAGCAATAGCTAAAATTGTGTAGTGTTTTTAAAAGGTATGAAACCAGTCACTAAAGATAATAAACTGATATATCAATCGAATGTTAGCTAGTCTTCAGTGGACCACTGAGGATCCATATATATGGTCAGCTCAACTGAGGTTGTCTTAGCCTGCAATGCAGGCGTTTCTAGTGGTTTTCTCCGCTTTCGTGGACGTTTTCCGCTCGGTTTCCCAAATAAAACGCCTGCATTGCAGGCTAAGGTTGTCTATGAGTAATATAATGGTGGTCTTTTTATTCGCAGTACGAACCCATAAGTCGAAGACTACTTCAATTGATACTGAGTTGGTTTGCACACAGTATGTAGAACAAACAGAAACTCCCAACAAACTTTTTGTCCAAACTATCGTAGAATGGATCTCCTCCGCTAAGTTAGAAATAAGGTAGCTAGTCTCAGTTAAGACTGAACTCGACTTGTTATTTTCAGTTAGTAACCGCTATGTCAGTATCTCTAAGTAATTTAGAAGGAAGGCGATTCATGTGTCGCACCTGTAATGCCTAAACATTTCATATAGCTCCGCCGTTAGCTGCATGACAATGACCCCGCAGCCAAAAGAACATCTGGATTCCGAAAGAAAGGTTTAGGAATTAATAGAAGTAATATTTAAACTTTCTACATTTTAGTAATCGGCCTGAATTTGACAGCGGCAGTAAATGGACTATACCACTGCCGAAACAGATCCAGCAGTTTGCCACTGAGAAGTTAACATTTAGTCAGTACTTTGATGCTCTGCGCACCGAAATATTAAAAGCCATAATCACTTCCAAAAGACCCACAGCTTCGCCCCTTGCCAACTATTAGCCGCTAGAAACTTCAAGCTTCAATTAATGTAGTTGAAATAGTAACTCAGGATCTGAAGTCTGATGAGATCAAATTATATACAGTCACCAACAAATTTGATTTCAATCATCATAATTCTCAGTAGCTCACGCTTGTTTTGTGCGACAAACAAGAGAGACAAACAGTCACGAATTATAGACTCATTCATTCAGCATCCCACAGAAAATAATTTCAGTCTAGAAATATAGTAGAAGGTTCGTGTTTGTTAGCGATTTTATCATGAAATGTTGGTATTTGAATGGAAATTCGACTTCTTCGAGATCTCCGGCATTAAACACATGCATCCTTTGACGTCTTCTGGTAGCTTAAACTAATTCTCTGTGGAAGAACTTAGCTGCTAAAGGCTTTTTCTGTAAAAGTAGTCAAACATTGACTTGAAAATCGTTACCTTCGCTAAAAAATGAGGAATGACTGGATCTCAAAAATCCCATACTGATCACGACCGCGTATTCTTGAACGACTCGAGTTGCTTATCTGTTTGCTAAGCTGTTCTTTCTGTTGATATCAAAATCGTGCCCATGCATATATTTTTCTCTGCGGTGGGTTGTGGTTGAATTTTTTTTTTTTTTACTGGCTTAGTCGGAGCCATGTAGCGGAATAGCCGGCTGAGTTTCATGACCAGTGTAACTCGAGAAATGGAACTGAAAAGAAACTAAGGTTTTAAATATGGAAAGCCCAAGCATTGAACTCAGTTTAATATTCAAAGTACACTCGTACTCATACTCGTGTTTTCCACTAGAAACGTGGAAACCCCCACCCCCCCTAAGAAACGTCAGAGCAATTTATCGAGTTTTTTTTTCAAAAGTCACACACTACCTCTTTCCATTCATGTCCACCTTTTTATTCCGCCTTATTACTTGTCACAACCTCTGGGTCCCATTTGGTGGGAATGGAACGTTGAATTCATCGTGAAACCTTTGAATTCACTGCTATCTATGTCGGTGAGTTCTCAAAAACCTAGGAAATTAGATGCGATAGCTGTGGGACAACCACAATCTGCCATTTATTTTCAGGAGTCTTTACATATCGTCGCACAGATATGTGATGTGATGTTTCTGAAATATATCGATTTTTCCACGGAGAAACGTCACAGGTCAAAACCCCCCACCCCAAACTTCGCTGGACGTTTCTCGTGGAAAAATCGATATGTGACGCTTCCCTAAAAAAATAGGTTTCTTTAAAGAATAGCGGTTCAGAATCAGTTGAATAAAATTCAATCAGTCATGAGACAAAATCTGTCTACGAGTAGTGTTTTAAGGTCAAATAGAGAGTGATTATACCAGTTAAGATTGTAGACGAGATTCACGACACAGTATCAATCATGCAAATAGAACGATTTTCCTTTTAAGCGAAGTTGTTAATTGTTTAGAGCAATGCGTTTAGTTGTTGCCAGCCTTATCGACTGATGAACATATGAAATGATGCGACTTACTGTACTTGAAGAAGAAACAGCTACATAGGCACCTAACCGCTTTCTTTTCTCGACGAAGACACTCGAAAAACCATTACTTGTAAGTTTACACCAGTTCCTTTATACATCCCAAATTTCGCCTGTAATTAATTAAGACAATGGGCTCCTGAGACAATTCAACTTTTTCACAGTTAAACTGTTTGGAGCCTCACCGCTATGAATATTAATGCTGATAATTATTCATTCAAAGTTTGCATCAGTTTATTCAATAATCAACGATTTTATAAGATTGAAGGACATCAGGCTCGGGTCGAGAAAAGGACCTATAAACTTTATCTCTCTTTCCATTCTTCATATAAAAGTGGTACTTTGTTAGTAAATATAAAACGGCCAGAGCTATGAAAGCTCTGTAAAACTTTTGTTAGTGAATAATGAAAAAGCAGGAGTTTGAAAAAGACTCATAATTATATGTCAGAATTGAATTCAGAGACAAAATAACCTGCCAAAGATATCGGCGTCAAGAAAAATAGTATAGCTTTAATGAAACTGTTGGAAACTGATATCAATAATAGTTATTTCTTTGGAATTGACTTCGCCCATCAGACTCTTGATTTTAATTTGCTGGGTTGTATTTTTGGAATGATTGCGAACATGCAATTCAAAATAAAATAAACAAAGATTTTGCAAAAACGTACCATGTACCACGATGCATAACTATGAAAATTCAAGTCACAGAGCTTCTTTCAGTTTTCCAGAAATGAAAATACACTCCTAAAATGTTCGAATCGCTTCAGACGTAAGAGGTTAGGTAAACCAGCGAACGCGTACGAGAAGATCCTTTAGGCTGAATCTAAACAGCTGGTGCACTAATTACAGATACGTTTACTCGACCCAATCAGTGATTTTTTTTCCGGTAAAGATTTGTTCCATCAGTCTTCCTGTCTCGACCGGAGGATGTTTGAACTAACTCTAAGGCACGAAGTATTTGTTCTAAGGCTCTACACAGACCACCTGTCTTTAGGTAAAGAAACTTCACAAAAAAGTAAAACAGTCAAAAGAGCTGCATGTTTCTGAGCGGCGTCAGATTTGGCGGGAAAACAGTGGGCTCAGTAATCTGCGCTTTGGCCCTTTGGCTAAGTTCGTGGCATAAGGGCCGACCATTTGACTTTTGAGGGGGGGGGGGGGGGGGGGGGTGTTCTTGTCTGTGCTCGATTTTTTTTTTCTTTAGAATTTTTTTTGCGAAAAAAGCGGAGCCAGAACAAAGCTTTTGCGCTTGCAGGATATTTTTTTTCAAAAACACCCACCCCCCCCCCTCAAATGTCAAATGGTCGGCCCCTAAGCTAGAAGATAATCAGTCAACGATTATAATCGTTTCGTACTTTGCTGTCTTTTCCTACGCTGAAATGAATGCACTATTGCAATCAGCTTCAAGCTTTTAATATATCTAAAATACTAGAAATTACGGATTGTTTTCAAATACCAGGTTGAAAAACAAACACACCAGAATAATCAGATGTTCCAAATCAGGAAATAATCAGACTTTATGTGCATTTTACCTTAACCGGGATATTTTATCCGCTTAAAACTGAATGCACCCTTGTATAGACCAGTTCGCGGTAAATTCCGACATTTTGAAAGGGGTGCAAACATGGCGCGAAATACAGTGTTTGTATGAGAATCGATGGGAATCCGATGCCAATAAAATAAAATACGTAAAATCGAATTTCTGAAATATTCTTCAGATACAAACTTAAGATGCCAGGTAAAAGATTAACATATCGAAATTTGAGGGATGTAGCTGTGCTGGGAAGCGTGAATTCGAGTCAAAACGAGTCAAATTCCGCGTGAAAATTTACACACAATGTATGGAAAACTGAAAACACGATTGCACGCTTCCCAGCACAGCTACATCCCTCAAATTTCGATATGTTAATCTTTTACCTGGTATCTTAAGTTTGTATCTGAAGAACTTTTCAGAAATTCGATTTTACGGATTTTATTTGGCATCGGATTGCCATCGATTTTCATACAAACACTGTATTTCGCGCCATTTTTGCACCCTTTTCAAAATGTCGGAATTTACCACGAACTGGTCTATTGCCGAACATTTAATGGTTAGTTTTTCTACTTGTCGACTGTGAGGCTATTTGCTACTCAGTATTTGCGAACATCTTTTACAACAGGTTTTAAGGAATTGTTCCTCAAAGCCAAGAGTTAGGGCTAAAAAAAGTGTGTGTGTGGGAGGGGGTGGGGGTGGGTGGGCTAAAAATCGTCACTTGAGCCGGGATGACCAAACTATGGTCTGAAACTGACTGAGAAGTAACTAGGCAAAATAAACGTGGGGGTGGGGCTATACCCTGGCTGCAACGTCCCTGGTTCTCTAACATTTTTCAAAACCTGAGTACAGGTTTGTATGAATGACATGCAGTTGTACAAACAACCTTCTCTTTCTTTAATTACGAACAAAATTCCGTGATCGGGCACTACTTTCATCATTTTGCGAAATTTTGACTAGATAATTTGACAAGCGGGCTAACTGCTCAACTCGAAAAGTTTTCCAATCCAATTTGAAATTCTATAAAACGTGGACTGCCTGGACGTGGACGTCGTTTCAGTGAAGAGACCAGCAATTATTATCAAAACGTACGGGCAGTGAATAGCTAGCAAGCAATGTTTTTGTTAGTTAATACGATAAAAAACTCCAAAACAAAGTTGAACATTGAAAAGAAAACTTTTTTCAGAGGTATAAAACGAGAAAATCAAATGATAAATAATAGCCTATTTCTTTAGAAAATTAAAAGAAAGCCTTTGGGCAATAGCATTTTCGGATGAAATGTTATTTTTTTCAAAATATTTGTTTTGTTCGTTTTTTTTAAGGAACTTGAAGGACTCAGAAATGCCTCATTTCCTTATTGCTTGAGGCCTCTTAGAATTTAAAACACGATGTATGAATGTCTCAAAGACAATACCTCTCATTCATGAAAAGGGCTATGTCATCTATTTTTAGCTTTCATAGCGGGGTTACTTAAAAACTTCAAGCACATTCATTAGAATGAACCAAAAATCGATTATAATGTCTCAGCGATCTTCCAACAGAGTGTCTGCTTTATCGATGAAGGGAATCGAACCTGCATGTGATGGAAAGAGTTTGCGATTAAAAAGGGAATCGAAAAACGTTTTCAAATTTGTTTCATATGTGTTTTTTTGCTAAAATTTCAATTTAACCTAGTCGGATCTACCTTTGCGAAGCTGCATTTATGTGTTCAGTAGTGTTCGAGGGGTATTTTGTCATAAACAGAGAATCCAAGAGCTAGGTTTGAGGAACAACAAAGCGGAGCATAATCTAGTTGACCAAGTCTCTCTCATGCAGTAGTAATTTAGTCAGGAACCGTAGTTGATTTTGCCAATTGATATTTAAAAGATAAAAAAAACCGTGCTCGCCGTTACTCAAAAAGTAAGCAAAATATTTCATGATATAACATGATCAACGTGCATGTAATATAACGTGATCCGCATGCATCGTCCGTCATTCGATTACACAAAAATAACTGAAAAGCGATTACATTTTAGTCGAGCTAAAAATGCCGCAAAAAGAGCATTCCTCGTACTCAACATGATAACTATACCATAAGATGTTTTTTGACTGCAAAATACGGCAGAAATTATCTGTCCATGCTTGATCTCAGTGGGAACAACTAACAAGATTTCTAAAGGGATGGGTCTACTTACCGGAGGTATACATAGGGTTGCAGCGCACGCAGGGTCACTATAAAAGGATCATACTGTATTTAAAAAAAGCAGAGCAAGGCAAATCAAAACAAACATACCATGCAATTCATGTTCAGGTTTGGTCCTCAAAAACGTATGGCTAATCCTTATATATTCATGTACATAATCAACGTTTTCGAACCAAAAATATGTTATAATTATGAAGGTGTTTAAATGTAATGGTTCTTAGTCTTGGCTGACGCAAGTGGCAAGCTAGCGGTGCTGCGTTTCGTAGTTTGTAGGTATCAAGAGTTTTGTCTCTGGAGGACTCCTTTAATTCGTTCACTTTACTGAAAAACCTGGAGTGTCACTATGACAACTTCCTTTATCACTTTAAGTAGATATTTCTATGATATTCCTTCAGTATTGGTCAAGAGGGATGCAAATACTTCAACCCAAACATCTCGCCAGCCCTGCGAATAGATCCTTCCACGTTTTTTTTGAACTTTTGATATTTTCGTATACTGAACAGCAAAACCGTCGACACTGCTGAAAACTGAGCACCTCGAAGTTAGTCAAAATCCCAAATTTGAGAGTTATATCTTGAATAGGGGCAAAGTTATAGGCCCGCAAACTCCGAAATGTTTACAGACGTTTGTATGGAAATTTTGACTGGGGGGCAAGTTTAATTGTGACCCCCAGTCGAAATTTCCATACAAACGTCTGTAACATTTCTCGAAATTTTCCAGTTTGCGGGCCTGTATCTTTGCTCCTATTCAAGATATCTCTCACATTTGGGATTTTGACTAACTTCGAGGTGCTCTTTTCAGCAGTATCGACGGTTTTGCTATTATAGGTATATATCAAAAGTTCAAAAAACCGTGGAAGGGTCTATTATACGCGTTATAAGGAATATATCAGTTACTGGAATCATCTCATTTACACTTCACTCATCAGGCAAGCCATGGCAAGTGCTTACATGATACCACGCCTGTGGGATGACTTTTTCTACCACTCTTCCCACTGGTCTACTGACGAAGACACAAATCTCTTTCTAAAGAAATCCGCCCGTATATTGGAGAAAGAAAAGGAGGTATGCAATAGCAACACAAAGTAATACAGGGGTGGGTTACAGTTACGCCGTTTAATTTGCCATATCATTTTATACCCAATTCACACCAAGTGAACTAAACATGTTTAATAGTTGAACTGAGTTTATGTAGCCCTTGAACGTATTTAGTTACCATACAGGGTTAAAACTACCTCGAACAGGTTGTTTAGTTAACCAAGATAGGTCAGGTTGAAACTAGTTTAGCGCCAAGCGAGCATGTGGTGTTAACAGGTATTATTCAGTAAACTTGTTAATTAAACATGTTTTAAAGGTGCATGTGAATGGGGTATAGGCTTGGGAGATCTTGTTTTCTACGTCATTTTGGTGACTGTAGTATAAATTAGCGACCCTTTTTTCAAGAGATCGGTTTGTTTGAAAAATATAATCGTCGTTTTAAATAGAAAGCTTCGATTAACGTACACGTGTACTGGTTCGGTTCGGTCGTGTTTTAATGCGAAGACGACAGGATTTAAACTGGCCTAAATCAAAAAGCATTTACGAATTGCAATTTGTCTTCTTTTTTCAATTTTTGAACTTCCCAAACGTCTAAAAAGTGATTTCCCCAAATAAAAGTAATTCGTTTGGAGGCGCTGTGCCACCAGAATTTCCGTCTACTGGTGTTACGTTGGTCAAATTGGAGCCTAAAACTTGAACTAGATCAAATGGCTTCTGTTTATGAAAGATATAACCACTGAACAATTAGATTAGCATAACTATTATATGGGTGTTATGGGTGTTGACCGGATTATCAGAATAATCAAAACAAGGATCACATCCAACCTTGAAAACTTTGAAAAAGCTTTTTAAAATCATAAGCCATCCTTTTTCATGCATTTCATCTGTAGGTTCACGTCGTTTCTAAGGCATTGTTTGTAGGTTTCGACTAGTTACTGACTAGTTCTATTTGGAGCTCTTAGAGGCGATGCTAAAACAGACGTCATAGTCTCTTGAAACTGGTATCGTAGCACTTCTGTGACACCCGGCACCGTACCGTACCACCCGGCACGGTGCCGAAAAAGACGGCGAATTGTACTTTTACCCACAATCCTTTGCGCACGAAAATCTTTAAATCCGTTATAAAATCGCCGAAGAGAGGTTTTAAATCTTCCAAACAAGCCAGTACAAGTGCTGTTTCCAATACACTGTCATGGAAGACAACAGAGGATTTCTACGTATTATTTTGACCGTGTTAGGTTCGCAAGGAATTGTGGTCATATGTATAGCCGCCATCTTTTACGGTACGGTGGATTATACCGTAATTAACACGCATGCTCAAGTCAGCCCATCCTTCTTTTTGAAGTAATACGCGTCAGAATCGCAGTCCGATGGCTCCAAGTATTTGACCAAATGGTGGCGCTTCTACATATTGGACTAACTGAATCTTGCCGAACGCAAAACAATGTTGTAACCGGCGTTAGGCTTAGGTTAGGGTTAGGTCGCGGCAAATCGTTACGCGCATGCGCTTATGATGACCCGGTCGCGCGCGTGTCTCCCCAGTTTCCCGCCGAAACTAAAAGAGAACAGAGGCAATCACACGGACGAAGTAATACGCAGGGTGCAGGGCATGCAGGGTGTGCAGGGTACGCAGGGCATGCAGGGCATGCAGGGCATGCAGCACTAGCACTATCGAGGCTAGTGTGAGCCAGTCCAAGATGGACGGCGGGACTGATTTCGTCAAACAACACGATTAGTGACAAGGCGAACGCAATAAAAGACACAACTTTTATATCTTCGTGGAAATCCTGACATGAAAAGACACGAGAATATTGTATATCACACTGCTCAATTCAAATTCAAACTGTAAGTTCTCCCTTACAGTTTGAGCAGTCTTAAAAGTAGGGGGGAGGGGAGGTAGGGTAAAAAATGAGAAAATCACAAAAAGTACGTAAAACACGTTTTATTCTTGTTTTCACTTCACAAACAATATGTAAACACGTTTTATTATAGTTTTCACTTCATTATTGTGGTTTGCCTATGGCCGAGCTGCACAACTCGGTTGCTTAAATGAATTCCGACCACCACAAATCATGGTCAATAGTCGGTTCTTCATCGATACCGCCAGCACCGATCAGGGGAGTCATGCACACCTGAAGACTTCGATAAATGTTACCTAGAAGATTTCGAGGCATCACATCTGAACGAGAAAAAAAAGTACTTAACGAGCGCACAGAATCCTCTCTCTTTGAGTTTGAGAACGCGGAGGTTTGCTTCAGTTTGCCGCAGTTTGCCTTCGCTGTAAGCTTATGCTGATTGGCTACGAAACAATGGTCCAAGCCTTGCCCCTGTAAAAAGATCTTTGGGGGGTCAAATGGCAGTCCACAATCACGTGACACCAAATCTCGAATCGACTGACTAATATAGGGTTGCGTTCTGCGAACGCGAAAAGTTTAAGACCTCGGAAACTTGTATTTGTACTCCAGAGCCTTCGTTGTTTCGGGCCAGCGGAGCATAAAGTTTTGCCGCGGTGTGGATTTAGGTACTTCATACCTTACCCTGAAACGGTTTCAGTGTTACGAGCATAGGGCGATCATTTTATATTCTCTGATTTATCTATGAAAATCATTCAAGACCGGTTTACACGACAAGTATTTTGGGCAAGGCACTCCTAAATTTTGGCACGCGATTTCGGCACGGCACCCTTTTTTTGTCGTGTACATGGAAATGTTCCGGGTAAGCGTGCCTGAAGATCTAGGGGTTCTTTGACCCTGTATGAAGGTAGTCTTGGCCCGCCGTGCAGCCCACAATGCTTGTCTTGTATCAAGGTTTCTATTTCCACAAAACAAAACAATCATTACATTTAGGATATGCGACAAAAGATATTTGCTAATGTGGAGGAGCACAAGCATAAAACCACGAGGGTTACCAAAGTTGCTTATGCTTATATCGGTCTTTAGGTGCTCTTTCACAGTCCGAGTACTCGACAGACTTCAATGACCAACATGCGTTCCTTATCACAAGTGGCCGAATAGTTTACGCTGACTTGACATTCACTTCTTAACAAGCTATTTACTATTCTCCCATCGCGGCCATAAAAACCTTTGTTTTTACTAGTCTAAACTCGTTATGAAACTGTTCAGTTTGAGGCTGACCTTGCAAAACCTATAGACCCTATGTAAAAAGGCGTGGCTAATTAGCATACATTCTGAATTTAAAGAAATACAGAAAAAATTATACAGATCGACACCTGAAAGAGCAGCAAGAAGTTGTTTACAGTATGTAGTTTAATAGTTTTATAACAATTGGTTCCAGAGTTATTAGCATTTAAACCTTTGAGAAAACATGAAAACGAGACTGGTAAGGCGATGGCTGACTTATTTCATACAAAGCTCTCTTAAAGTGCCTATGAATTTTGTTTTTATTTTAGATATCAATTCTGCATCAAGTGAATAGTAGAATGGTACAATAGATGGTTTGCACTCAATCCCCAGAGATTCAAATGACAAAGGGCATGGCGGCCATGTTGGTGTACAGAACAAAAGAAGCTAACGAAGAATCTATTGTTAACTGTACACCAACATGGCGGCTATGACGTCACGTGCAAAGGGTCCATATATCTTGCTTTGAATGCTGTGCCGCTGAGTTAAGGAGGCTTTAATATCCAAAATGTTAATTACATGACGTCAGGGGAGGCATCAATTATTATACAATTTTTTTTGTTACAATTAAACAATTTTTTTAAATTATCAGTGTTATACCCATGGTTGAAATAAACTGATTTTAGAAATTTGTTTTCCTATATCAGTAGAAAGGCCCATTCACAACCACTAAGAAGTGATTGCAGATGCCTCCCCTGACGTCATGCAATTAGCATTTTGGATATTAAAACCTCCTTAACTCAGCGGCACAGCATTCAAAGCAAGATATATTGTACCATTCTACTATTCACTTGATGTAGAATTCATATCTAAAATAAAAGGCACTTTAATTCAAACCCTAATTACTCTGTAGCAATGAAAGCTATGACACTCAAATTTCACAGGATATGCTGTTTAATCTGACAAGGTTGATTTCCTCATGTGATCATTGTTGTCCAATGAAATAAAAACAGTATTATTGCATAAGGTCTATTGTTTCTAGCCAAAAATCAAACTCTACGGATACCGAGAAAGAGCAGAGTAATATTAAACCAGGAATTCGTGCTATGTTAAATTTGAACCTGAAATGAAAAGCTACCACAAAGCTTTGATGTTATAGATACAAACCGAAAGATGCCAAGCCGGTTTCAACTCTTTATCTGCTGTTTCATTTCTGGCATCTAAAAAGCAGTAGAACCATATTGTGAACAGGAGTCCTGCAAAGAGCTTCAGGGGCGGATCCAGGAAATGCATAACGAGGGGGCCGCGGCGTAAGCCGAACTAATCCTAGGGAGGGGGGGTGGTGCGGGGCATGTATCCCAGCCAACGAAAGGGGGGCCGCGGCCCCCTCGGCCACTCCCCTAAATCTGCCCCTGAGCCTGCTGCAGATTGTTCTAAATATTCCACGACAGACGAGACAATGTTTATTAAGGCGGGGGTCTGGGGCCAAGATCCCCATCGGGTACAAAGGGGCGAAGGAAGTTCCGCGTCCCTCCACTTTAGCATTTCGTAGTGTAAAAAGTAGTCCCGGTATTTTTCTTAATTTTGAAAATCTAAACGAGGCAAGCGCTTATTACTACAATGGCAGACGAAATGATTTGGGGCACTTCTCGCTTTAGAGACCATTCTTTAAATACCCCCCCCCCCCTCCACCTTCAATGATGTTTGAGGTGCACATTTAATCTAAAATTCATTCACTACCAACATTGAAAGGGAGTTTTGGAAGCTTCAGCTGTTCAGTACTGTTTTGGAGTTTTGGACTGTTCAGTGTTCAGCATTTTTTCTTGTCATAAAATAATTATTTTTTCCGAGTGCCCCAACAATTATGTCTGTGATTGTCTGAGAAGCTAATTTGAGGGATCGGATGTAGAAAGACAACAACAAAACACTTTATTTGTACCTTGAGTTTAAGATAATGACTTTAAAATTAGACTAGCTATAGGGTATTGGCTATCTAAAGTAACTTTCGCCAAACGAGTTAGATAACCGTAATTAAGTTTTAAAAAGTTGAAATAGAGAACGATGCAAGGCTGATTTGTACGGTTTGGGAATGATTATATTTGACCAATATTTCGGCTGGCACGTCCAACCTTCATCAGGGTTTAATTTACATTTTTTTTATACAATTCTGCTGATTAGATCCCTCCGAGGAGATCCGGTCCTTCTACTTCGTCTGTTGTATGGTGCTTGCAAATTTTTACTGATGTTGAAATAGGCATCTAGCTAAACTTGGCAGGCTCTTTTATTGTTGGAATGTACATCTTGTGTATTATGCTTTTAAAAGTTCATCGCTGCTTAATGACGTCACAATCATCACAATCAAAACGACAGTAAAGTACAGAAACGCTTTTAAAAATGACCTAAAATGACGATTTCTCCAATATTGGAGGTTGTTTTAACGGTTCACCAGTTTCACGACACGGTTCACCATTTTGTGACGCCAGAATGACGTCATATCTTCCTCTTATCGCCAAGCCAATAGCATCATTGGAAAGAGCATCCAAAGTAGATATAAAATGTCACAGATTTAAGGAAAATTACAACGATTTCTGCAGCATGGGGACTTGTTTTAACGGTTCACCATTTTGTGACGTCAGAATGACGTCATAACTTCCTCTGATCACCAAACCGTCCTTTGAAAGAGCGATAAAAGTAGTTTCAAAATGTCAAGATATTTACCAGATTTAAATAAAAAGTTGAAAAAATGCAATCAGCCTTCGTGCAATTTTCATAGCTATGAACCTCCGGCGAAAACTTTTGAGTACTTCTGCGAAGAAATGTTTGGTTTACAGGGAATACTTTATCTTCTACGCTTGTTTGAAATCGTGACCTTTCCTGATCCATGACCGCGTCAGTAAAAGCCTTGGTTGATTCCCGAGGTGACGTTATTTAGTTAATTCGACTTTACAATAATTTAAATACAAACTTACAATTTTCACTAATATGACTGTTTTTTCTTTTCTAACAACTCATAAACTGTATATTATCTAAAAATCGATGTTTTTGTGATAGAAAGGCGCCATGGAGAATAATGCATTAATGGCTGACGTCACTTCGAGAATCGATACGCGGTCATGGATCAGGAAAGGTCACGTTTCCACGATTTCAAACAAGCGTAGAAGATAGAGTATTCCCTGTAAACCAACAATTTATTCGCAGAAGTACTCAAAACGTTTCGGAGGTTCATAGCTATGAAAATTGCAGGAAGGCTCATATGCACTTTAACCCAGTCTAAAAGTAAATTGTGTGATGTAAAGTGGTAAGCTGAACTGATTAATATATATTTTTAGACCCTCTCTCCCCCCTTCAATGTTGTTTTAGGGCACGTTCAATCTAAATTTCATCCACTACCAACATTGAAATGGAGAGGGGGTTTTGGAAGCTTCTGTTTTAATTTTGTGTCCAGTATTCGTTCTTGTCATAAAATAACTATTTTTGTCGAGTGTCCCAACAAATATGTCTGTGGTTGTAGCTATGGCCATGCATACGTATTTCAAGAACACACTGTTCTGAAAAATATATGACTCATTCTATATATTTCAGCTGACACGTTCTGTAGGAAGAAGTAACTAAATTTTCTCGAAATCTGCATATTCTATATTTTTTCAATGGAATTGTCATCTCAGTTCAGTTCTCATTTGACATTACACTCTGGGCTTCTTGTTGCTCTTTAAGTTGTTGGAATTGAGCTTCTAACAGCTGGAGGATTCTCACAGCCTACAGCCAAGTTGACGCTACAGAACAAATGTTTTTCTTCCAGCCGAAATAAAAGTATATTAAAAAATCAGTAATTTGAAAATGAGCTGAAAATTTGATATTGTGAACATTAAAAGAGACAGGTTAAAGTAAAATGTTCTGTTGTTGGGCGCCTCTGATATTCTGTGGTTCACCTTCTGGGATTCCTACCTCAACCTGACTGATTATCTATGATGTGGTCATCGATTTATTAAATTGGTGAAGTAATGATAATTACCTTGGTAAACGTGTTCAACGGTTTCTGAAAAAGGTTAATTGAGTTGGCTTTCAGTGTACTGAAGAACTAATGTCCGATTTTATTGTTTGATAAACACTTTGATGACATCAGATGTGCGGCATATACTAGTGAATGAATACTGACTAATACTCCTGCACATTTTTCACAATATTAGAGTTACCATACTTGCATGATGGTTGAATCGGGGCCGTTAATAGACCAATCCAAGGTAATTTCCACCATCTTGTAGGGGGTGCAAACATGGCGCAAAATACAGTGTTTGTATAGGAATCCGATACCAAATAATTTCCGTAAAATCAAATTTATGAAATATTCTTCAGATACAAACTTAAGATACCAGGTAAAAGTTTAACTGATCAAAATTTGAGGAATGTAGCTGTGCTGGTAAGCGTGCAATCATGTTTTTAGTTTCCCATACATTTGTCTGTACATTTTCCCGCGTTGGCATCGGATTCCCATACAAACACTGTATTTCGCGTCATGTTTGTATCCCCTACGAGATGGTGGAAATTACCTTGGATTGGTCCATTATAAGAGTGAAATTATAATTGACGGGCTCCATTTCCCAAGTACATGAGGCCAAGTGCTGAATCTCTCTTTCTTGTTATTCGGTTTTTACTTTTTTTGTAAAGTGATGACAAGTTCAAATGACATGATCCAGAATTCCAGACTGAATGGGACAATAACACCAGAAAGAGAGGGGGTGGGGTGGGGGGATTGACAACAACAAAAAATATATATTTATTTGGACCCGTACACACAGCCAATTATGTTTTGGGTTTTCACCAAATAATTTGCTGAATGAAAACGTGACACAAATGACGATAAATATAATAAGTCAGAACTAGCATAATTTTACAGGAAGATTGATAGCCCGATCGCCTGATTTCTCAGGTAAAATGTGTAGATTGAAGTTCAGTTACTGAGAGCTAGAAGCAAGCAATACTAATTGATTTGGCAAATAGGTTTATAACAAGTGATCTTTGGCAATGTGGTGCCGCTTTTTCTGAATCAATTTTAAACAGATAAGCACAAATCAGTTAGATAAAGCTATTGTTGTCTCAGTGGAAGATAGGAAATTAAAGCATTCGTATTTAGACGGGGTACAGAAAAATACACATTTAGGTCTATGGCTTGTTGTCTATGGCTTGTTAACATGTAACGAGAATGATAAGCGCAAAAATAGAAGGGTTTTATAGGCGACCACGAAGAAAATTGATGATGAAAGTTTGTCGCGGGAGTTATAAAAAGTAAAAATAATTTCATTATGGCCTCTGTTACACGCATCACACGTTGCCAAATTAAAACAAAAAAATGTAATTGAAAACAAGACAATGTAAGAGATCAGCGGAGTGCATCGCTGTTGTATCTGTTGTGCTTTTATTATTTTATTTTTACAGCCTGGTTTTCACAAGCGACATAAACACAAGCAATATACGCAGACGCAGTGCCGTAATTTATCATTTATTTAGCGGTACTTGTTCTACTTACAGGTGTGAGATAAGAACAAGAACAGTGTTACGCGTATGTTGCTTGTGCTTGAGTGTGCTTTTGTCCTATTTCAGTAAAGGTTGTCCCGGAAAACGACAAACGACATTCCCACACCGAAATGGATTGTGGTTGTAGTCTGGGGAATTCATTTGTTTTTGGAGTCAAAACTTTAAGACGAATATTAATGGTCTACTGCGAATCGATTTTCCGAATTACACTGTAGTTTATCCGTTTCGCACAGCTGGACGATTTCGGTCTGGGAATGTTGTTTGACCGGGGCAACAATGGATGTCAACATCTCAGACTGATGAATTTCCTCCTTCACACTGGATAACAGGCATAAATAAGGGGTAAGAAGGAAGGACAATTGAAACAGAGGTGTACACCTGTAGTAGGGACGTTTTCAGATGAACCAGGACTAGGTTCGGCTAAGTTATCTCTGAAAATTATTTCTTAATAACTCTTTCATCTTGACATCTGTCAGTACTTCAGTCTTGTAATCTTTACAGTTCTTTTATTTTAAGTTTAGAACCTTGACACTGGTTATATTACCTTTACATTGTAATAATTTTAAATTAAAATCATCAACTCACAACATAGTTTGGTCCCGTTGTTGGAACCTTGAGAAGTCGGTGGAATGACCAGTAATTAGTATTCAAGCGAACATTGTTTTCGTTTTTTTCTTTAGTTGAGCTACTTAAAAAGCATTTTATCTATTATTCATGGTACGCCAAACAAACAACGTAAATTTTACGACGTATCCAAACATTGTTCTACAACAATGGATTGACTTTCTCGCTGTGATTTTTCATATCAGTAAAGGAACAGGCATAGAAAATGTTGTTCCGCAATTTCCCTCTTCTTCGATGCCCTTGCCTGTTTCAACATTTTCAATTAGTTTGTTGTCGTAAACAAAACCCGAATTGACAATTACCTCGTGTAACCATTGCCATTTTGAACATGTTATGAAGAAAATTACAACTGCAATTAGGGGACAGACACATAATAAACTATCGTAAAATTGTTAAACAGACTTTGTTCCTTGAGATATATTGTATATCAGTTAGATCTGTGTATCTTTTTTGAAGCCTATCTATTCGAAAAACCGATATTACATGTTGCACACTATAAATGCGATATTGACTGCCTCGTGATTTATACTGACTTTGATGAAGCATTTAAGTC
Organism: Actinernus sp. WN-2022; assembly: GCA_030867875.1. Lineage (NCBI taxonomy): Eukaryota > Metazoa > Cnidaria > Anthozoa > Actiniaria > Actinernidae > Actinernus > Actinernus sp. WN-2022. The sequence continues at coordinate 83,052,218 of JAOWCC010001589.1, read as the reverse complement.
CAGTTCTTTGACTGTAAACATAACAACCTGCCACGAATAATGACAGCTTTTGTATTTATCGCGAAACGCCAGCAGATGTTGCCTAACACTTCACCGCCGTTATGAATTGAGAGTGATAACTCAAGAGTACCGACACCAGGACTTCCTAATTTCCTTCCTAATTTCGACTAAGGTTGGGGGTCGAAAAACTTGAACGAAATGGATCAGTAGAGCAAAAGAGGAGGCGGCAAAATAGCAATAGATTCTGGAGCACATTTGGAATACATAATACATTATAAAAGCTAGGGCTGCGTTCTGCATGTATAGGAAAAGAGTGTAAGAAAGTGCTCTAGAGAATGAGCTCATATATAATCTGACGAAGTTGAAAGATGTAACTGAAGGAGTTCGACGCCTCATTTGAGAAAACAAAACATTTTCGTAACTATATGTAATGTTATGAAGAAAAACCTGAGGCATTTCCATCACGACGTAAAGGAACCTTAACGACGTGCTGCATTTCTATGTTTATATTTTATTTTATTCTATCACCGCTTGTTTTATTTCCACTTTATACTCGAAACCATGTTCCAGTTGACATGGACAGTTCTCTCAAAGCTCAGAAGTCTATTGTCTTATTGTTTGTACCTATTAAGATCCTATGATAATAACTGTGATAGACAAAGGGACCTAACATGAGTTTCCATAAAGGTGTTGTTTTATTGCTGATCACCACGAATATCCACTAGAACTATATCCGTGAAAATAGAGCTGAGATATCTGTCTCAATTTTTCGCAACGCCGATGCCGGCCTGAAGTGCCACTGTCCACGAATGTGATTGATATGCACCGTCTAGACTCTCGATTCCGTTCACAAGAGAAACCTGTCCATTTCACTGGTGGCAAGACATTTATGGCTGAAACCTATATGACGTGCTAGTAATAATAATAATTATTATTATTCTTTGAGTTAGATGACAGCAGATCTTAAATCCATTCATCCATTTGTCTAAACTACTGCGATTTATGCATTCATCGTTTATTGTTTAATATCTAAGTATGTTTCGTTCATTTTCATAGAACTCGAAACAAAGCTAAGTTTAGCAGGTTGTCCATTAGTAAAAAAAAACATTTTAGCGAAAGTTCATAAAGCTTAGAAGTAGAGAAGTTAACCATGCATTGTGAGTGATTACATAGGTTTAAAAGTCAGGAAGCTGGAGTGGAGTGGCTGCGACTTAACAAAATTCGGTTGGGGAAATTGACGCTTAGGAAAATTGTCATCATATGATGATCACAAAAAAAACCGGTGGTAATAAATAGATACTGAATCCTCAGAAAACCTGTCCAAATAATGGAGGGATGTAATATCCCCGTCATCAGTGAGAATTACCTTGATTATATATACATATATTATCAGTCCAAACGTGCTGAAATAGCTACTTGAAGACTGTAGTGTTACGTGAACCTTTCGTCATTGTCATTAGAAAAGATTTATGTCCTTTTTTTTAAAGAAGAATTATATAAAGCACCTAACATATACCGCTCTTTGGGTTTCTTTATTGTCGTTCACTGCATGAAGTATAGACAGCAACAAACGGATCCAGCTTTATTTGGGATTTGTCTGACTTTTGATTGAAGTGCGGGCTTGTCTTGTTAAACGAACGTCTTTGGTAAAAGCAAGCAACCCTACGAATTCAAACTGAAATAAGTAAGTGTATATTTCCATAGCCTAGTCTTGGATATACAGTATACATGAATATCTATCTATCTATTGTTTGAACACATTTCTAAAATTACAGGGAGTGAACGAGGACTGTTAGTGAAAATATCACAGAAAAGCACGCAACGTTTCTAAAGGAAGTTTACCGTTTCTCTCTCATAACATTAGCAACAGTGTTGAGTCAAACAGTGAGGAAAGCGCATATTTATTGAATGACCAACGTGAAATTATACATGCTATTTGTTTTACTAACAATTTCAGAGCTGGGTGGTGACAGAAATATAGAAAAGCCACATTATTAAATGATCATTTAATAGCGACAATGACATGGTAGCAACAATCGAACCACCGCTGATTGAAGATTTTGCACTAGCTGTCTTGTTATAGGTACTAGAAACGATGTATTCACTGAAAAAAGTATGGTTTGATGAAAACACTGCACACAGGTGAAACATAATTTGTTTCCGGCCATCTTGGTAAAATAATTTAAGCTTCAAGGTATATAAAATAGCTTTAACGCTGTGAAATTGGTTAGGGCTATAATCAGTAATGAGATTAGTAATTTAGAAATTGTTGTTGTTTTGTTTCGTTTCCTTGTGAGTCCTTTTATGGTTAGCTATGTTCGCTATATTGCACAAGGTTTGTTGACACCCATATAAGACCGGCTACCATTATATCACATATATTACAGCTAGGACTGAGGCAGCGAAGCAACAGCTATTATAATGGTGAACTTTACTTTTCAAAGCCTCCAATGCCGTTATTATCAATAATCGAGCACGACAAGCGAAATAAGCGTGACTTTTTCTACTTATTTTGCATAGCAACCCGTTTCCACATTGCTCCGGTGACTTGGAACATACTGCGATTTGACAAACCTATTAAGCATCATTTATCAAGTCTTTAAACTCTTTAAAGACAAAAGTTATTTTACTTTTAATGAAGATGTTCAATAGTTGCATGATTTTTGAGTATAAGGTTTTTCTTATAAGTACAAAAGAACGCAATTATAGATGATACATGAAGTGTTCCGCACGGAAGAACTTTTTTATTCAGTTTACTCCTATCATAAAACGACGAGAAGTGCATCTTTACACCATATGGCTTTTTTATATTCTTAAACTTTACGACGTTTGTTGTAGCAGGTTCTCTAGAAACTTAATAGCATATATGAAGAGCATGTGGAAGGAGTGAATAGAAATGTCTCTAGGATACTGAAGTCACTGAAGCAGCAAGGATCATGATGTGGTGCGTGCGGAGAGAATTACCAACATGATTTATGAGTTCTTCGTTCATTGGCTAATGAGCTAGTGTTTTATGGTAGGCCGTTGGAGATCATAGAGTATCATACGGAGAAGCTCAAACTGATAAGCACGATCAAAAGTGGACGTAGTTTGTACAAAGGTCTCCATCTCTGAGCTCCAATACCACAAGATACCTCTATCTACCTTGACTGTAATACGAAAACTTGTAGGCGCAAAACTCTTCTAAGGGAGGAAAGGACAGGTTTTTTCAGCTTCTGCAAACGTTGAACGACCTCAAATGTCTCTGGAAGACTTCACTACTCTATCGCGACCACAAGTTTCGGTGAGTTAATTTCCCACAAAATGTCATTTTGTGAAGTTTAGTGTGTAATTACTTTGAAATAATTAGCCAAAGTGTTGGCGTCGAATGAGCGAAAATAATTGTCACAGAACTGATCGACAGTTCTGCCAAAAGTACTAACAGTGTTATTGTGGGCACCGCGCTCGAGTTCACTTCATCTGTATCCAAATTATTCTTTGGCAACAACATGTACATGCGAGAATTCATAATCAGCAAACTACTATAGACATTCTTTGATCACCAAGTTACGTGTCTCTCATTAGAGCTATAAACTTTAATTAGCTTTTATAACCTGGTGGTTCGTTTAAGCTTTAATTCTTTGAGTCGAATAGTTAACATCACGTGACTTGTAGCTGTAACTCGGTTTCAGTGTAGGCGGGGCTGTATAGAAAGTTTCAAGAAGAAATTAAAGGCTCCTAAAATAGCTGCTGTCAGCTTGATTGATCAGGAAACCCAGGCACTTAACAGTCAATGAAAACTGACAAGTTCTGACGTGTTTCACTTCTCGTGTCCTTTCGAGGGACGCGACATTTGCATTTTGACTAGACATCTTTATTTTCTTGCCCAACACGGAGGCGTAAGAAATTACATTCCAGAATCAGATATGATCCGAAAACTTTTGGTAGCGTAAATATTTGAAGCTTGAGGCCGAAGATTTTGGTTCTTCAGTTTCCGTACCAAAATGTTGTTTTTGTTATATTTTTGTTGCATCGATTAAAAATTTACTGCCAATAATAGTACAAAGTGTCGGCTTGTCTATGATATTGTTTGTGTGAACACTGTTTAATATACAGGGGGAATAAAACCCTATATTCCTTTCAATAAAACATGTTGTTCATGAATTTGGCTTCAAATATTTTGTTTTGTTTTCTAAAGAAATAATAACACTAAATCGGTGCCAGGTACTTTGTTTTTATGAACGAATCAAAACATAAAATTGTTGGTGTTTGCCTTACTAAAGCGACACCTACATACAATGCACAACCCAACGAAAGGCCTTTGGTTTTTTGATTCTACGCTATGAGAACCTTGACTGATGTCTAATGGTTTGATTTATATCGTTAAACCTGAAAACTACGACTACACATTGTCGAGATTATTTCAAAAATTGAGAAGATGCCTTAAGATACTAAAGCCGATTGTTATTTCACGAACACTTAGCTTGAAAAAGATTCCTTATTGTCATACGACACATATAGTATCTCTAAGTTTGATTAAAGTTGCAAGAAAAATATTTTTCTGATAAAATACATGTTTTTGGATAAAGAAAAATGACTTGGAAGATCTTCAAAATGGTTGCACAAAACATAGGATGGATAAATTTTGAGGAATTGTAAGTAATCTATCACTTCTGGTGCAATTGGAACCTTAATTAGAAGCTGCCGAAATCCTCTTTACTAGAAAAAGTCTTCAGACAACGATTAAAGTATAGTCTTTATTTTACTACAGCTCGACTGCATTACCTTGTACATGGCTCCCAATTTGACGAAGGTCTTAGATAATATATGAACATTTTGAAGATCCAATCAACAATGTCAACGACAAAAGACGTTTTAAATTTTGAAGCTTGTTCTTTTTTGGTCAAGAAAAACGGGTGTCAAATGAAGTGCTAAGGATTGTCACTAACTGAAGTTTAAAACCATTCAATACCGCAAGAATTGATACACAGTGCATGGTTGTATTCAAACTCTTGAAATGTTGTTAAGAGATGAATCAAAATGAAAAAATTAATGGTCCTCTGAGTGCTGTTATTTTTGCTAGTAGTCTTTTATTCTTCTTTCTTTTGAAGTTATAGTATTATGCTCCAGGGGGTTATTACACATGCAGTAACAACAATGTATTGATTATAGTTTGCTTGAATGTCGAATATGCTTACAACTTCAAACGAAAAACGTTTTATTTATGAATGAAGAGTCAAACGCTTACACGACCAGCAGTTATGGATTTCTGTAATCCTCCGAGAAGATTAAAACCAGCACAAAGAAAAAAAACACAGTCGGATTGGTTAACAGGTTGATTTAATTTTTAATTTTAACTTATTGCAAGATATCGGGTTTGGTAAGTACAATGTCAAAACATGACGAGCCGATTTCTTTATTTTATAAGGAATCTACCTGAATAACTGACGGCAGTCTTGGTGCCTGGTCTAGCCCAATGGTCTATTTTTTCTAATCTCAAAACACCAAGAATTCAAGATTAAATTGCTAAATTAAACGGCCCAGGTGTTAGGTTAAGCGTAGTTTTAATAACATGTTGTTATCCTACTGCGAAGGACAGCTTCGACATTATCGTGTGGCTGCCTGGATGTGAGCGCCTTTCTCGCAGCCTCTCGGTGGCTGACCTTTCAGTACTTCTCTAATGATGCGAGCGTAATTGCCATCACATCAAAAGTAATACACGGGCTGTAGTAACGTGTTGGAAAAACTAAGTTTTAAATCAATTGCATAAAGGTAAAAACAAAACAAAGGCAAAGCGAGACAAAAAATACTAACTTCACACTCGTCCTGCTTGTCTTTTAAAATCAGACTGTACAGTAGTATTGATCATAATCCTTCTTTCCGTTTTAATCAAGTAATAAAATTACAATTTAAAACACGAGTTCTTCATTTTGGATCATTTTACGCTCAGATACATACATTGTAACTGCATCAGTTAGGTTCCTGCTTTCTATACTGCATGATGCCTATATGTGTGCTCAACATATTCCATTGATGTCTTGCAAACATTTCTCAACTGGTTGATACAGTCACTGAGTTTCTATCTCATCTCTTTTTACGAAATCTAGTAGTATATTTCCTGATTTGTTTCATAAGTAAGATAGCGATATATATATACTATTCAGCGCGAATAGTTTGATATAATACGGCGTGAAGTTTTCGATCTAAATAGCTCAACCCAGTTATTTCTCAATTCCTTTAGTACAATTCTCTAGTGCATGTGCAGCATTTTGAACCTTCTCTTTTGTTCGACACCTAAACATTTTCCGTAACTCTCCTCTCACTCTGCACTGATATGACACGAAAGCTTAATTTAGGACTAAACTACTGTACTTGCTATAAGGTTTTTCTTCCCCAAAAGTGGAGCTCTATATTTCATTGTAGTAGCGATATAACATCAATATACAAAAACCTTTCAGTCATCTTAAGTGCATTACATGTTTACTTCAAACCCAATTTGTATGCCTGCCGCTCTTCTTTAAACCTCTTAATACAAAAAGGCGCCGATATCGGACCCTGTTAAAATATATGGCAAAAGGGTTTACCTTCACTGGAAATACACGAAACCGGGAGAATGATTTATCGTACCGGACCAGCACGAAGGCAGGACAAACATTGATTAAAGACATGTACAATTTATGTACAATTCAAATGCTATCCGACAATTTCTAGGAAAATCTGTCCGTGTTACAGAATCTGTGCATTTATTAGTTAAGGGATCTATAGGCTCCTTTTCGGACGATATTGAGGGCGTAAAATAAAAAAAGAGTCGCCTGAGACCGATCGCTTGTTAGTTATCGGACGAAGATCAACCTACCTTGACTATAAAGTTTTTTGTAGATCTGTATATACAGCAAGTCTCTGTTTCTTTGGGAATTCCCTCTTTGTTTCTCTGAGTTTAATCCGCTAATTAAAAGGACTCATGCATGTTCTTGCTTTGAATTACATTTTTCGTAAAATGTAGTAGTTATTAATCCTAGATAATTTACGATATTTTCCAATCGATATTTTACAACACGAGCTATGGTTTCCCTTCCCATCGATGGATTGTGAATTAAGTTCTAGTTTGTTGGCTGCTCCAGGGGACTCATGTACATTGTACACTAAATCACAATGGAAAATACAATACAATCACCCCCAAAATACTAGTATATAGTAGTTATAGGTTTTTAATACTTTGAAAATGAACTGAAATTCTGTATAAATGAAATGCCTCCAAAACGTTTCTTTTTGCTTATTTTCATTACTTTAAATTTTATGACTGAAACGGGGTTATGTCAAAACCCTAACCCTTCAGAAAGTGTCAAAACGGGCTTAAGACACCCTTGGCACTTCTTTCCAACCGCAAATTTCCCGCCAGAGAAATAAGAAAGTTGGAAGAAGAACGAGACGACAAAAGAACGCCAGGCGTCGGTTCAGTAAAAAAATGATACCTTCATGTTAAACATAATTCAAACGCATTGAAAGAAGTCGCGTATATACTTGAAATAAAATTTACATCAGTTCAGAATTCGTTCTGACTCATGAAGATTTATACATTTCTCATTTCTTTTTATGCTCTTTTTCAGCTAATGCAATATCGTTAACTACAACAGAAACAACCATTGCTCCGTAATGTATTAAAATAAGAGTTAAGAAGCCGGTGAAAAGAAAGGCTGCATGCAAAAGTTTAAAAAGCGGAGAAGATTCGAAAATTACAGTAAACGCTCATTACCTAGAGAGGAAATATTAGTAAAGTCTCGTAAAAGTCCAGTATATTTGTCTCTCTCTGCTCTGAGTAGGTTGTGTTTAGACTGTTTGTAATATAGAGAAGTTGGAGAACAAAACTGATCATTCTTTAGATGATTCTTGAAGAATCTATTAAAAATCATGAAGTGCTCTTTCATTTACGCGGCTGAAGATTCTGGTGTTTTTGAAATATTTTAAAACAATATCTGAAGTACCTATTATAATCATCATAATAAGTAAAAAAATTGAGAGTAGAAAGTATATTTCACAGATAAATGGCCAGCTAATGCACTTAGATTTTTTTTGATATGGTTTTGAGTCACTTTTCGAGATAGGCTTATGCCGAGTTCAAACGATAAGAAGAAATGAACTATGCTTGGGTTCTCATCAGATAATCGCACTTATCTGATCTGATGGAGTAAAATGCATGTATATATGTGCTATTGCGATATCACACCGGTAAAAGGACAAACCTGGTTTAAGCCTTTAAAAAGAAAACGGTTAGTAAGAACAAAGCTGGAGGGAAAACTTTTATTTTTGTGTCGTACTTTTCTTGCGATAGCTGAAATTCAGGATATTGCTGTTGTAGGATTGGAAATAGTAATCAAATGTATTTTATGGGTGTCACTCTTCACGCAAAGGTATAGTATGTAGTAAATAAAGTTTATCTCGTGCTGGTATCGCAAAAGAGAGGAATAATTGCTTCTTTTACAAAAGGCGGGTCATTCATCTTCTATCTCGTACGAGGAAACAGAACGGTACTTAGTCTTAGTTCATACGGAGCGTTAACAATCATAGCATACGCTTGCTTCGAAATATCCACAATAATCGAATGGAAACATCAAAATAATGAAAGAAGAAAGGAGCATAAAGTTGCCCATTAGGAAATGATAATAATTATTATATTTTTATCTCAGTTTATGTGGTGTTTTTTGAGATTATTCTGTTTTAAACTAAGTCATAAATGCATAAAGTTGAACCGTGGCTGGAGTAATCCTGGTCTTCTGCGATCTATGATAACTGCACTACTTAAAAAGTACCTCGGTTAAAATGCTTTTATCAAAGCTACTGCTTGGAATATTGGCTCAATAACAAATGTTTGAATCAGCCGAAGCTGAGAGATGTACTCCAGATAAAAGAAGCAAACAGATAGCATCAGCGCAAAGTCACCTGAAACTAAAACCTCAACGAGGAAAGCTGAACTGAAGGACAACAACACAATAGTTTAGTCTGTTGATTTGTGTCCTGAAACACAGAGGTCATGCGATGGTTAAAATGCTCCATAAACAATTCGCCACAACTAAAAAAACAAAGCAGGAGGACTTCGTGGCTGCAGTTTTTTTTTTGTATTTTCGAGAAAGTACACATCATATGAATGACAGTGCCAGAGTAAATAGATTGACACGAGATCAGTCTTGTTGTCGTTCAAATTCTGGTTAGAAAGAAATTAAAAAGAATGACTTTACCAACTGAAAGAGAATATTTTTTTAATGTTCAGCCTAAAACAATAACGGAATATGTTATTATTTAGGGTGATTTACGAGCTATCTTAGTTCCATGTTCGTCGACGGTTTCTCCCTTCACTTTATGGCCACCTTCAATTGGACAAGCCAGAATGAATGCGGTACAACACCATTTTGATTACACTTAAGTCTCTTGAATTTACATTGGAAATTAGTTAACTATACTATAGGACATGGCTCGAGGATTTACATGCCTATAGCGGCTTCAGCTATCACTTTACTCCTCCGTGCCCTTTGCTGATCCGAAGAACTTAACCTTTGGAGGCAAAGACAACACAAGCGGCCACAGAACTAAGAACGACTACAACTAGCAACCCGATCTAATTAAGCTCACAGACACGTTTTTTTCTTCTGAAGTTCACAGAAAACAACGATGGAAACCTGTTTATTTAGTAGAAGCTTTTTCCACCAAAGGAAAAATAACTTCTGTTATATCCCAGGACACACACGGTTCACAGTATGATCTTTAACTCAGCGTCCAATCGCCTTTATATAGCTAGCTAGATGTAGTTAATTTTGACGAGTTTTTAGACCTATAACGCGTCTGTACAACCTGTAACGCGCATGACATCCCAGCCGATACAACACACCCCACCTCCAGTATCAACTCCAGCTAAATGTCTCTATTTCCAGAGATCCAAGAATTGCAATACCATACTATCTGTTCTCTACAGTCAGAAGAACGCGGGGTAAGTCCTTGCAGTAGTTTTAACATGCCTCAATTATCGTGCTGAGGCGGCGAAGCAAATACTTTGACGACAAGTTGAAATACTACGAGCCAAAATCGACAGACCTCTCAACGTTGACTATTTATAGCGTTGTATTTCCGAAGATTAACCTATCGTTTGGTGAACAGTTTTCATCCAAATAGTTTGAAAACAATCAGGCGCTTCGTAAAGCTAACATAAACTAATCAACTTGCAAGTCTTAGCATAATATTGAGGTATTCTAAACTGAGCCCTGACCTCGGTTCATCTTCTTAAATTGCATCTGAGAGATAGCAACACGGACCTGTGCAAGTGACGGTACAGTAGTGTTCTCAAAAGCCTCGTGCAAAAAGAACGAACACCTAAATAGCTGCGAAAATAATGCTAGATAATGGTGTTTCGATATTTTCCTTGAGCTACATAACCACGAATTTCTATAGCGCAGGAATGTTTTCCGAAAAAAGTACTGGAGTCGTATTGTTTTCCGGCGCTACTGTATGCACGATAAGAGCTCACATGCGTTAGAAAATATTATTATAAAACAACAAAACTTCTGTGCTACTTAAAGTGTTATTCCTTGCCTATGTTTACAATTCTGAGTTCCTAGATTCAAGGATTCCTATCGGAAGGTACACTAGCTATGCTGAAGAAGTTTAACAGCTTTCATCTCAGACGAGGAGAAATGAGTATCTAATGAGGGTGCCCCAGCTCGAAGAAGCCTATTGTAAATCCATTACCTTTTTGTGTTAAGACAATTTTTTTTAAATCCATACCTGCGAACATGTTATGGATTTCAGCAGAAATATCTAACAGATTGGTTATCCAACAGTACACGTCTTCGTAAAATATTTTCCTAGATTGACAAAGCCTTTCCCAGCTGCTTTCCTCCATTTGTTCATCAGACGTGATCGAAGGATCGTCCCGGCTTTATGCCCACTTTAAAAAACGGAGTAAAACTATATACTCTCGCTTGTTTTAAGTCGAAACGATAAAACCGTGCTTACAAAACCGTTCAAGGACAAAAGATTACAGATTCCCGTAATCAATAGAGCTGTGAATATGTTTACCAAACAGAGTTACCCCCACGAAAGGATTAGCAAACTCACCACAACAAATTTTGAAATTACCTTTTGTCGTTTATTCCGTTCGTTCGTCGCAGCGATGCACGACAAAGCGATTCGGATGGTGCACAATTTCAGACGGTACTAAGTTGAAATCAAAGAATCACTCTCCAAGTTACATGCAGCACAAATGTGAAATAGTTGAAGGAAACAAAGCGAGGTAACGCGGTGTTTTAGGTATGTTAAATTTGTTTTTCTTCAGCCATGCCGTCTCGCGCGAATTCAATTTCTGACAGACGTTTACCGACATTTTGGACAGGTTCCCTTTTGAGGGGATCATCCAGCGCGCTATCAAATGTCCGCGTGATTCATTGATGGTTGCGATAGACATGCAGCACTTCAGATGGGATAAGAAAACCGAGAAATACCGAGCAAATGTGTGAAAATGTAAAGAAACAAAAGTACTCCTGCACAGTTGGCCATAAATTATTTCTTCTAAACCCGATAAGTAGACACGGGGCTTCAGTGACAAAAAATGAGACGCCCTCCCAAACCTGGTCGAAAGCCGGCCAACGTAAAGAGTTCATCCAAATTTAAAACGTCTAAAACTAACATATGAGGCCTCTTTTGTCCAGAGACTGAAGTTAAAATGGAGGTCCTATTTTTCGGCGTGATCGCCTGACCACATGTTTGTCTTCAACCTTAGGTAAATAGTGTGAAACTTGCTTGATGTTCGTTTTTCATTTCCTTCGGTTTCTCCAACGGCCTTTTTGAACTCATTGCCCCCTATTTATCTTCTCCGTGTTCAGCCGGTTTATTTTCACGTTAGATAGACTTTATGTTGGTTTAAGCCATCTAAAATTCAAATGTCACAACATAGGAGTTTGATCCTTTTCGGCACGGATGGTCCATTTGCACAATACGGCGACGTCTTGTGACTCGCTGGTCAAGGCATCTAATGAATCATTCTTTTCATGGCGAAGCGCCTGAGGGCTTATGTTATCGAAAATTCGGACCTTCGAAAATCCAATGACTGGATTTTGAATTTAGTCTTTAATGTAATAGTAGTTTGTTGTATTCTTTCTTTAAATCTAGGTCACGCTATAAACTTTTCTGGAGAACATGCAAACGAATAAATCTGAATATACAAGGCAGATTAACAGCGTGACTGAAACTATAAGAGGTTTTCATTTCGCGTGTAGCAAAAAGAAATTCGGCATATTGCTGGAAAAGTTTGCAAAAAGTACCGAAACAATCTCGACCTAAATTATTTTAGCGTTCTATCTGTTGATTTAAATTGGTCTTCAAAGCTTTTCAAAAGCAAACCGAGGTTAGCTTCGCTATAAGTCGAACCAGCGGCTTGTGAGTACCAATAAAGTAGATGATGGCCGGTTTAACTGAGTGTTGTTGGCATAAAAAAGTAGACATTAAAGACAGGTATTTCGGCAGACAAAAGGATACATGTCTTTGATCGTTGGTAAAGTAATTGATCAAACCAGTTTATTCGTATTAGCTTGAATGATGTTCAGCTCAATAGTAGACCCTATGTACTTTGCTAACTATGAATAATCGATTACCATGACTCTTTAGAGATGACTTTTTTAAATGATGACACATTGGAAGAGCTCTTACACTTAGGCTCCAGAGTAAGCTATTGTACGAAATTTTCATCAGCGAGAAACACTTTTTATTAGTTACAAATCTTTGCGTTTAAGAATGGAAACAAAGCTTGTTTGCGAATGTAAAGTCCACGGCTAGCTGAATCAGCAGAGTTAATTAGTAAAGAGCTTAAAAAGTTGATGTAGCTCAGCAGAAGTGAAAGTAAATCTATTTTCTTTTATTAAGGATAGCTACTCGCTAGGAGTCATTTTCTTTTGTAGAAGTTTCCTGCTAAAAAGTAATGAATTTTAAAGAGCAAATACTTGAATCGTTGGAGTTTATTTTTTGCTTTTCTGATTATAGAAACTGATTTTTTGTTTTGTATGTACTCCATGTTTCCTCGGATATCAACTCTTCAATGTTCTTCAGCCATCCCGGCGGTAGTATTTTGTTCCATATCCAAACCGCAAGCTCCAGATTTTGTAGTGCCACAGTTTCAGTTATCAGTGTAGCCATCTTTTTCATAATAGCTGTGATCCTCCCAAAAAAACATAGTACTTCAGTTCAGGGGAATTAAATTACCAATTTTTGACCTGGGTAAATTATACCATCATCACAATAATTTCTTCTAACTTCAGGCTAAGCTTGCGAAAAAGAAAACAGAGCCAAAAACTTCAACTTGTCAGTTAGACAAGAGATTTATTGATTGAAAATATAAAAGGAACATTTTTAGCACTGTAGACTAGACGACTCTGCATCTCTTTTGGAAGCATTTTGTGCGAGAACTTCAACTCCTACTGGCAGTAGTTGCGAGAAGCATTACCATTTCAACATTCCAAGTCCGGAATAGGAAGAGAAATACCTCCCGGGTTTAAAAAAGGAAATAAACACAACGAAAAAAACGCCCGAGGTGTAACTACAACAAACAGAAGAGCCGAGCGCTGCGACCCAATGTGATACAAAGAGAAGAATAATGTCTCCACTTTGGCGCGCTCGTACTTCAAGCTCGCATACAAATGTTCATTTCGGATGAGAGGAAGAATTAGCAAAGCCGCGTGCTAAACGCATTGAATCAAGTGGACGCTGTCTAAAACATTTCGATGTGATATATGAGGTGTACCACACAAATTCGAGTTCTTCGGGAAATTGTCCATGTGTTGATTGAAATAACCCGTTGCCTCAGAAAATCCACAGCTTCTTCGGTCGCTTTTCTCAAATCCTTCGCAAGTCTACCCTCCAGTTGTATGAGATATTCGGGTTTAATGAAGCCTAGCGAAGAACGAAGGCTACTTTTGGTAAAGCCTTCTCAAGTGCTATTATCTTTAGCAACGTAAAAATGTGCAGATCGTGTGAAGGTAACAGTGAATCGAACACCCATGCCTGTAATTTGAAACCACCAAGTTTTCAAGCCGAAGCGTCTGCATGTCTCACTCGAGGACTCATGTGCTCTCGGTTCGAGATATCAGCTTTCTGAAAGGAACGCGTCAGCTACCTTGAAGCTTTGAAAAATACGACAGAATTAAAGTAGGGACATTATCCCCCACATTATTCGAAATTAGAGGGCTTGAAGCAGTAACCGGGTTCCATGTGCTGATCGAGTCACCTGGCTCCATACCAAAGTTTCTGGTAAGTGCGATGTTATACGGGGAGCTTTTATTCCTGCTCTTTTAGTTTCTGACAGGCGTTAAGTCGTCTTTCGAGCCTGTTTATTCCTTCTAGCTACACATTGAAGCTGAGTACTTGACTATGAATCGACGGGTAAAAGACGAGAGCGCTAGAGATCGTGATGTTTGCGTATTAGGGTTTTCGCACAGGGGAAGCAACAGTGGAAGCAACACCAGTCACAAGACTGTTGTACTTCCTTGCTCCAATACAGTCCTTCTGGACTTATTATACTAACATTTCTTTAAACAAACTCATATTTACCATTTCCATATTGTAAGCTTTTCGAGATTTCTTATAACTTGAACTCGAATAGACCTAAACATCACCTGTAAAGCAAGTTCTATACAGTCAGGAATGAAATCCATGTAAATTTCTAGTTTCAACTTGTAGCACATGTAAGTAACATGGGACTGAATATTATTCTGTCATGTTTTTGTTGTTTCACTCTTATCTTTGACTAAACAAAGGGATTTAATACTGTATATCTCTGATCAGTTTTGCCATTTTGTACCCTAAAAGAGAGCTTGCTTATGGTCATAAATTCTGATGAGTATTTACAAAATTATGATCTGTATGAATATTTGTTGAGCTCCCGCCAAAGTAAGACTGCTTGTAAATTGTGTACGGCGAGTCAGTGACACTTCCTCAGCGTTTTATACTCAGAAATTGGCTCTAGTCGAGGAGGGTAAAAAAAAGCACAGTATCTGACAAATCTGTGTTGAAAGTTTGAAGCAACTGAAGAGGCTCATGCACTAGAATAGCCGACTTTGCAGCTGAACTCAACTGACCCCCAATTGGTGACCATTAGAAATTAATATCCATGACCTATTGACTACCTCCTAAGATTATGCCTCCAAAGGACTGAAAAATCATCAAAAGTACAGCCCGTTATTGTTAGGACCATTAAATCTCCACATGGTCTTTAGGCTCAGTAATATTTTGGTAATAAAATGTGGCAACGTAGAATGTTGAACAGACTCTGACTCACCCACAATAATCAAATGAAAACTGTGCTCACTTTTTATCCTCTTGAAAATCCTCCGACTATTGTAGCTCGCAGTGCTCCCCATACGACCATAGCTATTCCCAATTTGTCTTTTCTCGAACGCCCTAGGACTTTGAAATCCTCTGACAGCTACGTAGCTATATAAATGTGGCTCTTCTCTGATATAATATGATACCTTTTGTAAAGGAGCCAGGCTATAATATAGCGAAGAGCTTACATACAAAAGCCCGAAAGTGACTGGCGGCTTTGACACTCGGTCGTGTCTGTAATGACATATTTTTATTGTAAGATCTCTAGAGTGACTTCACTTTATTATTTTACACAGAAGTTTGAAGGCTTCTCGAGTGTGTGTCGGTGTCATTCGAGTAAAACTAACCAAACAGACAATATGTTGAGGTCTTGGTAATCTGTCTATCAAGCCCCTCTCACCTCAAATTCATTCAAATCTTTCGTCTCAGTACACAAATCTTAAAAATATTTTCTTATTATGGTTAATTTAGCAACTAAGTCAGCTCCTTTTCTTGGGCGTTTTCCAGTTTTACGCTTTTTATCTTCAATTTGATTCATTAGGTGAAAACTGACTTGATCCTCTTAGGAGAAAGGCAGTCCAGCCAGTTCTCCATCTTCTCTTGTTCTCCTACTTTATCGTGAAGTGGGATTTTTTTTCTCACGTTCTTCTGTGAATATAAAAGTTAACTTTTTACTCTCAGCAGTAAAACCACTAGCTACTGCTTGAATGCATATTGTTTAGTTGAATGCAAAAAGATGAAAATACCCTTTCATTGGTTCGGCTTTTATTGTATTTACAAATGAATAGCTTCAGTTTTCCATGTGTAAAAGGTTAAAACCGAAAGAGGAACTTCACCGGTTTCCTTAAGCTTTCCTTTCAGTGATCTCCATTCAATACAATATTACCCTAACTTCCACATGTATAATTCTACTTGACCTCCCCCCATAAAACAAAGCAGAAAGGAAAATGAATTAGTCTAGCTTTTATTCCATACATTTTTGTGGGCTACATAACCGAGAGTAATAATACTGTTTTAGTGTGACTGTGAACACCAACTGTGTGAATCTCAAACTTAAAACTGCTCCTTTTTTCCACCAAGTCTTAATTTATTTACGTGGCGATGGGTATTTAGACTTTAATTGATGGCGTTGTGGTTGCGGTTTTGTTCAAGTCAGAAAGCCCAGGTCCCCTGAAGAACCACGCTTTGAATACTCAGAGAAATATCCAGTAATTGTGTTGTGCTGTCGAAGATATTTTACCTTTAATGGTTTTTAAATTACTTGCATGTGGTTAATGAGAACGTTGGTCGACTGTGATAGCCATAAAGACCTCATTAGAGTTGGCAGCTTCGCTGAAAGTTACCTCTAAAACCGACAGTTTTTGACTGAATGCTGAAATGTTTCGCTTGTATCTGACAATCTCTTTTCGGGGTTCACGTTCAGCACCTCTTAGGACGTAGCACGCTGCTGATAGATTGTAGGCACTAATCGAGTTTCATATCTATTTATTTTGAAATATGAAGAGGAGAACCTGGACGAATATTTTCCCCAGATAAATGACCTTCTCAAAAACGCGTCATGTGTCGTAAATTTCTTGTGGCTGTGATCGCTCGCGCCATCTTAAAATAATTTACGGGTCGAAGTGCGAATTTTTTTACTCGAATAATTTTCCTTATCCCTTCTGGGTTTGGACCACCTGGTGATACCGCTCTTATTAAATCTACGCAGTCATTTTCACTGCATTCTTATTCTACGAATGAATCCGGGTGATAAACTCCAACCAAGATGTGCGCTGCTACAAAAGCTGCTATCGCAAAACCTCTTGGCTTGCTCGAAGTCGAACGCTTGACGTGACGCCTTCTAACTCCAAACAAAGTGTCCGGTTTCAACGAGCAGTTGGTTTGCGCGTGGCTGATGCATTGTGGAACTCTAAGTACAAGCGAGCAAACGACTCGGTTGTACGTAAACCACTTGATTCTTCTGAAGTGTTTGTGATAATTCCACTGTCATTGCATCCCTTTGTAAGCCTGTGGTAGGCAATTTGGGAGAACACTGATAATAGTTTTCGAAAACAGACACGGACAAAAGGAGACAGAAACGTAAACAGCGATTGGCATGCTGTTGTTTCTGTGTCTGAGCACGGAACTTGAAACCGAGAAGGCGATTGTTTTGATTTGGTATTCTCTTCGCGCGTGCCTCCTTCTATTCGACGGCAACCGATTTTGTATTCGCGCCGGTGACAGGAAAGATCTTAGCTAGTTCTGACAAGTGTAGCGTTTAGTGAGGTTTCAAACATGTTGTGAGCTCGACGTGTTGTTTTTACCCGAGTGTCGCACATCCCCGCCCTAACTGTCAGGTTTTGACAAAAGCCGTCTATCCAAATAGACAGGGAAATTGATAAGGAAATACGAGCCATCAAAATTGCTTTCATTCTACGACAAACTCAATAACATATAGCGGGCCTTAGAATAATAGAACAAGAATTTTCTCATGCACACTTTGACTCAAATTTAAAGACTCATTACAGTTTTTTGTGTCAGCTGCGTTTGTGCTCTTAACGCGGTTATTGAAGCTCATTTTTGTTGTGTTCAGAAGCCTCAGCGAAGTGGAAACATTACAAAACCAATTAACAGCAGGTGTTAGAAAGCTGTCAATCAAACACCACAATGGGTTGTTTTGCATTGCTGCCCAATGCATCGAGACTTTTACAAATCGTATTGTGTCCTAATTAAAAGGGGGTGTGAAAATAATTATTTCTATGCACGAGAAAGTGCGGCTGCAAATAAGACATGGCATCTCTCGATATTATATGCCCGTCCTGGTATAGCTTTCACTAAATAATTTTAAAATTGATCTAGATTACTTCGTTGTCAGTTTTCAAAAGATTGACACGCCCCAAAAGACTGTGTAAAGGACCATTATGGATTTGACAATGGGGATTGAAATGTTTAGACACATTATTTAGGTTGGCTAGTTTCTCGCCATCTGATTGGCTGCCTTGAATAATTGGTTCCACCACGTATTATTGAAAAGTGGTTGTGTTTTATGGAAATACGTAGGAGAGTTAACGGGCGCACTCGCCAGCACATCCAACGTATTTCCTCTGTTATAGGTATTGGTAGTCAGATAGTTAGTGTTAAAACTCTGTTATTAGTTATAATTACCCCAGGAAATCTTTTAAGTCATCCAAGGAAGCTTCGTAAAGCAATTTTGCTTGCGGCATTTTATGTTAGGATATGTGATCAAAAGCGAGACTCTCCATAGCGTGACATGACAAGGGCTATGGAAATTTGGAATGATGATTGACAAAAGCTGTGGGCAAAAGCCACGAGACAGGCTTGACAATTCGTTACGGGTTGTGTTGACGGGGTACACATCTTTCTTCTGCAAGTTGACGTGTTGTAAGTTTAGAAAGCTATCCAACTGTGTTAGCCCTAAACTGGCTGTCAAAATTTCGGATTAAACATTGAGTGTAATTTTTCGATAACAGCCTTACACTGGGAGATTAGAGTTGAGCGCGGCCGAGCTCAAGCGTATGGCCATACAGCGGGTCAGTAAAAAGACCTCGACTTCCTCTCGGAGAAGGCTAGTGCCGTGCGTGTGCAAATGATTTCTGTGATCCAATGCCATCACCCTTTGCAACAGTTGTAGCATTTTCGCATTGTCTTCATTTCCCAGCTGATGGGATGATTTCATTTTGTAGCCGCCGTATGATGAAGTGGGAGCCTATACGATGGAGGGCACGGCAGTTATGTACGATCACAACAGAGGTTCTGCTCTGCAGCAACATATGAATCACTCCAGCGTCACTTCGGCGTACCACCACCCGCCTACCGCTGTAACATCGGTGATGAGCACAGTTTCAGATATTCATAAGAGAGATAAGGAAGTATTATATGGGTATGTGACTAGCTTTTAATTTGCTTGTTATGCTTACAAATCACTCTCCCGCCGACTCGTAACTTCCTTCGTGAATTACGCTCGATAAACATCAACTGAGCAGTTGGCTGCGCTTGGCGAACACAGAGTAATAATATCGACTGCGTGAATTCCGTGTTCTCAGGCTTGTTGCTTGGATCTGCTAATTTGTAAATCAACCGAGGTGCAAATAGCAGTTCTTAATGTAACAGATATGTGCTTTGGGCCTATTCAATGAAATGAGAGTAAATTAGAAGGTTATTCATCAGTGATTATTACTTCCACAGGCACCCCTTGTTTCCACTTCTCGCTCTGATCTTCGAGAAATGCGAGCTAGCGACTTGTACACCAAGAGAACCGGGTGCCATAGGAGGCGATGTGTGCTCCTCAGCCAGTTTTAACGAGGACATCCAGGCTTTTGCGAAACAGGTACACCATACAGTGTGTTTATATTGATGAATTGTTACTGATTATTGAGCGCTAGAGTCAGTCAGCTTGTGAATATATGCAAGTCTGACATAATCCTAAAGGACTGTGAATGAACCTGAAATAATTGTTTCCAAAACATGGCACACTAGTGACTAACCTCTTGTCCTAATTATCTTGTTTGGTTTCAGTTCAAAAGTGATAAGGCAATCTTTTCTTCCAACCACGAAGTTGATAGTTTGGTAGGTATTGTTTTAGTTTTGAAACCATAAGCTATCATTGTATATGTGAATGTGTTAAAATATTAATACGAACCCGGTTGATTGAATTTATAAATAACACCAAAATATTGCCACATGCTTTGCGCCTTTTATACGTTGCTCTGAACGTGCTGGGAAGCCAGTTATTCCGTCGGTACTTAATATTATGAAGACGTCCAATGAATTTGTGCCAAGTTCTAAACAAAATTATTGTTCTCCCTTGGGTTCTAGATGATTCAAGCCATCCAAGTCCTTAGATTTCACTTACTGGAACTAGAAAAGGTTGGTATCAAAATAAGTGAAAAATTTGATTCATGTTTAGGGTCATTAGAAGTGTTAGCCGGACTGAGGCAGGATCGCCACTCACCACATAGCGAGTTGAACGTACCGTTGGAGCTGGAAATGTGTAAAAGCTTGGTTCCTGTATTGGTGTCAGGGCACTTTGGTGTGTGTAATTAGGCAAAATTTTCCAGACGTTTTCAGACGATAATTTGCATAATGCATAAATTACGCTTATCTTTAGATAGAAATTTAATCTCCCCTTGTCAGTTACCTTTATTCGTTGGATTTCTCAGGTATTTCTATGCGTTAATACAACAGTTAAGTTTAGATTGAGGGGTCGTCTCACGCGAAAATTTACTTAATTTGACTCTGTATTCTTTCGTCCTTTTAGGTGCACGAACTGTGTGATAATTTTTGTAAGCGCTACATCACTTGCTTGAAGGGTAAAATGCCCATAGACCTGGTTATGGACGAAAAGGAAAACGGTGGTAAAAGTAAAAGCGACAGTGACCTCCAAGCAGATTCACCATCGGACGACCTACAGGTATGGGAAAAAGCGTTCCCAGTTTTGACCTGAATGCCACGCTGCGTTTAAATCGTACAATCTTACCTTAGGAAGAAACGCCACTTTCAGAGGTGTAAATGTCTTTCATAACATCAAATTATCATCTAAGTGGTTGAAAGGCTATTAAGCTAGTGATACTACATCCATAAGTTGTAAGCCAGGAAGGTTTCAGAGCGCATAAAGTCGTTTAAGATCGATCAAAACCATATTTATGTTACATCCCGTGGTGATGTTTTGCAAACTCACATTGTTTAACGAGCTGGGGCTCTTTCTCCCAGGGCTATAGGATTGTTGAATGCATAAGCCGACAGAAGAGTCACACTTAGACCGTCAATGCGACACTTTATACCGTTGTATTTTGTCAAATTTTATTGCCATTTAGACAGTTCTTTCGCGGGAGTGACGTGTTGAAAAAAACCTCTCGGCTCTAGAACTCGAGCATTTATCTAAGATCAAATTCGCACCTCTTCTCCGGCTCAAAGTGGACAAGACTCCTTACAACCCATTGAGTTGGTTGTCTTCGCTGTGGTCAACTGAAAAGACGTCGTCTGTGCGCGCGAAAATAAGCAGAGCGTCACTGGTTCACTTTGATCTCCTGTGATCGGAGTCAACGGTCGCCGGGACGTTTTTTAAGGGAAATGTAAATTCGGTTGTAAGTTGGGATTTTTGGCAATTAGTGTGCCTTGTCGCTAGACAGCATGTCTCCCACCCCTGTACAATCATTGCTGACAAAAAAATTAGGTTATATGTCGATTTTTTCACCAAAGCTTTACTCTTCCTATTCATATGCTGTCAGAGTTGTGAAAGGATTTCAATTGTTAGCGAGTGTTGGTTTGATAACACGCTTGCTTCACGCGATTAGTCATTGATGATTAACATTATTTTTTAATCATAGCAATCCGGTTCCCAATCGTGGCAACCAAGTCTATCGCTGGAAACCCAAAATTCGGGCCAAAATTCGCAGCCCTCCTCTCAAACCCCGACAGACCCCGGAGGTGATTGTCCTGTTACCCCGGAAGGTAGGACTTGGATGATGTCTATGCTTTATTAAAAGCGACAGCTCGATCACTTCTTTATTAAATTGTTTCCGTATTCGATGTCTTTTTAATAATGTCTTCAATAATACATCACCAGAGAAGACTTTATCTGTGGTACTGTTTTATCAACTTTTATTATGCTAAATGCCTGAGCCCTTCCTTTTGTAGTAATCCACCTCGGCAATTATATAAAGAGTTTGCCCGAATAGTGAAATTATTGGTCCAAAGGTTGAATTTATTCTTGGGGGCTTTTATTGAGTTGAAAGCTCGTCGTCTGTGTTGACACAGCTGCACAAAGGCCTCTTTTCTTTCCGTAATTAAAAAGAATATCATTTTACGCGTTTGGCGACACGTTCGAAAAGTCATATGCAAATTCTTCGCTTGTTGCCCCAATTTGAAGGCTTGTACTCATTAGGTGTCAGTACAGAGAGAAAGAAAAAGTCCTGTCAGTTTGTTTCCTCCTCAGAGTCTGTGGCTTTGTTTTATGGAGACAAATAGTTACGCTTCTGGAATGGCGCGCTGTTCGGCTGGTGGCTCATCGCGTGTTGCTTTCGCCAGTTAGTGCTTGCTTGCGAATGAACCTGTCTATTTCATACGGTGACACGAGGTAACATGAGCAAACACGGTTAACTGTTCACGAAAAGTTACAATTAGCGCCCGTACGAACGATTTCGAAGCTACACAACCACAAGCAGCTCGGTATTTTAAGACGAAACAAAAGGAAATTGCATTTACTGAACTTGTTTTGACAGAAGGAGGTTGATGAAATTAACAGAAACCAACAGATGTGCCAGTTTCGTTTACAGATTTGTCAAAGTAATGAGTCACAATCAATCCCAGGCTTGCATGCTACAATGTTTACCAAAGGAGGATTTCCTTATTCTCTGCGAGCTCTTCAAATTTCCATAAGGTGTTTCCTATTTTCTCGATGATGCACGAGCCATATGGTCCCTCAAATGTCCCTGTCACACACATCTTAGGTAATTAAGCAGGGGGAGGGTCCGCGATTTAAGCGAGTCTGATATGAGACGGATCGTGATTCCCTTTATAGTTTTAATGCAGAGAGATTTCATAGATCCATTTAAGTCAGAAAATATGTGTATTTTACAATATTGAAGCTGATAATAGCCTGCCTTGGGCTAAGTGCGTGTGTACCGTTCCATTCTCTCTTTGCTTTCCCATTTGACAGTTATCCGTGATCTTTGATATATCTGACAAGGTAGCCTCTTGCAATTTCCTCTCGTAATTTCCTGAAGTACTGTCAGCGAATAATTCATTATGCGTTCATTGTCACTTATAACTACAATCACTAAGGAAGTTGTACAATTCTTCGAATGGCCTACATGAGTGGCGCATCACTCCAGAATACGCTTCGGGAATTCATTATTTTCATATCCCCACAAGTGCGATCCTCCAAAACTTGAAAATCTCCCTTGTTCCACAACGGGGCAACTCTTATCCTCAAGTATCCCAGCCTTTATTTTGTCATCTTGAATATACGACCATGCCTCTTGGAGATGAAACTCGCGGGCTCGGTTTCTCCTGTCAGGAGCGTGTAACAGGTGAAGAAGTAATCTGACTTGTTGTAACTAGAAGCTGTTGTGGACACTTAAGTGAACCTGAAAAGGTTTGTCAAGTTCCAAGTGTTAGGCGTGACAACTTTCAAGCACCATCTAGCTATAAAATTTTGCCCTAAACCAACCGCGCTCGAGCTTGCAGAGTTCTTTTCCTTTCTTATCGTCATGTTTTTGTGAGTAAATTAATCAAGCGTAGATTCGTGGGCAGTTTTAATGTTATCATGTCATCTTAGACTGGGTAAATGATTTTCGCGTTTCTAGTTTCACACGGCGTAGATGGATTTCCCTCTCAAAGTTGAGATCATTTTTTCTAGCCCGATAAGAGTGTGGCCACCTTTCTAACTTTATCAGTGTTTAGGAAATGGAAAGAGGGATTGAAGATAGTATCGTTCGCTGAGGAAATAACTGTGGTCTGGGAAATATGGCTTATCTTCCATGTGACACCTTCATCAAGTCAGTGCTCCAGTGTTGTTGAGATCATGACTGCTTAGTGTTACTTAAAACACTTGGAACAACTTGTAGTCATATCATTATTACTAGAGCTATTCTAGTTATAGCTTATTATTACTGCAATATGGAGCTAAATGCTAGCTGACTGGAGTGTTAGATACTTTGCCCTTTTGTCTATAGAAGCTTCACATATTGCTACCGAAAGTTTCTTCGGCCTTGTCAGAATTTTATTCATGGACAGCTGTTTGCGTCTTCATTTTTATAAAACTGCTATCCATTTGTTTTTCAAAAAGCTGTTCGCGTTTGTGTATTTTGCATTTTGAGAGAAATACTATTTGCTTTTGTCATGGTAGTGCTGTCAGAGGTATATTTGTTTTTCTATGCTCTTACCAAAATTAATATAAAGGTTCCAAAAAGCTAAGATATTGGATCAGGCATCATTTACACTTAATTCTGACACCAAGTAAAGCAATGCTTTTAACTCATCTATAGCGTAAAGAAAGAACTGTACATTTTAAGTGGGATTTAAGGATGACTTTTATCTTTCCAGTTTAATTATAGAAAGTGTCATTTTTACTGAGTTTATTTAAGACCTGTCACTCACGTCTCGTATCGCCCGAATTAATCAAGAACGCAGCGTTAGGTGGTACGTTGCTCTGTGTTGCAAGCCAGAAAGTCGGAGTCGAGGTTGCTAATTTCACCCGGTGCTCGCTAATGATTCCAGGTGCGAAGGCATTACAGGTTGTCTCCTTTAGAAGTGTCATTAACATAACCTAGGCTAATTGGTATACTGACAGGCATGCCAGTATAACACTACTACAGAAAGCAATCCTTGGAAAAATCTACTTCACGGTGACATGATACACATCAAAAAGCGAGTGACCAGCCCTTTCAATGTTATAGGGCACCTCAATGGTAAAAGATGTTGAAATTTGCCATTGGCAGTCAAAGATAAGCTGACATATTACTATTAGCGTTAGCGTTCTACCCTCAAGTCGAAGGAGTACTCGTTGACTTTCAACGTTCGAGTGAAAAATGCTTGTTGAATAATACTAACTGGTTGTAACTCTGCAATCTTGCGATGAAACGAGAACGGTCACCGCCTTGACGAACAAATTCTTGGTACTCTGTGACGTGTCATAGGTTTTCAATTTTCCAGGTTAAAACGCCTAAAGTGTGATAATTCAAACTAATACCTTGATTAGGACATTGTATACTGGTGATTTTTAATCTGTAAAATGTCTACTTCCGAACACTTTTGAAATAGTGGTCAGGATTTTCTGATATCAGTTAGTACTTGAACTGACCCTTGGATTTATGACATTACAGGACAGTCACTCAACGCCTCTATCGGATCGGACGATGGAGGGAGCGAAACTGCCGATGACGAACATGGAGGAAAGAAAAGCCAGAAGAAAAGAGGTATCTTCCCGAAAGCAGCCACGAATATCATGAAAGCATGGCTGTTCCAACATTTGACGGTAAGAATAAATTCCTCGTTTCAAAATCCCAGTCAAGTCGAGCTTGTCTTATTCAAACATTATCTAAGTTTTGAAAACCTTGGAGCAGCTTTACGTTATTAAACCAAAGGCGATGCAGGTTTTATTCATATTTTTTTATGAGTTTTAACTCAATGGATAAAGGTAAGTTCCCACTGGGTAACCGACTCAGACATTTACAGATAGAAAATGTAAACTATAACTAACAGGCGGTGGTTTAGACATGGATACTAGGATTTTAAATATTTCTTATAAAAAAGAGATCACTTTTATTGAGAATATTGAAGTAAGAAATGTACGTAGGAATAACATGGCTTGCTCCTGTTTTTGAACTGGTACTTTCAACTGAATTTTCTAAGTTACGGGACGAGTGGTCCATCACGAATCTTATTTTGCATAAGCTTAGCCTGAAATCTCTATAATATCCGGTCTTTAAAGCTTTACCACCATAACAATGTAGTTTTCTTTTCTACCTGGCAGAAAGAAATATATATTTTTTTATTTCTGAGAGGAATGCAAAAAGCTAGACATGTGCAGTGGAAGTGAACCTAGAAATCTTGCATGTTTTTTTTTCGAAGCCAGACTGAAAAAAAATCCACCGATTGTAAGCGGTGAGAAAGCATAATCAGGACGTGAAAATCCTTTTTAAGTTCCTGCAAAATGCTTTGAAGAATAAAGACCAGCAAATTCATTGTTGGAGGAACGTCCTTTATGCTCTGTGCTTTGCATGTGTTTCTCCTCCGTAATGACCGGTTAGAAAATCGTTAGACAAAGTCTATTTGCTCAAAGCTTTAGAAGTGGCGCGTTTTAGATATTCGCCCTGAGCTGTGGAAATGGTATCTGCACAGGAAGGGGAAGATATTTAAGCTTCATGAAAGAATCAAGTAGTGATTGTCGATTCTAAAAGTCACTTAAAGCAACTTAAGTGTCGTGCAAGAAGAATAAAAGGCCAGTTGCAATTAACGGAAAGTCAACTTGATGATTTGGATTATTGGAAAGGAGCACGAAATCCAAGCGTGCAAAGTGTCGGACTACCACGATGTGGAAAATATATTTATTTCTCATTCATGCAGTCTGAGTTTTATGTTTTGATTCTTTTTATTCCGTTGTAAGAAGTTTGTTTTTTCGATTCGCGGGAGGTAAAGGCTTCAAGGAATAATGCTTTAGTTTGTTTGTGCATACCAGTAAACAACATGTTCACAAACGAGTCTTTCAGTCTTTGTCTACAATTCATGAAAAAGATGCCTTCAAACATCATGTACCTGTCATTTAATCAAGTGTAATAAATGCCTTCCTTTTGTTTCTTGTCATAAAGTCCGGACACTGAAAAGTTTCCGAAAAACTAGCCTGTTTTTTTGATGGTCGATGGGGCGTTCTCTCCTGGGGCAACCGTCGTGATTTATGAAAACATTTTCTGTGGCTCGTTTTGTCTAAGAGCTCAAGCAGTGATAGAAGACACGAACGCAATTGCTCAATTGAATTCTTCTTTTTACTGCTGTTATTTTGTCTGTTTAGTTACTGGTGCCTGTTGAGCACACCTCTATTCTCGACTTATTTTTATAAAGGCCATGCTCTTCTTTCACAATGACATTTTCAAAACACACTGTTATCATAAGATTAATTTTTCATTTACCTAATAGAGGCGCTGTTCTCCCTAAGATACACAGAATCTTACTCTAAACAAAGGAACCCTAACTTTCAACCACCAGAAATACCTCCAGTTGGAGTTGGAAGCTTATGCTCTTGCGCTTCTGCGAAGTGCAGGCACTTCTAGCTGATAACTGTGACAGATTGGATGTCTTCTCGAGAACAAGTGCATTGTTGTCACTTTTAAGAGGAATTATGTTGAAGAGTTTCCTCACCAAACTTAATCTTCTTAGAGTTAGTTTATATCCTCATAGTGGGAGACTTTTTCTTTATTCTTTAATGTGCACGGAATAAAGTTTGTTTCTTTGTATTGCCGTAGGAGTTATCAAACGGGTTTTAAATGGTCTGCGAATAGACAGCGTGCGTTGATTCATGAAGTAGAAAATACATTGATGGTGATTGTGTCGGGCTACTTGTCCTTTCTGAATCGCGTCTAAACAGCTCTTAGACTCAATGAAAGTGTCTTTGTAACGAGACAAGAGATGTTAGTACCAGCATTAAACGGCAAAAGCTGCTTTTGTTCTCACAGTTTAAGTTTCCTAAAGATACAGAATTAAAAACGTTTGTATCTTAAACCTCACGTTTGACTTGAATCGATTCTAACGTCCCAGATCAATTCTTTCCATATAAAAGTGAAATTGATAAAATCCCCCAGCGCCTTGATTTTCGTTCTCAACTTGGCATCAATGAAGCTCAGACTCAGCTTTATGTTTCTTACAACCCCATTATGCTAGTTTTAATCACAAATAAAAGAAAACTCCATATTCCTGCATAAAAAAAAAATGCACAAAACGTTCGTAGTCATAAAACGTTCAGTAGAAAATGATACTTGATGCCTAAGAAATAAGCTGGTATGTTCCCGAATCTCTGATAGGAAACTAAACCAAACGATTTTAAAGAAGTCATTTAAGTTGGCTTTCATTTCCATTGAAACACGTTTTCAAATCCTGTTTCTTTCCTTCGATGAGTATATAAGATCGAATTCTTATTTTTCCTCTTTTTTCCAAAGCACCCTTATCCGTCCGAGGAACAGAAGAGATCGCTGGCACAAGAAACTGGCTTGACAATTCTCCAAGTTAATAACTGGTAAGTTTCAGCTGTGAACAATTTCTAATGATTTTTAAACCTATAGATGTGCCATTAAGTGGATTCGAGCATGTACATATTTGGTTGTATGTTTTCGCTAATGCTACAACACTTATTTTTTGGCTCCACTAAATTGGAAGGGAAACCCTTTAACAAGGTGCTAATATTGAATTAAGAAATAACGAAACGAAGAACATTATTAAATCGTGTTTGTCGAATTTGGGAAATGGTTATTAATTTTGGACCACCTTCTTTTAATTTTAGAAACTGTCAAACCTTTTGAATAATAGATAAGTGTATTAGAAGGGACATGAATTTTAATTGTATGGAAGCTTAGTAATTTAGGAAAGAACCCTAAGGAAATCAACTAAGCTTTAAGCCGGAATAGGAAACGCTGATCTACCTAATATATGGATTTTGCTGCAATAAAATTAATTCAGTTTAAAAGGCATTATTTTAAGCGGAAATCGCGACTCTCTAAAGTCTTCTAACAGTTGAATTACGTGTTGTATTTACCGTGTTGGAATTTTTCCTTCAACTTAGAAACTCAAGACCAAAGTGAAAACAAAATCTTCATTTCCCTGCCATTTTCAGTGGAGACAACACGCACAATACAACGTGTTTTCTTATTGATTTTCATGTTCTCAAAAAGCTTTTCCATCCTTAGTTTATTGGTAAAACGAAATTAAGAAACTAGAGCCAATAAAAGAGTTGACAACATGTCCTTCAACTGTGATGTATAAACAGAAGGGCTAAACCAAAGTCTGCATTCCATTCTCATCGTCAACGTGTTTCTACACAGTCAAATGGAGATAATTAATGTGACAACATTGGTGATTGGTATGATCTTTTTAAAATGTCGCAGTCGAGGCATGAATCGTTTCACGAAGCCGTGAGAGAAACGAATAACAAAACTATAGTCAATGCTCTATTTCTGAATCGCTGACACGGAAATCATCAGTGTGTGTTTATGCGTCGCTGATATGTCTTCATTTGAATAGGGGAAAGAGAAAGGCCTGATTTCAGAAGAAATTTCATTGTACAAGACATTCTAGCTTACCAGGTGTCGATTTTCCAAACACTTGCCACCTATTATTCAATTACTTCATAAAGTTCTTTACTGACATGTTCATACACTTAGCTATACAGGAACCTGTTCCAGCATTAAGTTCAGTGGCGATACAACCAGAATTTACCATTCAGTTCCTCCCAGTAATATCTAGACAACTCGGTTACAATATCAAGACTCACTTCAGAGTCGCCGAAACTTAAGTTATGCACCCGGTTAGACTGAGAACTATAGAAACCACTCTCGAACAGCGTGGCACATTAATATCCGTTGACTGATTAGAAACAAATATAGGTTCTGACTTTCATTTCAATCGTTTTATAATGAAATTAAAAATCACTACTTAGCTGAATCAAATGAAACGGATTGTTAAACAAAATATAGCTATGTTTTGCTTCCACTGAGTTCTTCATTAATTGACGTCCTGTTCAACTCGTATTCTCCGATATTCAGCTAGTAGTTATGAAGAACTTTTAAATATTCATTTCGTTATCGGCTACGCCGGTCCATCTTATTGGGTTTTGCTTCCACTGAGTTCTTCATGAATTGACGTCTACTTCAACTCATGTTCTCCGTAGTTGTGAAGAACTTTTAAATAGTAATTTCGTTATACTACTCTTTTGCATTTTTATTGTTGTTTAAAGATTAGTTATCATAGCCATTTTCTTTTAACTTATTTTTCCTGAGCTCGAATTCAATAAGAAACGTGTAACCACGTGACCCATTGTTCTCTTGTCCGGGTAGATTCGGACATCAGTCACTCGAGTTTAAAAATAGACCGAAAAGCAAAACAGCGATGCTATCGAAATCTCTTCACATGGTGTTTGCACTACACCTGCTAAGTTTTTGAGTTTTTTTACTTATAGAGGCGATCATTAACGATGAAATGATAACAAGAAGAAAATGTTCTTTGCTTTTGAAATTGTGTGTATCATCCTCTTTGCTAATTGAGGAATTAATGTGATTCCCTGGTGTGTTCATTTTTTTATTAGTTTTTAGCGAACCCGGCTCTCGTGTTGGCCTTGGCTACATCGCCTTTCAGTTTCCTGAAACTTGCTGTTGATATTTTACGTTTGTCGTGGAAGTTTAACTGAAACTTCCAAAAAGAAATTGACAGTTTCATAGTTAAACAAGTCAGTTATACGTCAGTGGGTGGGAAACCCCTTTCAAATAAATTTCTCCCTCTTGACATCAAGTGATGTTTGTTTGGACAAACGAAAAATCCCCCCTCTCGTTATGAACATGAATGACTTGGCCTCGAATAT
Source organism: Actinernus sp. WN-2022 (assembly GCA_030867875.1). Lineage (NCBI taxonomy): Eukaryota > Metazoa > Cnidaria > Anthozoa > Actiniaria > Actinernidae > Actinernus > Actinernus sp. WN-2022. The sequence continues at coordinate 83,021,821 of JAOWCC010001589.1, read as the reverse complement.
TCTTAATTCATTAAATTTAAAAAAGGCATATGTTCACATTAATGATCTTTATAAAAGATGTAGTCTTGACAAGAAATACAAGTATTAATTTGTAAAAGTCTCCCAACGCTCGGTGTTGGGTTTTTGTTTTACTTTGCCATGAGATGTTAAGTATTCAGTGAATATGTGGCAGTGTTTTTGGATATATGCCAGTTTTACAACACCTCTGGACTTTTAATTACAGTTCCGAGTCTATCTTAGGGTACCTACCGAATTCTGACAGGAAAGTACAAAAACAACTCTCTTTCACAGCGAGGTCGTTACTTATTAATCGTATTTGATGAGACAAAGAAGCGAATTCATCACGTACATTAATAAAGGCTTCCTTATAGGGTTATTATTGGCATTCATCGTAATGTAAGGGAGTATTCTAAGGTGAGAGGCGAATAGAATCAGTCCATAAACTTTAAGTAGGTCGCGTTTTGTTTAAAAGATGTGGTTCACAAATATGTTAAGGTTTCGAGTCTCTTTTGAAAGGTTGTCACATTCGTGGCAAAAACAATTCAAAGTGCTAGCATCAACGTGTCAAAGTGAAGTGCCCTAACAAAGAAGCCTGCCCTTGAGTTCATTAATTTGCTTTCAAAGAGTATAACTATTTTAAAATGGTAGTTATAATGACATATTGACCAATACAGGCGTATAGTGGCAGGAAATAAGGGTACTCGAAGCTAAGATTCTAGGTCATTCATGTCAGAACTATGGCAAAAACAATTCAAGACACCTACACTTAAATGTCAAACAAGCGTGGTTTACAAGGTTATTTACACGTTAACGAAACCGCTCCACGTTCGCTGGACCATATGGCATTTTTGAAAACAACTGTCAGAACAAGCCACAGGAGAAAAAAGCTGTCAAATAAGACCTGGTAGCATTAAATCACATGTTTGTGGCCAGGAGGAAACCAGTTTCTTTTAGCGTTGTTGTGTCCAGTTGTTATTTTCGTAGAAGATAGAAAATTTGCGGATAACGATTAACGCCACATTCCAAACCCGACTCCTTTTCAAAGAATTCAAACTATTTCAAACAACTTCTCCTTTACTTTTCGTGATACAAACTCTAAATGTGACAAAAACCTCATTCAAAATTCATTTCTCTGCACGGCTCTGCAGTTATTGTGTCACAAGTAAACTGGTGGGAAATTCACAAACTGAATTAATATTAATATTAAGTTTGATAACGATAAACATGGTTAGCTTCCAACAGTGATTAGGATGCAGATCAATAGAAAATTTCTTTGATTAGCTTGCCTGCTGTTTGTCCACTGTACACGTGCTGATAAATCCCTTTGAACGATGACACAATAATCCCAGACTATTGTATTGTGATTGTTACTGAATCTTGACTTGGATGCCGATATTTAAAAAGAGCACCACTCTACAGTCAATCAAGGTTTTAAGATTTCCAAGAGTTTGCTCTTTCAGGAACTGATTTACCCTTGTTTCTTTTTTTTTTAAGAATTAAGTCAAGCGATTAATATCGCCTCCCGGTTAGCTCAGTTGTTAAGCTCCGGTCTGTTGAGCGGGAGGTCGCGGGTTCAAACCCCGGCCGGACCAACACTCGGAGTCTTAAAATAACTGAGTAGAAGGTGCTGCCTTTGTGAAACAACTGCAAATGGTTAGACCTTCACGTCTTCTCGGATAAGGACGTAAAATCGTAGGACTCCCGTCGGCTTCAAATTATCAGTCTCATCAGTCTGTCACGAGTTACCGACGTTAAATAAAGTTGCTTTACTTTAATACCAATGTTAACTACACATGTTTTGTGCCTGATGGCAAACACAATCCTCGTGTCTCTTGTGGCTAATTATTAAACTCATAAAAGTGGAGAAAGTGAGTTGTGCTTGCTTACTTCCACTGGTTACCGTTTGGAGTGCCGTTTGTCTTTGTCTCAGTGCTTTGATGCAACCTTACATCATCATTAGAAAGTACGGGAATAAAAGAAATCCTCGTTGTTGCTGTGGCTATATTTTTAAAGCATCTCGAAACCATTTAAGGTATTCTTGATGCGGTATTCTTTACAAAAACCTTTAGCAAAACAGTGTGCTTTGATTTATAAGGGAGGAACGCTAGGGTTTAAAGCGCCCTCTAATCCCCTATAGCACCAGGTGATATTTATTTAAAATGCGTTGCTAATACATCCTTTAGTTGCAGAGATTCCACTAGCCTCCCACTAGCCTCTTCTATCAGCCGGTACTCTGTACCAGTACAATGTTTTTTCAGTACAGAGCCACATGAAAAACACAGCGACCCCACGGTCCGGTACAGTTCGAACTGATTCTTATCGGTACAAACCAGCATATCCGATCTAGAGGAATCTCTGATTTGTTAGAACAACTTCGTATTTATTCATAACACTTAACACCCATGCTCTTTTCGGAACGAGGCCTTGCATCACGCTGAGTAATCCCTGAGATTTCAAGGCTATATGTTTCTCCCTATTTTTAACTGTATAGGTAAATAAAACCGCATTACGCATCGAACCAATATATTTTGTATTAGGCTTGTATTAAAAAAAAGGACATCAAGAAAAACTGTGTCTTTCTTTTTATTACCAGGTTTATAAACGCTAGAAGACGGATTGTACAACCAATGATCGATGCGTCGAACAGAGCGGGAAAATCTCCTGTTGTAACAGTCTTTAAATCAAGAAGAAGGAAAAATTCTCTTGGGCAGGGTATCCCATCCCCGGGGCCACCACGATTTGGACCCGGTCCCGGACACCCACCCCCAGGGTACTTCCCTGATCAACATCACCCACAGATGCATCCAAATTATCACCTTGAAGGCGGAGTGCAGCCTCCTCACTTTGCTCCTAGGGGTTACATGCCCGATCCAGTGGCCAGCGGGGTCGGGACAATGCAGATGCCAACGACTCATACAATGCACGCGCAGCTCCCTTCACACGCTTACAGATCACCTATGCCGCCTTCCGTTCAACCACAGCCAATGTACATCCCAGGACACCCACATGCCATGATGATGCCACCACCGGGACACCCACACGCGCATGCGCATCATCCTGGACATCCGGGGTCTCAGCTTATCTCGTCAAGTCAGAGCTCCCCCTCAATTATAGTGACGGAGGGTGGAATGACGCAAGCAGTTATGGACATGCATTCTAGTTAAAATACGGGCCGCGCTAATAGTATGCACCAGCCAATATTTCATGATATACACATGCAAATTCAGAAATTACCCGAATACACCAGTACCGGCTTGGCTCTAGAAACCACACAAGTGGGATGAAAATTGTCAAAAAAATAATCTCTCGGAGGTTTATATCATTTCAGCTGCGAAACAGTAAAACAAGTTATGGCATTTTCGGAAAGAAATACTGCAAGGAAGTTTATCGAATCTTGTAATAATTGCTTTGTAGGATGACCTAAAACGTTTCAAGAAAATTGGAACGAAATTCTACACTGCAAAAGAAGGTTCACTGTCTGATACTTGCATGTCTTTCCCAATTCCAAGACATAGTTATCGTCTTGGTTAACAATACTACAATTTTTTTAAATAATATCGGAACAAGCTTGATAGATTTTTATAAAAAGCAGAATGTTTGTTTATGCCATGATGACTCTTCAATATATTGCCTTGGTTCCGTCATCACGCGAAAGCTTGATACTTCAGCATATGACATTGCTGATGACCGATATCACATTATCACATAAGGCTGGTTTTCACTACCGACGCAAGCGCAAGCACAAGAGTCCTTATTTCACAGTGAAAACGAGCTCGACGCAAGCGCAAGCACAAGGATCATTTTTTTTCCTTTTCCTTGTGTTCGCGTTGTGTTAGTGAAAACGGAAGACAACGCAAGCACAAGGGAGTCTTTGACAACTAATTACGTTTGACCAATCAAAACACTCGTTCTAGCTGTTCGAGCACGATGGCTGCCATATTGGATTATTGGCCGCTACACAAAGAGACAAGTGACCAGCGAGTCTTGCGCTTATTGCACGGTTCGTTTTCACTTGACGCATATCTCTTGTGCTTGTGTCGCTAGTGGAAACCAGGCTATAGAGAACCCATAGCCTCGACTCGTGTTTCAACAGGAATGTGAGCATTAACTCATGTTTTTGTAAGAAACTCGGTAACATCTCGGACTTAGAGAGTAAAGACGCAGGGGGCTGCGTCACGGTGAGAGATTCTTAAATTCGCAGTTATTTTCAGCGATTTACATATGAACTGACGAACCCTACACCTGTGGGGTGGTTAAAATCAAAGAGAGTATTCATAAATGACTAACAAAGTCTGTATGCTCATAGTCTTCAAAGAAAATATTGCATATAAAACCGCTTCAAACTATTTCCCGGTTTTTCCAAGCTATTTTATACGAGTCAGACTCTCCGTCTCAATACAGTGAGAGAAATGAAACCTTGGTGCACGTATCTTTACAACAACTCAGCCATTTGTTTCGTATTGCAGCTCAAACAAGGCAGGGAAATAGCGTTTTCTTGCAGGTTCAATTGAGAATTTTATTTTGGAAAAACGGGGAAATAGTTTGGAAGATGTTACGTCATTTCAATCCAGCAATACGGGAGGCAATCAAACATCGACTCCAACATGCGCAACCCTTTAAAAGTAAAGACATTTCGTTTTTTTCTTAGTGCATTATACGATAAAATCATCAGCTAGTTATGTGTACTTTCCTTTGATCCCAGGGTGAAATTCAAAAGGCATTTTTAACCTCCCTTCACCTTTTTTTCTTACAAGTAACAATTCAAATGCATCGCTTTGGCATCAAATTGGCATTGTGCAACACTCGAACCCTTCATCTACATTTCTCTACTCATCATGTTGAAGACGAACTGGGTAGGAAAAAAATGCTTTTGCGGTAGAAGTATTGGCTGGAAAAAATTTCCTGAAAAATTGAATGGTGCATAGAAATATTTAGTTACAGTTTAGTTTCCTAGTAATGCGTCCTACAATGCAAGAAAAAAATGCTGGACAGCATATTTTTAGATTCAAAAAGCCACACTTGAAAGTTAAAACTTTTAGGTTTGGTTTAAAACGGATTTTGTAGAGTAGTTTGTTGCTGAAATTCAAATCATGGCCAGCCCGTTCAAAGAATGACCTAAATATTGTCGTGTGATTGAGTGAAATGCAGCAGTTCCTTTCAAAAAGGATGATAACCATCGGGTGAAGTTTTCTATGATCAATGATAGCTTGCAAAAAGAGACAGAAAAATAAGTAACGTTGATATGATGTATTATATTTGAGTAAGACAGTTTCTAGTATTTTGTTTATATATGTGGCACTATTTTGTAAATGCAGATAGATAGTCTTTTAAATTGAATGCGGAATATATATATATATGATTGAATGATTAAGATTATGTATTTGTTATTGAGAAGAAAAAAGAGAAATGTAGTAGTATTGGCTTAGGTAAATTTGTGTTGTGTTCTACTCTAACTGATGCTTGCGCTTAATATCATTCTTTTATTTTTCATCTCATTTTTTATTGTTCTTTCTTTTTTCGTTTTGGCATTCGCGCTTTCTCTGCCACATTCTACAACCTTATCGACCGATTAGCTTGTACATTTGTCTCAATTCAGATCATGTGACAGGTCTCCAGAGGATTCAGTACTTTGTTTTCCAATTAGAGAAATTTACACATTTCCTTTTGGGAAACAGGAAAATATTACTCAAGGGAAATGTCAGGTGACCTGAATTGGGACAACAAATGTTAAAGCTAAAGGAGTCCATTTGACCCAGGAGCCCATTACCAGGAGCGCGCGGCCATCTTCCCCATTGGTTGTTCCCAGCCAACGCATTCTCTCCGTTGAATTAACAATTATCCTGAAATGGCAAACACGCTTGGAACAATGATAATCGTTAATTCTACGACAAATCCTAACCCGAACCACAAACCAAACCCTAACCATCGGACGGGTAAACGACGGGTTCTCACTCACCTAGAGCTAGGGTTCACAGGTAAACAAGAAGAGAAGGTAAAGAGAGGAAAAATATTTTTTGAGCGCTCCTACTCGGACTCGAACTCGTAGCCCTTTGCGTGTACTGCAGTGTAGTGCAGACGTCATCACTACTTCGGAATGTAACAAATGTTTATCTTTATCCTTGACTGGTTTTCAGAATGTCATTAGAATTACGATTATCGTTATTTCAAACGAGTTTCCCATTTAAGGATAGTTGTGAATTCAACGGGGAGGATGTGTTGTCCCAGCACAGGAGTAGATGTGGCTATATTTAGAATTACATTTCGCACGAAATAAACAAAGGCCATCTTGTCTTAGCCAATCAGATAGCTGTACGTCACTTCTCGTTATTATTCATTATCATTCTTCTCACTTTCAACGCGGGAATTTCTCTTCTCCCCCAAGAGAGCCTGAGAGCTTGGTACGACAGAAACTGACAAAACAACATATCCTCGCTCTTGAATTATCAGTAATTGGCTTTTGCTCTTCAATTACTGTGTTCGACGAAGGAGAACACATACTAATCTTGCAGTGGACTCCCTGTGGTCGTGTGGGCTACCTGTGCTTTCCCAGGCATTCGTGTCCGTCCTCATGTCCTTATGTTTGTACTTTTTAGAATAAATTATCTCAGCCGGGGAACTGGTAAATACATGCTGCGCGCGCACGACATTACGGCAATTTTCTTTTACTGGACTCGTTCCCAGTGCCTCCTCAACTTCGCCCTTTATTTAATACAAAGCTGAAAATACAGTTTTCTTTAAAAAGTAAGCAGTTGGAAGCTAGATCTATTCGTGTAATTAGTTTAGATAAAGACTGATTATGTGTCCTTCAGACCGGTTATGGGAAGTCGTTTATTTACCAAAGTTTACCGTTTGTGTTTGATGCACTTCAAGTTCAAGGATCATCCAACTCAATCGTGGTAGTTGTATCTCCCCTGAACGCAAATTACCGAGGGCACATTTCTAAACTTAGAGCAAAAGGACTTCAGTGTGCTGTGTTGAGGATTGCTGAGGACTTGTGCCTCATGGCCTTGCCATTGATTTAACAGCAGTTTATAACAATATACCATGAGGCTGAAGTTGCCATAATTCAAGCTGAGTGCAAAGTGGATTTGTATTGTACTGGGATTGCTGTACCATTATTTTGTATAATTGACATTATCTTATTTTTCTACTTTTTACAACAAGCAAATTAGCCAGAGGTTAATTTGTGTAGATAAAAATAGTTTTCTTGAAATGAGGTGGTAATTTTCCTTGCCCCAGTGATGGTCAGACTACATTGTATAAATTTTAGCATTTTATAAATTCGATCAAATGTTAAACGCAATTCAATTTGCGAATAAGATTTTGAATAACTACTTAAAGTATACATGCTCGAAATAGAAATCTCTCCTGCTGGTCCTCAGTGGTTGAATGTTATCAAGACATTTGAAATATGGGTTCAGAAATCAAAGTAAGTGTGTTCTGGCATATATACCATTAAACTAGTAAACTCGCGGTGGCCATATACCATTTTAGCCCACTTGTTTATTAATTATGGCCTCTAAATAATTATTTTTACAAAAAAAAAGAGCTAAATTGCATTGTTTTAATTTTGACAAATAGATTATGACTTTAAGTGTCATTATAATTACATTAAGTCCACTGCCCATAACTTCTATATATGTAAAAAGTGACAGCATTTATAAGAAAAGGTTAATTGGCAGTAAATCTGGTAGAGCTGCTATTTAGTATAAACATTTTTTATGGTATGCCGGATGGACTTGACTGGCCTGCACTGATACCCTCTTTCTATGAATAGCTTTTGATTATCATGCTAACTAGATACAAGGCTCTAATTAAGGTTTATATCGTATACCTTCAGGGTACTGTTCCGGATAAAATTAAGTAGCGTCTCGAATATTCGTCGTATTTTGATAGATTATACCTCATTTTAAAGCTTATAAAATTGGCTACAACGATATACCTAAGGTTTGTAATTTTGATAAAAGTGCGATTTTTAAATAAACTTATTTTCCGAACAAGCGATTTGGTTTCCAAGAGCTCCAACTCCACGGCAATTTAATGCATTTGAGATGTTTGATTTTCTGGACTCCCGAAACTGTGTCGGCGATTGTGGAAATTCGAAGCCGTTCTGAAGATATTTTGGTCTTCGTGAAACTGCTAACGCGCAATCCAAGTATAGATGCGGGAATCGCTCTCAGCGCCTCTCTTTAAAAAATTTTAAAAATCGCCGATACCGTTTTTTAGCTGATATAATTGCGAACAATCTGTGAAAATGTGAAGTAATTCGCACAAATTTGCGTCGAGTTGGAGCATTTTTCAAACTATGTTTAGAACGAAAATAGAAAGTCAAGAAAACGCTTTGAAACGTTTTAGCTGGCCGGCGAGACTGATTCTGGTGCCCGCCTCTTTCACAGCAATCAAATACCTTCTATATAAAGCAGCCAATGATGTTCAACCGTCACTGTCAAAACTTCCCACCAAGAAAGCAACACAATAAAAGGTCTTCGCGCTCAGTTGTTTTCAATCACTCTTCATTATGGGCAAAACCAAGAATAAACCGGTCAAACGGCAAAGGATAAACCAGCTAAGGACAAGAAGAAGCTAGGCAAAACCAAAGCAGACCAAACGGACGCGGAAGACGAAAGAAAAGCACGAGGACAGATAAATTACCCGAAGAATCAGCCCGTGAATATATGCTCCTGAAAATGTCAGAGATTGGGCATGTTGTTGTAGAAATACTTAAGAGGAATCAAGCGGCCTAATGCGGGTATCAGCGGCCATCCCGAGGGGGCGGCCCCCGGGCACCCAGGGGCATTTGTCACAGCAGCCATGACAAATACATGCTAAAACCCCTCGGGTGGGGCAGAAAATTGTGACAAAAACCCCCATCCCTGGGTCAACCTGGGCAACATATTATAAGTATTAGAAGCTAAACGTTTTAGAACTGTTAAAAATCTTAGTTTTAAACAAATATTATCCTTTATTTCTTTGTTCTGTCTTCCGACAGTGGATGGCTTAATTTAATCTCTTAATTTGAATGATAATGATATGACTTACCTCAAGGACAAATAAATCGAAGAACGTCGATCGATCGAGAGTCCTGTGGCGAAAACCGCTGAACGTTGAGACAGCAGATTACGTGCAAACCCCGTGGGTATGTCCCCGGGGAATTTTGACGGAAACGCAAAAGCGCTCTAATGCCCCGCGTGTGGGGCATGTTTTTGCTACAAATCTCCTGCTAAGCCCCTGGGTTGCCCGTAGGTTGCCCGGGGGCCGCCCCCTCGGGATGGCCGCTGATACCCGCATAATGTACAACAAAATAGTTTAGCCATTGGTAATAAGAATATATAATTTCGAACATTTCTTTGATTTTTTCCTCTTTCTTGAACTCCAAGGACCAGATACTTGTTTTGAAGAAGACATCTACGGATAATTTTAGCGAATACGCTTCGAATTTACGATGACATATTTATGTAATAAAAGATTCGATAGAACGCTGACAACAAGCGAACTCCGAACTGAACGGTAAAGGACTCCCGCGCGAGCTGTCGATCAAAATATGTAACGCAATCTTCCGGTAAAATGTTTCTTTTTGATATTTCTCCTTCTAGATAAAAACAAATTCAACCACATTTTTTTTGTTGGATACTTAACACTCTAACTTTGTTTTTACATGGAATTTTTTTGTTGTTGACAAATTTGGCTCTGAAGCTATACGATAACCTTAATCCGACTCCAACCCATACATATTATGTGAACTTAAACTATCTTGGGAATTCTTACTTGAATAAGTATAATGATGGCAACTTTATGGGGGCTCTATAATAAATAATGGTATGTAATCGACTTTAGTTGATTACATACCATTGTTTATCTTCCCCGCCGACGCAGACCAAAACTAGTTTTTACAGGAACTAGTTGCCTATCATATCTATAATAAATAGTTTGGTCAGTTAAAGGGGGAGCTCTTGAAAGTGACTGGAGTTACAAGAGGGGCTTGGGATTGTTCAATGCTAGTGGTGGGGTGCTTAAAAAGTTGAAGAGATGGAGAGGGGATACAACAATAATTTGTACACTCCCAATGTCAATAACTTCATCACCCTCCCCCCTCCCCATGTCATATAAATAAACTTTTATAAGCTTCAAATTCTTGCTCATATGGGAGAAGATTCATGGTTTGAGATTCTATTACATAGATTTGTACCAGCCTTTCAAACCCATGCTTTAATTTATTTCCTGCAAAGATCTAATAATAATAATAATAATAGTAATAATAATAATCATAATAATAATAGTGTACTTATATAGCGCCATATCCATTAAATGCTCTATGGCGCTTTACAATGTTGAAAAATTAAAAACTAAATACAAAGATCGTTAAAATACATTAAAAACCATTTTTTTTTTTTTTTTTTACAAATACGTTTCCCTAAAAATATGAGTCTTTAGATGAGATTTAAAAATATTTACAGTAGAACTACATCTAAGGTCTAGTGGAAGACCATTCCAGAGTTTTGGAGCAGCAACGGAAAAAGATATGTCCCCATATGTCCGGCTCAGGTTTGAGGGTGGTACAATTAAAAGGTACTTTCTAGCAGACCTTAAGTTGCGATTGGGCATATAAGTATGAAGCATATCATTAATATATGATGGCGCTAAGCCATTGAGAGCCTCATAGGTAATGAGAAGAAGTTTAAAAATTATTCGTTTCTCTACTGGCAGCCAGTGTAGTTCTTTAAGGACTGGCGTTATATGGCTAAATTTAGAATTGCGAGTAATAAGCCGAGCCGCGCAGTTCTGAACGCGCTGGGTTGCCTAAAAGCCTAATCCAAAGGCTTCATAAAGTACAGAATTGCAGTTGTCAAGCCTACATGTAATGAAGGCGTGGACAAGCTTCTCTGTTGATTCCTCTGACAGATAATTTTGAATCTTACTGCTTTTCCTAAGATCGGTATAGTGCAGACTTACAAACTGATTTAATTTGCATTGCCATTGACAGACAACTATCAAAAACTACTCCTATATTCCTTGCGGCAGCCGATGGCTGTACACTACAATTTCCTACTGTTAATGTACTAAAAATTGGACGAGAGCGGTATTTAGAGCTAATCACAAGCAGTTCCGTTATATCACTATTTAACTTAACGTGTAAGAAAAAGCCTGGGTCGATTCCCTATCTTACGTCACCTCATTAATGCATTATTGTCCATGACGCCTTTCTATCACAACAGCATCGATATATAGAGAATATACACAGTCTGTGAGATTTTAGTAAAGAAAACAGCTATTTTAGACAAAATGCTAAATATTTATTCAAGTTATTGCAAAGTCGAATTAATTGGATGACGTAAGATAGGGAATCGACCCAGGCTTTTTCTTACACGGTAATGGGTCAGGAGAGGTCACATTTTCACCATTTCAAACAAGCCTAGAACATAGAGTATCCTCTGTAAGCCAAACATTTCTTCGCAGAAGTACTCAAAACCTTTCAAAGTTTCATATATATAAAAATTGCAAAAGGGTTGAGGGGCACTTTAAGCTTATTGGATAACATCCAGTTACAAATTTCTCCAACACAAGCTTCAACTTGACCAGCCGATGATACTTGGTCGTCATTACAAAGGGAGTTGAAGGACATATATAACTGGATGTCATCCGCGTATAAATTAAATTTCATATTATAGCGCCGAACAATATCACCAAGTAGTGAAGTATAAAGTAGGTATAAAGTTGGGCCAAGAACAGACCCTTGGGGAACTCCACATGTCAGAGGGCGAGTTGTGGACCTTTGACTTCTTATACTAACAAATTGAGATCCATTATTAAGGTAAGAGGTAAACCACGATAGGGCTAAGCCACTTGTACCATAACGAGAAGCTAACCTGTTCAATAAAATAGTGTGATCGACAGTATCGAATGCAGCCGATAAATCTAATAGTAACAGTATTACAGAACGGTTGTTGTCAATTTCATAAAGGATATCGTTAGTTACTTTAATAAGAGCAGTCTTAGTACTATGAAACTGTTTGTAGGCTGACTGAAATGTTTCGTCCAGGTTATTGGATATAATATAGTCAGTCAGCTGCACTGCTACCACCTTTTCCGTGACCTTTGACAGGAACATCAAATTTGAAATAGGCCTGAAATTTTCATACTCTTCGATGTCCAGTTTCGGCTTCTTCAACAGAGGTTTCAAAAGGGCCAGCTTGAAATAATCCGCCATAACTGCAGTGTCTATAGAAGTATTAATTATCTTAACTATGACAGGTAGCAAAGCAGGGATGCATTGCATGTAGGAGCACTGAGGCAGGTACCGGATCTAATGCACATGATTTAACAGCAGAAGACGCTATAAACTCCGACACTTGCTTCATCTCTGCACTGCTAATGCATTTGTCCTAGGTTTACAGGAAAAGCCGTCCCTGGTTCAATGTAGACTCCCAAGCTGTGCTTGATGTAGGCCAGGGCAAAGGGAAACTGTCTCATATTTGGTCAATTTCATGTATTAATTCAACTGGCTCGTTTGTCACACTAAAACAACTGTTTACTACTACTGGTCCTCAATAAAATTGCTATAAGACTTGCTTTGTACTATAAATCAATGGTACATAAAATCCATCATTAGTAAAAAGGAGAGGTTGGGTCGATCATTTGCTGCGATGAGGTTACCCTGGGTACCAGAGGTTCTACTGTCCCATTCGCGAAAGTTAGGCGCAACAGCTGTACATAGTTACCACTCCACGGGTAATAAGATGTGAGCATGCGTATTAGAAGCTTGGTTTACATTCATAATGGCGACGCCTCCTCATTTGCATAATTTGGAAATTAATCTGTAGATCAGTGGAGTTCTACCACAGGAAAGATCACATTAAAACTAGTAATTGTGTTCAGTTTTACAGCAATGTGGAGAATTGCTGTTGATTTATAGACGTTTCGAATGCAGAAAAGAATGAGAAAGCGAGGCTAGTAAAGGCCTCCGTTGTACGTACAAATCTCTCTAATTTCAAATGGCTGCATTTCACAAGATCACTAATGTTAACGTGTTTTCTGTTCATGTTGACAAACTATTGAAATAGAAAAACCCATTTATGGCCTATTCGGGGGAGAGTACTTAACTCTTTACCGTCCGAGCCTGTAAATAGGAGACGCATTAGTCCGTTACTAGAAAAAATATTGCATCACGTCTAGACATGCTGGAAAGACGATGTGGCGATATTATGCGAAGGGATGTATGGCTTCAAAGTCAGAGCTATAACAGGGATCGCTCGACTCTTTCTCTATGGAGAAAAGTTCATTTGTTTTGCCGCCGATTTTTTCGTTTCTTCGATTTTCACGAATTTTGAGGAGCTCACGGAAAATCGGCTCAAAATAACCTTCCCATTCGCACTTGAAATCAAGAGCAAATACAAAATAACCACTCAGTCGTTACAGTACCTTGTTTAATCTTTCCAACCAGCAGGTTTGTTTTCACAAAACACACCAAGCGACGGTGAACCACGCCGATGTTTGCACTGCATTTCACTCGACCACATTTTCCTGCTCCCACCTCCAATTGCATGCTGGGTAATGGACAAAAATTCCACAAGGGGTTCCCCCCTCTGGGACTCCGGTAGGGGAGCCCTACAACCAAGAGCGGTGATTTGGACTCAAGCCGTTGCTTTAAAGTGACAAAAACACATCCTAATAGGTTGAGCAGGAGTAAGACTGCCAACTGCAGGATTTCAAGGATTTCATTGAAGAATTTTTTCCTGTGTCTGAAAGCACAAACACAACGGAAAAACCCTGTGAAATCCCTTCACAAGGCCTACTAAAAGCAAACCAAGTACTTTTCAGCCGTCCTCAGACTTAATGATGTCCTCAAGCAATCTGACAGTGGCATTTTTCTCCAAAATTAGAGCACATTTCATTGGAAACCCTACAGAAGTTGCAATACCTACCGTCGACCAGTTCGTAGAATTCACCCGAATGGTATTGTGGAGAAAGTTTGAGCCCTCGGCTTAAAAAGTCAGCAGTATTTAACTACCCCGGGCTAGCCAACTTGAACTGAGGGGGGAGGGTTGAGTTAGGACTCAGGATTTCACCAATTGAGCTCACACACGATCGGACGACAAAGAGTTAATAAAAAATATAATTTGGACAAATATTTATAAAGCAAGAGCTGTTGCAGCACAACACTTTACAGGTACATCAGACACTAAAGCCCGGTGTTTTGGGCGCGGCGGCATTTCTAAATTTTAGGTACGGGTGCCAAAACTTTTCGGCAATGCACCCCTAATTTTGTCGTGTATACGGAAATGTTCCGGGTACGCGTGGCCGAAAATCTAGCGGTGCTGAAACCCTGTGAAACGGGTAGTGACGGCCGGCTAGCCTGTTTGGAGTGCCGTGCCCAAGTTAGAACTGCCACTGAGCAGTCAACTGCCGTGAGAAAAGCTACTGATCAGTCTTTCAACCTAAATCAACTTTCATTTTATTTTAGAGAATTACTTGGTAAAAACCTCAAGTAACGCCATGCACATCTACGGGGAAGGGGCGCATTTATTTCAAATGTCGCATTCATTGGGGGAGGCGCTTATTCGAGGAGGACCTAAATCGATCGAGGGAATGCGGTAGGCGAAAAAGGACATTTGATTCTATCATATATATATAAGTACACTCACTCGTAACAGATCACACTTGTAGTGTACCCCACCTCTGCTAGGACATTGACACTTCGCATGTTATCAATTGTTGAAGTACCCTCTAAAGGGATGAAGGACACGAGGGCGGTGTCACAGCGTTTTGTGTTCCCAGCGATTTATGTTCCTGGGGGAGGGGTGTGGGTACACAAATCGCTAGCGTTTTGTGTTCCAAGCCGAGAACGCTATTTAAAACATGGAAAATAAGTCTTCCTCTTTTACTTCTAAGCCAAGGGTAACGCTTGTAAGAAGTTAACTCAGTTGAGGTATCCTCGTTGGGAGTAACGATAAATATGCTTTCACGAGTTCAATTCTAATTCCCGCCGGACTCATTTATTGCTTGGTTGATATACAGAGTGCGACATCCTCTTGGTTCGGGTACACAAGACAACGCTAAAGAAATAATAACACAGTGAATACATCGATCACCAATGTGAGTAATTAATTATGAAACATCGAATCCTCCAGGAACACAAATCGCTGGGAACACAAATCGCTGGGAACACAAACCGCGAACACAAATCGCTAGCGATTCATGTTCCCACTTTCTAAATACTCAAATGCACGATAAAACACTCTTCAAACTTAAATATATCATTAAACAAGTCATTTTACCTAAGAGTAGGAACATTAAAGCATATATTTATGTTAATATATATTTATTTATATTTTTTAGCTAACATCAGCGAGTTCCAGACCTAACGTAGCAGCCGGTCAAATTCAGTTAACGCGATCACGGCAAAGTTTCTTGTTCCCAATTGTTCCCAAAAATCATTTTCATACATAAATTCTGAAGAAAAGTAAGTTTAAAACATATTATATGATTTTCACTTAGTCTTCTGGTTTAAATTTTCATTTTGGAACTGAGGGAACACAAAACGCTAGCGATTTGTGTACCCCCACCCCTCCCCTAGGAACATAAATCGCTGGGAACACAAAACGCTGTGACAGCGGAAAGTGTTGTTATGTTAGCACTAAATGATAATTTGACTAATACATTAGAGGGGAATTGAAGAACTTTGTGGCATTCGTGCCTGAAGTGAGCCTGTTGTCGAACCAGTCTTTGAGTCAGTCATATATAATCAGAATATGGAGTCTAGCCAACTTATTTAATTAAGCATTCATGAGTAAAACTGACCGCCTTGCCGAAATTGCACACCACCAACATTTTAAGAGCCATTCGACCATCTGTGTAGACAATTCACTAACTGAGGTCATCAGTCGTGGGAGCGTATTGGCCAATGATTGAGACATCCACGCCCACACTTGAGTGTTGTTATATCAGGCGGTAACAAGGTCAGCTGATAAAACTGTTCTGGAGATACAAAATATTATGTTGGTTTGATGTTTACCAGACTACAATAGGGGATACAAAACAACCACAATTGTAATGGGCAAGGCCATTTACACCCGTGAACTCTCCAATAATCACAGCATGAGCTTAGGCCTCTGAAAAATCCGCCCCCACTAATCTTCTCAGGGCCATTGTCGCTGTAACAGGGTTTTGGTGCCTACCCGATTTGGTTCCGACCGGAACCAAATCTCTAGGGTCCTGGTTCCGCTAGGAACCAAATCCCTAGAATTTTTGACAAATCGTGCCATTTGGTTCCACTGCACTCCAGGGTTTTGGTTCCGCTTTCTTTTTTTTTGGAAACTGTGGTCAGCTGGATCGATGCAATATAAGTCGATAGCTGATTGTTGCTTGTTACTCGGGCTGCCTGTGGCAGCACCGATCTTAAAATGCAAGCCGTTATGTTTTTGGGTGTCGCAAAATTTCTGCGCATACGTTAAAGGTCAAGTTCACCACCAATCAGATTGCACTGTGCTGGTCACGCAACGATCGCCAGGTTAATTTATTTACATAATTGAATACAGTA
The DNA here is from genome assembly GCA_030867875.1 of Actinernus sp. WN-2022. Classification (NCBI taxonomy): domain Eukaryota; kingdom Metazoa; phylum Cnidaria; class Anthozoa; order Actiniaria; family Actinernidae; genus Actinernus; species Actinernus sp. WN-2022. Next base: position 83,005,287 of record JAOWCC010001589.1, on the reverse strand, counting down.
AATCAAGATGGCGGAGGACCCGCGAGGAACTTTCTCTCTAATTTGGAGTCTCTCTAATTTGGATGTAAGCAGTTTAATGTTTTATTTAACTTCACTCTTGCGAAAGCCTTCCAACAGGCTCAATATATTTCAACTGGCGCTATGGTCGGAGCCGAAGGACCGCGTTTTTTACCCAGATGGGCAGTGATTTTATATACGACACGTACGACGACCTGAAGCCAGTGAAGGGGCCAGGATCCGGAAAGCTAAAATTCGAAGAAATAGATATTGGAATCTATAAGCCATCGGCTAGCTGTGCTGCATTTAAAACATCCGAGGAGAACATCTTATTTTGGGTGAAGGCCCTTCAAGACCAATATTATGAGTCTCTTAAAAACTGTCAGAGATTTAAATTTACCGTAAGTTGGATCGACCACTTAAATGAGGCAGAGACACAGTCAGAGAGTATCGAGATCAAGTTATTTCGTTCCAGCGAGGATATTGACCTAGCGGAAAGCTGTCGAAGGAATAGTTATGTGCCAAGGCATGGGCAAAGATTGAGTTTCCCAGATTACAGATGAAAGTAGAGAACTTAATGAATGAAGAAACAGAGGTCACGCGCGACATGCTTGAGAACATGTTCAACACTTTATCTTATACTAAGAAAACAAAACAAGTTACAGAGCCTGCAAGTTCACAAGTCAATGAAAAACCCCAAGAGCCTGTAGTTTTGGATCAACATATCCTTGAAACTCCAAAAGCAACATACACATCTGACATGAGTCAAATTCAAACCGGAAGAGACGGAATTCTTGAGATTCTTCACGAGGATTGTTAGCCCGCAATAAGAACTCTCTCGCTGATTTAATGACTCTCGTCACATCAAAACACGAATCAAGAAGCGAAACTCAGTCATTTGGAAGACAAATTAGTGCAGCAAGATAATATATACAAGACCGAAATCAAGATGCAGTCATCACGTATTATTGACCTAGAAGTTGAAAATGGCGAGTTGAAAGTCGATATAATATAGCTGAGATCCGACTTTCAAACTTAAAAAAAATATCAAGAATACAAAAAAGAAGACAATGAAAGACCAAGGTCTCCAGTGTTCCGAGACTACCCAACCTACTGAAGCTTTAGCAACGAATCAGTTTGTTCAAGAGCCATCTTTCTTACATGACAACCCGATCCCTATTCATCAGAATACATTTTCTGTCCTAAATGACGAGAGTTTACAATCACCTGACCGACAACCCACTACTAAAAAAAAGGACCATGAAGTACGGTAGTACGGTTAATTCTCGGGTTCAAAACAATGAATATATGCCTGCTCAAATGCAGTGTGTTAAACGAATAAGTAGTGTTTAAATTAAAAGGTTAACATACGAGAAAAACAAAAATATTAAATTATATATATACTAGGGGAGCAGAGAATGAAAGTCACCGCGCTACCGGCCACTCCTAAAGACTGCTAAATTCAGCTAATAATTCTTCCCTTTGGTTATTACTAAGAGGATTTCAAATGAAAGTGTATTTCATCTTCAATCTCATGTGGCCCGAGTGAAAGCCCAGATGGGCTCTTATTAATACTACTGTGAAACGGTTATCTTTTGTAGTATTACTGCGTAAATAAATCTATTTCAGCTAGATTTTGAATGAAACGAGAATTTCATAGCACGTCTCGAACCACTGGACCGGAAATATTTTTTCCGGTGTGAAATTGATAACCAGTGTTTTTTTAAACCTTCATATGGCAAATTACTCTAGCTCTGTAATTGTATCTGATGTATGCTTAAATGACTCGCAATAAAGCAGCGCGTCAAGCATACTTTTTTCGTTACTTCAAAGCGCTATGAGACTAGTTTATTTACCAGCACAATAGCTTCAATCGATATTCTAATTGAGAGAAACATTTATGAAATAAGCCAAATGCTGGACAAGTTATCTCGCTTTGAATCCACATCATAAACAATACACATGGCGGATAGCAACCAAAAGGCTTTTGAAAAAGGTAGATATATACCCTAACACGCTATTGTTTAGCACCAAAGAACAATTGCGATACGTTTGCCACATCAAATCATTATCTCGTCAAAATAAGAGCAGTGGAAAACACGTCATAAAGTTCGTTATATCGGGGTTTCGATGATAATCTTTCTTCAACGTCACGTCATAAAGAGGATAATATAGTTGAGAAATAACAGTACGCGCCCTAGCATCCTCGATAGGACAGCATACAGTGTTGAGCTGTATTTACAATGTGTCCATCTGTTTAACATTTGAGTTCCGTCTCGTAAATGACATTTATTCGTTATATCAGGGTATAGATAACGGCCGATAACAGAATGCCCGATGGTAGAGACGTTTAATAATTAGACATGCTGCGCCAATGTCCTTGTCGATATCAGCACTCAGCAGAACCTCAATTAAGTTGATTTCTATCTTATCATCCATAACTCCCAGGCAATATATGCATTTCATCCCGTACATTCTGTTACTTGGCCTTGGTTCACTGACTAATCTTCAGCCAAATTATCTAGAATTTAATAATAGAACGACAAACGTATTTGGGGTTGTTTTATCTGAAATGTTTGAGATAAAAAAGTGACGCCGTCAAAATAGAGCAGATAAACATCAGCGCATAAGACAACTTCACGAAATGATAGAAGCAATAACACTGATAAAAATAATTAGTTACGGACAGTTTTATTTGTTTTGTTATCTACATGTCTATATAACATTGTCCGTTCATTATCACTTTTCCCCTGAGGAACTAAAACCCTAGGAAAACAGTTCCGGGAGGAACCAAAACCCTGAAATGATACCTAGGAACCAAAGACCCTGGAATTTTTATGACCCCGGAACCATTCCACTAGAGAGGAACCAAAACCCTAGGGATATGGTTCCGGCCGGAACCATATCCCTGGGCGGAACCAATCCGCTGTTACACCGCCACAAATCAAGAAGGGGTGGTCTTGTAAGCTGTTTTCTTGACACTTTGACAGATTCGATAAAGTCACGAGGCTAATATTTTCTCGTGACAGTTTCCATGGAAACGTGTAATGTGACCTTCGAACTTTAATTTATTAAAGGAAATTTGAAATAAGCCTCCGAGAGGAAAGTAAACTGTTTTAATATGGCGGGTATTTTACCGTAATTGAATCTGGGTTAATAGTGTATACTTTCTTGGTCCAACTAGAACGGTTGGAAATTTTAAGAAGGCTAAATGTGAAATTTGATACCCTCAAGTTTCAACGAATTTAACAAGCTTTTCCACGATGTCTAGTTGGACTAGGCCTGAGCGGATTGTGCTCCTAAAAGTGGCATATTATTAGGTCAGCGGTCGGAGACGAAGATGGCGGGCTTTTTCTTCACTCCCGAAATCTGAAGCTACTTCGTGTTTAGTTATTGTTACTTGTCGTTTAATTGTACGTCTTTGTTGGCCTAGTACTTTATTACATAACATTCTACCATGGGTTCAAAATATATTACGGTGGAGCAACTGAAATCTATCCTCGATGAAAAGTTGGCGCCACTCAAGACCGAAGTTCGCGATCTGAGAGAGAAACTCGAGGAAACCAATAAGTTTCTTGATCTAGCGAATGCCAAATATGAGGAGGCAATGATCACGTTATCTAAGCATAATGAAGTGCAGAAGGAAATCATAGCAGAAAACAAAATCCTAAAATGTGCGATGCAGTCGTTGGAAGGCAGAGTTATTCGTATGCAGGCGGAGTTGAATGACACCGAACAGTATTCACGACGAGAATGCCTTGAATTTCAAGGCATTCCACTCCCCAAAGATGATAGTGAAAACACCAATCGAATAATCATTAAAATTGGTAAACTGATAAGCGTAGATATAGATGAAGAAGATATTTCCGTTAGCCATCGCTTACCAGTAAGTAGAAATTATAAAGGGAATAGATCGGAACCTGCCATTATAGCGAAGTTCGTCCGTCGCGATGTCAAGGAGTTATTCTATCGAGCTCGTAAGAAATTGAAAACTCTAACAACCAGGGATCTTGGATACGACATCTCAAACAACATCTACATCAATGAGAGTCTTACTGAAAGTAACAAAGCTTTGTTCAAGGAATGTGTTAAGGCGAAGAAAGATATGGGGTTCACATTTATCTGGACTTCAAATGGCAAGATATTACTTCGAAAAGATGAGCATAGCCCTGTCATTCATATCAAATCAAAGGATGACATTGTCAAGAAGTTGCTGTCAAGATAAGTACTGTTAATCAACTATTGATATATTATTAAATACCTCAATGACAGATTGTCCTAAATGTTTAGACATTGATTTTGATATTTCGGACAGGGTTGAACAGCTAAACATTCTTCCACGTCTTAGCATAACTTCTCCTGTCACAAATATTCCTCATCTTACAAATTCAGATGTTGACTTGAACATGCCAACCGATCAAAATTTTAATTATTATAGTATACACGATTTCCATAGCAACTATGATATAAATGAATGCTCGTCAAATAACACTTCCTTTTCTGCTCTGAATTGCAACATAAGAAGCTTGGCAGCAAACTATGATAATTTTGTGCACATGCTATCAGCATTGAATTTCCCATTTTCATTGATTGGCCTTACTGAAACAAAATGTAAAGTTGACAAGGAACTTTTGACTAATGTCAACATTCTTGGTTATGACCTTATCTCTGAACCCAGCCTTTCAAATGCAGGTGGTGTTGCTTTTTACATTAAAAATAATCTAAACTTCTCTGTGAGAACAGACATTACAACTTCAAAACAGGATTTTGAAGCCCTCTGGATAGAAATTGATACTGTTGGTCAACCAAATTTGTTATGTGGAGTGTTATACAGGCATCCAAATGGAAATTTAGACAATTTCACGGATTATATTAATTTGACCATTGAAAAAATTCACCAGGAAAATAAGCTCTGTTTGTTCATGGGAGATTTTAACATTGATCTCCTGAAAATCACCACTCACACTGCTTCTGAAAATTTCATTAATGATCTAGGTTCATTGTTCTTTCAACCACAAATTTTACAGCCAACAAGAGTCACTGACCACTCTTCAACTTTGATAGACAATATTTTCTTTAACTCAATTGAACATTTTATTATCAGTGGCAATGTAGTGTATGATCTTACTGACCATTTACCTAATTTCATTATATTTAATAAGTTTTCGTCCCTCCCTCTTAATATTAAGGTACATAAAAGAGATTACTCTAAACTTGATGAAACAGCCTTAGTTAATGAAATACAATCTATTAATTGGCATTCTGTATTTACATCTAACCTTGATTCATCCAGTATGTTTGATTCCTTTTATATTAACATATCTGAAATAATTGATAGACACATACCTATTAAGCAACTCTCTAGAAGAGAATTAAAATTCCAATCAAAACCCTGGATAACCTCTGCGATCAAAGTATCAATCCATGCTAAGAATAAATTATATAAAAAATTCTTGAAAACAAAATCTACTTATTATCATTCTAAATTCAAATACTACAGAAATAAATTGAATCATTTATTAAAGGTTAGTAAAAGACAATATTATAATGAATACTTTTTAGAAAATGCCAATGATAGCAAAAGAGTTTGGAGTGGAATAAAACAAATAATTCATTTCAAACCTAAAACCAGTAAAAAAATTGTTAAGATTGTAGAAAATGATGTTGAAATCACTGACTCGATAGCTATTGCTGATGCCTTCAATAATTACTTTGCTAATGTAGGAACTAACTTAGCTAAAATAATACCAAATGTTCAAACTTCACCTTTAGACTACATAAAATCCCCATTATGTAATAGCTTCTATGTCTTTCCTACTACTGCTGCTGAAATAGAAACAGAAATCTCTAATCTAAAAACTGGTAAGGCAACTGGCCCATACAGCATACCAGTTTCTGTCTTGAAAATTCTCAGCGTAGTGATTTCTAAACCCTTGGAAACATTATTTAATGCTTCCTTTTCAACTGGCATAGTCCCCAGCAACTTAAAATTGGCAAATGTAATACCAGTATACAAAAAAGACTCACAATATTGTTTATGTAACTATCGTCCAATCTCTCTCCTTTCTATCTTTAATAAGCTCTTAGAGAAGCTAATGTGTAGCAGATTACTGGACTTCCTAGAGAAAGAAAAAATATTTTTTGAGAAACAGTTTGGCTTTCGGGCTAAACATTCAACTGATCATGCTGTTCTTAGCATCATTGATAAAATCCAAAGAGCAATCGATGAGCGGGACTTTTCTTGTGGAATATTTTTAGACTTTAGTAAAGCATTCGATACTGTAAATCATGCAATTTTGATCAAGAAATTGGAACATTATGGAATCAGAGGAATTGCTAAAAATTGGTTTATTTCATACCTCAGTAACCGACAACAAACTGTTACAGTAAATAATACAACCTCTGGTTCAGCAACAATCTCCTGTGGTATCCCTCAGGGATCTGTACTAGGTCCAGTTCTCTTTCTACTCTACATAAATGATTTCCATCTTTGTTCTGATCTCTTTGACTTTCACCTATTTGCAGATGATGCCAATCTATTTTATAGGCATAAGAACCTTTCTACATTGGAATCCAACATAAATAATGAATTAATAAATATTCATGTTTGGTTATGTGCAAACAAGCTTTCACTAAATATAGATAAATCAAATTTTGTTATATTTCATCCTCCCCAAAGGAAGGTAACATTAAATGTTAATTTAATTATAAGTAATACACCTTTGCGACAAGATAATTGTATCAAATATCTTGGTATCTTTATTGATTCTAACCTTAGCTGGAAATCTCAAATTGATTGTATTTCAAAAAAACTAAAGAGAAGTGTTGGCATTTTATCTAAACTTCGGTACTATGTTGACATATCAATCCTTGCCAAACTCTATTATGCTCTAATATACCCATTCTTGATATATGGTATGATAGCTTGGGGTAATACATACCCAACAACTGTCCAGCCTCTTATTGTACTACAGAAAAAGGCTGTGCGAATTATGACATTTTCAAAGTTTGACGAGCATTCAAGTCCTTTATTTAAAATATTGAATATTATAAAGCTAACTGATCTCATTGCCTTCCATATTGCAGTTTTTATGTTCAAGTTTCACAATCAACTTCTACCCTCTGTTTTCAATACTTTTTTCACTTCAGTCAAAAGTGTCCACAGTTATAATACACGATTTGCAGCAAAACAGTCTTATTATCTTCCTAAAGCTAGAACCAATTATGGATTATTTAATATCAGATTTCAAGGACCAAAAGTTTGGAATTCAATTGAAGAACATATTAAGTCTTCCTCAATTCGACAGTTTAAGCAAAAACTAAAGAACGAATTTCTAAGCAAATATTAGCTTAGTTCAAACATTTTAAATATTAATAGCAACTACTGATTTTTAAGATAACAAGACTGGTTTCCTCCTCCCAAATATATGTATCTATAATATTTATGGTATAAAATAATAGACTAAATTGGTAGAATTTTCTGTGTGTATCTATGTGTGTGTTTTTTATTTCTCCGACCTAGTAATTTAATTCAGCCATGTAAACTGGCTCCCTGGCATTTTTAGCTTTCTAGTTATTTCAGGGTGCCAGTACCCTTTAAATATTCCAATTTCTTTTTTCTTCTTCTAAATACTATATGTAAGTAATAGGGTAAAATAAAGTTGTTGTTGTTGTTGTTGTTGTCTAGCACTGCTCCAAATTTTGTCGAATTATGCCCAAATTATGCCAAAGTTCAAAAATTATGCTCGTAGATTACACAATTATGCTCGTAGATTACACAATTATGCTCACAAAAAACGTTTTTCGAAGACGGCCGGCATTAGTTGATGCGCGGCATTTTTAGTTGTTCACACAACATTTTATAGACTTTTTAGTACCAATGGACACAGAAACCAATCAGGCGTGACTGTTCCCACGCTCTGAACAAAAGACGGCTTTTTGGCTTTTTTCACGTTTAACGCACACTCGTTAAGTGAAATTCAGGTATTTGCTTTGGAAAAAATTAGAATCTAAGCAAATTATACCAGCTAATAATTAGGAAAGGCACTATAAAAGCAATAATAGCATTGCTTTTGGCTTTAATGCTTCAAATTATGCTACAATCTGGTAATTATGCTCGAGCAGTGCTTCTTTGAAAAATTATGCTCGTTTGCTCCAATTATGCCAAGAATTATGCTAGCACAATCCGCTCAGGCCTAAGTTGGACTGAAAAACCACAGTAGCTACCCGTACGCCCGGCAACATGTGCGTCACTCGAAATTTTTTGAAAGAAAAAAAGAGTAGCTTGTTTTAGAAGAAAATAAAAAGTGAAAAGAAAGAAAAAGGCCAAAGAAACAAGCAAATAATAAAAAAAATATCACAATTGTGCGTCACCGACTACGCCCCTGCATGGTAAACTGCATTAGTTCCACCGATTCTAATTCTGACTTTTGTGCACTCTACTTTCCTCTTGATCGGGAAACTTATTTCACGCACGTCGGCTGACCAGGCTTATGATGACGGCTCAAATCATAGGAAAGTAACTCACCTAGAAATCACCGCTCAGTACAAAAAGTGACTGCGCAGTTCTGATAGATCTCGTTACTATATGCGCGATCGTAGTAAATTTCTCTTACAGTAATTATAGATCTTGGAAAAGGTCACTGGCGTCAACCAAAACTAAACTCTGAAAAGATAGTGGCCGCTTACTTATTGAAGGCGATACTGAGACTTGCATTTCATTACGCCGACAATAGACACTATTTCTCGGGTTTTCAATTTTTTTCTGAACCAGGGAAATATTTCAAGAGTAATAATAATAATAATAAATGGTATATTTTACGTCGAAGATACAGGAAGCCGTTACCGGGTCTCCCAAGCCAGAGGCTTATGTTTAAGTATTCCGACGAACCCCAGGATCGAATTGGAATTTAGTATTTCCATTGTGTGCCTGTCGTGTATTATGGTAGACAGAATCCGAATTGTTTTAAACCGCGAAAACAGCTAGTCTTTACCATCAAGTGTGTCAAGACAGAGTTATGCTTACAGTGTACCAGAGTACAGAAAACCCAGAAAACAACATGGGTGCGTTACCTCTGTCATTTTCATGTGCAACTATTGTATTCCGTATTAGCGCTATTGTTTTAGGCTTATTTTTATGTGATTGCTCTGATCCTGGCGCTTAAATTTTCCGGCGAGTACTATGCTTAGCGAGAGACTCAAAATCAATTCGGATTAAAAAATTAACCTTGTTGTTTGATTCGAGAGATGAAGAGAAGATCTCTCCACGTGACCATTTTCCCCGAAAAAAATTGGAGCTTTAATCAAAACCAGTTGAAAATTTCCTATATTGCAAGAGTTCCTGCATAGCAATTCTTTTTGTCGAAATTGTCGGTTATGAATCGGGTTTTCTTTGAATTTTCATTCCAGGAAGCTCGGGAGTTCAATCTCAGTAGCCATCAGTTTGTAATTGCAACAAAATTCATGAGATAGCCTCATCATTATGGGAACTGAATGTGTGCGAATAAATTAGCTTCGCTTGAATTAAACAAGCCGGAAGTGCTTAACGCTCTGCTCGCAGGGTATAACTGCACATGCGTAAACTAAATTTCCAGCATGAAACAGATCAAAGGTCAAATTTTTCGTCTCCATGGCAATCCATGGCAACCATCTTTGCCAGAACGTTAAAAAGTGGACTCTACATGAGATATAGTGAACTTAGTGTTATCTGGTGCAACCAAACGAAAGTAGGCCACCCCTTTACTTCTAAGGATTGTGGTCGTTCTTGACCCTTAATATACCCGAGTTTCAGAGGCGTTAAGTTCCACTTAACGCTTCGTAAACTGCCATTTTGTTTCTCGGAGCAGGTGGTGTGTGTGGACACGTGTCGGTGCATGTTTCACCGCTGCATGTGGGTTATTATTATCCATATATTTTTCGTAATTAGACTTTCTAAATTACTTTTTATCCCTATTATTTAATAGTCGTGTGTACATGTACGTGTGTATGTGTGTTTGTATGTATGTATGTACGTATATATGAATATATGTTTATTTAAACGTACGTGTACGTATGTATGTATATGTGTATATATACAAATATGTATATTTAATATATAGTTATCGATGAAATACCAGTGTTTAATATATAATATCAATGAAATACCAGTGTATATTTCGTTCTAAAAAGTGATATCACACGTGAAGATATCACTTTTGAAAATATGACTGGTTTTCAAAGATTTCTAGCCTTTTTAATACGAGATTGAAACTGGTATTTCATCGATAATTATATATTAAACAGAACATTACATGGCCGCTTGGACTTCTCGTGTTGATGAAATATATGTCACCAACACTCGAAGATAAAATCCGTATCTCCGCGCGGCCATGTCATATCCTCTAAACATCGTGAACACTTTCAATTAGATCATCAACTTTTAGCTTAGATATTAGTCTTAGTAACATTTATTATATATTTTTTGTTTTACTGCTTTTATAACATTTTCTTAGATTTCATTATGATCATTATACTTAAAAGTGTGTTGCCGATGAGTAGACCCTCTGGGTCGGCTAGAAGACTTAGACATGTTCATAAAATGTCATCATCATCATCAAATTGCTTCATAATAAACAGAAGCAATATGGCGGAGGAAGGACCACTGGTGATTGTCGAAGATACCAACCATTCTGTTAAAACAAAAACAAAACCTTTAGAAAAAGGTCCCTGAAGCATTTATTCTTTACTTGCTGGTATTTGCAATGTGTTTTCATTTGGGTTAGAGTCTTTGTTGGACCGGACGATGCCAGCGTTGGTCACTGGAGAGAGGGAAACACTGTTAAACCGACAATTCGTCGAAGGAGTTAGTCCTAAGCTCCGAGAACAGCTCCTACAACGGCCGACATGGCCATAATAATAATAATATAACTAGAAGTTACTAATTGTAAGTGAATGCTGACGAGTCTCATTCTGCTCACAGAGTGCACGAAAGGGGTACATAAAAGACTCCTCTTTTCCTTCCCATGGAAGTGTGTAGTGTATTCAGCTGAAACACTAATAAATAGGCAAGATACAGTAGTTGAAACAATGTTTAATTAATTAATTAATTAATTAATATTGATTAGAGGGGGACTGGTGCAAATGAAAAATTCCATGCTTAATTTTTGATGACCCTTCCCTCACCCATTCCCCCTCTAGCTTACTATGGCCCCACCCACCCCTACACTGTAATTTGCAGTATGAAAATTTGTGACCCTCCCCCATTTTTCACTAGCCCTGCCCCCTACGTAATTAATGACTGGTCCCTCAGAAAAAAACATTAGATGTTATTACGTTTTGAAGGATTCATGGTTGGAGAGTATGAAACTAGGCAGACAAAATATTGTTTAACTGGCTACAAAATTATTCTAAGCATTTGACATGATTTTTTTTGTCATCATTGATGTACAACATATTTCTTCACATTCGCCCACTGTGCACCTGGGCCCTATTTACAGTTTTGACATAATATCAAACAAATGCAGGACAAATGCTATTATAAAACTTCGACAGTATTTATTGCTCAAAAGTATGTATACAATAACAGCATTAAAGATCATTCTCGTTGTCCTTCTGTGGTAAGCGATTGAGGTACATGTATAAATGCACTTATCAATTGAAATCCCGATCGATTTCAAGACATGTACAGAGCACTCGATATCATCTTTTCTCATTGCTGTCTCGTGCAGTCTGGCATACGCAGTATATATCGCGGGCTCAAATCATCCAGAGATGAATGACAAACAAACTCGATTTCTCGCGGTACACGAGTTTGTATTACTTTATTATTGCCTTATTTATCGAGGTATAACACTTAATATCATACAGATAATATACACGTGGCTCTCAACATAAAGTAAAGAAAAGAAATAAATAGATAATTAATAACAGTAACAAGACGTCCCAGAATATGCTGATTCTACTGTACAAAAGCTTATATTTAACTAACTATCCGAAGTATATGAAAGCAGTAGCCTGATGAAACATATGGTTACTCTCCGTTCTGTCAACTATAACTTGCGTAAAATTTATATTTTGTCCCTCCCTAAACCGCAAACTACCACTTATGGACTACACTCACCCATTTAGATACTTGGCTGTGAAACTGAACTAAGTATAATGCAAATAAGTATAATGTATATAGTGTATATAGTGTTGCATATAGTGTAGATATCTTATATCAGGAATTTATATGTATTTTCATAATAATATTAATACATTTTTTTTTTCTCGAAGACATTAGCGACATTAGCTTGTCAAAGCTACTCTTAAATTCGAGATTAAATAAAGTTTATGTATGTGTGTATGTAACTAAAGCACAAATAAAGACAGTTACAATCATTGGAAACAGTGAGGCTAATCTCCATAGTATGAGTTTAATTTGAATGAGAATGAAGCTCTTGAGGCTGCTTGGCAGTACATTGTAGTACCTTGTAGTCACGGACTATTTCTCCAGGGTAAATGCCAGATACAAGCAAACAAGTGACCGGGAAACATGTTCGCCCGCTGGGAATCCCTGAAGAATTTGTCAGCGACAGGACCTCAATTTACCTCGTAGAAGTCTTCTCGTTCATCACAACGTAATCGTAATCAAGTGTACAACCTCTAGTCCACCAGCATCACCCACAAGGAAATGGTGAGAAAGAAAGCGGTGTATACGTACAGTAAAAAGAATGTTCAAACAAGAAGACCAATTCTTGGCCTTGGTGAGTTACAAAGCCACACCTACACAAGCTACAAAGGTTAGCCCGTGTCAACTCATGATGGGACGCCAAATACGTACTACTGTCCCTACCTTAGAAAGAAATCTAGAGCCCGAGTGGCCCAACCAAGAGGCAGTAAAATCGGCTTATGAGAAGACGAAGTAGCTTCGAGCACAGTTGTTCATTAATCCTAAATTAGGGATTGGTGAAATTGTCGACTTTTCATTGAAACAATGGGATTGGGGCGTGGCTGGGTTTTAAGTCGGTTCAAACCCACGGGCTTGGGCATTCTTAAAAATAATATAGTATAATCCTTTATTTGAAATATTTATCCCTTGCTCCCTTCTCTATTCATTTTCGTATTTTCTCGAATAAACGCCAGGTCTAGGAAGGCTGATTTTAAATACCGAGATCCCGTAGCCTCCGATAATGACGTCTTTTGTCCCGCGATGGTGTGGGAGCGAACGGAACCACACAAGACGTCTGCATCGGAGCCTAGAGGGCCTGGTGTATAATCGAGATATATTTGGGTATAGAGGATAAAGAAATAAAAAAAGTGAATTACACCAAATCTCTGGGGGTTTACATAGATCATACATCCATCGTCCTGGCGGAAGCATATCGACAAAATATCAAAAAAAATCTCCAGCCTCTGGCATTGACGCACTTAAGCGCGCAAGAACTTTCATATGCAGAGATACTGCAGTGAAAATATATAAAGCCCTGATTGAGCCGCATTTTGTTTACTGTGGCTCAGTCTGGGATTAAGACAACAGTTAAATGATAAACTACAAAAACTGAAAAACTGGGTAGCCAGAGTAATTACTAAATCAAGCTATGACACGAGTTCAAATTTACTGATTCATCAGCGGTGCTTGGCTGGGACAACATATATACATATCGAAAAAAACAAAAAGCAATGGCGATGTACAAAACCATGCATAAGCTCACCCCAGGTTACCTTCAGAATCTCTTTACAACTCGTAATACTATGATCTAAGAGATTCTGAAAGTAAATTATTTATACTTAAACCGAGGACTGACTACCTAACACATAGCTTCAGCTACAGTGGGCCATGGGGCATTGCTAGTAATCATATAAAGCACTTCAAAAGGGAAATTGATACCTTGTATGCTAAATCGACTCCCACATCGCAAACATGTAAAACAGTTGTAATGCATTATTACATTTATAATTTTCAATGCACATATTTTACTATTGCAATGGTACACCTTTCATGCACAACTGATGTTTTTAACCGTGGATAAATAAAGTTGTCTGCCTGTTTGTATGTTACAGCCCCCATACAAAATTCATTAGGTAAAATTATACGACGAATTAATCTTGCAACTCAGGAATATAAATCAGTCGCTGGAGAAAAAGAGAGCCCAAATTTCTTTGATTTTAATCTTAGCCGCTTTTTCCCCGTTTTATTTTTCAATTTTCATGTATTGTTTTAATTTTTCACTCTTCACTAATTTTAGACAGTATCCTCTGCTCAGTGTGTCGGCGGGAAAAAATACCTCTGGCACCCAGGCCATAGGAAAACCACAATAATGAAGTGAAAACAAGAATAAAACGTGTTTTACGTACTCTTTGTGAATTTGTCGTTTTTTACACTCCCTTCCCTCCCCTCCCCCCTACTTTTAAGACTACTCAATTCACATTCAAATACCGTAAAATTCCGAAAATAAGCCCTGGCTTATATTTGCTCAAATGGCTTATATAATACGGGGGACTTATTATTGTAGGAAAATTTGCGTTTCAAGATGAGCTGGGCATATTTTCGGATGGCACTACATGTATGTGTCTCAAAATATTGTGAACTGCAGTCATTAACTGATCTCTTTGAAGCTAACAATTCTCTGAACATCACAGCAACATGCTTTATTGAAACATGATTACAGCATGTTTTGTCTATGTAGTTGATAAGGCCCATCCTTAAAATAAGCGCATGGATTTATATTCAGGGGGGGCTTATTATAGGGAGGGTTTTTGCGTTTTATTTTCGGAGGAGCTTATATTCGGGGGGAGGCTTATTTTTGGAATTTTACGGGCAGGGGAGGGAGGGTAAAAAATGACAAATTCACAAAGAGTACGTTTAAACACATTGTATTCTTGTTTTCACTTCACAAACAATATGTAAACACGTTTTATTCTAGTTCACTTCATTATTGTGGTTTGCCTATGCCTAGCTAGGCTAACATACATTATTCGGAAATGAAAATCCACCTACCGTGTAAACGGTTTTTAATTACCAAAAGAAACAGAGGTTCAAAAATGGATCATTTTGGCGTGAGAACTCCGACATGCAGGTCGCACGAAAATGGCGGCAAACTGGTTTTGGTTTTTCAAGATATATTTTCTGTCAATAGACGCGAGCTGCTAAGACTCGTTCTGGTTCACCAGCCTTTGGTTATTTAAAACAGATAGCCATTGTTCTAGCTGCACATGCAACATCATCTAAATGGCCTGATTGTTGACAGTTTGGACCTCACTGTTCACACGTGACGTCACATAGCTGTTAAACGTGAGAGCACAGGCAGCCCAAGCTCTAATCTAGCTCATGTAATCACTTCAAATGTAAGCATTCAACAACCTTATTCTAGGAGCTAGAAATACGAAAGAATTATGAATAAAATGCCATACCTTGCTTCCATAGTGTATTACTTGCTGTCTGTGTGATAACAGGTTGATATGAAGTGATTTTTCATTTCCTCCACCTATAAGAGTAAACTATCAAAATGACCACAAAGCAAAATCATTGTATTCGTAGTATCTTTTTTACTAACAAATGAGAAACCGTTAACCCCTAGCTACTACCAAATTCTACAAATATTAAAACTAATTAAATAATACTTTTAAACTCTTATTCACAAATTTATATCAAAAAGGATAAAACAAATATCCCAACTGTCCTTCTTGATTTTGTTATACCTGCCTCTCAAATTCATTCCTATATAAATACAATTAAGATATGCTACAAACCAAAATCTATACAGACCGGTTGCCAAAACTTAAACTATGGATTAGCAACATTTACATTTATAGTGTCTAAAATATATGGGAAAAACCACCTGCCTGTGTCTCAAGTGTTAATTACCACAATTGAAAGGATTTATAAAAACCCATACATATCTTCTATTTTCATGCACAAACCCATAGATTGGGCTCCCTGTGGGTAAGGCTCGTTGAAGATTGGCTAGATTAGAGCTTGGGCTGCCTGTGGTGAGACCCTGGTCAATACAATTTGTATTAAAAAGGCTGAGGGAGTGTTCATAATTTATGGCTGGGGGGGGGTTGGTGAAATCATGGATCATGGGGGGGGGGGGGGGGGGGCTAAAAAAGTTTTAAGTGCTTTTGTAGAGGGTCATCAAAGATTTTACCTATTCCTTGGGGGGGTCATCAAAGTTTCGACGCACCTGTCATGTAAAATGTAATGAAATTGTTGTTATAATGCTAAGCCAATCTTTAGTCCAGAACACAGGAAACCAATGTTTAGAGAGCAGTAAATCTAAAAAATTTAGGCTCAGGCCTTCGGCCCTCGCAGTCTGCTTTGTTTTGTTCATACGCATACTAGTATTCTCTAAGCTCATGATCAAAGGCACATCCCCATAGGACAGATAATGCAACGGTGTCCAGGAGATTAGTTATGCCAATACTGACCTCTTTTTCATTTATTTGGGACTATGGAACAATGCAATATGATGCACAAATTAACAGTACACATACTTATTTTAAGTACCCATGCGGAAAGGAGGGTGAGGTAGAGATTTTAAGAAGAATACCTACAGGTATATAGGTTTTCTACTAAACGAAAGTAATGTATCATGGAAAATACCATAAATCTAGAAACATTAATAGTAAATTTAATAGATTACATATGTACAGTATATGCAGTTTGCATTCTTTCTTGCACATCCATCTTTTTTGTTGGGTGGGGGGGGGGGGGGGGGGGGGTCAATAAAGTTTTGAGCAATTTTATAGGGGGGTCATAAAAGTTTTAACAAGAGAAGCAGATGAAATGCCCATTGTGAAATATCTCTATAAATATTTATATCAATAGCGATACTTACTGTAACGTCACACAGGCCAGTCACGCCACATATGTTGTATTCTGTGGTTGGCAGAAACGAAGCGTGAACCTAGTCCGAGTTGCTTAGAAAATATCACAGGTCGGTGCTTATTCATCGCCAAATTACTTTCTTGTCCTTCCAAAATGCAAGCAAGCCCTTTCATCGAAGTTTATATGCTTTTAACTTATAAGTCTTATAAAGGAATTAAGATTTGGAAGCAGATTTGAGACTTTAGATGTATTTTGTGAGGCCTAAATCGCTAGTTCCCATACAAGTCATACAAACACGCAGTTTTTTTTTGCCAACCACATTATATATGCAAATATATAAATGACGTCAGTGTTTACAAACAGTAAGTATCGCTATAAAGTAAATGTAAATTAACTTGCATGAAGAGTAGTTGATCTCCTTCTTGTTCTCTGTTGGCAATTTCAAGCGATGTCGAAGAATTTTAACCCTCTTTCCCCTCACCTAAAAAACGGGGGGCGAGGGGGAAAGAGGAGCCCGGTTATTAGCGCTATCCTTGGGCCTTATTAAATAGCTTGCTTCGATCAAACAACTAGACCCAGGTGAAAGAAATCTGAACGTTTCCCGCTTCTTTTCCAGAAAACCTGTTTTGTAATGTGCCTTACCATTGGTCCAACTGTATAAATATAACCAATACGCAATTTCTGATTGGCTAACGTTTAATTATCACGTTGCTGTGGTAATACGACTCCAAAAGCTCTTCGCCTCAAGGGTCACCATGTTGATATTTGAAAAAGATGAAAAACAATAGAAGAAAACAACTTTTGGAGCCGGTAGAATGACTCGTGAGCATCCAATTTGTAGCTAACAACGTTAAAATGAGTTAAAAAGAGATTTTTGATAACAATTTAGAATGTTTATACAACGCCAGAACAGTTCAAGGCCCTACACGAGTGGAAGCTTTCGAACGAAATTGGAGCTCTTCGACAAATTCATCAAAGAGTTTACCTATGTCGACGAAGAGCTTAATCCCGAGGAAAGACGGCAGATTCTACAAGACCGATTAACTAACGGTAATTATCCCTGTCTGATCTCTGTTTTAAATCTATTGACAGAGACAATAAGATTCGAAGGCTTCTAAATTTCGAGTTTTAATCGCTGTTTATAGATGCAATTAACATCGTTTTATGTTTTTATGTTTAGGATACGAGCCGTTCTGTGAGGCGATTCGGAACTTATTTGGAAATGATGTTAGCACACAGGATTTGAAAGCACTCTTCCGAAAGATAGCGCTGAATCCAGATGCTAAAGTGGATTGGAGTGAGGTGGGTAAAAAGCTAGCTAGTATATGTTAAAAGCCAGGTTGTACAATATACCTGGAAAATATCTGGCAAACACCATCCAGCATACGCAATCGATGGAAATTGATCATTGGAAAACCAATCGATCAATCAATGATAGAGCATGTTGAAACAAGAAGCTGCACACATCTTGAACTCTGGTGTATTGTTTTAATGCAGATGTGCTCATACACCTGCGTGTTTGTCACATATTTATGCGGGTATCAGCGGCCATCCCGAGGGGGCGGCACCCGGGCAACGCACAGGCAATCCAGGGGCTTAGCAGGGGATTTGTAGCAAAAATATGTCCCACACGCGGGGCATTAGAGCGCTTTTGTGTTTTCGTCAAAATACCCCGGGGACATACCCACAGGGTTTGCACGTAATCTGCTGTCTCAACGTTCAGCGGTTTTCGCCACAGGACTCGCTCGATCGATCGACGTTCTTCGATGTCTTTGTCCTTGAGGTAAGTCATATCATTATAATTCAAATTAAGAGATTAAATTAAGCTATACACTGTCGGAAGACAGAACAAAGAAATAAAGGATAGTATCACGATTCACTGATCATTTTGTTTACTTTTGAGACACCAATATAACATGGTATTGGCGTCTCAGAATACCAGCCTCTGATTGGCTCTTGCACGAGCCCTTGCAGTTACATGGGTTCCAGGTCAAGTTCAAAAGTTGTTTGTTCAACAGCAAGATTTCTACAATTTCACCTTCAAAACACTGTAAATTACAAGATAAGAATTATTCAATCCTAAAGGTAAGGTTGGCATTGTAGTTTCCGTCAGAAATCTAACACTCTTATCCGCTAAAAGTACAATTTTCACAATTTTTGAAGAGATTTCAAAACACGTCGCAAAAGTTTTCGTCACTCAAGCCGTGAAACCGTTGCCATAGATATACTAGGCGCCTTTTGAGAATTGAAATTACGATCAGCATAAGTTTGGTGCTTCATTCTCTTCTTTTTTTTTTACAATTCACGACTTAATTGTTGAATCGTGATACAAAACTAATTGCGATTTTGAGACGCCGATACCGAATTATATTGCCGGCGTTGGAAGAAAATATATTCTTCGTATTGGGCTTCGTCGCTGCGCGACTCCGCCCAATACGGAATATATTTTCTCCCAACTGGCCGGCAATATAATTCGGTATCGGCGTCTCAAAATCGCAATTAGTTTATAATATTTGTATAAAACTTTTAAGATTTTTGACACTTCTAAAATGTTTAGCTTCTAATACTTATAATATGTTGCCCAGGTTGCCCCAGGGTGGGGGTTTTTCTCACAATTTTCTGCCCCACCCGAGGGGTTTTAGCATGTATTTGTCATGGCTGCTGTGACAAATGCCCCTGGGTGCCCGGGGGCCGCCTCCTCGGATGGCCGCTGATACCTGCATTACGAACATGCAATAAGATGCGAAAGTATGTACATACAGTCAAATTCCACACGAGTCAGAACATGAGTGAAAAATGAGTGAACACAAGTAGAATACAAGTGACTTCAAGTAATTAAGCCAGGTTACCCTAGGATAACACAGGTAGCTCACAAATGCTCAGATTCAAATACTATTGTTACTCTGATCTAAAATCTGATCTAAAACTCCACACGAGTCAGAACACGAGTGAACACAAGTGCATAATTCTTTATAATTACTCGGGCTGCCTGTGGCAGCACCGAGTCTTAAAATGCAAGTCGTTTTTTTTTTTTTTTTTTTTTTTTGTTGGGTGTTGCAAAATTTCTGCGCATGCGTTAAAGGTCAAATTCACACCAATCAGATTGCACTGTGCTGATCACGCAACAATCGCCAGGTTAATTTATTTACATAATTTAATACAGTAAAGCAAGATGGCGGAGGACCCGCGAGGAATTTGGAGTCTCATCTCTCAAATGTAAGCCAGTTTAATGTTTTATTTAACTTCACTCGTGCGAAAGCCTTCCAACAGGCTCAGGATATTTCAACTGGCGCTATTGTCGGAGCCGAAGGACCGCGTTTTTTACCCAGATGGCGAGTGATTTTATTATACGACACGTACGACGACCTGAAGCCAGTGTAGGGGCCAGGATCCGGAAAGCTAAAATTCGAAGAAATACATATTGGAATCTATAAGCCATCGGCTTGCTGTGCTGCATTTAAAACATCCGAGGAGAACATCTTATTTTGGGTGAAGGCACTTCAAGACCAATATTATGAGTCTCTTAAAAACTGTCAGAGATTTAAATTTACCGTAAGTTGGATCAGAGAGTATTGAGATCAAGTTATTTCGTTCCAGCGAGGATATTGACCTAGCGGAAATTTTACAAGCTGTCGAAGGATTTTACTTATAATCATCCACGTCTACTTAACAACAGGAATAGTTATGTGCCAAGGCATGGGCAAAGATAGAGTTTCCCAGATTACAGATGAAAGTAGAGAACTTAATGAACGAAGAAACAGAGGTCACGCGCGACATGCTTGATAACATGAACATGTTCAACACTTTATGTTATACAAAGAAAACAAAACAAATTACAGAGCCTGCAAGTTCACAAGTCAATGAAAAACCCCAAGAGCCTGTAGTTTTGGATCAACATATCCTTGAAACTCCAAAAGCAACATACACATGAGTCAAATTCAAACCGGAAGAGACGGAATTCTTTAGATTCTTCACGAGGATAAAAATATTTGTTAGCCCGCAATAAGAACTCTCTCACTGCTTTAACGACCTTGATTTGTAACATGGAG
This sequence comes from Actinernus sp. WN-2022, assembly GCA_030867875.1. NCBI lineage: Eukaryota > Metazoa > Cnidaria > Anthozoa > Actiniaria > Actinernidae > Actinernus > Actinernus sp. WN-2022. Next base: position 82,984,455 of record JAOWCC010001589.1, on the reverse strand, counting down.
GCTGACCTAACTGATATGGGTAATGAATTCTTACTCTCGTCACATCAAAACACGAATCAAGAAAAACAGGTAAAAGTGCCATTTTGCCATTTACCAAAAAGTCCTTCCAGATCACAATATTCTTCAAGTTGGTTCCCTTTATTCTTACTAGTTTGATATTTTTTTAAAGTATGTTTTCAGTTAAAAAGTTGAAAATTGTAACAAATTAAATGATTATTGAAATTTACCTATTACCAAGGAAGGCATAAATTTATGGATTCCCACACTGATGAAGGAAAGCATAAATTTATGGATTCCCAGACGGCAAAGGAAAGCATAAATTTATGTGCTCCCTGAAGAAAGACCCAAATTCTTTAGTTTTTGTTGAAAAAGTCTGCATTTTTCTTCAATTTCTTTATTCAAAAGTAGCCAAAATATAAGGCTGGTATTTTCAAAAATGCCACTTGTCAACCATTTTCCCTAAAACGGCAAAACGGCATTTTCTCCTGCTAGCCTGTTAAACCAAACTCAGTCATTTGGAAGACAAATTAGTGCAGCAAGATAATATATACAAGACCGAAATCAAGATGCTGTCATCTCGAATATATTATTGACCTAGAAGTTGAAAATGGCGAGTTGAAAGCGGATATAACTTAAAGCTGAGATCCGACTTTCAAACTTAAAAAAAAAATCAAGAATACAAAAAAGAAGACAATGTTCCGAGACTACCCAACCTACTGAAGCTTATCAGTTTGTTCAAGAGCCATATTTCTTACATGACAACCCGATCCCTATTCATCAGAATACATTTTCTGTGCTAAATGACAAGAGTTTACAATCACCTGACCGACAACCCACTACTAAAGAAAGAGACCATGAAGTACGGTAGTACGGTTAATTCTCGGGTTCAAAACAATGAATATATGCCTGCTCAAATGCAGTGTGTTAAACGAATAAGTAGTGTTTAAATTAAAAGGTCAACATACGAGAAAAACAAAACTATTAAATTACATATATACTAGGGGAGCAGAGAATGAAAGTCACCGCGCTACCGGCCACTCCTAAAGACTGCTAAATTCAGCTAATAATTCTTCCCTTTGGTTATTACTAATAGGATTTCAAATGAAAGTGTATTTCATCTTCAATCTCATGTGGCCCGAGTGAAAGCCCAGATGGGCTCTTGTTAAATTTAAAAAAATAATAATAATAATAATTGTTTTATCATCTTTATAGTTGTTTCAGGTTACCTGTGTTATCATTGTGGTACCCTCATTGTATTTCCGGGCTACCTGTGTTATACTAGGGTACCCTAGGTTAGTTATTTTGGGTTACCTGTGTTTTCAGTAAGGTACCCTCTCCTTGCATTTTCAGGCTACCTAGCTGTGTTCACATCGTTATTAGTATGCACACAGTCAGATCACTGTTACTACACATGCACAACCAGACAAATTGGATTAAATGGACAATCAGATACAAAAGTATGCATGCACAGTCTCATCACGTAGCAGCGCCAGAGTAACAAGAAGCTGCATGCAGGAGAACTAACCCTAAAATCAACTCCATATCTATATATATATGCAAAGACAAATTGGATTAAATGGACAATCAGATACAAAGCATGCATGCACAGTCTCATCACGTAGCAGTGCCAGAGTAACAAGAAGCTGCACGTAGGGGAACTAACCCTAAAATCAACTCGATATCTATGCAAAGATGTATTCGAATTAAATAAATTGTGCTATTTAATTTTTCTATGTTACGTGTCTATCCGCTCAGATGGCTAAGATCTTGCATTTTGTGACGTCAGTTCCCAATATTGAAAAGCTGGACTAATTATAGCTCCTAATTGCAAACAAAACCATTGTGTTATTTTTGTGCTGGAGATCTATATAGGGAAATTTTCACTGAATTGAGCCGCCACACAATCGAGATTTATCAGCAGAGAATCAAACTTGAAAACTAATTCTCTCTTGAAAGATATGCAACACAGAAAAATAAAATAGCAGAACTTATGTCTTTGAATACATCTTTGTTTAGACGTTGTGAACACAAGTAGAACACGAGTGCACGCAAGTAGAACATGAATAAACATGAGCAACTTAATTCACGTAAGCCAGGATGCCCTAGGATAACACAGCTAGTCCAAAAATACTAGGATCCAAATACTTCACACAATCATTTTTTTTTTTTGTTAAGTGTTAAGTACAGTTTACTAAAATCACCGCCTCTAACGACAGGACCACCATGCAGTTGCCTAAAAAGTTATTGAAATGCCTGTTTGTATATCCAGGCTACCTGTATTATCCTAGGGGAATGCCATTCAATCGGACGGCTGTATGATGTTACCGTAGAGTCCCAAAAGTAGGGACCTCCCGAAAGTAACAACCCCTCAAAAGTTTCATATTTTTATGTCCTTCAAATAAATTTCGAAAGTAATGACCCCTCGAAAGTAGCAACCCCTTTACCTAAGTTGGTGTTGGTTTTATTTTAGTTCCAATTTTTTTACAATTCATTAAAAGTTTGTAATGAGACTTGCGAGACTTCTATATCTCTCAGAACATAACATAACAGGAGTCTGAGTCAGTAGTTTGCATTGGACCTTGTAATTGATTAGCCGGCTTATTTTCAGGAATTTTCAAACTAAATTTACCCCTCGAAAGTAACGATCCCTAGAAAGTAATCATGTCTGATCAGGACTGGAAAAATCGAAAGTAATGACTGACTCGCCACTTTCTGGACTATATTCTCACATACCTCACTTCCGGTTGCCAGCCGCATGTCTTGACCTTTTAGACATGTCTCGAAACATGTGATCGGGGTAATGAAAGGGATGAAAAAGCATTTAGAGAAGTTAATCAGACAATAGCCTTTAACAATAGCTACTGTACATGTAAATGTAGTGTTTTATCAGGCTGTAATTTAAAATTAGGCATTTGGAAGCTATTATTGGGCACTTCAACAAAATGTTTTTCTCCTTATACAGGGTTCGAAATTCGCACAAGCAAACTGGCAAAATGCGAGTCAATTTACCAATTTGCTGGTAGAAAATAAATGAACTGGCATTTTTATGCTTGTATTAGGCACCAGGCACATTAAAACATGTTTTAGTTTTTAGCTTGTTGATGAGTGGTTTTGCTTGTAAGGTTTCAAACCCGCAAGCAACTTTTTGCTTGTTCCTTTGAAAATGAATTTCGAACCCTGCTTATAATATAATTAGGCCATCCCCATAATATCCTTTGTTTGCCATCACCATGTCACTCGTGAAAAAAATAAACTTAGAGTGCCTGGTTACTAAGTATGTGTAAGACGTGCTCGCTAATGCCTGGTTACTAAATAGGCAGGCAATAGCTGTCAAGACTGGATGACTCACAACTACAAAGAGTGTAATCGTGATGTCTTCTGAAAAATGTAGAGTACATAACACTTATTGTCTCAAAATGATATTTGCACTGTCCTAAAAACTGAAATAAGAATTTGTTTTGCAAGTGTATTGTGCAATAGTTTTGATGACGTTAGTTAGTGGTTGAGATCACATTATATAATCCTCTCCACTTAAAGTCATTTTCTTATGTAATTCTCTAATTCTTGAGTTTTACACTTTTATTCTTCGAATTGCTTTCATTGATAGAGTATTTTTTCCCAGATTTTCCTGCAGAATGAGTAAATTGGAGAACTGCATGACATCATCAAAAATTGCACAATATATATGTTGTAGGTTGTTTCTCAATTCAGGTCATTTTTAAACAACCTAGGTCATTTAAAAACAACCTAGGTCATTTAAAAACAACCTAGGTCATTTTAAAACAACCTAGGTCATTTAAAAACAACCTAGGTCATTAAAAAACAACCTAGGTCATTAAAAAAAAAAATTCACCCACCCCTCCCCTACAAAATATTTTTTGACGAACTACCCCTCCCCTCTACTTCCTTCCCCTCTCTTCCCCTCCCTTCCCACTGCCTCTCAATTTTCTCCTTGTCCCCCCTGACACACCTTACTGTACTGTACCACTTACCTCAACGGTCACCCATCCACTTACTAACCTTGCCCGGTCGGGCTTAACTTGGCCGAATCACAAGGAACGCCTGGTAGATATTAATCCAGTGGATTATCGCACTGCGCCACGAAAGCGCTTGTTGATTTGAACACATCATTTATTCTCCAAGTGACTTATCGTCAAACCCAGTCCCTCTCGTTATGTGCGCATGCGTACTACTAACAAAATCGGACTTGGAAACATCTTTCGAAAACATTGTATGGACGACATTAAACAACACGTTTGTGTTGACTCTGCGTTCTTTTATGAAAGCTGCAGCAAATCAAGGGAAGTAAGGAAGCTAAATCCAGAAAAAATACTTTGTTTCTTACTTTATTACGGCTCCACTCGTACTTCGAAACAAACTGTGTCAACCGAACCGACTTAGAGTAATCACTGACCGAAAGTAAAGACAAAAGAAAGCGCATCACCTCTAACATTAACTGTATTATATTGTCTTGTCAGCCTCCCAGTACTCTCAATATTTCAAGTCTATCGTTTGTATGTATATGACACAATCTAGGGTACAAATAAAGCTGTTGTTGTTGTTGTTGTTGTTGTAATCAAAGAACTCCGAGAATGTGAAAAGACGTAAAAAATGGATAAATGATCGGGCGCTTTCTCAGTGTAAGCATATTAATTATTCATATTGTCGAATTTTCATACAAACCTTCTAAAACCTAACCCCAAATTTGAAAAAACCCTAACCATTTAAAATCCCAAATCATTAATAGAACGAGTCTAAATACATCTGAACTTAATGGAGAATTTAGCGAAGTTTTCAAGTGTTTTCAAGTGCACTTTTCTTCAATGGTCCTGTGAACTAATTAATCCAAAACCTAACCCTGTATTTAAAAAAAACCTAACCGTCCACAAGGGCTGTTCACTTACTTTGAAGTCAATGATTTTAGAGCTATAGTCACTAAATTAAGCTTTTTAAATAATGCTTCTTCAATGGTCCTGTGAACTAATCCAAACCCTACCCCTACATTTAAAAACACCCTAACCGTCAACAATGGGTGCTCACTAATTTAGGGTTTTTAGAGCTAAGTCGCAACGTAGAAATGTAATGCTTTAAATTCTTCAATATAGTCATACAAACCCTAACCCTACATTTAAAAGACCCTAAAATGACCTAGGTCATTTTAAAAATAACCTAGGTTGTTTAAAAATGACCTAGGTTATTTATATTTTAAAAATAACCTAGGTTATTTAAAAATGACCTAGGTTGTTTAAAAATGACCTGAATTGAGAAACAACCTACAACATATACACTCAAAAAATTCCTACATGCTTGCATTGCAAAAGAAATTGTTGTTACTGCGATTTCAGTTTTCAGTACAGTCCAAATATTATTTTGAGACCATAAATGTTTTGTACTCGGGTATCCCTTTAAGAAAACAAAAAATAGGAACCTAGTTGGTGCATGTGTCTGACTGCAAATGTAGATTATACAATGGAGATGGATGCTCAGGACTCTAAATTGTGTTCATTGTCTAAGTCCCTTAAAAGTTTATAAATACTTGTAATAATTATTTTAAAATAGTATTATTAATACCATGTAGGTCAGTTGAAATTTCCATGACAGTAATTTACAATTACCTTGTTTTTTTGTTTTTTTTGGGGGGGGGTTCTTTTCTGTCTAGATATATAGCTAAAAATCAGTTAAAAGACCTTAAGTTGGTACTTAGAGGGTTAATGACAGGTTGAAGGCCACAAGACACTTTAAAATTCATACTGCCAACTGCTAATTATTTCAAGAACATGCAGCTTCAAAAACTGTACCCTCTAAAAGATAAAAAGAATTGAAAACATTCCCAGTGTCAGTTTAATTATTATAGTTTTTTATAATTAATTTTGTAGATTTACTTTGATAGACTGTCAATTATTAATTATTTATTTAATTTGGAATAATTTTTTTTCTTGGCAGCTATTTGGCATTGGTGGACCCACAGATGAAGTTCCAGATTTGTTGCTTAATGAAGACACGTCATCTGTCATAACAACAAGTAAACGGCGGACTGTTGGTGATGCTGGTGGTAAGTCATTGAAGCTTATTAGTGTAATGTTGAAGTAATGCAAATTAAAGTATTATTGTTGTTGCTGCTGCCACTGCCGCCACCGCCGCCAGAACCACTTCTAAATTTATTACAGTATTAAAGTGGAAGGGCACAACAAAAGTGATGTCTGATAGCCCTGGCTAGTAGTAGGTTTTTCTTCCGGGCTAGTAGTAAGATCAGTTTGACAAATTAGGGATAGCTTGTGCAATTGATAGACCCAATGGGCTAGTGAAGTATTAAACTTAAGGTTAATTACATTGTAGCTTGCCCAAAGGGGAAGCATCAACATTATATTTATTTTCTTCTTGCCCTGTCTTAATTAGTGTCAGTGTTAAACTGTTGGTATACACATGTACATGTACCATGCAAAAGACCCATGTACATTGTAGATACATTGTATGGCATGGGTATAATATTATAGAGGGGGAAGGTGCTTATATTCAGGACTTAATTTAATTTAAAGTAGATTTTGACTTTTGTTACAGGCGATAAGAAGAGGCGAGATGTTGTGCAGTCAATTGTACATGTTCCAAAGTATGACTTTTATATCACAGCATCTCAAAAAGGGATTATATGTCAGTGGAGCAACAAGGTAAATAAATTGTTGTAATGCAATGTTTGTTCAGATTTTTCCCCTCTGACCATACAAATGTACATCCATTTGATTTTATGGAAATGTTACTATAGTAAGAATACACTTAGAAGAAAGCCATTCCAATGTGTTGTGGTTATACAATTTGTACATGATTGTATGCATGTCAAACTGTATTATTCAAAATATAATTAATATACAGTATGCACACTATAAACTTGTTAGTTACTGTACATGACATGATTTTAAACAGTTTGTTTTAGTTTCAAGTGTGTAATGCATGTACAATGTATGTTAGTCTGATTGTATCTCACCTCATAAATACATTGCGTAACTCCCTGGGCATGAGTGGTTTCAATAATAATAATAAAAAATAAAAATAAAATCCACTTTTTCAGACTGTTAAGACTGAATTTACAGCGGGGTCCAGGATATAGACTGATATGTTACAACCAATAATGACCTTAATAATAATTATTATATAAAATATGATACTACTATATACAATAACTAAAGGCAAAGTGAAAAACTTCTGCTGGTATTTGATGGGGACAAAGTTATTAATAAAAGCAGTTAGTGTTCCCAGTGTACATGTACTTTGGTGACCTACTACCTTCACCAAAATGTAGGCAGTATCTGTGCTGCACTACTGCCTCAGGCACAAGGTACTTAAGTGTGCTTACATGCCTCTGCACGGCGGTCGGGCAAACAGCTTAAAAGTGTTTATGAAACCAAATTTTGCATCTTTATTTTATTGCAGAATAATAAAGTTTATTCTTTTCTGATTATCAAGAGTATATTTATTTTTCAGTTCCACCTTCGGAAAGGTCTCTTTTTCGCTATTCAAATGGACTACTTTATGCTAAAAACTGTCCGGATTGCTGTGCGGCCAAATGAGCTGCGTGACATCACTGTGAGGACTCGTTGTTACAAACATGTTACAAATAAGGGAGGAGGTGGAAGATATTGTGTGGCTGGTGGCCTTGGTTTTCTTCCCGTATTTAACTTTATCCTAGCTACGCCAAAATACAATGGACATTGAAGTTCTAATACAGTGTTACTCATTCACAGTTTGATACAACATATAGCCTGGGAAACCAGCCGACTCTTATCGCTCCCTACTCGCAAAAGAGATGTCTGGGGAGCGAGGCAGAAAATTCCATACTGATGACGTAGCAGATAGCCGTTCCATGATGCATAAATTAGTTACAATTCTCAGAAGCCGAATGCGAACAACAGTTCTTTTCAAGGAATATAACTACCGAGGCTGCTCGTTTGCTTGGTAGTGGATCACCGTCATGAACAACCATGAAATTCAAGCCTATATTTAGCGTGTGCCGGTGGTGTTGTTGGCTCCTTTGTATAGTTCTTTCAGCGGCTAGTAAAGCGAAATGTCATACTGTCAAAATATTTTAAGTAAGTGATCAAAAAGGTACTGTCATTAAGTTGTTTATAATTTCATATCAGTAAACCTACACACACTGAGCTATCACAGAACACTGGATGAGTTGTTGTTGCCAGATAAATCGTTCAGACAGTGAATCTGGGCTATGAATAAACATTACATGTAAGTGTGCTATGAATCACGAACGTGATGGCCATTCACTCAAACGTCTGCGCGTGCGTATTACGGTCAGTCTGGTGGGCGGCCGTGCGAATTTCCCGTGCAAATTTACCTTAAAACCTATTACAGTGAACTTCTACCCCCAAAAGTTAAGAAAAATACGTGAAAGTTAAGCTTTTTATTTTCACAGTCGACGGGAAATTGAACAAACTTCAAACTGTGAGTTTACCCAAAAAAAATCGTAATTTACCAAACAAGTTCTCAAGGTTTGAAAACGGGTGTGTGAACAGTGACGGCCGCCGGCTCGCTTTGAATTTGTTTTGGAATATGTTTTTGCTGCAAGACATTTGACGCATGCGCAGACGTTTGACCGCTTAAACATAAGCAATTTACCTCTGAAAGTGGCCTTCAAATTTGGCAGGTTTACTCTATCAAGCCTCTACAAATGCGGAATCATTATCCTGGAATTCCTCGAAGACACGTACGTTCACCATTTCGACGCGAGCGATGCGAATAATGTATTTTTTGAACACCGATCAAATGCCCCACCCCCCACCCCAACTGTTTGTCAAATGCCCGCCCCTGAGGGCTTAGATACTCATCAAATTCCCCACCCTCGGGAGCAAGCCTCTGATCAAATGCCCGGGGGTGGCCCGGAGGGGGATGCACGGGTTTGGAATTGACTGATACATAACCTCTTCGGCTACTGACCTGGCAAAAGAGCTGGCTTGAAAAGTGGCCTGCTGTGCTGTGTGTAGGTTTTGAAATTGTAATTTTGAAATTGACAGTCGCAGGACAAATAAATTTGTTCTTGACCGGGCCGAGCCGCAGGAAGAACGAAGCAAACGAGCTACCGACACACGCTAAATAGGCTTGAATTTCATAATATGGTTGTTAATGACGGTGATCCCACTGCCAAGCAAACGAGCAGCCTCTGTAGTTACATGTATATTCCTTGAAAAGAAATTTGGCTTCTGAGAATTACAACTAATTTATGCATTGTGAAACGGCTATCTGCTACGTCATCAGTATGGAATTTTCTGCCTCGCTACCCAGACGTCTCTTTGCGAGTGGGGAGCGATAAGAGTCGGCTGGTTTCCCAGGCTAGATACAACACAACTACGAGAAATGACTCGCCAAGAACTCGATGAAAACTGTATTTTTATGCTGAAGCCAGAAGAGTGAATGGCAAAGAATACAATATAGGGTTTCTCTGGTTTCCTGTAGAAATTCATTTAAGAGGATCCTGAATGTTCGTGAATGAAAAACGGACGATAAAACTTGCAAAGAACCCAGAATTTCGAAAGCCGTTTAATTAGTCGAACTGAGCCTCAAAATCTACGCAACTCACTGCCATCAGAGCAGCAGTTAAACACTGTTCCTTGGGATAATGAAAATATCCTTCTTCAGACCACAGAATAAATAGCCAGTGTCTGACAACGATGCAGTTGTTGTAGAAAATATAGTTGGGAACCCAACTCACGTAACTCAGTCTCAGATTCCGCTATTAAAAATTCGCTATATTATAAATGTTTGGGACCAACGGTCAGTCTTGCAATAATTTATTTCTCTCTTTATCTTTTATCAATCAACATGTTCTTTTTATAGCAGGTTATTTCATCCAATAAGAAACAAGCTGTCAGATCGTCAATGTCAAGCTGTCAGAATTGAACCAATAAACGACGAGAAATGTTGTAAACAAGTCGAGTACACGTCACTACAGTTAAAATGGAGTTTTCGCTGCAGTCAGTTTGCTTAGTTAGATTTTTACGTGGGTTCTTAAAATTAGATAGCTTACCTTCCTTCGTCTAGATTGAAGTTTATATTATAAAACAAATAGAAAGATGGTTCTCCTTGTTCTATAACAAAATAATGTACTTTCAAGGTCTTGAAATGCTGCTAAATGCACCCGCGTTCTGCTCGTGCATCTGCAGTTTTTCAAGACCTCAAGCGTGCAAATTTTTTTTATAGAACAAGGAGAACCATCTTTTATTTGTTAAGTATTGTGTTGCATTCTATTGTATTTCATTTTTTGTATTGAATTGTTTGTGCTTTATTCTATTGTATTTTTTTGTAGAAATGCGTGTTGTACTACATGATCATAATATTATTTAGGAATTGTCACTTTGCGAGTCCTCACAGTGACGTCATTGTAATGGCGGATTCGGTTCCAGGCCCCAGACAGTTTTAAGCATAAAGTAGTCAATTTGAATGGTGAAAAAGAGACGCTCTTGATAATCAGCAAATAATGAACTTTATTATTCTGCAATAAAATATAGGTGCAAAATTTGGTTTCATAAACTCTTTAAGACCAGAATGAGCCAGTGCTTTGTGATAATCTAAATAGGGAAAATAATACCAAGCACTTTCTTTTGTACGGACTCAATTAAACTAAATTAAATAGATAATCAGGCAAGGCTGCCCATACTTGTGCCACAGCTGTAGTATTGTCTTAGTACATAATTATTTCACCCCAGGGCTCAACCTTAAGGTTACCGTGCAGGTTTGTATAGTGTTTTTTCATGAAATATTTTTCATCCAGATGTTTTACTGAGTGATTATTCTAAAATATGAACCACAAACTAATCATATACATTAAAAACTTCAGGAAATATATTGAAAGAAACTTGTTTTTTCGAAAAAGCAAATAAATGGCCAGCGTGTGATAATCCTATTATGAGAAAAGCACCCATCGAATGTTTTCGCGAGAACAACATCCGGGAACTTGCTTCGAACCCTATTTGCATATTGTTGATTTGGAAACGAATAATATTAAATCAGCCATGAAACGGCATATCTTTTTCAAAGTGACATATTCAGAAATCACTAGACACTCTTGCTAGGTATTTTCCAATTGAGATCACATCAGAAGTAATCTCCATTACCCAGAGATTTGGTCTTTTGTAAAGTAGGCAGGAAGTTGTTACCTATACCGAACAGATCACATCTTAGCTTCTAGCATTGCTGCTTTCGTATTTGCGTTCTCATTATCCAGTGGTTCGGACTTCTTCATTCTTTTCGAGTTTCTTCTCTTTTCGTTAGCGGTAGTTACATGTAGTTTAATTTTCATTCTGCATTTCGGCATCGTAAGTCCAGTTTTCTGTCTGACCACTACAGAATAGCTACAGAGCGTGTGGCAAGCGTTGTGTGTTGTCTTGATTAATATGCGAACCCTAGCTATTACAGTTTCCCGCAAATCTCCTAATCCTTTGTCAAGACCACCAGTGGTTCTCGCATCTCATTAGATGGCGGTATTGCAGTATTGACAGATGGATTAAGAGGTGTTAGCTGTTTACAGAACTAGAATGCGAATATCGTGGCTTAGAAGTTCTTGCGTATTCTCTATCTTTGAACGAATGATTGAGCTCGGGGTTTCAACAGAATTCATTGAAATTTGGGAGAGAGCCTCATCACATATTGAAGGAAAAAACGGTGTACAGCTTTTTCTAAATTCAAAATGGTTCTTTAGTTATGCTGTCTGGTGTCAAATGACATGGGTATGTTCTAAGCTCCAACTTTGATTTAATTTTGCATTTGAACAAAGTAAAATGTCAAAAAACCTGCACACTGTTTTGAAGGCTGTTATATGTCGATTGAAATTATGCAGTTAAATCAGCCATACGTCCTAACGCGTGGCCTGGTAATTTGTCTTTATAAACACTGCCCATTTTGCGTTTCTAGGTCCACCGTTCTTACGGATTATATTTTTTTCATAAAAACATCACGCAGGCTCATTCTATGGTTTATAAGCTTTAAAATGGTATATAGGTTTATGTAGTTTTCCCTAAAACAATGCGCACTAGAGATTTTAACCGTGAACCTGCACGGTAACCTTAGTCAACTATAGCCAAATACTAGTAGATTTTCAGTTTTGGCTAAGAGAAGTTGCATGCTTATTTACTAGCCATGTTGGCTACTAATGAAAGTTTCTGTGACAACTTTTCTAGTAAATGGAAAATGTCATGATCATACCTTTGTTGTTATACATGTACCAGTAGTACTGTACACATACTAGCATATAATTACATAGAAATGATTTATACTGATCCTTTGCAATTTATAGCCATTTTCAAAAATCAAATTCTCGGCCAAGAGACTGGATTCTAGCTTACACATCATGCAGTACTGTCATAAATCAGGCCTCCATCTTGTTTTTCTGCTTCAATAGATACGTACATGTATGTCTGTATTGACTATTATTTCCAATGCTTCATTTGATATTAGAGACTTCTTATCTTCCACGAATTCCTCTAAAAGTTTGAAAAGAAGAGTAATTAAGTGACGATTCTAAAGTAGAAACTTCAAATTGTATACAACGAACATCATATTTTTTAATGATCGAATAGCAGAAAGGTCTCTGGCTAGTGAAAATTTACTTCTTACTAGCCGTACGCCTACTAGCGAAAAAAGTTAAGGTTGAGCCCTGCACCCAGTTACAGGCCAGCACTACTGGATAAAAACCTGTGAAAAACCTGTGAAAAACCTGTGAAAATACCTGTGAAAAAACCTGTGAAATCTTGAAATTCACAGGTTTTTTCACAGGTTCTCACATTTGAGGACAAGAGTGGAAAATGCGCAGAATTGGGCTGTCGTAGAATTCACAGGTTCTTTCACAGGTCGTTTTGACTCACAGGTATTTTCACAGGTTTTTCACAGGTTTTTCACAGGTTTTTATCCAGTAGTGCAGGATGCAGCTAATCTGTTAACTAGGATTGGCAAAAAGCAGGAGTTTGGTCCCCTTGGGTATATATATGTATCCCCATGAGGAAAAACTGGGGTTGAGAGCGAATCCCCTATTTTTACATGCTCAGGGACCTGTTAGTAAGAAAGGCACTGGCAGCCAATGATGTTATCTACTTTCAAGATTTCGCAATTTGAATTCAGGGTTCCCGTATAAATTGCAGTCAGGGAATTGTCAGTGAATTTAGGATTTGGTCAGGGAAATTCCTAATTCCAATGAAAAATCAGGGAATTTTTATTTAATTCAGGCTTCACATACTTATTTATTTTGGCTGTTTAAAGCTGTTCTGTTCAAAAATGTTGCTGTCCAAAAATAGTGATTGAATATTTGGAAAAAATACGAGCATGCGCTGGAGGTCTGTGAAAAATGCTTCTTGCATGGTCAGTGAAAAATCAGTTTTTTTTTTCCTGCGAATGTGTGGGAACCCTGGAATTGAAGCTAGAGGCTCTTGGTTCCTTTAGCACTCTTGTTCCATCAGCCGCTTTAACTTTAATTTACTTTAGTGCCTTGGCCTACTTTAAAAGTTATTGAAACCACTGAACTCCAGGTCTGGGTTTGAGGTAGTCTGGACATGTGCACTACACTTATGCATACACACTGTGCTTAAAGACAGCCTCAAATACTGGAACAGTTATACTTTAATGCTCTTTTTAATGTTGTTATTTGTATTACTGTATACAGTTCCGTTTACAAGCCTGCACTGACATCAACGTAAGTAATTAAACTTTCTTTCTTTCTTTCTTTCTCTCTCTCCTTCTTTGATAGCAGAGCCTTGACACTTGACATAGAAACTATTTAATATTTCAATAATTGACCAATTTAGCTTGTACTTATGTTACATCCCAATTAACCCTGGTGAAAAACCTTGCAGGATCCTGTACAAGATCCTTAAGGATCCTAGCCAGGATCCTCCAAGGATCTTTGAGGTTTCCTTACAGGATCCTAGCATTTCCTTGCAAGGATTTTCCAGGATCCTTAAGGAACGTGAAAGGATCCTTAAGGATCCTGAAGGAACCTTAAGGATCCTGGCAAGGATCCTGGGAAAGATCAGGATCCTTGAGGATTGTTCCAGGATCTTTGAGGATTGTTCCAGGATCCTCGAGGATTGTTCCAGGATCCTGGAGGGTAAATTGTTCCAGGTTCCTTAAGGATTGTTCCAGGATCCTTGAGGATTGTTCCAGGATCCTTGAGGATTGTTCCAGAATCCTTGAGGATTGTTCCAGGTTCCTTAAGGATTGTTGCAGGATCTTTGAGGATTGTTGCAGGATCTTTGAGGATTGTTGCAGGATCTTTGAGGATTGTTCCAGGATCATTGAGGATTGTTCCAGGATCCTTGGGGATTGCAGGATCCTTGAGGATTGTTCCAGGATCCTTGAGGATTGTTCCAGGATCCTTGAGGATTGTTCCAGGATCCTTGAGGATTGTTCCAGGATCCTTGACAATTGTTTTTACAGGATCCTTGGGGATTATTTCAGGATCCTCAAAGAATCTGGAACAACTCTCAAAAATATTTTACAATGTAGTTATCTGCTTTGAGGATTGCTTCATTGCTAGGGTGACAATTCACAATAAGGAGTATTTGTTTCATTGATAACACATACATGTATACACATAAACATGCCGGGCTGTCATTAGAAGCCAGCTACTGGGGATCATTTCCAGCAATGTACATGTATGATGATGATGATGATTGCCAGCTACCAAGTTGTAGCTTTAATTGCACAAAAAGACCAGCTACATGTATCTCAGTTGTACAGCAACTTAAAAACGAAATAGCAGCCATGCATAAAGGAAACCAGATAGTGAAAAACTCAATGAAACAGAAATGAATGTTTAGTAACAGTCAGAGCCTTTACTGTAACTGTATAATATGAAATTGAATGTATTCTCAGCAAGTGCTGAGATCTTAAATGATCGTTCAATAAATAAATGCACTTTTGATGACATCAGAAGGTACATGTACATGTAGTATTAGAGTTGTGTTTACATCTCATGCAGTCTAATAAAACTTTAAAACAATTACCAATCAAAAAGGAAATAAAAGGTATGCAGTTATTTATTTTAATTTATACGAAGGTAGGTACATGACTGTAATTTACAATATACTGCTTTCATATTTGATTATTGCATGCAGACAAAAATCTACATTGTAACTGCCAGCAGCTAAACACCTAACTAATAATAATTAATTTATAGGTGCCAGATAATAAACTGCCCTACAAAACTAAACTCTACACCACAACAACCCAAGTACATAATAATAATCTACAGGCATGTATGCTGACTGTACTACCGGTATATATTGCATTTATGCTGTTACAGGTACAGCTATGTACATGTATTTAAAGAATGTTGTCTCCCAATATGACTAAAGCTTACAATGTACCTGACCAGACAAACGAAATCGGATTATTAGTAGATTTACATTCTAAAATCATGTCATCTGTTCTTGCTTGCTCGATTTAAAATGTACATTTTTCACTTGTCATTATATATGTACATGATTACATATTAGACAGCAATGTTGGCCTTCTACCAATTTTCTCACTTTTGGTCTGGTTGCGACAGGCTTAGTCACATTCAACTACAACCTTTTTTTGAAATAGTTCTACATAAATAAGCATGTGTACACTTCGAATTTGGGGTTCCTAAAAATAAGGACAGGAATTGCTAAACAGATACCAAAATTGCCCTTTGTCACACCCTGAGGGAGGATGGAAACTTGTTGTTTACCTGGGAACTTGTTTTTGAAATGGTTAGGGTGAGTTTTATGGTTTGGTTTTGGGCTTGAAGCCAATAGTGAGTGATTCCTGTCTAAATTAGTCAAATTTCTGGCCTCGTGCAACATAATCTTTCCAGCTATAAGATTAGCTAAAGAAGCATTTAAAATTCATTCATAATTGCCAGTGGCTTGATTCAAAGGAAGCTATCATGCATGATGAGCTTCATACATGTACATGTACATTACAGTACATTACAGTGGCATCTATGAATAGCAGTTTCAGTGGTATTGACCAGGCTGAATACCTCACTTCGATGTAAATGAAGTTCTATTCAAACTGTATCTAAATTAGTTGTGCTTGTTTAAGAGGGTGGTGTCAGCAAGATTGATGGTTTCAATGTCGCTTCATTATATCGAAGTGAGGCATTCGGGTTAAATATGACTGAAACTGCTATTCGTAGATGCCACCATAATAACAACTGTTACACAGGTTGTACTCCATTTTATTTTCAGTGGTTGTGAACATACAGTCATGTAAATGTAAATGTTCAACCCTTTTGTTTGGTTCTTGATGACAGATGAGCATTACATGTACTAGGAGAAAAAAGTTCTTTGATATGCCATATAATTTTATCAAAAGTAAGATAATTTCTACCCAGCAGCTGAAAGCTAATTGCCTGAAATAAGAGTATTAGACCTCCTGCATGCAGATGTTAGCCTACCCTGTGAGCAGAGGCAGGGGTCATCTTTTCAAAATCATTTAAATGGAGGCATTTAAATATGTGAATTTATACGTAGACAAGGTTTATATATAGGGTATTATAATATAGATATGATAGTATGTGCGCTCTGATTGGCTGTTTAGGCATGTTTATCACAGTATATAACATGGTTTGCCATGTTTTATTGTTTTCAACTGGTGCAGGTTTCCTTTCATCGTGCACATAAATCTATATTATAAAACAGATAAAGAAGCCTTAAATCCATGTTTTATTTAAGAAATAGAAAACATTTCTATAGAGTTATAGAAACACGAGTGGGAGTTTGGGAGAACGAGAAATGGCAGTCGGAACACGAGCTCGAAGGGCGTGTCGGAGTGTTTCCACAGCTATTTCGAGCTCTTCCAAACTTCCACAAGTGTTTCTATAACTCTATAGATCTAGAAACAAGGGGGAAATGTTTTCTATTTCCTTTTAAAATAAACGAATAAAAGCATGGAAACGCTCGCTTAATTTGATAACCAAAACGTAAATTCTCACAACTAGCTCAAGCGCGCGCTCAACTGTCTATGTTTCTATAGAGTTATAGAAA
Organism: Actinernus sp. WN-2022; assembly: GCA_030867875.1. Classification (NCBI taxonomy): domain Eukaryota; kingdom Metazoa; phylum Cnidaria; class Anthozoa; order Actiniaria; family Actinernidae; genus Actinernus; species Actinernus sp. WN-2022. The sequence continues at coordinate 82,967,452 of JAOWCC010001589.1, read as the reverse complement.
CATGGCTTACAGCCAATCATAGCGCGCGTAGTATCGAAACTATTTTGTAAACTATCATAAAACACTCTGGACATTTGAGAAAACTTGAGAAATGTTGAAAGCACGCGCCTTCGGCTTGTACTTTAACATTTCTCTCATGTTCTTAAATGCCCAGTCGTGTTTTACGATAGTATAAAACATGGCTAAGGCTTCTTTATTTGTTAAACAATCTAGCTTACCGGTAGTCTTAGAGACAGGCAATACCCAACAAACATCAATAGGATGATTTTACTTAACCCATGAAATAGATATTACTGACTAATAGGCACAATTAGACCCTAATTCCATTGCAAGTAAAACCACTCTAACAATCCTTACTAATCTAAGTTTAGTTTATTAGCTATGTACACTGTACAGGCCGGTTTTCTATTTAAAGAATAAAAGCACAGTGTTCAAGTGATTCTAATTTTCACTCACTACTTGGCAGCTACATGTACAGATTGTAGTTTACTTTTCCCTGTTTAGCTTTTTTTGATGGTTTAATAGCTTCTGACCTACAAGGTCATGTCCTGCAAAAAAATAATAACCAATAAATAAAACCTAGAATAACGACTAGTTGTGTATGATTAGCCTGCGTTGCGGCTCTGGAGTATCGGAGCGCAGCGAGCGGAGATTAGCGGGATTGGGGCGAGAGAGAAAAGAGAGGGGGGATGATGTGGGGAGGAGATGAAGATAGAGCCTGCCTGCAACCCATGGTTATTTTGATATCCACCCACTAATTAAAATGCATGCTTATTAGTAAGTCATTCGACCGATTCATCCAATCATCATGCGGCGGAAGTGAAAACCATGTCTAATATCTGTCAAACTCACGCGTGGAATCTCAAGGAATCTCAATTCGAGCGTAAAATTCAAAACAAAAAATATACGAACTTGGATGTGAAGACAGGGCCGGCCTAAACCCAAACCTGTAAATGTCAACGACTTTTGCAGGATATGTAATGTATGTTTTAAGGTAGCGTTTGGGAATTCAAATATTTCCACGGCGAGAATCCGTTCAAGCCTTAAGAAAGAAAAGATAGCCGAGGCTTTAAATAATTCTAGCTGGTGCCTGCAAAAGTATTGGTCTTCATATTCCGAAATCTGCTTCTCTATCAAAGTGAGTCTGTCGTTCCCGAGGAAGGAAGATTCGAAATGCTGTAGAGAACTACACCTTTGTTCGAGAAGGTTTGCAGGATAAAGATAACTATGATAAAGATAACTCGTTGCCGCTGAATATAAAGTCGCCACCAAATCAGTAAAGAACACTGCCGACCACAATAACACCGGAGTGAAGTTCTGCCAAAAGAAGCGCTAAAAATCATCCACGCAGCGTTACGAAATCATCAAAGCAACTAGTGTTTTCCAAACACAGTTGGGATTACAGCTAGAACATCTCTTCCAGACAAAATATCTCTAATAGCCTTGCTCCTGTTCTTTATTTAAATTCATCGCTGAGAGAATTCTTGTTACATGTATGTTTGTCTGCTCTTATCGCATGAATAAAACTTAATGATTTCTGTCAATCACGCATTTAAGCCAATAGCAATACGCGGCCTTCTGAGGCCGAGAGTTATCAAAATAACCATGGGTTGCCGGCAGGCTCTATCTTCATCTCCTCCCCACCCCGTCCCCCTCTCTTTTTTCTCTCGCCCCAATCCCACTAATCTCCCCTCGCTGCGCTCCGATACTCCAGAGCCGCAACGCAGGCTAGTGTATGATCTTCTACACTGCGAACGAAATATTCAAATTTATACGTGCTCAACGCTTTACGACACAAGCAATGATCGGCCGAGACTGTGATTAAAACTTAACATAACCCTTCAATTCATACACACAATTTCCAATCTATCTACAGTCTACGCAAGTCATTACTGCTAGGAAATGTTCAAGTTAAAGAACAGTTTTAAACTTAATTCAAATGTATGTGACGGTTAGGAGTAATTAAGTGAAACATTTCTGCTCACCTTCTACTCAGATAAATTTCTTCAGGAATTCATCTCATCCAGGACTGATAATGTCTCTCAATTGAAGCCGTTATTATCATCTTTCCATCTAACAAATCTTCTTCTTGAAATACTGTTGAATTGACCCTTTAAGAGAGCTTCTAAAACCAGTCCAACGAAACGATCTGGCACCTAAATTGTTCAAACTGTTCCCTAGAGGCCTGGTTACCAAATATGGATAAACTCGGTCCCAGTCTTACTCTAATGTGGTCAATCAATAAACAGGACAATGGCGGATATACATGTAGCTTTCGGTTCTGTTCGAATTTCTTAACAAAAACACACATTTTGAATGGGTGAACAGAAATACTTCACTAATTAAACAATGGCATTTCTTTTTTAAACAATTGCCAGTCAAATCGGTGAGTAATATTCTAGTCATTAGTCGAAAATAACCTGATAATTTTTTTAAATGAAGGTATTTTTATTGTAATGTTTCATCAGCTTTTAGTAAAATATATATGTTATTTATATATGTATATATGTGTGTCTTTATTTATACAATGGAAACAAAAGTACAATCACAATCCATCTGCACCATGACTATTAATGCCTATCAATTCCAAACCTGACCCCCCCCCCCCCCCCCTCCCTCCCCTCCCCCCCCCTCCCCAGATGTTTCTAAGGTCTTGTAAGATGATTTTGTTAAAATCCTGGAAAGGTTTATTGATTTAGGAAAGATATTCCCTGCAATCTTTGTAAGATCCTTCTCAGATTGTAATAAGATGTTGTAAGATCCCACACTTTATTATTATCCCTGTAAGGTCCTCAAGGATCTTAGAATATTCCTGCCTTCAGATAAGTATGCTTGCAAGGATCCTTCCAGTGAATCCTGACAGGATCCTGGTTAAATCCTCAAGGATCTTGCAAGGATCCTGTCTTTAGAATATAATTATTCCTGCAAGGATCTTGACAGGATCCTGGATAAATCCTCAAGGATCCTGTCCTTACAAGAAGTTATTTCCTGCAAGGATCTTGCCTGAATCCTGACAGGATCCTGGATAAATCCTCAAGGATCCTGTCCTTACAAGAAGTTATTTCCTGCAAGGATCTTGCCTGAATCCTGACAGGATCCTAGCTGGATAAATCCTCAAGGATCTTACAAGGATCCTGTCCTTACAAGAAGTTATTTGCTGCAAGGATCATGCCTGAATCCTGACAGGATCCTGAATAAATCCTCAAGGATCTTACAAGGATCCTGTCCTTACAAGAAGTTATTTCCTGCAAGGATCTTGCCTGAATCCTGACAGGATCCTAGCTGGATAAATCCTCAAGGATCTTACAAGGATCTTGTCCTTACAAGAAATTATTTCCTGCAAGGATCTTGCCTGAATCCTGACAGGATCCTGGATAAATCCTCAAGGATCTTACAAGGATCCTGTCCTTACAAGAAATTATTTCCTGCAAGGATCTTGCCTGAATCCTGACAGGATCCTGGATAAATCCTCGAGGATCTTACAAGGATCCTGTCCTTACAAGAAGTTATTTCCTGCAAGGATCTTGCCTGAATCCTGACAGGATCCTAGCTGGATAAATCCTCAAGGATCTTACAAGGATCCTGTCCTTACAAGAAGTTATTTGCTGCAAGGATCATGCCTGAATCCTGACAGGATCCTGAATAAATCCTCAAGGATCTTACAAGGATCCTGTCCTTACAAGAAATTATTTCCTGCAAGGATCTTGCCTGAATCCTGACAGGATCCTGGATAAATCCTCAAGGATCTTACAAGGATCCTGCCCTTACTAGATTAATTTGAATGTTACAGGATCCTGAAAGGATCTTAGCAGGATCCTGGCAGGATCCTGGCAAGGATCTTTAGAATTCCTGGGGCCACAGGATCCTTGACAAATCCTTCAAGGATCCTGCCCTTACAAGGATCCTTCTCTGATCCTTAAGGATCCTCAAAGATCCTCAAGGATCCTGCAAGGAGTTTCACCAGGGAAGGTCACCTGACTTTTCCCTTTAATAATTTTTTTGGTATCCCAAAAGGTATTTCCATAAATTTGTAGATCTTGGATTAAAACAAAGCTGCACTGAATCCTCTGCTCAGGAGAGAGCTGTCACATGATCTGCATTTGGACAACAAAATGTACAGTGCAATTAAGCTAAATTGGTCAATCATTGATGAACACAGTTTATTGTCGTTGATGACTAAATCTCTGTTGTTGTTTCTGCATCTTCCTAGGAATCATCTTGGATCACTGGCTGTGGATTCCTGCCCAGTTTGCGCAGAATTGCAGTATGTAATTTTTTTATGTGTTAATGTACTCATGCTTAGAAACAAGTTATTGGGGTGGTGAAGATTTGTCACTGCACTCAAAATTCACCTTTTTACAGTTGAGTTGTTTATGAAAATACATGTACAATGTACATTATTGTAGGGTATGTGGTACATTGTACTGTAAGTACCTTATTAACTGTTTCAAAGTTGTATGAACAGGGATTCTGATATTATGCGCTGCTGGTGCAATTTTGTACAATCGGTCTCAAATCGTATCCGATCGGGTAATAATTATTTAGCACATGATCAGTGAAAAAAAAACAAGGTGAAAGAAATAAAGCAAATCCTCACCTAGGACCTATAATAATATGACCATATTCACTCATGGATAAGCTGCACCTGCACCTCACCTAGGACCTATAATAGTATGACCATATTCACTCATGGATAAGCTGCACCTGCACCTCACCTAGGACCTATAATAATATGACCATATTCACTCATGGATAAGCTGCACCTGCACCTCACCTAGGACCTATAATAATATTACCATATTCACTCATGCATAAGCTGCACCTGCACCTCACCTAGGACCTATAATAATATTACCATATTCACTCATGGATAAGCTGCACCTGCACCTCACCTTAAGGACCTATAATAATATGACCATATTCACTCATGGATAAGCTGCACCTTTTTACCCTAAATCTTCGTTTGGAATCAGGGGTGCGGCTTATCTGCGAGAACATCTGCACAAGGTTCCTACTACAAGGTATTAACTACTAAACACCACACAAAACCAAAAGAAACTAAGCACTGGTCCGATTGCTTTTGTAAGTTTAGTGGCTCTCAAAAGAGCCATTTTGATGTGAGTTGTTTTTTGGCCGTTAAACCTTTAACACGGTTTATAGATGCTTTTGTGGAGCAACTAAATGTCTCCACACATAGGATCTCCATTCCAACACAAAGCTTGTTGCAGTGTTGTTGTCCGCCTGTTTATACTTCGATGGTTATACAATGTAGTTCCTCCACGAACAAGAAAATACCATGCTATCCTTGAGTATTTGCACAGTAAATGGCCCACTGTGTCGTCACTGTTCAAAACTTTCACAGCAAATTTGTCGAACTGATCTTCCACCTCTCGTTGAGTAACTACTTTTTTTCTGATAGATGGCTTCCAAATATCCTTTTAGATAATCAAAAAGCAAAGTACTCTGTTGTTTTGACTTCGTTCAGCGAAAACAAAACTTCTAGTGTCCAGTTTTCTCTCTTCCAACAGATGCCTGGTTACTAAGCTACGGACAAACGTGAGCACATTGTTGGCTTCGTTGACATATAAAATTCAATCTAAAAAGTGACCCTAATGAACAGATCTCAGTAAACAAATACTATGGAAAGATAGGTCATGTATCTAAGTATATATGTAGACATGAAATTAAAATTAATTCTGCCATTTTTGTATAGATGTATGCTGCAGTCATTAGACTCTAGTCCCTGCATCCCAGTATATATATACATGTAGTCATCACATTATTCAGTAAATGTTTTTTTTGGTGCTATTGATTGAATGAATATCAACCAATGAAATTAAGAGAAAGAAGGATAGAGCATTATTTTATTTAATGCCAGCTTTTACATTCTGCTGCTGTTGAGTGCTCATGTTCTTAGGTGAATCATTACTTAATTGTAAAATATAAATAGCATTATAATTATATCTTTCATGTGTATAGGCCACATCTGAGAGAGCTGTTGCATTGTGGGACTACAGGGCAAAGCGTAAGCAAGCGGTATGTTGCTGATTGTTTTATACAACTCAGGGATCCAGGTCATTGTTGGACAGCAGACTAATTGTGACCGATTATTTTACAAAAAAGTGTCTGATAGATTTTCAATGTGCTGGTTAGATTGCATTCTGTTTCCTTCCATTTGAGGTTTTTGCAAAAAGCACTGAATTACTTACTGTCCTTACTGTCCTACTAAATTATTGTCCTATTGATTTAGTAACTAGCTAGGACAATTAACAGATAGTGTAAAATTCCTGTCTTGATGCACTATGGATATTGTGGGACCTGCTTTTGTGCATAATTGCTGCACATGTTTAAATGCAAACTCTTATTTCATGCTATTCATAAAAAAATCAGGAAAAAAATAATTTACATAGATATAGTTCATTATCATACATGTAAGTATATTATTACAATATTTGCATCTGAAATGTATTGGATATACAATGGCTCACCCGATGGCTCGCCATGACTAATGGTAGCTTATAAATAATGTAAATTATAAATAGTACATACAATGCATGGTTACAATGGCGATTGTGTGTAAAGTTAAGTAACTATATATGCACTTCACATGCATTAACTGTATTGCATTTTTTATGAAATTCTACCTAATGTAATGTCATTGTCCGTGAGACCTCCCTCATACTAATAATGCTAACATACATGTACATGTACATGTAGATATAGTATTCTGTATCATTTGATACAGTCTGAGTACTAATAGAGCTAACTACAATTTTGTAAATGGGTTTACAGGGATATCCATGTGACTTGAATGCTGTATTTAGATTGATTAGCACCTTTATGTAAAAATACAACTTTAATACATGGAAACTTACCCCCTCAAACTACCGGTATGTGAATTAACATCAAGAATAACAAATAATTTATGTGCAAAAATTATATTGACACAAAAATCAACTGGCAACAAATTCCAAAAGAAAAAGCTAAAATAATAGTTATTAATATAATAATACATCAATCATGCACTCCCTGTAGTCTCATTATTGACATTGCTCAAATTAGCCCATAATTATAACATCTTGTATTAGTCACGTCATTGGTGCATGGTTTAATTTCTCTTGTCGATAGACAATTTATCAAATCAAGCCAATTGAGAACTCTCCTCAGTGTATGGCATACATCCCCTGGAAGACTGACTCTATGAATGAAGATACTATCTTGTTTGGTGATGACCAAGGTACATGTAATACTGACAGAAAGGAATTGGGTATCATTAATTCAAGTTCATGTAACTTCTCTGGACACTTATAAAAAATACTCTTAGTACCGAGTCATTAAACAAACTCTCATACCCCTGTATTGTGATCATCAGGTAATGTTAATATGCTGACCATCTCATCCAAGGACTTACACATGAAGAACTCTACTGCCAAGGGAGACTCTGTTGTAGTTAACATAGAACCCAACAAACTAAGCAGGTGAGGACACACAGACACTTATTCCCTGCATTGTTGCTAAGTGTCTGCAGCTGGAACATTTTACCAACAGTGAAAAGTTAACCCAATTGCCGGCAAACAAATATAAATTTTGCACATTAATACCAGGTGTATAATAACCCATTAGCCAGCACCGGCTAGTTTTCAGCTCAATCACGCAGGGCAAGAAGAAAATAAAATGTGATGCTTTCCCTTTGTGCAAGCTTCAACCTTACTTCACTAGCCCATCATCAGGCTGTATCAAGCTACATGTACCGGTATAGCCTGAATTTAATATTTATTTAATTTCAGTTAAAAGAAGTATATTTTGGCTCGCTCCTTGCTCATTGGGCAGGTTGTCAAATGCAGCAGGAAAATCCACTAGCCCTGGGCTATCAGACTTAACTTGTCACTCCCTGATTACAGTTTCTGGGAAACTATGATCCATCCATGCACCCCTCCCTTGGATATTCGTGTGTCATTAATGATAGCCATTAACTTTAGGGTGGAACAGGGGTGAGAGGTGGGTTTTGATTTCCCAGAAACTTTTTGATCCTAATTTTTTTTAGCTACAACCCTGACTATTCCAATATTTTACCATTTAATTTGTTGTGTGGCATGTTTTTTTTGGTTAAAGTTATTGGTTAATGTTATTAATTGTTTTTAAATAATGATAATAACAATGGATTTGTTTGTTAATTGTCAGTGAAATAAGAAGGAGAAAGTTCCATGATGACTGGGTTGTGAAGGTCAGTATAATTTTTTTAATCTTTGCATAATTATAACTGAATTTAACAAAAAGCTAATGATTTAACTTACAGTTGTCGTAATATGTTTTTATTAATTAAAAGTTGCTGGACAACTGAAAAATAGCCGTATTTTTATGTCAACTCTGTCTTTAAGTACTAGTTAAAAAACGAGCAGGAGTGTTTATCATGTGATATAAACGTGAGGGTGCAGCCCGAGAGTTTATATCACATGATCAGGGAATGAGCCAGGCTGCGCCATTGCACCATTCCCGCTTTAAAAAAACACATTTTGTCCCTTGAAAAAATATGGTAATAGTCAAATTGACCCACTTTGTCTGCTTCCAAAGAAAATTAAATGCCAGATCACTTGCAAAAGGGCCAAATTGTCCCTTAAACTGGCTCAATTTCTGGCTCAATCCCTGCATGATAAAACATGATATGCAAGTTTTTTTAACTGACTTTTAAAACCTGAAACCTTTCCGAAGACAATATTCTGAAATACATGTACAGTTATAAGATATGGTAAAAAATACTTTAGATTTTAAAATAACATTTCACGTTCGCTTTTGCAAAAGCGCTCAGTGGAACAAAATTATGCAAACACAGAATCTCAAAGGAATAAAACCAATGTTTGATTTGAATATGAATTGCTCGGCAATCAGCAGCAGCTGTTGTTTGGTAATGTTGGAATGTTGAGTGGTGTAAACAAATTGCATACAGGCATGTAGCTGCTATTAGGCTTTGTACGTCATGTTATGACCAGCGCTGTTGAATCACTCAGCTGACTGCCCCAAAATTCACATCCCATAATGGTGTATTAACAGCCATGGATTATGAGTTTGGTGCTGCAATAATATTTTTCATTCCCAGGTCTATAGTCATAATGCATGCACAACTGGCTTGGAAGGTCTGTCTGTTTACAGACACTGACACAGCACTGATAATACATCAGTGGCTACATGAGATATAGACAGTGGTGTTTCATCTGGGCCACTGAGTGTCTATAAATCGGATATACATGTAGAATTAATGAATAAAAACATTAGTTTTATATCCGATTTATAGACACTGGCCCGGATGAAACACTGTTGTCTATATCTCATATAGACACTGATGTTTTATTCATCGGTGTTGTATCGGGATATATACCCTTGTGAAAATAGGCACAATTTTTTTACTATTTTTTTACTATTTTTTTAAGGCTATTTTTTAGCTATTTTCCTTGCAATTTTTCCCCATAGATTTTCCTATCTTTTCCCTTGGATTTTTCTCTTTTTTCCTATCTTTATGCTATTTTTTCGTATCCTTTTTCCTATCTTTTCGATTGTTTTTCACTATTTTAAAAGTAGTTTTTCACTATTTTAAAAGTAGTTTTTATACTGAATTATTGGAAAATAGGCACTATTTTTTTACTATTTTTTAACGCTATTTCTTAAAATTTTAGACCTATTTTTCCTTGCAATTTTTTCCCATAGATTTTCCTATCTTTCCCCTTGGATTTTTCTCTTTTTTCCTATCTTTATGCTATTTTTTCGTATCCTTTTTCCTATCTTTTCGATTGTTTTTCACTATTTTAAAAGTAGTTTTTCACTATTTTAAAAGTAGTTTTTATACTGAATTATTGGAAAATAGGCACTATTTTTTTACTATTTTTTAACGCTATTTCTTAAAATTTTAGACCTATTTTTCCTTGCAATTTTTTCCCATAGATTTTCCTATCTTTCCCCTTGGATTTTTCTCTTTTTTCCTATCTTTATGCTATTTTTTCGTATCCTTTTTCCTATCTTTTCGATTGTTTTTCACTATTTTAAAAGTAGTTTTTATACTGAATTAATAAAATAGCTTTAAAATAGCTTAAAATTAGCTCAAGCATACAGGAAAATAGTAAAAAGATAGCAATAAATTTGTGAAAACTACTTTTTAAATAGTGAAAAACAAGAAACAAATAGGAAAAGAGATACAAAAAATAGCATAAAGATAGAGAAAAACTAGGAAATAGTAAGGACAAATTGACAAAAAATACTTATGGACGATAAAAATAGTAAATAAATAGCAAGTAAATAGGAAAAAATAGCAATAAAACTAGTTTTTAAATAGTGAAAAACACAAGAAAAAATAGGAAAAAAGATTTAAAAAAATTCTTTAGACAATAAAAATAGTAAATAAAGAGCAAATAAGTAGGAAAAAAGATACAAAAAATTGCATAAAGATAGGGAAAAACTAGGAAAAAGTAAGGAAAATGGATGATAAAAATAGTAAATAAACAGTAAATAAAGGGCAAATAAATAGGAAGAAATAGCAATAAAACTAGTTTTTAAATAGTGAAAAACAAGAAAAACTAGGAAAAAAGATACAAAAAATGGCATGAAAATAGCAAAAAAACTAGAAAAATGGATGATAAAAATAGTAAATAAATAGCAAATAAAGAGCAAATAAATAGGAAGAAATAGCAATAAAACTAGTTTTTAAATAGTGAAAAACAAGGAAAAAATATACAAAAAATAGCATAAAGATAGGGAAAAACTAGGAAAAAGTAAGGAAAATAAGGGGGGAAATTGACAAAAAAATACTTATGGACGATAAAAATAGCAAATAAATAGCAAATAAATAGCAATAAAACTAGATTTTAAATAGTGAAAAACAAGGAAAAAATATACAAAAAATAGCATAAAGATAGGGAAAAACTAGGAAAAAGTAAGGAAAATAAGGGGGGAAATTGACAAAAAAATACTTATGGACGATAAAAATAGCAAATAAATAGCAAATAAATAGCAAATAAATAGCAATAAAACTAGATTTTAAATAGTGAAAAACAAGGAAAAAATATACAAAAAATAGCATAAATATTGGGAAAAACTAGGAAAAAGTAAGGGAAAATGGACGATAAAAATAGAAAATAAAGAGCAAATAAAGAGCAAATAAATAGGAAGAAATAGCAATCAAACTAGTTTTTAAATAGTGAAAAACGAGAAAAAATAGGAAAAAAAGATTTAAAAAAATACTTTAGACTAAAAATAGTAAACAAAGAGCAAAAAAGTAGGAAAAAAAGATACAAAAAATAGCATAAAAATAGGGGAAAACTAGGAAAAAGTAAGGAAAATGGATGATAAAAATAGTAAATAAATAGCAAATAAAGAGCAAATAAATAGGAAGAAATAGCAATAAAACTAGTTTTTAAATAGTGAAAAACAAGAAAAAAGATACAAAAAATAGCATAAAGATAGGGAAAAACAAGGAAAAAGTAAGGAAAATGGATGATTAAAAATAGTAAATAAATAGCAAATAAATAGGAAGAAATAGCAATAAAACTAGTTTTTAAATAGTGAAAAACAAGAAAACTAGGAAAAAAGATACAAAAAATAGCATAAAGATAGGGAAAAACTAGGAAAAAGTAAGGAAAAATAAGGGGGAAAATTGACAAAAAAATACTAATGGATGATTAAAAATAGCAAATAAATAGGGGGAAATAGCAATAAAACTGTTTTTAAATAGTGAAAAACAAGAAAAACTAGGAAAAAAGATACGACAAACTAGCATAAAGATAGGGTAAAATAAGGGAAAAAATAGGGAAAAAATAGGAAATAAATAGCAAATGAACAGCAAATAACTAGGAAAAACAAATTATGTGACAACATGTGAGGCCAACAAATTAATTAAAAGGTCATTTATTTTCCTAGTTGTGAATGAAACTTTCTGATTTATGCAAACTATTTGGTAAAATCACCGATATAAGGCCCAACATTACATGGATGTTTAGAAAAATATATTTCTGCCAGCACGTTGTCACATAATTTGCATATCGGAAATAGAAACATCTATAACTCAATAGACTCGATCAACACTCAAATTGAGAAATATTTTACAGTTCAACTTAAATTTACTTGATGAAGAATCAATTTTAATGATAACAAAATTGCCAGTGCTCATATGCAATTAAAGCTATGTCAGGAGCCCATAACCAGGAACATCCATCTCGCATACTAGGCCTGTGTCACAGCATTTTATTTTTTTAACGGTTTCCCGCAATTGTTGAGTTGCAAATTATTCCTAAGGGAATAAAATCACAAAAGCATGGCAGCCATGTTGGCCTTGTATGACAAGAGTACCTAATGTCAGGCATCTTTTGTTCCGCCACGGTGCAACCCAGCAATTGACAGGAAAAATAATCTAAAAATAGCCCAACTTGTAAAAACGCTGTGACACCTGTACAGGAGATATGGATGCTCCGCGTTGAGCTCCTGGCTTTGTATGATATATGTTATATATGCTAAAATAGCTACAAAAAATGATCACAAGAACACATGACAAACATTGAAAACACTTTCTTTTGGCCTCGTCTTTCAACATTTCTTTCATGTTCTCAAATGCATGTTAATATTTCTGAAAATATGTGATACATAGGGCTCTTGGTCTGTCAAACACATTATACTTGTAGTTGTAAATTGTAGTCTGTATGAAGTTGTTCACTGTCACAGACATGCAGTTCCATTCTTTCAGTTTCAGATTGATATAAAAACTGAATGAGGCAGGAGAAGTTTTTGATATATATAATAATAATAATAATGCACTTATATAGCGCAAATTAGCATATGGAAAATGTTCAGATGCGCTTTTACAAAGTCTCTACTTTTAAAATAAACTAACAAACTAATAATTAACTAACCAATTCATTAAGAATAACAGTCCAATAAAATGCTATTACTACGAGTAATGATAAAATTTAGTCGATAATAGCGATAATAAAACTAGTTGTAAATAGTAGCTAAAGGCTAAAGACTTCTCTGAATAAGTAAGTCTTGAGCTGCTTCTTGAAATAGTCATAGGATTTGATTTGCCTAATACTAGCAGGTAATTTATTCCATAGAAAAGGTGCGGCTGATGTAAATGACCTATCGCCAATAGTAGACAGTGATGTAAAGGATGGTATGATCAGCCGTAGCTCATTATTAGATCTAGTGTTATAAAAAGAGCGCCCTCTGACTTTAATTAATTGAGAAATATACGAAGGGCACATACCATGGATAGCTTTGTAAGTGATAGTAAGTATCTTAAAGATTATTCTAGTTTTGACTGGAAGCCAGTGTAAGCTAATGAGAACCGGAGTAATATGTGCAAAACGGGAAACCTTACATATGATTCTAGCGGCAGCATTTTGAACTCTTTGAAGTTTTGCTATTTGGTAAGCAGGAAGACCATAACATAAACTGTTACAGTAGTCTAGGCGACATGAAATAAATGCATGGACAAGGATAGTGCAAGACTCAATGGTTAAAAAATTTCTAATCTTTCTAATGTTATGTAAATAATAAAATGATGATTTACACGTTTTATTAATGTATGTCTCTAGAGACAGCCTTGGGTCCATCCAGACTCCAAGATTCTTGACAGAGAGGGTGGGTGTAACAACAGAGTTGGCAACAGAGAGATGACTAATTGAGTTTTTGTCAAGCTGTTGACGTGTGCCAATAATCATGAACTCAGTTTTTCCATGGTTCAATTTGAGCTTGTTCTCGTGCATCCAAGCCTGGATATCGTTGATACACTCTTCCATAGCTGTCACTGACTGGTACTGGTTAGTATCCGGTTTCGGTTTAAATGATAGATATAGTTGTGTATCATCTGCATATGCATGAGCGTGGGGTAAGTGTTTATCAATTATGCGAAATAAATCACTCGCATAGATGATAAAGAGCAGAGGGCCAAGACAGGAACCTTGAGGGAGGCCACAGTTAAGGTCAAATTTCCTAGATGAAGCATTGTTAATGGAGACACGTTGGGATCGTCCAGACAGGTAGGCAGTAAACCAGGAGAGAGCAGTACCAGAGACTCCAAGATTCAGTTGAAGTCGATTTAGCAAGATGGAGTGGTCAATCGTGTCAAAAGCAGCACTCAAATCTAAGAGAACTAATAGTGTTAAGTGTTGCTTGTTCATATTCAATAGAATGTCGTTCATGACTTTCAGCAGCGCAGTCTCAGTACTATGGTTTTTACGGTAGGCTGATTGAAGAGGTGGATACAGGCCATTCAGTGATATGTGCTCATGCAGTTGATTAAATACAGCTCTCTCTGTGAGTTTAGAGACGTATGATAGATTACTAACTGGTCGCAGATTAGGAAAACAAGTGTCTAAGTCTGTATTCTTCAGGTGAGGATAAACGAGTGCTTCTTTCCATAAATCAGGGAAGTGTCCGTACTCAAGAGACATATTTATCATGGAGCTAATCACCGGTAAAATGACATCTTTACACTGGAGTAAGAGTAAGGTCGGCATTGGGTCAAGTGTACATGACTTCTTACTTGCTGTTGTGATAAGATTAAGTATTCCTTGCTCAGAAATAGTGTTGAACCCCGTGAATTCCACCGACGTGGCAGGTACACAAACCGCGGCCTGGGCAGTATTAGTGTTTTCGGAACAGTCCAGTTCATCACGAATTTTGATAATTTTCTGCACAAAATAGTCTCCTAAGTCATTAGCAAGCACATTATTGTCCTTATAGTCAGGAAATGATAGTTTCTTCTCAGCAAACAGGAGCCGCTTAGTAGCACGGAACATAAATCTACCGACATCAGAAGAATTTTCGTTAACAAAGTCAGTGTAGAACTTACGTTTAGCTTCAATCATAAGAAAGTTGGTGTGGTTTTTAGCAGACTTCAGCAAGTTAAGGTCAGTTGACAAATTAGTTTTTCTCCATCTCTTCTCTGCTTTGCGTCATGTGTATGTACATACATACACATGCCCTCAGGTCATCATGCATCCTGTTCATTGCAGTGTTTCACAGCCACGTATTTAAAAGAATGTAGACCAAACAGTGGTTTTAACTGGCAGTATTTTTAGCTTCATAACCCCCGCAGGTTGTAGTTACTTGAGCGTAATGTAAAAAAGGATCTAAGGTATGCAGGGGCTATGTTATGTACTGATCAAATCGAAGCATCAACAACCCTGGCAGGACTCATTTTCGTGCCTGGGGAGTAGGGAATTTGACATCGGTAGCTGTCTATCGTTGTGGTGGTGAATTTGACACTGGATGGGAGGGGTGGGGGATTTGAACAAGTTGTCTCAATTTAATGTTATGTGCTGTGTGGTTTCCTCGATCGAAATCATGGCGGAATTGGAGTGGGGAGGTCACTTTAGACGACTTCAAAGGACAAAATTCTGCTGTTGTGAGCAACTGGCTTAAAAACAAAGGGACTCCAAAAGCTTTATTATTGTGCTGTTTTTGAAGGACTATTACAATATAAATGTAAATTGCTTACAGATATTTAAACTGTCTGTTAAAAACAAAATGCAGTGTCACAACTAATACTATGTCCCGGGGGTAGGGGTATTTGATTGCCTAATATGACAATGGGGTGTGGGGGGGGGGGAGATGTTTTGATTTGATCGGTACATTATGTAGACATCTTATACAATAAGATAAGGATGTCCTGATTAACCTCTCTACTGAATAAGGATGAACTATTTATCTTCAATAGGGCACTGCATGTACATACCAGACCTGTCATTTAGGACAAGCCATATACATAGTACAATGTACTTGCTTATTTAGCAACTCCAACTTATCAGCATTTCTGGCACCACAATAGTGCCACCCTCTGCTGCAATATTGTAAACTTGGCAGTACAAAAGCCTTGTACAAGTTACCCGGTATGAGGTTTCTGAAACGCTTGATAATTAACTTGGAGTTGCATGTTAAGCTTTTTACAGATTGTTGACATTGATCACTTGTCGAACTTTAGAGTACAGTCAATATCATTATGCCTCTTGATCTGTTTGCCAATATAATCAACAACAAAAGTAAAGTCTTGATACCTCGATCGGCTCTATGACATTTTTTCCTTCTGAATCCTAACCTTACAATACTTTAACAGGCTTAATAACCAACTCAACCAAGTAGCTTGGATCTTGGGATGGTGGAGGACTTGAAGCTAGCTGATCATGACATATGCCATTTCACCGGCCATTTTTGTTTGTTGAATGTCGGTAAACTGTAAATAACAACAGGGTTTCATTAACAAGGTTTCGCTAAATCTCTTAGAGATGACAATGATACGTCATTTGTAATTTACAGTATGTATTTATAAGTTTATATACGTTTGTTATCGAGTGTAAAACAAACCGGCCTCGATCCCCGAAAAAAAAAACTAGCTGCACATTCATGCAGCGACCAACTCAAACTGACAGAAAGCATTTAACACATATTAGAACAGGGTTTGTTGTGCTCTGTAGTTTTGTAACTTTTTGAATGTTCCACAGCTTCAGTTCAGGGGTGTTTTTGTCATGCAAATTACAACAGCAAACCCTGTTCTACTTGCTTTATTTAATAGATTTTTACGAACAAAATGAACAAACAATCCTTGCAAGATCGACAGTTTTGTGTTCCGAAAAATAAGTAATGAAATAATTAAGCCAGCTGTTACAATGTAGCATTCAATTCAGCTTTCTCATTTCATTTTACGAACAACTACATCGTCATCAGTCATCATTACATGAAAAATATGATCCGAAATTTTGCAAGCAAATGCGCCAAATCACAATTTTTTCACAAAAACAGAAACCAAAACAAAATGTCAAAAGACAAAAGCGAGCTTTTCTCTCTTACCTTGGACTCAAAACCTCATTTCACTGGAAGGAAGGTCCCATGAATAACTAGATCTTTCCATTCAGTTTGGCTAAAATAAGAGTTCTTTAGGCTTTACTGAAAGCTAACAAAATCTTCATCCTGGACCTGGGGCCTTGGCTTGGGGTCGCCAAATCATGTGTGCCATAAACTAGCCGGCTATAATTAAAGAGAAAGCAGTTATTAAACGGCTGAAACAATAAAGTGACTGGCAAAATGGGACTTGTACAACACTTACAGTGGCTTGGAGTGATTCTTCGGAACCCTGAAGCACTGGAGAATAGCTCGCTGTTTGTCAGGATTCAACAGAAAAAAACTCCTTGCGAATGTCTATCTTTTCCACTGCACTTTCTCTCACAACTGGAAGCAGGACTGAAGTAATTCCACGCTCGCGCGCTCTCTGCACAGGTTTGTTTTCCCGCCTCTAGCTCTGCAAATATGCACCAATCAGGGCACGTATTATACTTGTTAAGTGCAGCTGAGAAGGACATCCGCTGACCATGAAACACGACAACAAAACAATTATGGCGGCTATGTCAGTTGTCACATGTGTTCGTTTCTGAATTGTAAAGAAGAATGAATAGATACGAAAATCGCTTGAATGTTTTCTTGGTATATCGCGCTAAGAAAGCTTTTTTATTCGACACCTAAATGCTAATCAAGAAAAACTCGAAGAACATAGGATTTGGAAGCAAGGACTTGTGATAGAGGGTAAATACTCTTAATATATAATTAAATTAGCATTTAATAATAAAGAGTTTAATAGAGTATTATTAAATTAACACTATAAGCATTAGAAATTTTACCGAGGCGATGGCCAGGGATTTTGCACAGTCTATCAGTATTTCAGTTGTGCTTTGCGTATAATTTATACTTTCCGATTCACCAATACATTTGCATGTTTACTTCATGCAATCAAATTGCCAGGCAGTTCGGCATTGTTTTACGTTATCACGTGAGATTCGAAGTTTGTAAACAGTTATAAACCATTACCACTAGCTCTTTCTGGTAACTCAGATACTCTTTTCCTATTTGACAACTATTTCCCCCTATTTTTAATAAATAGCTTTAAAATAGCATAAAAATAAAAGCAATGTGTTCCTATTTTAAAACTATTTTTTCTATTTTTCCAAAAAATAGCTCAAAATAGAAAAACACTAGAAGCAATGTTCCTATTTTAACAGTATTTTCCCCTATTTTTAATGAATAGCTTAAAAATAACAAAACACAAGAATCAATGTTCCTATTTTAACAATATGTTTTCCCAATTTTTTTAATATATAGTAGCTTTAAAATAGCATAAAAATAGAAGCAATTTTAAAACAATGTTTTCCTATTTTTAATAAAATAGCTTAAAAATAGAAAAAACTAGAAGCAATGTTCCTATTTTAACGCTATTTTCCCCCTATTTTAAATAAATAGCAAAACACTAGAAGCAATATTCCTATTTTAACACTATTTTCCCCAATTTTTTTAAATAAATAGCTTAAAAATAGCATAAAAATAAAAGCTATGTTCCTATTTTAAAACAATTTTTTTCCTATTTTTCAAAAAAATAGCTTAAAAATAGCAAAACAATTAATAGAAGGAATGTTCCTATTTTAACACTATTTTGTAATAAATAGCTTTAAAATAGCATAAAAATAGAAGGAATGTTCCTATTTTAAAACAATTTTTTCCTATTTTTGTAATAAATAGCTTTAAAATAGCATTAAAATAGAAAGAATGTTCCTAATTTAACTATTTTCCCCAATTTTTTAAATAAATAGCTTAAAAATAGCATAAAAATAAAATACCAAACTCGTTGCATGGCACTACACAACACACGCTATGACGTAGCTAGCGTCTAATACGCATGCTCACATCTTATTACCGGTAGAGTGGCAACCATGTACAGCTACGTCATAGCGTGTGTTGTGTAGTGCCATGCAACAAGTTTGGTATTATAAAAATAAAAGCTATGTTCCTATTTTAAAACGATTTTTTTCCTATTTTTAAAAAAAATAGCTTAAAAATAGCAAAACACTAGAAGCAATGTTACTATTTTAACACTACTTTTCTCTATTTTGTAATAAATATCTTTAAAATAGCATAAAAATAGAAGGAATGTTCCTATTTTAACACCATTTTTCTCTATTTTGTAATAAATAGCTTTAAAATAGCAAAAAAATATGAGTTTTATGTCAGGATATTTAAAAAATAGTAAAAACATATACATTAAAATGAGCTATTTCCCCCTATTTTTTGAAAATAGAAAAAAAAATCAAATAAATAGAAAAAAAATTGAAGGCAATTTTTTTTTCTTGAAAAAAATAGATTTTAAATAGGCTATTTTTTATGAAAATAGTCAAAAACAAGCAAAAAATCAAAAACTATAAAAGAAATAGAGGAAAAATAGCTTTTAAATAGCAAAATTTTCACAAGGGTAGGCCCATCACGTGATGCTTATTGGCCCACATGATGGGCTGGCTGCCTCATTGACTATTAATGAGTTTTAGAAGTTTTACATAATTTAAGTAGTTGGCAATCAAGTTGCAATTGGCTTCTAATGACAGCCCTAGCCTGTACAGTAGAAATCGCACATAAAGGTACAGTTGCAGATATGCATTGTATCAAATAATATCTAGGTCCTTTTTCCAAAATTTGTTTAAGTTCGTAAAGAGAATAGAGATGTTCTGATTGCAGATCAAATACTTTCCACAACTTGAGATGTTTGGCAGTTGTTCTCCTAGTGGCACATGCTCGTTCATCCTGGGAAACATTGAAAGGGTTCTGGACTCAAGGTATCAATGATTAATGAGTTAACACCAACAATACCATGAATTAAGGTGGAAACAAACTTTCCCATTTCCCTCTCACCTCCCCAATCCTACCCCTCACCCTTCTTTCTCTTCCCCATTCTCACTCTTCTATCTTTTCATCAGACTTTTTCTTTTGGTCACTTCCCCACTATCTGAGAGCCTGGAACTGAGGCTCTACATGTTGTAAAGTCTGTCTCTTTAACATAAATAAACACACATACAAACTGATCTTGTGTCCGCCATCTTGCTTTAATTTCTCCCCAAATGACATCATGATAATAAAATGGCATCATCATAATAAAATGGCCTAACTATAAACTCTGTTTAGTCTGGTTATCTCTAAAATATCTACATCCCTGATGATGATCAATTCGTGCACACATTATGCATTTGTTGTGTGTGCTAATTTTAGGGAAACTTGCATTTCAACTGTATTGTATATGCAATGTAGCCACAAACTCTAGTAATTTCTTTTTGAAAAGTATCTTTAAACTAGACCGTTATTTTCATGTTTCCATTTGTTCTAGTATGATTTTGAGTTTGTCAAAGTGATGCAAACAATTTACAAAACCCCATTGATGTGTTGTGTTGCATTTACTTTCATTCGTTTCAGCCCTGTAAGAGAACTAGCCGTGCCAAAAGGTGTCAACTGCTTTGATTACTGCACAAGAGCTAACGTTATAGTCACGGCAGGTGAGAGAACAGAATGCATGGAATTACTAAATGTCAAGTGCATTTTTACGCTCTCTGGCTACTTTTTGATTCTCCAAAACCTCTTTTTTTTATTAGGCAAATCGTTACATACATGTACATGTTCACAAGATGATTACACGTTATGAGAGCGTTAGTTTCTTTGTCTGTTTTCATTTTCTCTTTCTGTTAAAACAGGCCACCCTAACTATATGATACTAGATCATTTAATTTTCTGTAACTTGTATGTATCAGCTTTTTTTAGATCTCCCAAACTTCTTATATTTATAAGTCATGACAACCAATAAGATCATAAATTGCTGGTTTGCAACCAATCCCCAGAGATTCAGATGGCTAAAGTGAACAAGTTGCACCATAAATATGTTGTCGGTAAGTGGTCGGCCGACCACTTACTGACTACTTACCAACCACTTACCGCTAGCTTACCGACAATACTTGAGAATGGTTTCCACAGTCTCCAGCATAGTACAAACAGGGAATTTTCGTCTCAAAGTGTACGCCCATTCGTACGTGCGTTAACATACATGCTACGCTCTTGATATCAAAACTCTGCCAAAACATATCTATCGTTCTCTTGACAAAATTAATAATTACCTATTTATCTGTGGATAATAAAGTTATTATTATTATTATTATTATTTTATTTATTATTATTATTATCATTATTATCTAAGGGTCAAGCAAAAGAAAGGTTGGGTGGGATTGCGTTACTTAACACTGTTCCTAAACACTATAGTGTCACTAGTGTTTTTATTTTATCTGATAAGCTTTACCTTTTCAGGAGCGACCTTTTGTAGTTTAATATTTTAATTGATCCATCAATCCTTCATGATTTTCAGACTTTTCAGACATACATGTAGATAACGATTCATGCACCTTCAGACTGATTGTCTGTTTTTTTACACAACAGGAGGGGCCCAACAGTGAGTGCTGCGGATATTTTAATTTGTTATCATCGAAGAGGTTTATCGTTACCGACCAGTTACCGACCAGTTACCGACCAGTTACCTACCACTTACCAACCACTTACCAACCACTTACCAACCACTTGTTCACTTTAGCGGATTCAAATAACAAAGCCGTTGTGGCCATGTTGGTAGAACTAACAAGAGAAGCTAACCAGGAATCCACCAACATGGCAGTGATAACAACGTGCTTGTATACTAAAACTACCAAAATTATTTGCACATCCCCCCCCCTTTAATCTAGACCGTTATCTTGGTATTCTCAAAGGGTTTAAAAATCTGAATATATATAAATAATTATATAATAATCAGTACGAAATGCATGCTCTGATTGGTCAAGAGCTGTGTGTTATTAGAGGACACATGCATGGATGGCGTAATGAGCGTGCACAACCAATTTCTCAACTTGTTTTGATTGGATATTTGCATTGTTTTTAGTTTGTGATTATTATATAAAACAAATAGAATCCATTCTGCCATGGGATGCATCTGTCCTCTTATACATTTACATGTAGATGTACAGATGACGCCAAAACGTGAAGGGAACATCAGTTATGCCACTCTACTGCATCTTGTGGCGCACTTCTTTGTTCTCTTCACGTTGTGGCGTCATCTGTGCATCTATAAGAGAACAGACGCAAGGCAGAATGGAATTCGAACAGGATTCTGGTAGCTGTAGTAAAAATGATGGTATTATGAAATTAAAATTGCCAGTTGTTAAAACAAAGTACCTGTTCCTCTTTTGGAATGTACAGCGCAATCTTTAACAAGCTTACTAAATTTAATACAGATTTTTCTCAAATGAACCCAAGCTAATTCTAACTAG
The DNA here is from genome assembly GCA_030867875.1 of Actinernus sp. WN-2022. Taxonomy (NCBI): domain Eukaryota; kingdom Metazoa; phylum Cnidaria; class Anthozoa; order Actiniaria; family Actinernidae; genus Actinernus; species Actinernus sp. WN-2022. The sequence goes on along the minus strand of JAOWCC010001589.1, from coordinate 82,945,307 downwards.
TTTGAACTGGGCTCTGAGTCCACACTTGGTATAATGCTGCCACACTTGGTATAATGCTGCCACACTTGGTATAATGCTGCCACACTTGGTATAATGCTGCCACACTTGGTATAATGCTGCCACACTTGGTATAATGCTGCCGAACGTGCTTTCAATAAGTTTTAGTTCAGGAAGGTAGATGGGAAATCACATTTGGGTAATTCTCAGAATTCTCGGCTGAGATCTAGTAAATTTGACCAATATAGAGGCAGTAGTTCTACCTGCTACTCGGTTTTTATTGAAACTCCAGCTAATGCTTTCCATTGGACCTTGTGAGCTGTGTAACTCCTTCACTTGAGGTAGTGATAAACGAATTTCACTTTTATATTTCAGGCATTAATAACAGTCTTGTGACATGCCTGCATGCTGTATTGTATTCTTATTCTTTTTTTGCAATCCCCAGGTGCAGATAAAATCGTCCGCGTATGGCATCCCCTGATTTTCACAAGACCCACGGGTACTGTACCACTTTTGGGAATTACCAACTGGTCTTTTACATTGTTTTTAAGCTCTCGTAAGCCCCACTCAAAGAATCTGATTCGTATTAGTCAACACTTTAATAAAAGTGTTTGGAATCTCTGTAAATGCCTGATATGTATATTTGTGATAGGCAATAACTATTTAATATTATTACTAATACTGTACTATTAATAATCATTTACATATCCCAAGCTAAAAGCTCTCGTAAGCGACCAGCCTCTATTGTTTCAGCGCGTGGTCCCTTACAAGAGCCCATTCTCGTAAGCGACCAGCTGTAGTTACAACCACTTTTTCGAATTCCCGAAGTGGTCGTTTACAAGAGCTTCAACTATACCTATTTATCAGTGTTTTTATTAATTGTTTTCTTTACAAGTTCTTAATGGGTGTAATTTGGGTTGGGTTTGCGATTTTATTGCAGAGAGTTGGATTGGTTGTGTAAGCCTTGTAGGGGATTTCGTGTCCTATGAGTTGGATTGGTTGTGTAAGCCTCGTAGGGGATTTCGTGTTCAATTGCTATCGTATCTCACCTGTCTGTATTTACCGATTTCATTGAAGTGCGACATCACTGTGAAAGTTTAAAGCTTTTCTTTTGGAAATTTGCATTCAGCTAATCATCAATCAGACGCGGAGTCTGCCTAGAATTAATTAAATCTAAGCGGTCCGTGTTTGATCGATGGTCAGTTCTGTACAATTTTCCAACACGAGACAACGAAAACGGTAATAAATAAATAAAATAAAAGTTTCGCATTGTAGTCATCAGTTTCGGAAACATTTTTCATTTAATTACGGTTGACGTTTTGTTGGACGGTTTCTATACTTGCACATGTTGAATGCCTCGTGAAAAGCCTGTGGAAAGATATCTCTTAATCCACAAGTGACCTCGAACTGAGACAGGTGTCTGTGAGGAAACAAATGAAGTACAGAGTATTCGTTGTCAAAACTATTAATCACAATCGACTTTTAAAAAGAGATGAAATTGCCATTTTGTTCTTACAGGCTAATATTCATGGTGACCTGTTTTCCATTTTTGTACAGGTAAATTGATTGGACATCTTTTCACGATTGTTGAAATTGCTGTCAATGAGAAAGATCAGCACCTTATAAGTTTATCAACAGCTCGAGTAAGTAACGACTGTATGAGTCTACACGTATGTATGAGAATATCTAGGTGTTAAAGTGCCTATAAGCTCTAGCCAGAAATCACTGATCTTGTTACATCATTTGGGAGCGATTTATGGTCGTAATATTGCTTTAAATGGCATAACAAATCCTTGAAATGCGTCTTTAAGGGACATTATGCTAAAGAGTTTAAAATGAATTGAGTAATATTGAATAAATGTCTTCATTTAAACAATTGTTTTTAGGTGTCAGACATTTGATACTTACAATCTGAGAGAAAGTGGAGCGGACATAAAAACTAGAATCAGGTTCTGACTTAAATTATGTCATTGAAATTTGATTCCTTAATAAAGGAAAATAGTCATTTTATTGCTAATACATGTAGGTATTTCAGGGAGGCACTGCATTCAATGGAACCTTAATGTTTCTCACTTTGGGATAAAAGAAAAATACCTTGTGAATGTTGAGGTTACATTAGGGTGATACGCGTGGCCTGTACCGTTTAATTGTGTAGCCTTGTATCCAAATTTGTAGCCAAATTTCAGGAATGGCACTGAGGTGAAAACATGCTTGGAAATTAAATGTCGTATTTTGTTTCTATTGCGAGCCCTACTGCGTTATAAATGGTAAATCCTCTCTGTGCTTTGTGCTAAGGCTTGTGGTTGTTCTCGCAGGTATTTCGCGTGTGGGACATTCAGACCCTCACTTGTTTACAGGTACGTCACTGGAGGTGCTGCTAGAACGGATTTTGTATGAGTGGGACAAAAATATAGCCGTGCTGTATCGTAACTCTGTAATTGAATTGGATCAGAAAGACGACAACAATGGGAAACTATTTCAACGTCATGGCAAGTAACCGTGCCGCAACTCAATAGAGCAGATTTCGTTTTAGTGGGACAAACTACGCGTGGCATGTCCGTAGCGTTACTGTAACGTACTGTATGGTAACTCTGTAATTTGATTGGATCAGAAAGACGACAACAATGGGAAACCATTTCAACTTCATGGCAAGTAACCGTGCCGCAACTCAATAGAGCAGATTTCGTTTTAGTGGGACAAACTACGCGTGGCATGTCCGTAGCCTTACTGTAACGTACTGTATGGTAACTCTGTAATTTGATTGGATCAGAAAGACAAAAACAATGGGAAACCATTTCAACGTCATGGCAAGTAACCGTGCCGCAACTCAATAGAGCAGATTTCGTTTTAGTGGGACAAACTACGGCATGTCCGTAGCCTTACTGTAACGTACTGTATGGTAACTCTGTAATTTGATTGGATCAGAAAGACAAAAACAATGGGAAACCATTTCAACGTCATGGCAAGTAACCGTGCCGCAACTCAATAGAGCAGATTTCGTTTTAGTGGGACAAACTACGGCATGTCCGTAGCCTTACTGTAACGTACTGTATGGTAACTCTGTAATTTGATTGGATCAGAAAGACAAAAACAATGGGAAACCATTTCAACGTCATGGCAAGTAACCGTGCCGCAACTCAATAGAGCAGATTTCGTTTTAGTGGGACAAACTACGGCATGTCCGTAGCCTTACTGTAACGTACTGTACGGTAACTCTGTAATTTGATTGGATCAGAAAGACGACAACAATGGGAAACCATTTCAACGTCATGGCAAGTAACCGTGCCGCAACTCAATAGAGCAGATTTCGTTTTAGTGGGACAAACTACGCGTGGCATGTCCGTAGCCTTACTGTAACGTACTGTATGGTAACTCTGTAATTTGATTGGATCAGAAAGACAAAAACAATGGGAAACCATTTCAACGTCATGGCAAGTAACCGTGCCGCAACTCAATAGAGCAGATTTCGTTTTAGTGGGACAAACTACGGCATGTCCGTAGCCTTACTGTAACGTACTGTATGGTAACTCTGTAATTTGATTGGATCAGAAAGACAAAAACAATGGGAAACCATTTCAACGTCATGGCAAGTAACCGTGCCGCAACTCAATAGAGCAGATTTCGTTTTAGTGGGACAAACTACGGCATGTCCGTAGCCTTACTGTAACGTACTGTACGGTAACTCTGTAATTTGATTGGATCAGAAAGACGACAACAATGAATAAAGACGGCTGTTTCCGCAGGCTATAACTTATTCACTCGTGCGGAATCCGTTCTAGGTTAGAGATACGACCCAGAAATGCAAGTGGATATACTTTGCTGCGCATTGCTTATTAATTCAAATCTTATCTGCAGAAAGAACCTATGGGTACTGCTCACTGTAGATGATTTATGTAATATATTCGTTTCAAAAGGGCTGGGATTGGGGTTTGTGTGTGTGTATTTTTTTTTTTTGGGGGGGGGGGATATTACCTTTATCCTGGGATATGGCATGATGTTCTTTCAAGAGGTGATGTGCATTTTCCACGGAGATGAACAAGGATGTGCTCCCAAAGAGGCTGGAAAAATGATTTGTACGTAGTTGTAGTGATTAGTAATTTATTATTAACGAAACAGGTCACAGATTGAATTGGAATTTAGCGTGTTGTTTTTTGTGGAGGGAGGAAAACTGGAGAACCCGGAGAAAAACGCCCGGAACAAGGACGAGATACCAACAAATTCAACTCCCATGTTATCGGGGCTGGCCACAGTGTCACCCCAGCTTCCCAAATAAAAAGCCCCAAAAATAAGTAAAGATAAGCCGCCCCGTATCTTTATCGTTGTTGATTATTTTTAGGTGTTCACTGATAACGAGGAACGGCCAGGAGAGAAGCGTATTTCAGCCATGTTGTTTGACGCTAAACATGACAGACTTATTACAGGTGTGAACTCAATAGAAATCTGGGTATATACTTCATGGTAGTGTTTCGTTCCATATAGTCTTCCTGCATAATACTGTAAAACAGTAGAGGAAATGATTATGCAGGGAGACTATATGGAACGAAACACTACCATGAAGTATATACCGAAATCTGCTCCGTTTGTTGTCCAATATCGTTATGACTGGGCTTTTAACCACGTGACCGAATAGGTCACGTGGTAGAGCGGCGCCGGGCATGAATACGGGACTAGGTCGAGGGTTCGGCTCCGGCCGCGTCCTTGGGCAGAAACGTAAAAATCGTTGGTCTTGTCTCCCAGAACTTTCTCTTCATAAATGAGAGACGTTAAAGAACGTGTTGTGCTATTGGTGAACAGAAGGGATTGTTACCCGGTACATTAGCCTGCTCAATTTCTACCACCACGTCATTGGGCAAGACGTTACATCGTATGCCTCAGAATTGATTAATCTCGGTAATTAGCTTGTACTAGCTAGAGGACTAATAATACTCAATCCGAGAATAAATAACTACCTTTTTTCATTTTTTATTATACCTTTTTTTATACATTTTATCCTTATAATAATGATACACCGGTATTTATATATTCTTTGTCATTGTTTCTAAGGCTGTAGTGTTATAGACACGTGGCCACTCACGAGGGCCATCCAAGACTCGTTACAAGTTCCCCATACTCATGATAGACCCATATCTCAGGTAAATTTTGTACACCGGGATTATTGCGTTTTGTACACCAGGATTACTCCAGAGAGTCCAGTGTTGGTGCTATGCTCAAAAACCTAGAATGGCCCTTACTTTCAGTGCGTTGCGAATGTTTCCACTTGAACTTTAAGTATAAGGCTTCTCATGGTTTTAACGCAACTGACCTTAACGACTATCTCACACTTGCATCAAAGTCAGTTACACGCCGTAAATACAACTTCAAATACAAACATATTTCGACTTGGACCGATGTTTTTAAATTCTCTTTCTTTCCCAGGACTGTTCCCATCTGGAATGCTCTTCCAGAGGATTTAGTTATGTCCCCTAACATAGATACATTTTCTAAAAAAACTATGGCTTTCCTAAACAACATGCATAATAATGACTAGTAATACCTACTTATGTCTGACTCAATCATATCATCATTATTTATCATAACCATATATTTGTATTAACTCGACTGAATTTATATGTAAGTCTTATATAGACACCGTATTTTTCTAAATATATGTAATCTAATTTTGTAAATATGTAAAGGCACTGTCTGCCACTATCGGTTTTGTAATGCAACAAGCTTTACCGATTAAACATACAGATACAGAAATTGAAATAGTTTGATTTGTGACCCAAGTTTATTATATAACGAAATATTCACAAGACGGCAACAACTAGGAGACGGTATTTCGGTTAGTTCCCGTCACCTTGCTTCCAGTTATAATAAATAATCACATGGCATGAGGGCAATTAGTGATTAAAGGGGCTATGTCATGGTACTGCGCATGTATCGAGTAATCGCTCGTTTGGTGGCTGTTAATTGGACACAAACAGTTCAACTTCCCTCCCTCAATGCTTGATTGAAAGGATTTTCAATATTTTCCCTGGAGACTGTTTATGTACACTGTTTGTTTGTCATTTTTGCATATTTGCTTTGATTTTAAGCATCCCACGTGGCCGAGAGGTTCGTTAGTTCATATCAAAATCGGTGGAACAAGCTGTTTCGGTCCAGAACGCGAATGTAAAGTCTATTACCGTGACACAGCCCCTTTAAATTTCCCCGCGAGCCGAGGGATGATTTGCGGCGTCGGGACTTTTACAAATCATCCCAAGGCTCCCGGAGAAATTATAATCACTAATTTCACGAATTGCCATGTGAACTGATTTTCAAAAAGTTTAGTGTGTCTTCGTATAAATTACCTGTGACACGTATCGGTCGGCATTTACACGACATAGCAAATGCAAACACCTATGTTATTCAGTACTCTAGAGACACAGGCTAGGAAAATATGCATGGCGCATGGTGTGATAATTATAATAAACAAAATGCTTGTCTGAAAACCAACTTATGTTGAATGTCGACTACCGTGTATAAATATGATTAAATATAAATAGTATTTAAAGAACTCATGACTGAGCATGCGCACAGTGAAATAGTGCTCCCACATGGTTAGTGGAGTTTAAATGTGCCTGAACAAACAAAGAAAACTGAGGTGCATGGTCATGCGATTACCATGGTAAATCCCATTTCGTTTCTTGGCAGAATTTCATATCATAGAAACTTATTAGTCGGCTAAGCATCTAACACGGCTGTATTTTCACTCGTCAGTCGTATTTTGGCTCGCCTGAAGGCTCGTAAAAATACACAACTCGTACAAATACACAGCCGTATTAGATTCTTAGCCGACTAATAACCTGTGTCTATATGTTATTGCCCTGCCAGGGCTCGAAATAAGCACTCGCAAATTGCGAGTGTTTTTTTGAGTTTGCGAGCTCCAAAAAAATCCACTGCCAAACGTTTGCGAGTAAACATTTCCCTCGGATGAATTTTAAGTTGGAGCTCTGCGTAGCCATATTAAAGTACTCGTACTCGCCAGTCATCCAAAACAGCTCTGCAAAACATTTCTGATGTTGATTCCAAGAAGCTGAATATAATTTTTTGAAGTATTCCGAAACGATCCACCGTCTTGTCATTCCAGGTCCTCTACAACCCGCAGATGAACCAGGTCATCAGTGTTTGTACCGAAGGAGCGATGAAGGTAAATGTTCTGTTCTCTATTTTGTTTGTGTATCATAGATAATCATACACTTACAGGCAGTCGAACCTCCCGTACAAGGCGACACCTTTGTAGTCTCCTTCGCAACCGTTATGGCCTCTGTCACGCAACGCTCTGAGCCCCATCAACGGCTGCTCACATTCGAACTACATGCCTTTCCCTGACTTAGCCAATCACAATTTGGTTCCTATTTTCTGGGAACCGTTCCCGCATTGGCAAACTAACCAATCACAGCTCGTGTATTATCTGTTTCCCAACTTATGCAAATAGAAACGAAATGGCGGAGCTCGAAAAAGCGTTCCAAGTTGTGTCGCCAAGGTTGTCAAGCTTTCTCAATGTACTGTCATTTGAGTTGATCAGTTTTAGCTTGTTAAATCTTGACAGATTTGCCTATATAATAAGGATCCAATATAAGTTACTATCATTAGCATTGTTGTTTTGTATAAATGTTGAATTTTTACTCCTCAGGGTTGTCAATAATGTGCACATTATTGGCAATCATGAGGAGTAAAAACTCAACATTGCTCAGGCTGGAGACAGTACATCTTTAATTAGAATAATTGCCACTAACATGCTAATCCGGGTGGGGATTTTACCAAATCCGATCCCCTTCAAAACAAAAATAATTACAACTATTGCCATATGGCATGATATATGACTGGGATACAGAAAAGAATGCAGATATCAAATTCTTACCTGGATTGATTTGCTCTTGAGTAGGATACCAAGAACAGAAGCCGTCGCATCCATTTTCTCGCTTCTTTGTTTCAACAGTACAGATCCTGCGACAGCAAGGCTACCAAACCAAGCATGCACAACCTTTGGTTCTCTTGTTTACAGCAGAAGTCAGGAGAAACGAGTAGAACAATGGGGCTCTTTCTCTCAACTCGTTACAAACAAGTTCTAAGACGAACTTCTGGAGATCTTCCTTTCCTAATTTTCTCAACAGCGACGGATTGTTTTTCGAGTATAGACCCATTACTTCTTTAGCCACAATGTAAAGTGTTTTTTCGATTATTATTTTTCGTACGGGTAAACAATTCATTATTGCAAAAGCAATACCTGACGGAATACCGTGAGCCAAGGCCTTGTCAATAGCTTGATAGCTGCCGTGAAGAGTCTTGTTTACTTTTTTACTCGGGTATTGAACTGACAATTTAACAGCTGCTGTAGTTGACGTCGTTTCCGTCAGTCGATTAGACGAAACAGGCGTAGAAGTACGCGGGAGATTCTGCAGAGCTTGCAACTGTACAAGCCCTTGGGGATGCTGCTGAATGGGTGATGCAGTATGCCAACATCCTAGCTCGCTCTCGCCAGGGACCAAAGAAGTACAAGTGGTAATTGGTCTCTCCTTGTTCGCTACCGGGAAACTCAGCGATTTAGACACGGCTTTGCCTGGAGCGCTCAATGTTTCAGAATCTTGTGTTCGAAGCAAGCGCTTCAATCTGGGAGCTCTCGATGCTTGAAAACCTCGGTTATTTCTCTCTGGATTGAATTTAGGTTGTCTTGTATTCGTTTGTATTTATTTAACAGCTTATAACTGCTTTTGCAGACGAAAGAATCGGAGTTCTGCTTATAAGAACTTACGTCTACATTCAACGACAAACGGATAATTTCGGAAAAATTAATGGACTTTCCAAAGACGTAGATTTTGTCCTTTTTTACAACTTCGGAAGAACATACAACGCATTTGCTGTCGAATTCTACGAACTTTTTAGGTGTTTCCTCCATTCGAAACTGTCTTTGAGAACGCAATTCGCGCCAAAAGGCGTTGTTTACAATCTGCTGTTTTCTGATTGGCTTAGGCTAAAATAATCAGAGGGTTGATAGAACAAAGGGAAAGGTAGTTCAAATTTGAGCAGCCGTTGATGGGGCTCAGAGCGTTGCGTGACAGAGGCCATAACGGCTGCGAAGGAAACTAACACCCTTGGGACCTTACTGATAAGTTTAACTGTCGAAATGAAACAACGGTCTCAAATCTTAGGGAGGCAAGGGTGGCTGAGTGGTGTGAATTAATCCGTGATTATTTTATTCGTGTATAAATAAAGATATTGATTGACGTGTGGGGAGGTGTCCTCATACTCGGTTCAACCGTTCGTTCAAGGTCGTTCAAGGACGTATCAAGTCAAGTCACTTTATTTATAGAGGATATATAACACGTTTACCGGCTAACATGTAGTTCAGTAAGCTAACACATGGCCCTCTGTTGAATTAGTCCTTCGATTTTACATCGTTCTCCGAGAAGGCGAGAAGGTCTTTACTGTTGGACTATGCAAAGGCAGCACCTGCTCAGTTATTTTAAGACGCTGAGTGTTGGTCCGGCCGGGGTTTGAACCCGCGACCTCCCGCACAACAGACCGGAGCTTAACCACTGAGCTAACCGGGAGGCGGTGGAAATTATTTCCGGATACATTCCTCAACAGGTTTTTCTTGTGTTCATTGTAGGTTTGGGAGATGGAAACAGGTCAACTTGTTTACCAAGTCAACGATGCTCACGGTTCCTCTAATGAAGTGACGGCAGTGAGCATCGATAACACGGGCTACAGACTTGTGACAGGAGCTTATGATGGTATGTACTCAGTGCGGTTCTTGTCATATCAGTAGTATAAAAATATTATTTTGAATCCATGGCCGTGCCATCGTCTAACCACTTCACGCTTGGGGCATGCTGGGTAATCAGGACAAAGTTGGTGGGAAATACAGTCTGCGTTTGTATGAGAATCTGATGTCAAATATTTTGCCCAAAATTCTTTTTTTCCGGAACATGCATGGGAAAAGATTCTGTTGATAAAATTTCAAGAGTGTAAGCATCCAATGAACATTTCAGTCTGGACTTGAATTGCCCACCTATTTGTTAAAACCCGTGACCAAACTCCAAGCAACGTCGTTTTGATGTTGCACCAATCTGAAAGATCTTACTTGGGACCTTTGAGAGAGAGAATTTATATACATGTATATATATTAAGAATAACAGTGTATGTTCTCAAGAATTGGCCATGATCGACCAAAATGAGGAAAAGACTGGGTTCCAGTGGTATGCGCAGTGCACCATGGGTATCGGTTTGGGTAGACATGTTCATAAACAACATGATGTCGTGAGGGAAGAAATGATGGAATTATGCGGTTGTCTCCTTTTCATGAGATTTCCAAGTGGTAAAGTGCATGATTACATGATAATCATGTAACGACAACTGCGATACGATCAATGTCGAACAACGAACTTGTTCCAGTTATTGTTAGCTGCATAAACGCGTCATGAAGCTTATGCATGCCTAGATATATATATGAAGGTCTCGGTAATATTCAAGGTTGGATTGTTGGCTAGTTTATTGAGAGAAACGACCATAACTGAGTCTCTCTTTCCCTCAGGTTCTTGTGTTGTTTCTGTCTACCCATGATGCACTGTACATATCATTAGAACCCAATCGTGTTCACGTGACGTCATCGCCGCCATGTCGATGGACATTAACAAAAGATGCCTCGTTAGCTTCTCTTGTTAGATTTGGGTCACAGTGGACTGAAATCAAATTGTTCTCTAAGGCTCCCTCTTTGCCATCTTCCTTTAAGATAATCACAGATTTTCCCCAGTAATCTTAGTAAGCAATCAATACACAGATTCCCAAATCTTGTATGGAAATCTTTTTAGAAGAACTTGACAGTTTAATCGAATCGAATAGTATCACCAAACCATTTACTGTACGACTATAAAGCCTGGTTTTCTCCAGCGATATAAGCAGTGATGCACTGATCATTAGTGGTACTTGTTCTTATCTCGCACCTCCGAGTAGAACAAGTGCTGCTAATGCTGTGTTTTCGTTCTGCGATGTGATTGGTTCTCGTTGTCTAAGTGGCCCTGGTAACAGTAATGCAGTCACACACCAAGGTCATTAGTATTTGTGTGAACACTACTACTATTCAATATGCTCTGTCACGAATCCGATAGTGTGTTTGTCTACGCTGTAGGTTCTATCAAAGCTTGGGATTTCGGCAGTGGACAGCTGTACAAGAGTTACCCAGATCAACCTAAAAAGTCCCAGGAGAACACCGTCACGGGTCTTGTTTATCATACGATAGCAGACAAGCGTTGTGTACTAGTCTCATCGTGGGGACGGAGAATCACAATATTCGAGGTTCGTGCGATGAGAATAATATTTAGAGAGCTTAATCAGCAGACGTTTTTGACAACACGGGCGTCACAAGACCGTGAGAAGACTGGAATGTTTTTTTTGTTAAAATATTATCTACCTCGGTCACATTTCTGGTTGATCAATACGGATGGGAAGTCCTGTGCTTTGACATTTGTGAGTTGATGTCACGGACGTGATGACGACAAAACGCGGCAAAAAAGGAATATTTGACTTCCGGTTGCCGTCTGTGACTCACAAACGCCTGGTGCTTAAGCTACACTGTACAAAAGGTATATATCAAACTCATTAATAATTAATGAAGAAAACAAAAACAAAGGAAATAAATGTTCGATAAGTGATCAGTAAATCTGATACAGATTTAGTCCTGATTTACATAAACGTTTGCTTCGATTTTTTCGGCCAAAATAGGTCGTATCGCCAAAATAACTGAAAAAACATACCTCTATACACGTTTGATAAGCCATAGACAGAATTCGTGTCCGTGCTTTATCGGATTTACAAACTCTTGCTTTCAGGTTAAGTTTGTAAGTGCGATAAACACGGCTATTCATACTGTATCTATTACTTACAGGTATCGTTCCCAGGGGTCTTTACGCACCTAATCCATTAGGCACGTAAAGACTCCTGGGAACGAGGTTGTACAGGTATAGGTTCGTGTTCACAGCTTCCCAGCATGCACTGCGTCAAACTACGGTATTATCAAATAACACGTCACGTGATCTTTTCACTTTCGCATTAGCAACACGTACGAAGATGGCGATGGAGATTTTAGAAGGGAATTGCGAAGTTGTAGATCACTAAACCGTTTTTGACCTTCATTGTATCGATTTAAATGGAAAATTAACTATAATTTTAGTGATCTACAGTCATGCATGGAAATGTAGGTTTTAGCGACAGGGTAGTAGGTGCGCACACAAGTCGTAATTTTATAATAGCGCGCGCAAGTTTTGTTGCAAATACAGTAATGTAAATGTTACCAAGGAACTTGTGTAACAAATTACGATTTGCCACCGTTTTACCCTTTCAGTGTCCATATAAAGCCTAAACCTGGAGACTTAGTGAGAATTACTTTAAATGTTTGTCTCCACTGTTTCAATTTGTTCGCTATCATTGACATTTTCAGGAGAACTGACTCTTTACTTTTCGACACGAAAAACTGACAACCAAAAATAAAGTATTTAATGAGCAGCGATTGGAAAACTGGCGCTACGATGTACGTTTGCAATATTTAATCTAAGATTCGTTCCAATTTTAAAACTCTTGCAGTTGTTAATTTGTAAGATTGGATCAGCCAGCGATTATTAAAATAAACCAAGGAAATACCTCTGTTAGTGTCGTATTACTTTAACCCAAAAGTTCAATCCTAACCGACTGTCAAGTCACTCCAGTCGTGTTGACGTCTCTTTACCGTTTCACAAACAGATGCACACAGTAGTAATTCTCTTGATACGTTAATAAGTTTAATAGTAACCCAGGAGTCTTCACTCGGTAAAGACTAGGGAACACGGAGAGAAGTATTTAGATCCTCATCAAATAGAAGCAGCCTTTTCGTAAAAGAAGAGGAAACAATCTGGACATCCCTTCTAGTAATAGGTATGCAGTGAAGATAATATACTATTATACAAATAGAGTATGTCCGTCGATGAACTATCGGCTGAATAGTTGCGGCCCGCGAAAATCAATATGTAAAAAAGGGAAAAAGAAAAAGGGAATAAAAGATGACACACGTAATAATAAAACAATTCACACCGCGCGAGCGCGTACGGTAGGTACTTCATATATGGTAATCCTAATGTACTGTGTCCATTGTGCCTGTGAGCTCAGCTCACTTTTCCGGGCCATCCCTTCATGTAGGACGACACGAATTGCTACCAAATTGTATTCTATTGTATTGTATTGTGTTGCGTTCTATTGTTGTATTGAATTGTATTGTGTTGTATTCTATTGTATTTTTGGTAAAAATTTGTGTCGTCCTACATAAAGGGATTGCCAACAATCTTGTTGATTTTGAGATATGTTCTCATAACTTGTCCAACCCGCTTCATTAACCAATCAGAAATGGGTAAGCACTTTCGACCACTGCTCTTTCATCCCTTTCTATCATCAATCATATTTTATTGGCGTTATTTTATAGCAACCTATATAAAAGTTACTATTGTGACTTATTCCTCCTCAGGACTGTTACGATTTACCAATGTTTGCTGAGCTTAGGTCGCTGACTGATGTGTTTGTTCCACCAGTCCCTGCCTCTGAACCAGGTATGTTCTGCCCATGCAAGTACTCCCATATATAACCTATACGGGTATGTGCTGCCCATGGAAGTACTCCCATAAATAACCTATATGGGTATGTTCTGCCCATGCAAGTACTCCCATATATAACCTATACGGGTATGTGCTGCCCATGCAAGTACTCCCATATATAACCTATACGGGTATGTGCTGCCCATGGAAGTACTCCCATATATAACCTATACGGGTATGTTCTGCCCATGGAAGTACTCCCATATATAACCTATACGGGTATGTGCTGTCCATGGAAGTACTCCCATATATAACCTATACGGGTATGTGCTGTCCATGGAAGTACTCCCATATATAACCTATACGGGTATGTGCTGCCCATGGAAGTACTCCCATATATAACCTATACGGGTATGTTCTGCCCATGCAAGTACTCCCATATATAACCTATACGGGTATGTTCTGCCCATGCAAGTACTCCCATATATAACCTATACGGGTATGTTCTGCCCATGCAAGTACTCCCATATATAACCTATACGGGTATGTTCTGCCCATGGAAGTACTCCCATATATAACCTATACGGGTATGTTCTGCCCATGCAAGTACTCCCATATATAACCTATACGGGTATGTTCTGCCCATGCAAGTACTCCCATATATAACCTATACGGGTATGTTCTGCCCATGGAAGTACTCCAATATATAACCTATACGGGTATGTGCTGCCCATGGTAGTACTCCCATATATAACCTATACGGGTATGTTCTGCCCATGCAAGTACTCCCATATATAACCTATACGGGTATGTTCTGCCCATGCAAGTACTCCCATATATAACCTATACGGGTATGTGCTGCCCATGGTAGTACTCCCATATATAACCTATACGGGTATGTTCTGCCCATGCAAGTACTCCCATATATAACCTATACGGGTATGTGCTGCCCATGCAAGTACTCCCATATATAACCTATACGGGTATGTGCTGCCCATGCAAGTACTCCCATATATAACCTATACGGGTATGTGCTGCCCATGCAAGTACTCCCATAAATAACCTATATGGGTATGTTCTGCCCATGCAAGTACTCCCATATATAACCTATACGGGTATGTGCTGCCCATGGAAGTACTCCCATATATAACCTATACGGGTATGTTCTGCCCATGCAAGTACTCCCATATATAACCTATACGGGTATGTTCTGCCCATGGAAGTACTCCCATATATAACCTATACGGGTATGTGCTGCCCATGGAAGTACTCCCATATATAACCTATACGGGTATGTTCTGCCCATGCAAGTACTCCCATATATAACCTATACGGGTATGTGCTGCCCATGCAAGTACTCCCATATATAACCTATACGGGTATGTGCTGCCCATGGAAGTACTCCTATATATAACCTATACGGGTATGCGCTGCCCATGCAAGTACTCCCATAAATAACCTATATGGGTATGTTCTGCCCATGCAAGTACTCCCATATATAACCTATACGGGTATGTGCTGCCCATGGAAGTACTCCTATATATAACCTATACGGGTATGTGCTGCCCATGCAAGTACTCCCATAAATAACCTATATGGGTATGTTCTGCCCATGCAAGTACTCCCATAAATAACCTATACGGTTATGTTCTGCCCATGCAAGTACTCCCATATATAACCTATACGGGTATGTGCTGCCCATGCAAGTACTCCCATATATAACCTATACGGGTATGTGCTGCCCATGGAAGTACTCCTATATATAACCTATACGGGTATGTGCTGCCCATGCAAGTACTCCCATATATAACCTATACGGGTATGTGCTGCCCATGCAAGTACTCCCATATATAACCTATACGGGTATGTGCTGCCCATGGAAGTACTCCCATATATAACCTATACGGGTATGTGCTGCCCATGCAAGTACTCCCATATATAACCTATACGGGTATGTGCTGCCCATGCAAGTACTCCCATATATAACCTATACGGGTATGTGTTGCCCCAAAGGGTATGCATGGTTTTCGAGCTGTTTTAGTCTGAATTTATGTCTTCCATTTTGCCTTTTTAGTTTGGAATAGTGTATGATTTTGAAATGGGAAAAATACGAGACGTCACGTTTTCATTGATTTCCATCTTAGTTTCTCTTGTTATTTTGACATTGATCTTCAAAATAACTCAAGAAAGAGAACAAACCACAGAGAAGAATAGTATTGGATTAGATAATGCGATTAAAGGCAGTTTTACGTGGTTTTAGGTCTGAATTTGAGACCCACCCCACCAAAAATCCCCCCCCCCCTTTTGTTTTCAGGTCAGGACTATACCCCCTTTTGCCCTTTCCCCCCTATAGCCAATCCTTTTTCAGTTGCCCATTTTTTTGTGGCACTAGCACTCTGACCATTTTTGGCGGTTAAAAAAAATATTATCCTCTCCCTTTCTTAACCCCACCCCCTGCTGATTTTTGACCACCTTTATATAATACAATATATCCTCACAATAATCACAGCATATCACTGGTGTGCTGGAAGTATATATATGTTTCCTTTGTTCTTTAATTAGTATGTTGTTGCTTTTGTAATTGGAAATATCAAAACATTATAATTTTCTGAAAACTTTCTCCCAATCTTCTTATTGAAGCCGTTTTTTGTACCATTACCTTTCATTAAATCCTACTCTTTTTGTGTAACTAGAGGGAAGAGCACCTTTTATCTCCCATGCACCTCTGCCTCAAATTGGAGGGAGATCAACTACACCTGGAGAGGTAATAAAGTTCGTCGGTAATTTCTTATCTACACAGACCCCTCGAAAACACAGCAAGCGACACACGATAAAACAGTAGTTTCCCTGATAACTCCGTCATCCAAAAAGGGGGGGGGGGAGGCATGAAAATACTATAGATACTAGAAATATAAAAACCTATAAGGAGGAATTCCATGCTTCACTAAAGAATAAATTTAATAGAAATGTAGCATATCGATCTGAAAATAGCCTATTATGCACAATCATGAACCCTGACTGTAGAATTGCCAGTTTTACAGCAAAATACATTTATAACTGCTTCAACATTAGAGCTGAAGCTCTAACACAGTGATGCCTGTTCCCACTAACAGAAGTACATAATCTAATTTAAAACTTATTGGACCCATGTCGAAGTACTTGTCACATACAAAATACCAATTAAAAAAATCTTCATTCAATTTGGTTTGATTATGTTTTCGTTACACTCGCTAAAACGTACGATCATAACTGGGCGCAGTAACAATAGACCCTTTGCACGTGACGTCATAGCCGCCATGGTGGTGTACAGTTAACAATAGATTATTCGTTAGCTTCTTTTGTTCTGTACACCAACATGGCCGCCATGCCCTTTGTCATTTGAATCTCTGGGGATTGAGTGCAAACCATCTATAAGGGGTTGTGAAGATGGTTTACATTCAAACACAATCTCCATACCCTCAACATACTCACACTCGTGTTTGTCTTTCCCAATAGGCCTTTGCAACAACTGGTCACGTGACCTTGTCAATCAAAAATATTGGTGCTAGTTCAAAATGGATACCAGAAATGGAAAGAGCATACCAAAATTAGTAAACAACGCAAGTTTTAGGTTCATAACTTTTAAACCGAAAGCATAATGATTTTCGAAATTTAACAAAGTTTGTGAGGCTGGAGGGCAAGCCCAGCACCAATACTTTTGATTGACAAAGTCACGTGACCAGTTGTTGCAAAAGGCCTATGTCGCCATTGAAATCACAAATTTTCTTGTACTTTTTCTTATAATCGGATCATCATCGGCGACTATTATTCTAATGCGAACGCGCCTTTAGTTTCTATCAATTTATTTCATTTATCTTTTCAGTCAAATTCACAAGAAAAGTTGCTTTCTTAGTTTATAAATACTGCTTAGGTGAATGTCTAATACCCTATTCGCATCAACTAAACCTGTTTTCATTAAACTGAGTTGATCTAGCCCCTATCTTGAATGGGTTTAGTTAAACAGCGTTAAAACTACCTCGAACAGGTTTAGTCAAAAAAGGTCAGATTGAAACTAGTTCATCGCCAGCTAGCACGCGGTGTAAACAGGTATTATTTTAAACTTGTTTAATTATAAACAGATTTTAAACTTGTTTTAGCTTTGTTGAGAATGGGGTATAAGCGTAGGAGACGTACCGTAAATTCTAAACAATACATCAATTCCTTTGGCTAAAGTGAACAAGCTGCACCGTAAATGTGTAGTCGGCCGTAACCAGTACCTTTTCATTTTAGGTGCACGTCCTATCCACGTGTGAGGTCACGTGCCTGGAGCAATTCGGAGGGACCATGTTGTTGGCTGGCACAAGTGATGGTACGGTAATCATGTGGAATTTGCAGACAGAGAAAATTGTTACAAGGTAAGAATTTTGATGGTAGTCATGACCGCAGAATGGAGATATTGCAGGTAATTTGAAACCTTTACAGATGCAAAAACTAATATAAAGGCTTAATAGAGCACTGGCACCAAAATAAGCAAGATTACCAAATCTCAGGGTGCTATCTTTTATATTCTTGCAAAGATAAAAAAATATATAGAGAAATGTATGGGTGGTGGACAAACCTTTGTCTGTAAAATTTTCAAACTTTGTTAGCTCGTAACTTTGCCCGTATGTAAAAAATCTGCTCAAAACTTTTCACAGTTGGTAATTTTCAGCCATGTTATTAGTTTTTGTCTCCGATAAGGTTTGATGAGTTTTCATGTAAGATCATTTAAGAAAAGAGTGGCTGAGATATGGACCGTTGATTACAGAAATATATCTATACAAAGTGGCTTATTTTTCACTGCTTTGGAACCAGTGAAAAATTACAGACTTCGTATGGCAAAAGTTTGAACTTTAAATGCCATTATATCTGTTAAAATCGAGGCATTGCTGGTCAGCGGTCTCACCCATAACTGTGGGGCTCCCCCTAAGCTTAGCAGGGGCTTGGTGTGCTCAACTTGGCAGATTGTGGCAGATCTTTTCCTCGCTGCGTTACGCAAATTTGCTTTGCTTATTGGCAGATCGTTGCGGATCTATCCTTCGCTGCTGTTCGCAACGTTGCTTTCCAAGTATCGTCTATCTGACTAGGTGGTTTATAGAACTATATTGTGAAATACATAAAGTAACGACATCACACTTTAGAACTCTACTGCAGTGCTGGTTAATCAGTAAACATTGTCAATTGTTCTTTCAGGTTCGACCCGCCTAACAGCAGCAGAAGTGCTCGCAGTAGTCGAACCAAGAGACAGCGTCAGGACTACAAACTAGTGCATGCTTGTCGAGTGCTCATACATAGAGTGAGAAGACCAGTCATCTACGGAGAAAAGTACGCAGTTCTAGGGTCTCTTCTGTAGGATCCAGTCGAGTAGTTAATATAGTTACAACCAAGAGAGCACAAGTAAGAGAGGGAATTTCAGATACGCGCGCTTGTGCGATGAGAATGTCGAATAAAATCTATTTTTAGTAACCGGAAGCAGCTGAGAAGTGCGCGAACGCGCGACAATCTAAAGGCGGCAAAATATTTTCGCGCCATGAGAATCAAGGAGGATTGGAAGGCCTTCCCATGAACACTTGCGCTTGAAAAATTGAATTGCTCACGTGACGGGGAAAATTGATAATATAGTTGCTACGCAAAGGATTGTGGGAAGGCCTTCCAATCCTCCTTGATGAGAATGTTGTCGCGTGCTCGCGCACTTTGTTTAAGCTGCTTCCGGTTACTAACAATATATTTTATGTGTTAGATAAAGAACGAGCGGCCGATCTTTAATCGGATAAAGATCGGACGCGAATTCTTTATCTTACTTATCAAACGCCTAGACGTAGAGAGTCGTGTTTTCAGTTATTTTGGCGATACAAATTATTTTGGCCGAGAAAATCGAAGCCAAAGTTTATGTAAATCAGGACGAAATCTGTATCAGATTTTCAGATCCCTCCACGCTCTGTGATTTCCTTTGTTTTTGCTTCATGAATTATTAATGAGTTTGATAATGTACATTCTCATCGCCCACCGCGCGCTACAATATTGCCTCTCTTATGCTCTCTTGTTACAACTTACTGGGTGAGTGTCCGCTAACAATCTGAATCCCTAACGTTTAATGACCGATCATCTCGCAAATGTCCGATAGATATGCTGGTCCTACGTGTACTGCCTTCTGTTTCCTTCCGTTCGAGGTTGTAGCGAAAAGCGCTGAATTACATCTACTGTCCTTCAGTTATTGCCCTACTAAAGTATTGTCCCTAGCATGGACAATTGACACTTGACAAGAAAATCCCTAAAACGTTCTAGGGTTGTTTGCTTGTTGTGAGTAATGACAGAGTATAGTCAGTACTAATTGAAAAGAAACGTCTTCGAGAGAAGAAACCGTGATTTTTTTCCGTTACCATAACAATACAAAATACGTTCAGAACGTGTTTAGGCAATTGTGGTACATTGATACCCGTAGTTTTTAATCACATTTGGAATCTCGTTTATTAGCTCTGTGCAAAATAGGGATGCAATAATTGTTTTTAATTTGAAAGTTTTGTAGCATAAATAAATTCAAATTAAAGGGGGGGAAATAATAATTAATCAGACTTCCTGCCACAATGTTAATACAGCAAAATCTTCAAGATTTTGTTTTCATAATAGGTACTCACTTTTCCTCGAATTCCGCTCGTGCATCTGCAGCTTTTCAAGACCTGAGCGTGGAATTATTTTATTGTAGAACACTTGTCTGTGTTTTGCTGTCCTAGTAGAAAAATAACATTCCACATGCTTGAAGAGGAACCAGAAGCCGAGGAGGCTGAAGCTGATTCTCAACAGCCAGAGACAGAAGGCGGAGAACAACAAGGTAACAGCGAGGACATGGAGAAGGCTTCACAACAAGATCAAGACATCGACATGAAGGAGGAAGAACCAATAAAGGAGGATGGCGAAGGAGAGAAAGTAAAGAATAGCGAAAGAGATGGCAATGATGACAATGAGATGGATGAGACTGGTAACGAGGAGGATCAGGATTTAACATTCTTACGAATCAGTGAGCCTGCCCTGCTATCGTGCCATCACGATGGTTATCTTCGTTTGTGGACATTATCGGTGGGTAGCTGGGTTATTGTTGTTGTTGTTGTCATCAACGGTGTTGTTGTCATTGCTGTAGTCTTTGTTGCTGTTGTCGTTATTGTCATCATTGTCGTTATTTCCATTGTTATCGTTGTTGCATTGTTCTTACTCAATGCCTGCCCTGCTATCGTGTCATCACGTTGGTTATCTTCGTTTGTGGACATTATCGGTGGGTAGCTGGGTTATCGTTGTTGTTGTCATTTATTGCATTAAGTCGTTGCTGTTCTTTTTTTATCATTGTCGTCATCATTGTTTCCCCCATTTTTGTTGCTTTTTTCATAGTTTTGTTGTTGTCGTATTGTTGTTGTTGTTGTTGTCATTTTTGTTGCCATCGCTGTCATCGTTGTTGCCATTGTTGTTGTTGCCATCGTTGTTGTTGTCATCGTTCTTGTTGTCATTGTCATTTTTGTTGCCATCGTTGTCATTGTTGCCATTGTTGTTGTTGTTGTCATCGTTGTTGCCATAGTCGTTGTTGCCATAGTCGTTGTTGTCATAGTCGTTGTTGTCATTGTTGTTGTTGCCATGGTTGTTGTTGCCATCGTTGTTGCCATGGTTGTTATCATTGTTGTTGTCGCTGTTGTCATCAACGGTGTTGTTGGCATTGCTGTCGTTGTTGTCATTGCTGTTGTCATCGTTGCTGTCGTCGTTGTTGTCATTGCTGTTGTTGTTATTGTTGTTGTCGTCATTGTCGTTATTTCCATTGTTATCGTTGCATTATTAGTTCTCAGTTTTTAACAATTTTAACAACTCTTGAACTTCCTCTCCTGTTTAAACGTAAAACTCGGCGTTTTTAAGTTGTGTTTTTGCAGACAACAACCAAATTGTTTACGAATGCATGCATTTTCACGTGCAGTTATTATGTTTTGTAAATTAAGACTTGTTTTACTTCTTCATGGTTTCTTAGGTCCCTGATTGTATATATTGTGGGATAGAGCTGGCTAGATCTCCTCCCTGAGTAGGGCCAGTTTGTTGCGGAATAACAATCTCGTACCCAGACCCATTTACTGAATAACGAGACGCGCGTAGACTAGGGACAACTGCAGCGTATGCAATTTAAAAATTTAGCGAGTTACCTTCATGTTTTCTTCGAATAATAACGATCTTGCTGGAAAGATAAGATTCAAATACTTTGACCATTTTCTGCAGAAACTGAGAAACGACATATGTTTTGGATAATGTAGTTTAAGTTTGGGCCACTGGGATATCATGGAATAAAATTGCCTTCAAACACGAAAGATTTACCGCCAACAGATAAGGTTTTCGGTAAAATTCCCGCCGATTTATGCATCAGCTCGCGCATGCGCCCTAGTTATTCAGCCCTGTCTCCTGAACCAGTTCTTGGAACTGACTCGTTCCATTGGAGAACCTGCCGATCAGACCAGTTGGTTCGTGTAAATGGGAAGCGCCCTTTGTCAATGTTTTTTTAATGTGAGTGAGTGTCACTCTGTTCATCAAAACTCTGGTCATTTCTAGGGTCGACTGCTGACCGAGATTCGTGCAGTCACACGTAGACAAGCGTCGGCTGTGACGTGTGTGTGTACTGACGCCGACTGCTGTTACGTCATCAGTGGAGATGCCAGTAAGTAGCACACAATCAAGTCCTGTTGTGTGAGAGAGAAAGAAATACGGCCAGACTCTAGCTGTACCCTAACCATACAGTCACTTACCGCACTGTATCTCGTAATTTGATTGAACCATAACGGACAAAAACAATCGGGGAAGCTACTTGAATGCCATACATGCCGTACGGTAACCACGATAAATCGTTGCCATGACTTTCCCATTCATACAAAATCTGCCCAACATATCAGCCACTGTTGGGACCAAGAGACCGTAGTACTATAACCAGGACCACTTAGACAACGAGAATTAAACACATTGTAAAACGATAATAAACAATTCCAACTTACAAATCCTGGCATATCCACACGATGTTCTTCGTTCAAATGACTAATCCACCAAATATGCCTTTTACCGAATCGCTATTGTCTTGTACTCCACACTGATTGGCTCAAATAACCGTAAGTTGGAATGCTTTGTTTCGTTCTGCAATGTGATTGGTTCTCGTTGTCTAAGTGGCCCTGTGATTGGTTCTCGTTGTCTAAGTGGCCCTGTGATTGGTTCTCGTTGTCTAAGTGGCCCTGTGATTGGTTCTCGTTGTCTAAGTGGCCCTGTGATTGGTTCTCGTTGTTTAAGTGGCCCCAGTTATAGTAGCATTACACTAGTACACAGTAGTGATTACTACGAAGCCAGTACATCAGCTTTTTCCGTTTTAATCGAATGCATGTAAAGCGACAGCTCGCAGTCGATGAGGTTGGAAGTTGCGGAGGAAGGAGGTTTTGAAGACTTACTCCCAACTTCCCCATTTTCGTGAATTCCTGTTCTCGACATCTTTCTGACCGCACTAACCCTGTTTATTTACCAACTTTCGCTTGAAGAAAGGGACCCTCCTATTTTACTTTAATTATATTAAATCCTATTTTATGTCCTATTTGTGGCGTCGAAATATGCCCTGATATTTCGTTCGCGGACATTACCCGATCCGAGAAGAGAACAGTTCCCGAGAGCGAAGCTCGAGGGAAACTGTGACCTTCGAGGATCAGATAATGTCCAAGGACAAATATCACAATGTACATGTAGGTATCATCTTTGACGCGAGCTTATACGCTCACAGGGGGTGTATTTGTCGATATTTACCGCTCGCGGAGAGAATATCGGGTCACGTGACGCATTCAATCAATCATGCGCGAGAGAAATATTTGATGTGAATTGCTATTTCAGTTGAACCCGTGGTGCATGACAAGTGTTTTGTGCTGACTCAGCATCCCTACGGGCACGCGTACCCGGAACAATCAGTGCAGTTGCAGATTTCGTATGAAACAGATTTCGCACTGACTACAACACGGCATGCCGTGACGTTGAAATGGTTTCCTATTGTTTTTGTCCAGCTGATCCAATCAAATCAGAGACATTCATTACAGCACGGTTACGGACATGTCGTAGTTTGTCCCACTCATACGAAATCTGCTCTATAAGAGGTGCCGTGCCAAAATTTAGGGGTGCCTTGCCGAAAATGCATGTTGTGTAAACCAGGCGTTAATGCATCTGTCGGCGTTCATAGTTATCACAATATTTCAGAGGGTTACATCACCGTGTGGGACGTTGGCAGTTTTCTGTTGGACCCTCCAAGAGAAAGACCACCAGCTGGAGACGACATCGAGGCCAAGAAGAAAGAATCCAAGGTATGCGTTAAACAAGAAATTCCAGTATAAAACGGTTAGCCCCTCTTATTGTAATGCCTTTGGAATGCGAAATTCGAAATGCAAATTGCAGAACAGTGAAGAAAGTAAGCGAGTATCTGTATGTCCTCTTCTGTTAGAATACTTGCTTTTAAAGGATTAAAATTAAACAAGCCATAAAAATGTGAACAGAGGGAAGGCAGTAGTTCATTAATGACTGCCAATGGTATTTTATGTTACTCTGAAGTGTAACATTTAAGTGTTTGATTTGAATTTTGTACGATAACCAATCAGTAGGGAGCACTCTAGTCCAGGCCCAGCCTGCCTTGCGTCCGCCCCGTGGTCTGAAAGGTCGCGGTGTGGAGTCCAGTAGATCTTGCGCATGCTCAAAACTGTCCAATCAGGAATAAGGTCAAATTCGCGGGGTTTTCTTTTGTGAAGGTTTAAAATGGCCGATTCTCAGTGCAGACTTTACGAAATATTGTCCTCCCGCAAGGCGTTATGTTTTCTATACGGAAAGTGGAGATTTTACTGTTGCACGACATCTTCCAAGCATATAAGGAAATGTCGTATAAAGCAGCGACTCGCCAAACCCAGTGCTGAAGTTGACGGTGACATTTTAGACATACTTTATTTATACACGTAAGAAACCATCAGTAATAGCATAACATTAATAATTAATTTTAAAAATCGTAAAAAGAATGCCTACTGCTTTACATGTTTGCCGTGTCTTATGAGATTGTAATTACAATAGTGTATGTTTACGTAGTTTAGTTCTAAAAATATTAACTGTATCAGATAGGCCGATATCCTCAGGTAATGAATTCCAAAGTTCAGCCCCGTTGTAGCAAATTCGTTTTTTGCCAAAGTTAGTCCGGGGTTGTGGCATAGATATTTTGGAACTCGCACCTCTCAGATCATATTTTAAGGCTGAGTTTCGTCTTTCAAACTTCTTAGTCAGGTATGCGTAGTTTGTGCGAAGGTGACGACTCTCTTTGATTCTTTGCTAAGATCTTCCCTTTGCATAGATTAAATAATACTTCTAGTTCTTCAAATTTTGGTACAATTTATAACTGAAGACTTTAAAGGCATGTTTGACATTATTCAGAAAGGTTTCGCCAAAATTGGACGCATAACGTTGATACAATTCAGTAAACACACTCCACTCGTACTCTGGGTATGAGCTATGTAGCCAGGAGAAGTGTTGGACATGCGCATGCAATATCTACTGGACTCCCGTGACCTTCCAGTCTACGGAGAGTCGAAAGAGAGGCCACGTCAGGACTAGGAGCACAGCGGAGCATCACTCCACGAAGGCTGAGTGATAACTGCTGGTGTCAATGGCCTGGCAATGTTCCTTTTGTGAACCAAAACTTCCTGTTTAAAAGTGGCTAGTAGTTCACATTCTTTGTGTCATAGTATATGCTGGTAACCTAGCAACAACCGTATTGACGCTACTTTTTATGTCGACAGAACGTGATCATGCAAGTTGTGTGTTGGCGTGCACATCTGACCCGTGTTGTTGGTGTTGAGCATGTGGACAGCGCTGAGGTTGTGGTCACAGCATCCACAGACTGCTCTGTAAGGTAAAGCTGTGATCCATGTGGCTTGCGGTTGGATATGCAACACTTATAACATACTTAACAAAATATCTGAATTCTGATTGGTCAGTGACGAGTGCATCTAAAAGTTATTGAATGCACAGCCGCTTGAGTCACTATTTGATTACCCATTAATACTAGTAGTAATCGTAGATTATCAAATTGCGTTCGACATATTTTTGTAAGAGAAACTGAGGACTGTGGTAACACAAAAGGCTGAAAGATTAATTGCTGCAATGATGTTGACGGTGTAAGTAATCCTGATCAAAAATGCTTGTTTTTAACTAATGTGAAAATTTTGATGTTAATATACGAGGGAATGCATCTGGGTATAAAACTGTAATTATCTTTGTCATGGTAACATTAAATCATTGGATGCAATGCTTAAGTGGCTATATTTATACATGTGTGTTTTATATGGTTATGGCATTCATTTGAGCATTCAAAGCACATTTTTCTGTGTGGTATACAGTGTACAGCAATAATTGGAGTTAGTGTAGAACACAAATCAAGCTAGTAGCTAGCTATGGCTATTCAGATGTGTATAAACTGCATTCCAGTTCCTAGCATTCATAATACTAAGTACATTCCAGTGTAGAACATAAAATATATATGCATGTGTATAAAGTACACCCCATGCAGTTCCGTAGATCATTCACAGTATTTTTCAAGTGAAAACAAGGTTGGTTACCATTGTTTAGTTGCAGAATAATTTATGGTCAATATTGGTAGCCGGGTCCTGGCTTTGATCAGCCTTGTTTCAGGTCCGTCAGAAATTCAGTGTAGATTTTTAGTACTTTAAATTTCCCTCACCTTGTACTGTGTTGATTTTCCAGTTCCTTGGCATATCAAAATGTCGTTATAGATTAACTCTCTGCCTGAATATGTTAGTGTTGAATATTTGTATACACAGTGTCGCAACTCACACAAGATACAGCGATTACGGGTATCTAGAAAACTCATGGACCTAGATTTCTCTTCAGCCAGGTCATCTTACTGTTTGTAGTTTTGGTATCTGTATATGTACAGCGAAAAGCAGAATCGAATACAGCGAGCAAGTCAACAGAATCTGGACAGCTCAAATTATGGCCAAGTTGATTCGATTCAGTTCTCTGTTCAACGACCGCGCCGACAAAACAGACCATGTTTGACTTGATATAGTTTGGACATCAGACTTTGTCGAATGCTACAGGCGCATCGTGTATATAGTTACCAGTTCCCCGGCCGTTCATGATATCGAGGCATTTTGTAATACGCCTACGACTAAAACTGAACTTTTTTTTGGCTACTGGCAAACACGTCACATACAGGCACAGGGAACCCATCACCAGATTAGGTTGCGTTCTCCTTCGTCGAACGCAATTATGGAGGGAAAATTACGATCCAGAAAAACATTATTTTAAGCTCGCGTTGGCGGCGTTTGAAATTTCACGTGTGAAATTACGAATTATGCGTGAAATTGCAGGTTGAAATTAGGGATTAATTTGCCCTATATGACTGATATATCGCATGAACTGCTCGTGTTATATGCTCGTGTTATACTTGATTTACAGGCACTGAGTGATATTTTGAAAGTTCCGTCAAATTGCACTCGCCTAAGGCTCGTGCAATTATTAGAACTTTCAAAATATAATTCAGTGCCTATAATTCCCGTATAGCACTCGCACTGCATATTGTATGGCATTATACTGCAGCAAGGACGCTGATTGGTAGCCGGTCTGTGGTATGAGCAGTCGTTATATAACTCATTTTGCTCAAGAGTCGAGCAGTGATCTTTTGTTTGTTTGTTCGTTCGTTCGTCTGTTATGCTTTTACCATGAATAGAGACTGTTACAAAAATTCCGAACTAGAATGGTTGAATAGTAGAATATTTATTGATTTGAGTGTTGCGTCTATGATTTATAGAGATTCTTATTTCGAGTATACTTATGATATGACGTCCAACCTCAAATTTACTGTAATTTCTTTCTCCATATGAATGAAATTATTTTCAGATTGAAACAAAATAGTTTTTTAAATCTTTGATACAAACACAGTTGTTCATATAAAAGGTCATTTATCTCCATGGATTGATAAAATGTGGGCTAAAATACCATGGGTAGAAGAAAAAGAAGAGTCTCTGGTGTTATCCATTGAGAATCTCATTTCCATGCGAACATTAGGTTCAGAATTCGAACCTCGTCCCTGATTGGATAATCTACTCATTACCAGGCGCAACCGTGAGTCCTGAATGTAACGGTAATTTCCATTGGCTTACCAATGGCCTAGTAGCCTGCTATGCAAACATTTTTTTTACTCTCATAAATTCGAAGAAAAAAGTAACGTCTGCTTACCCGAGCGCTTAATTAGTTTCCAATTTGAACACCTCATTGCGTTATGGACCAATCAGATTTTACCTTCCATATCCTGGAAAGTGCAT
Source organism: Actinernus sp. WN-2022 (assembly GCA_030867875.1). NCBI lineage: Eukaryota > Metazoa > Cnidaria > Anthozoa > Actiniaria > Actinernidae > Actinernus > Actinernus sp. WN-2022. Next base: position 82,917,355 of record JAOWCC010001589.1, on the reverse strand, counting down.
GACGTAATGTTACATTTAAAAGGAATTCAGACAATACATTTGCCATTGACCAATCATAGGAGAGTGTTCACTGGCGCGCCAATTCACTAAAATTCTAACAATGGCTTTGATTGGGCAGAAAAATAAAACATATTGGAAACTAATTAAGCGTTCTTCGAATTTATGAGAGTGAAATAATACGTCTGCATGGCAGGCTAATGACCTAGCCGTGTTTTCTTGATTTGAAATTCGGCGCGTGGAAGTGAGATTCTCAACGGATAACACCAGGGGCTCTTCCTGTGCTTCTCTCTTCTCTTTTCTCCTTCTTCGAGCCTCTGGAACTTGAAGTGAAGCATGTTGTTCATTGTGTATTCCAGGGTGTGGTACCGAGACACAGGACACTTCATTGGGTTCTTCGGACAACCGAGACTGTGGCATCTACCCAGTGCCAAGTCAGTGCCGTCCACTCCAGTACGACCTTACGACATCACCGAGGTAGGGGTTAATGACTATGTATCAGAATAATGATCATATATTACACATTGAAGATAGTTTTTTATGTGTCTGTCCTATTATTGATGATTTCGTCATAACATGGCCAAAATAGCTGTGGATCCACGAGACGTCTTAGATGCAATGCTTATGAAATCCTCATTTTCTTGCTTTTTGAATCAGAAGTTTAATTATACAATTTGAATTTACAAACCTCTACAAAGCGCTTCGCAAATCGCGTATTGCGTGATGAATGACCACAGCTATGTGTATGTTCTTTTATTGATGATGCAAATTGGCCAATCAGACTGCAAGAAAAGTGCCTATTTAAAAATAGATTTATTGGTGTGTGAGAGGGCGGGGGAGGGGAGATTTGAAAGATTAGGAAGCTTCTCCAAAGGCTCACGATACATATTATTATTTTCCAGTTACCTATCAAAGCTTTGAAAAACCTGGCCAGCAAATCCAGACACAATTCTGAAAGCACGGTGGATTGTCCCTTGGTGTTCGATAATAACAGGTGTGTGTTAACTCTACCGTAATGATACTACAGTCTACCAGGGCCAGGGGCAGTGGAGGAAAGGAGGGGGGGGCTTCTCTTCCTTGATCCTCTTTTTCTTCTTCCCCTGTCTCTCCCCCTGGGTATCCATGGATAATACCAATCAATTGATTTTGACCGTTTTGCCTCTCACCCCGAGTTCGATCCTGGCAACGCGGTGTCACATGTGAGTTGAGTTTGTTGGTATCTCGCCCTTGCTTCTAGGGTTTTTCTCTGGTTTTCCTCCCTCCTCCAAAACCAACCTAAATTCCAATTCGACCGAGGACTCCATGTCCCCAATCAGTAGGCGCCTTCAAGGCTCAGCTAGAAGAATAGCCACGTAAATAAAGTTGTTAATTTTTTTTGCACGCCAGCGGGCGATAATCTACGATTTCCGGCGATCTGATTGGTTGCTGGAGCGGGCGGCTTTTTCCTATCTCTGACCACGGTCACGGTAACCAGTGCGCATGCGCTCAATTCATTGGAGTTTGTTCAATAATTCGTTCCTCAAGTCGAAAGAGAATAGAGGGAAAAAACGTTATTAACCGACTTAGGCTCGGTCCGTATATAGAAAAACTGTGGCCTCGGTCTTGAAAGTACTGTTTCAAAAACGAGCAGCAGTGTTTTATCGCATTTACAAACACGAGAGTGCAGCCCGAAGTTTTTTAGATGTGATAAAACAATGCTGAGCTTTTAAGACGGCTTCAAAAACGTCGATGAATAGAGGCATGTAATTCAGTTTTTTTTGGCGACACGACCTATGTCTGCTGCGAAAATCGAAGCAAAAGTTTATGTAAATGAAGAGCGTATCTATATCAGATTTAGAAACTACTTATTAGGCATTCGTTACTTTTGTTTTTGCTTCATGAATTATTAATGAGTTTGATAAAGTACTTTCAAGACCTCGGGAACATAAGAACCTCTCAGCCGCTAAATAACTCTCTTTTTTTTATTTCTTCAGATGGTCTCCATTCCGTCATTCGGCCAGCGAGGAGACAAGAATTAAAGGCAACACCAAGAAATTCTTTGATTCGCTCTCCAAACCAAAGGTATGGGTTTCGTCAGTTGCAATAATTCTATAGGAGCGCAGGGACATGGCATGCGCCAAGTTTATAAGTAAAATCACTCCTGGAAACCCCCTGTTTTCTCTTATACATTCTCGGATCACCGGACAGTCTTCTCACTATAATATGAGACCAAAAGCGCATACCACTATGGCGACAAAAACCGACCGCTTTGGCGGTTTTGTCAGCGCAAAATATGCGTCCAGAGCGCTCATTAGCTAGTTCTCGGTTATATCTCATAATATAGATATGTATATCTATTAGTATTATTTATTATATAGTAACTTACTAGGAAGTTGTCTGTTCGTTAGTATATATGTATAGTTGACCTACACTGTAATTCAGCCACTGGCTGCGAGAGTGATTAATAAACGAATTATTATTATTATTATTATTATTATTATTATTTGCTAATGGGAAGGTGCCGCAATGCATGACGGGTGCGGGAACGAACATGAAATTCACGGAATTATTGTATTCTTGCTATATGTTAGGCGCTCCGCTTGCACGGGCCTTAAACATCAAGGTCCGGTATAAAAGGGCTATTGACACGTTCAGTTGTCACTCAGTCTTTGTGGAGTGAACATCTCTGTGATGCTTCGCTTGAATGCTCCCTACTGATTGCTTATCGCGCGAAATTAAAATCAAATACAAATGTTTAACTGCAAATATATAAAATACTATTGGAAGTCGTTAATGAACAACTATCTTCCCTTTGTTTAATTTTGAACCTAAGAAATCTAGCATTCTATCAGGAGAGGACTGATATGCTTGCTTGCTTTTTTCAAATTTCGAGTTACAACGGCGTAAAAAGAGGAGGGGCTAATCCTATTCTACTGGAACTTCGGCATTACCTCGGTGTAACAACCTCACAGACTGCGTCATAAAACTCCCTTTGTTAACTATGAATAATTTGCGACTTATAATAATTCCCGAGCACCCGAAGCGACACTTATACATTTTACAAGGAATTGGGGAGCCTCTACTTGAAAAAGAAATTTACCTTTGCTCAGAGTAGGAATCGAACCCAAACCCTAACCGCTAAACCACGAGTGAATTCGCTTGGTGGCAATCTTTTTTTTCACGTATTTATATCCACTAATGATGAGTAGGTGCAGAAATTATAGTATTCAATACACTGTAATCGGGTAATACGACAACTCACCGAGCGCTTGAGGGCATGGTCTCCAGGGAATGGTTTTTACACCGAGGTCAAGCCGGAACTTCTTGTTTAAGAAAGCCCATAAGATGGACACCTATCAAAGAGGTAGGCGGAGTAACATTTGATTATCCAATGAAATAAGTCGAAACAACTAGTGATTGACGTACGGCCTGCTACAAACAAACTTGAATCTCACATCATCTCTAACTGTTCTAACATATCTTACTTTGCGTCATAGCACTATAACACCCACCTACAAAGCTCAAGAACAGGATCCCCAGAAACGGGGGCAGTATTTCGTGCTTTGCCTGTCTACAGGGTAAGTTGCCCTCTTGATACGGTTTATAGAGCTGTTTTCAATTGAGTGTCGAAAAGTAATTGCTTTAGAATTTGATTGGTTAGTTATCCATGTTTACGTTTACATTGCCTCTTGATGAGTTGAAACAAAACCAATCGTGAATTACTTCAGTTGTTGACCAGTTGGTTCATTGATGTTTTACTTGCTCCTGTGATTGGCTCATTGATGTTTTTACTTGCTCGTTGTTTTTACTTGCTCCTGTGATTGGTTCATTGATGTTTTACTTGCTCGTGATTGGTTCATTGATGTTTTTACTTGCTCCTGTGATTGGTTCATTGATGTTTTACTTGCTCCTGTGATTGGTTCATTGATGTTTTACTTGCTCCTGTGATCGGTTCATTGATGTTTTACTTGCTCCTGTGATTGGTTCATTGATGTTTTACTTGCTCCTGTGATTGGTTCATTGAAGTTTTACTTGCTCGTGATTGGTTCATTGATGTTTTACTTGCTCCTGTGATTGGTTCATTGATGTGATTGGTTCATTGATGTTTTACTTGCTCCTGTGATTGGTTCATTAATGTTTTACTTGCTCCTGATTGGTTCATTGATGTTTTAACTTGCTCCTGATTGGTTCATTGATGTTTTACTTGCTCGTGATTGGTTCATTGATGTTTTACTTGCTCGTGATTGGTTCATTGATGTTTTACTTGCTCCTGTGATTGGTTCATTGATGTTTTACTTGCTCCTGTGATTGGTTCATTGATGTTTTATTTGCTCCTGTGATTGGTTCATCGATGTTTTACTTGCTCCTGTGATTGGTTCATCGATGTTTTACTTACTCGTGATTGGTTCATCGATGTTTTACTTACTCGTGATTGGTTCATCGATGTTTTACTTACTCGTGATTGGTTCATTGCTCGTGATTGCTCCATTGATGTTTTACTTGCTCCTGTGATTGGCTCGGGGTTTGGTTTTACGATACTCAATTGAAAACTGCCCTGAAGGGGCTATGTCATGGTGTTTGTTTTCTATTCAATGTTTTATTCATAACGTTTAACTCGTTCTAGTGTTCCAGTTATTGACTATGAAGTAAATTATTGTCTATTATATATACTATTAAATTTCATGTGTCTGTATGTGTGCGTGTGTGCGATTTGATTGGTCAAACAAACTCACAAACTTTCGATCCACTCTGAATTCAAGCTTTAGCTGTGTTTCTTATCTCGCTTTTGAGACTTAAATACCGCTTTATAGACTGTCAATTACCCATTTTTTCTCTACCACTTGGCCTGGATATTTGTGAAATACGTAGTCGATAAACATCTCTAACATCACAAAACCCAGCAGAAAACCTGTTCTCTCACTTGCGAGAAATTACAGAAGAGATTTCATTCCGGCCTGCTGTCGCGTCCAGCGTACTTTGAAATGGCTTCCTGTCATTCACTTTTGCACATATTGTCCCGTGTTTGGTTCGGTTCGGCACGGTTGTTCGATCCGTGAATATTTTTAATATGTAAAGTACTATCTTTTCCTCGCTCTTAATCTTGGGGAAAAAAGATGACTCGATCTGCCATCAGGGAAACAGAGGAAAGCAAATGAATTATTTATTTCAAACGCCGTGGATCAAGCCACTGTCAGCGTTTGGGATTGGATCCGGCGATGAAATTCGATCGATCGGGCTATTCAAGAATTTTTCTGGGAAGGTTTGACTCTAAGTAATCATAGATTTATAAGTAATTTCTGTTGAAAGTGTTTTAGTTCACATTTTAAGAAAAGCGCTTCTCCTTTAATAGCAATTTAGTAAATGCGGAAACATATCAGAGTTGAAACAGCGGTCATTTTGTGCAATTGAAAATCAATTGGGAGAACGCGAACATAAGTCAGGCATAATTGCCAAAATCTGGCGACAATTTTTATGCCGTTAAAGATATGCTAATCACATGCGTGACGTCACTAGGTCTGGGCATTTATATTCACAACAGTAAAAGTATGGCTGACTGTAGATTATTATTATGGCCATCTTCAAGGTTTCTTAGAGTAAGACATTTAAATTGAAAATTGGCCCAAAAATGCACTTATTTTGTAGTATTTATGGAGACGAATATAAATGCTCAGACCTAGTGACGTCACGCATGTGATTAGCATATCTTTAACGGCATAAAAATCGTGCAGTTCGAATGTAATTCAATGCAAAAAAGTGCAATTCAGTGCAATTACAAACAAGATTAAAATTGTTAAAAAAAATTATGTATATGATTAATAAGTAATCATACGTTTCCTCGTTCAATTTGGGATCAATTCTTACTCGTATGTTTTTCAAATATCTTAAATTTATGCGAGCTCACGCAATTGTGAGATATTTGAAAAACATACTCGTGTGAATTAATCCCAAATTGAACTCTAAACCGTATGATTACCTGTACTAATTATTTGTTTGTTAAGGTTGATTCACCTGAGAGGCTAACAACCCCAGCAGTCGCCCAGCAGTCCTCGTGGCTAACAAACCCAGCAAGTGGCGCACAAACCAAGGTACCTACTTGTCTAGTGAACAGCCTCTCCCTATCCCTATCCCTATCCCTATCCCTCTCCCTATCCCTCTCCCTCTCCCTCTCCCTCTCCCTATCCCTATCCCTATCCCTCTCCCTCTCCCTATCCCTCTCCCTCTCCCTCTCCCTATCCCTATCCCTATCCCTCTCCCTCTCCCTCTCCCTCTCCCTCTCCCTATCCCTATCCCTATCCCTCTCCCTCTCCCTATCCCTCTCCCTCTCCCTCTCCCTATCCCTATCCCTATCCCTATCCCTCTCCCTCTCCCTCTCCCTCTCCCTCTCCCTATCCCTATCCCTATCCCTCTCCCTCTCCCTCCCCCTCATAGGAAATCTGCTCTATGTGACAACATTGTTTAACCTATTAGTTCGTGCGCAAGTATCCTGACGCCTAGTGGAACCAGGGCGCAATGAGTAACCGACCACAATCTGGCTAGGAAGTAGATGACTCTAAAAACCCGAGGATCTAAACTTATCAATCAGATTCTTACATGCTTCAGTCCGACGATTAGCGATTAGCAAGTTTGGGGAGGCCAGAGCTAAGAAGTGCGACTTCGTAGGACATATCTGGGAAAATAATGCGTAGGGCTTTCTTTTGTAAGGATTCAGTAGTCCACTGTTGATTGTTGTCATTATTAAAACCCTACCCTAACGGTTGCACTCTGTCGGTTATCTGTAGGCACAGGGAAAGGCAAACTATTCTTACCGCTCGACGTCAACTCCAAAGGTACGCAGATTGTGAAATTGTACTGCATTTGAGTTGTGAATCGTATGCATCTTCAAGGTACGCGTATCAGGAGGAATTCCCTAACAGTTGAAGCATAGGGCGAATTTTCTTGGGACTTATTCTGGCTTATCTGAAATCAGAATACTTAATCATCCTGCAGATAATCCCGGCTACTAGGGAACTACCCACCCACCCCTCCCTTAGATATGCATCGTTTATTAACCATTGAAGTGTGGGGGAGGGGTGGGGTTTCCCAGAAACCGGGATTTCCTTGGAAATCAATTTTTGTTTGATAATGTAAACAAGATAGGTTTTCTGTGTATTCCTTTATCGGAATTCTCGGTGTATACTCGGAATGTGTCCCCAAACAACACGCCCATAGAGTCTTCAGCTTTGATCAACTGCGTGCTATGTGTATTGTTGGCGCTATAGCATACACAGAGATGTTTCCTTCAACGTGAAGCCGCTGTCACACGGTATTATTTTATGTTAAAGTTTTGTGCAACAGCGTTGTTTTAATTTCGTTGCCTGATTATAAGGCAATTCTACTTTTCGTGAAACTGCAACGGAAAAAGGTTCATAGCGGAGCTCACGCGCAGGCCAAAGCACTATACATGTAGGATGAGAGCGACGCGCGGCGGGCGACGCCCCTGAAAAAGTCTGTTGAAACAGTGGTTGAAACCAGGCGGACCAGATCGAAACCTTGGCCAGTAGCTATAGTGATATTTTTCTTCTAAGCCGTTTGCACTGATTTTCCTTGATTCTACCAGTTATTTTTGTGTTCTTATCTTTGTTTTCTTTATATGATTTATCGTTTTTTTTCGGGTCGTTACCTCAATTCAGATAATTGGGAACTCCGCTTTTAGACTTGCCTAAATATGTACATTACATCGACCATGTTACACGGTGCAATGCTTGGTGAAACGCCGTCACGAAATGTCTTTGAGTTGCAGTCCGTATCGGAAAACTCCCAGCGTTGTATGCTTGATTTAGTAAATTAAAAATTAAAAAGGTATTTTTAGTGGCGCTATCAAAAGTGAATTTTCTTTACCTGATGTAGATTTACTCTGTAATCGTACTTGAAGTACTTGTTTTTCTATTTCAGGAGCACGTAGTATCGAGATTTCCTCATCTCGTACAAGCGAACAAGAGATAGCATAAGCTTGGCTGGCTGATGATTCTATCAACCAGCCGCTATTAACACATGTGGAGCCGAGGAGGCGCAGGGGTTAAGCGCCTCGCCTCTCACCCGGCTATGTGGCCTGGGTCCGATTCTCGATCGCAGTGCCATATGTAAGTTGAGTTTGTTGGTATCTCGCCTTTGCTCCGAGGTTTTCTCCGGTTTTGCTCCCTCCACAAAAACCAACACTGGTCTGACTATGATCAGCCTCTATGGTTGTTTCAGATCCCGTTAAAGTGCCTATAACCCTTAGCCAACTATCATTTTTTCGTAAACTAGGAAGGTTTAAATTATTTTCTTCAAAAGAAAAAACCCGCTTCGGTTTTCCCTTCATAATTTTATTGCCATTCAAAATCATACCTCAGCCCTAAAAATGTGGGCACGCGAGGAGCCTGGGCCGAGCTGTTCTGTGACGTAGCACACGGGACCGCTCTTGTTATCTTCGCGAGCCCGAGAAAATTTGGGGCTGTTCTCGGACGCCGGAGATAATAACTAAATAATAATGTCAGACTGCAATTCAGGTAGTAGATATTCCGTATGCAACGTCATCAGCAGACTCGTCACCAGACCTTTTTTATGGTTATGAAATTATCCCACAGGGAGCCAAAATGATGATTTTTCGCTAACTTTGAGTAGCCCTAAAAAATACCAAAGATTGGACGGTTTCTTTGCAAAATAATGTTCTATGCGGCAAATACCTTGGAAATGAATAAGGTGAACAGGGGTTATAGGCACTTTAACTCATCCCGGCAAAACGTTAGGCGCATGCGCTGTTGATGAGCCCGGCGCGCGCGTCTCCACAGTTTCCCGCCCAAACTGAAAGAAAACAAAGGCTGGTACGTTTGTGAAATGTTTCGTCAAAAAAATACTTTGAAGCTTAGCCTAAAGTTTTGGACTAAACTTTAAAAAGGAACTGACTTTTACAAATCTGTATTAGATAAATCTCCTTAGAGCCTCCGTTGTTATCGGTCAGCGGAGCATAACGTTTTGCCGTGGTGTGTGTAAAACGTCACCGTAAAGGGTAGACCATATGATAATTTTATGAGGGGAGGGGATGGTGGCTTTTTGCCAAAAAAGTTAGTGTCTGTGACAAAAGGGAAAATCAACCCCACCCCACTCCCCCTCCAATAGGTACAATTATTGCATGGTCCTTCCCAAGCATTTTGAATACTTTCTTGTGACTGCTCCGTATCTCCGTTGTTTCAAATGTACGTACTTGTACGCAAAAATAAAACAAGATGGACTATGCCAAGGAAACTGAAGGATGTTGCTCACAGGCATGGATTCGGAACAGATGCACTCCAGATCACCAAAAATATAATTTATTTGCAGTCGACCACTTATTCACGAAATTTTAATCCCCTTCATGTAAATACTGCAAAGAAACTACAGATTCAGACCGCTCGCGTTTTCGATCGGATAGACCACTAAATCCTCTCCATGTACACAGGGGCTTAGTTTGAATAAAGATGAGGAAATTTGTCGTTTGATTGGAAGTTACTGTAGTTATAGCTCGCATCGTTCCCATCGGGTACTCAGTGCTGGTCTGGTGGTTATATGTTATATAACAAAAGCGAGTTCGAGTTTTTGATGGTGTATCAAAACACAAGAAAGCAAATGAATGTTGAGTGGCGCAGCGCAGTCATTCTGCTTATTAGCCTGAAATAATGCCGCCGCCTCAGCTCGTTCCAAGGTCCACTCCGCTGTATTTCAGGCTAGGGCTTGGACTTAATACATTATTCATATATTTTTTAATTTTTTTATTTTCTTGTAACTGATCAGTACCGTACATTATTGGAGGTGGGTATTTCTTAGTGTTTGAAGAAAGGAAAGGAAAAGAAACAAACCATTGAATTTCAAACATTGTCTATTTCCAGAAGTCCACCAATTTCATAGTTCTGGTGGTAACCCTAAGGGTTGTGATTGTTATTTTCTCACGGTCGTTTCAACAAACGGTCTGATTATAGTGTAGTGGAGAAGACCGAGGAGCAATCATTAGGACGATGGTTGAGCCACACTCGAGACGATGATTTTTATTTCCATCTTTCCCTTTGCTCTGATCATGTTGAACTCCTTGTATAGCTTACCGGTAGTTAAAAATTAGTGTTTGAACCGATTCGGAGCAATCTTAATCTATCATTTGATTGGATATCAAGAATCACGAGCGATCTTGATCTGTCATTTGATTGAATAGCCATACAGCCTATACCAGTATGAAACATGCACGTGACGAAATGGGTCACGCCTGTATTGGCGAGCCGGGCCTGTACCGCTCGAAACGAGCCACAGCATTGGCTTACCCAACAATACAAACACCCTAACCTTTAGAACGAGCAGTAAGAAAACAATAGAGAGCAGGGGAGTAGCTGGACGCACGTGCGTCACTCGAAAATTGTACGTTTTATATTTTCTTGGTTGGTTGGGGGGTGGTGGTGTGTGTGTTTTTTTATATTATTTATTATTATTATTGGGGGGGGGGGGGGTGGGGGGTGGGGGGTATGGCCATTTGAGTAGAAATTTCACAATTGACGTCACTCCGAAAAAATCGTTGTAAAAAGTTGGTAGAAAATTTATGTTTTATGCTATCCCTCTGCATTCTTTAAATTGTAATCTAATTGTGAGAATAAATTTGTCAGACTAAGCAAGCTCAGGTGACTGCGTCAAATATTTTAGAGACTGGTCCAATGTATAATGCCATGTCGTGTAACCCATCTAAATGTAAAGAGCTCATATTTCGCAAGAAAGGACATGTTAAACAATATCTCAGAGTTGGAAATATTCCGCAATGCACTGAACTTAAAATCCTAGGTGTTACTTTCCAGCAGGACTGTAAATTATCTGCTCATGTAAAAAAGAAACTTACAGAGGCGAACAAATGTCTTTTTATCCTTAGATCCCTAAGAAAAGAAGGATTGAACCAGTCAGAAATCGACCACTTTTTTAAATCTATAATAGTACCTAAGATAACTTATGCCCTACCTGTATACGGCTCTTCTGAGCCTGACTTATCTATCATCCAGTGTTTTCTAGACAGATGTTTTAAGAGAAAATACACTACTAGTCACTTACGAATCAGAGAATTACTCCAGAGGTGTGACAGACAGATTTTCAGTAAAGTGCGTAATAATTATAATCACCCTCTGACTCCGCTTATGCCTAAAATTAAACCTCCTTCCAGGAACCTCCGAAAACAATCCTCACTTTGGCCTAAAATAAACACCGCTTCAAGAACTCGTTTGTAAATAGATTAATCTTTAGATATAACTTGGCCCTTTAATTATAGACCATTGTTACATTTATATTTACTATACTTATGACTTATTATATTACTAATATTTCTTGTATTATTATGACTGTAAGACTCGGTACGTATTTTACCGGTTGAGAAATAAAGACATTATTATTATTATTATTATTATTATTATTGAACTACGTACACCACATGTTGTTTGGATAAATATTGGCTATGTTCGTGATAGCCTGAATTTCAGCCGTCTCCTCCGGTTCGTTCCTCCCGAGAGAGACGTCTGAATAGCCGATAATGCCGTCCAGTGACGTCACTACCGGAAAACCTGGTAGTGATTTTTGATTGGTTCATATTCTATAATTTCGCATAATTATCATAAGTAACTCATCCGAGAAGACGTGGACTCGCGATTGTTGAGTTTCAGTGGAGTGATTGTCTTTGGCAAAGACCTTGAATTCGTAAGGAAAACATCTGGAAATGGATTGAAAGTGGCTTGCACAATAACCGGCCGACTGTCCTGTAAACATGTACATTTTATCCCATCGCGTCCGCGGGGTTGTTGAAAATCGATTATTTGTTCACACTCGTAGTGGTAAAGAATGTCGCTACTCTCTTCAAGGAACTGTTCTTTCCCGTAAAAGAGTCTTCGTATTTCTTCGAAAATTCTCCATTATCCTTTCATGTCTTTCTACTTTTCTGTTGCATCATTTACATAGGTAATATCTCGTAGCTGTGTCGATTCGAACGGCAGATCGCGAGACAAAGATCAACGGAAAGACGAAGATTAACTGTACTTTGCCTCCAAATATAATATAACGATTTGTTGCTTCGAAAAGGTTTTCACAACATAAGAGGCACTTGAGAAGCAAATGGGATGGAGATATAGCTTTTATTTTGGCCGGCATGATCTCAAATAATTTTGTGACCCACGAACTCTTAGTTTTATTTGCATAAATTAAATTGTTAATCCGCCTTGACGTCACTGGACGACATTAACGGTACCAGAGGAGACGACTGAAATTCATGTCCGTGAACACCAAGCCAAAATATTCAATAACTTCATTGTATATGGTAACAAATTTATAAGTAATATAATGGTCGTGATTTATCGATAAAGTAGGGCCACCCATTATGTAGCTAACTCATATCCCATAACCCATGAGGGCGAGAGGTCTAATTGTTTTAGTATAAACTACCTAATCGGACAGTAGAAAATAATAGAAAGAAACAAATTGAAGTTGATTTTTTTTTTCGTGAAAATGCGCGCGCTTTTTCTCTACCATGGGCTATCATACCTATAGTAGGGTAGCCAATCAGAATGCAGGATTTGTAATAGTGCACTAGTTGGTTTATACTAACAGGCAATATTCGTATTCTCACGGACGAACTGGAACGAACACTCGATGGAGGCTCGTGCGGAGGATTCTTTTCTGTTGCTAAATATATTTTAGTGAATTCCCTGTGTGAGCCTGCATAGAGGTAATCGGCTGACGCTGTTGCCACCCAATTCACATCATGTGATGTCAACAGATGCTACTCTGGGGAATTATTCCTTTTTCATTCTAATCAAATGCAGTCATGCCTGTCTGAATAAAATTAATTTTCAAAGAGTAATGTGTGTTTACATCACATGATCTGAATTGGGTGGCAACATCGTTAGCCGATTACCTCTATTAATAGAGTACTCGTTCGTGAGAATATGAATATTGTCCATTTGCTATAAGCTATTTAGCATTAGGCCAGATAAAAAAAATCTTGTTTAGCGTCCACTCATTTCAATTTTTCCAGGTAGGGAGGGAGTTTTTTTTTTCTATGTGAAGTTTATTTTGTCTTGATTAGACTATTCACTCACCTCGTGTTCATGACCTCGTGTTGTAGAAACAAAATGGCGTCGATATTAAAATATTTAATGCGCCGGCGCATATTTTAAGTGGTACATGTAAGGGTCTGGTACAAGAATTGGTGTTCGCGGGCGCATTTACACTTTCTCAAGTTTTTTATGAAAAATAAAAAAAATTAGATGTCGGGACATTTCTCTGGTCGGGCGGGGACGCTAAACAAGCTTTTTTTTTCTGGCCTTGGTAAAGAATCCCGCGCATGAGCCTCCATTGAGTACTCGTCCGTGAGAATACGAATATTGTCTATTTGCTATAAGCTATTTAACATTAGTAAAGAATCCCGCGCATGAGCCTCGATTGAGTACTCGTTCCAGCTCGTCCGTGAGAATACGAATATTGTCTATTTGCTATCAGCTATTTAGCATTAGTAAAGATCCCGCGCATGAGCCTCCATTGAGTACTCGTTCTAGCTCGTCCGTGAGAATACGAATATTGTCTATTTACTATAAGCTATTTAGCATTAGAAAAGAATCCCGCGCATGAGCCTCCATTGAGTACTCGTTCCAGCTCGTCCGTACGTGAGAATACGAATATTGTCTATTTGCTATAAGCTATTTAGCATTAGTAAAGAATCCGCGCATGAGCCTCCATTGAGTACTCGTTACAGCTCGTCCGTGAGAATACGAATATTGTCTATTTACTATAAGCTATTTAGCATTAGAAAAGAATCCCCCGCATGAGCCTCCATTGAGTGCTCGTTCCAGCTCGTCCATGAGAATACTAATATTGTCTATTTACTATAAGCTATTTAGCATTAGAAAAGAATCCCCCGCATGACCTCCATTGAATACTCGTTACAGCTCGTTCGTGAGAATACGAATATTGTCTATTTACTATAAGCTATTTAGCATTAGAAAAGAATCCCCCGCATGAGCCTCCATTGAGTACTCGTTCGTGAGAATACGAATATTGTCTATTTGCTATCAGCTATTTAGCATTAGAAAAGAATCCCCCGCATGAGCCTCCATTGAGTGGTCGTTCCAGCTCATCCGTGAGAATACGAATATTGTCTATTTGCTATCAGCTATTTAGCATTAGAAAAGAATCCCCCGCATGACCTCCATTGAATACTCGTTACAGCTCGTTCGTGAGAATACGAATATTGTCTATTTGCTATCAGCTATTTAGCATTAGAAAATAATCCCCCGCATGAGCCTCCATTGAGTACTCGTTCGTGAGAATACGAATATTGTCTATTTGCTATCAGCTATTTAGCATTAGAAAAGAATCCCCCGCATGAGCCTCCATTGAGTGGTCGTTCCAGCTCATCCGTGAGAATACGAATATTGTATGTTTGCTATAAGCTATTTAGCATTAGAAAAGAATCTCTCGCATGAGCCTCCATTGACCGGTCAGACTTCACTGTTCTGTGGGTCGTATCCTATTGGACTTCACTGATAAAGAATCCCATTGTTTTTGGGTTAGGATTTGTATTGTTTTAGGAGGGTCTGAATGGCAGGGGTTAACTGACGACTGACAAACGACCTTAAAAATAACTGACAAATGGCGATTTTTTTACTGACAACTGACAAATTTGTTTTTTGTGGGTCAAACATTGTAAGTCTTTAGAGAAAGCTGCAGAGTCCTCCATCAGTGCTGACGAAGACTAGCTATCAAAACGCCGTCGGCTGCATCTCGATCAGTCTCGGTAGTCTTCGTCAGCTCTGATGGAAGACTCAGCTCGGCCTACAAACAGCTTTCTCTAAATACTTTTTCCAGAACAATTAAGCAATGGGATGAATTACCCAAAGAGATTGTATCTAGGCCACAACTATTAACGCAGCATAAACTAGCTCTTTATTGTCCCAGCAAGCATTTCATTTAAATCATCACAATACAATTCGATTTGAAAGGGTAAACCACGCTAGATAGTATTTATTTTCTTGCAGTAGCTTTTTACCTCATTAAGTAATATCTGATATTGATCAGTTTCGGCCTAAGCACTTTAATAATATATGACTGGCTCCAAGGGAAACAGTGAGTTTGTTTCCCCGAACCCATCATTGTTCCCCGAGGCAGAGCCGAGGTCAAAAATAACGGAAATAAACTACATACGTATGGTCTCCGAATTTCGAATGCGCGCATTTTGTATCAGTTTTACCAAATTAAAACCCAGTACAAATTAAATACCAGCATTTTCATATTTGTTTGCTTGCGTGCTGAAGTTCAATTATGAACCCAAATTTTAATGTGACAATAAGTGATTCTATAAGTGATTATACTTGTGATCGTCAGTAAGTGGGATGGGCGTCACGGTAGCGCACGAGAATAAAATCAACAGTGCAGATAAAAACAGCCAATACACGGCTGTATACCGACCGTACCGTATACTATACCGTATTGAACGTAGACATCGTCTCTTGTGTTTGTAATATTGCACGGTGCAGCTGATAGAATGAGGATGAATCTAAACTGCACGACACATTTCGAGATTTCAAACCCTAGTCCCGCGCATTCATGATTCACTTAAGTGTGCGCCGAATTTTAAAGTCACTTCTGAATTACCTGAGGGCTTATTATGCAGAAATACGAGTTTTGTCTCTCTAATTCTGCATGTGTATTGTTGTAACATTTGATTGACGTCAGTATATTAGATGTTTTTTCACAGCATATGCACACCAGTGCTTTTAAACACAGGCACGCCTAGGTAAGAATTCAGTTCTACTTTAAACCCGAGCTCTACTTCGTCAACACTGCATCAAGTCGTGGTTCAGCATCAACATCGGAATTTTCCTGGTGACTTTCAGCCTAACCATGAATATTCCTCTGGAAACTGTTTTTCTCATCATTATAGCCGTGGTAAGTCCAGTTTACTATATGTAGTTATTAATCTAGACTACTCGTACTATTAGTACTTTAAATTATCCAGTGTTCATTATCCGCCAAGTTAATAAAGCCTACAAAGACTTCAAGTACCAGAGACTGGCCAGCCTTGGTTCAAAATCTAGTTATGGTATGGTATCGAGTTGCAGGTGACGGCGCCCGGTTTCGACTACAAGCTCTTCGTCAGCTCTGATGGAGCTATAAACGCCACTGAACCTCGCTTGCAACTACGGTCGGTATCACGTACGTCAAGGCCTGGGTCAACTTCAAATTAAAGACCGGGCCAAAATAGATTCTCTCTAGCGTTAGTATAGAATTCATTGACTTACACTTTAAAGCAAAAACCCTGCAGTTATATCACATGTCACGTGACCCTTCCTATCTCACTTAATTATCAACTGCACCAAATTATTCAAACCAAAATAACTCGTCTATTTGATATTTCGAGGACCACAATTATGCAAATGAGCTGTCACGTGACCCATCCACTGACCTTTTTAAACATAAAATTTCAATAGTAAACGGTTTTAACTAAGCGATGATCCTAACTTTCCTTCGCCTTGTCAGTTGCTTTTCACAAGGTTTTCTAAAAGGGATGTAAACTACGGGACACCCTCAATAGCAGGTTTAACAGGTTACTAAATCAAATTCTTTTTTTTTCTCAAGGGCATCAGCGCTTCATACGCAAAACACAAGGGGCATGAGACAACCAAGCGTGAAAATCCTATCCTTATTGCGTGTAAGGTAATCAAATTCAGTCTATTTTTACAGTATCGCGCACGTACGTAAGCTTTTCAAAAATCTGCAATGACGGCTAGCATTCATTTTACCATATTTAATTTAGCCACTCATTAATAGCTGAGTGAGGCAACTTCCCAGCTGCGAGGACTGGTGCGAGTGACGTAATAGTAAAACAAGAGTCAGCAAATACCGTGTCTGGTAACGGAGCATGCGCACTTAGTTAGTAGTTCCTCGACGGACACACTCTATTTAAATAATAGTGGCCCGCTATGGGCACTATCAAACATTTTATGTTGAACAATAAAGACAGTAGAGTGCTTCTCTCTCGTAATTATTTTCACTACATACATACGTACCCTAGTCCTAACACCTCGAAGCTTCTGTTACAAATTATAGTAGCGTGCCTCAAACGAAGTCAGTTTGCCGGAATTTCCGAGGAGCTAATACTTTTCGTCCCACCTTCCTCCCCTGGTGGCGGTTTGATTTCTGGCCTAACACTAACACGGCAGTCGCGGATACCATCATACATATAACTTAACTTACCGTACGTGATGTGGTAATAGGTATGCAGTGAAGATAATATAGTATTATACAAATAGAGTATCTCCGTCTAGGAACTATCGGCTGAATAGTTGCGGCCCGCGAAAATCAATATGTAAAAAAGGGAAAAAGAGCGAGCGCCTACGGTAGGTACTTCATATATGGTAATCCTAATGTACTGTGTCCAATTCCATGCGGTCATTCCCTGGTAGGGGCTGGTCATGTATCTCCGCGACAAAAATTAAACTATGGGAGGGGTTAGTAAAAATGGCCTACATAGTCAATGTGGCAGATATTCATGCATACCGGTGTTGAAGAGAGCTCAGTTCACGTTTCCGGCTCCTCGGCCACGGAAAGAAGCAAATATTTGTTTTGCCGTAGAGATCTTTCAAACGCCGTGCGCAACGCATATCAAAATCATTACACAAAGAAGAGGACATTTGGTATTGGTCATCGCTTTGAAGTAAATGCGATTTTATTTGAGAGAGAGAACAACTTCAGTCGCATTACAGTTTATAATGTGGCTTACCTGTTGATACCAGAACTATACGAAAGAGAATTCTCTGCTTTCGTATTGACCACTCCAAAATCTCTCCTACTGCAGCTTTGCCATTTCAAAGGTCACACAAGAAAAAAATTGCACGAAATGGAAATTTAACATCGATTAGTACTACTCCAAACTCGAGAAACGTCGATGATCTATACATCAAAACACTGGAACTTTATTCTCCTATCTGAATTCAGCGGTAGAAAATCTGTTCAGACATGCGTATTCAAGCTAAACCCAGTTTTCTTCTACTTGGTAGTCCATAAACGAGTAACGCCTTGTAAAAAATCACTTCACTCGCGAAAGCAAATTCAAATTTGTTCAGTCGAAATCTTAATGTAATCACTCCAAACAGTTATAGTTTTTTATTATTATTATTACAATGATATTTGTTGAGGGAACCACACTCATCGATGTAATGATTTTCAGGAGGGCCCTCAAATAAAAATAAATAAAATATACAAGAATATAAAATACATATATACATGAAACAGTTGACAAAAAGAAAAGATAAAATACGTAGAAGCTAAAAACTAAAAGTCCATATCTAAAAACTATATACAATTAAAAATGTTCGCCTTCAATTGATTCTTAAATACAATGGGATTGTCAAGTTCTCTAATGTTCGTATTAAGGTCATTCCAGGCATTACAGCACTGGAAAGAAGTTCTGAAAGTTCCCCAATTAGTGCGTGAGGGGGGTCTTCGCAAGTCTCTCTTATTTCTTGTGTTGTAATTATGAATTGTATCGCCATGTTGAAGATATTAAAGTCATAATCAACGAGCCCATTTAAACATTTATAAACAAAGAGACAGCGATCGAATATACGTTTGGACTCGAGAGTTGACCATTCTAAATCAGAGAGAGCAACTGACGCAGACGAGTAATAATCCCTACCTAGAATTAACTTTGCAGTTCGATTCTGCAAAATCTGAAGAGATTCCATTGAACTAACATTGTGCTTGTATCCCCATACAATACTTGCATAGTCAAAATGCGGCTTTATCATTGTATTGTAAAACGTTATCCTCGCATGTATCGGCAAGCAGTATCTAATACGCCCAAGAATAGCAAGTTTTTGGCGAACCTTCCATTGAATCTTACAAATATGATCATGCCAAGTTAAGTTATTATTTAGAGTCACGCCAAGATATTTGAAGTTATCCACCTTCTCAAGAACTTCATCATAGATATTCAGTTCAACATTAGGAAAAGCGTTCAGCCTTTGGGAGCTGCCAATTAACATAAGCTTAGATTTGGTTGTATTCAGCGTCAACTTATTCTTTGTAAACCATGAAATAACGTTGAGCAGGTCACGATCCAGCTTGAATCGTAGATCCTGGGGCGCATCTGCTTCACAGTATATTATCGTATCGTCGGCATAGAGTGTGACATCGGTGTGTTCGAGACAGTTAGGTAGATCATTCACATAGACGATAAAGAGAAGAGGGCCAAGTATGGATCGCTGCAGTACTCCGACCGTGACTGGTAGTGACGGTGAAGTACATTTCCCAACAGCGGTTACTTGGGAGCGCTGATTAAGGTATGAGCAGAATTGCAGATTAGATGTTACTTAACTTTGATTTGAAGGTATAAATATTTCATAAATCATTTTATTTGTTTTAGAAGGCAAAATAGCTTCCAAAACCATGTATTTTGGGCCGATACCAGAAGTGAATCACCTGATATCGATATGTAGGCCTTTGTACGCAATGGCAGAGCCGACAATAACTTGATTTAACGTCACTTTGCAAGAAAATAAACCTAGTTGTCAGTAGAGTGTTTGCGGAAAGTTGTTACACGGCATGAAGTCGATAAACCCGATTTTCACATTTAGCCACGTGCGCTACTTCAGGTGAGTTTCTTTTGATGGCAAACGTCCCGCTCTATCCTAGACTTAGTAACCCCTCCCTCCAGTCTGTAATTTGTCACCACACTGATTTCGGGTGGCACGTGACCAGCCCCATGCAACTAGGGTCTTTTCCTCGCTGGAGGGAAAGAGCCTGGGAAAGAGGTTGTTCGAATCGCAGGTTGGGTTGAAGTTTTCACCTGTTGAAAGTAGTAGTGTTCTTGGGACATATAGAAGGAATTACTTATTGAAAGTGAAGCATTATCTTCAGTAGAACCGGCCTCTTATAGGCTTGCCACTATAATTACTTTGTATTTCACATTCAGGGTAATAACTGCCCATCGCCGAAGACACCCAAAACTCTAAAGTCTCTTCCCAGGTCATGCCTGCATCACTTGAGAAGTGGAGCTGCAAAATGTGGCATCTACAAAATCTTCGACAACGCCGGTAATGGGTACCCTGTGTACTGTGACATGAAGACCGAGCCCGGGATGGCCTGGACGTTAGTGATGTCCTGGAGCAGAAAGCACCGCGGGCTCAAAGAGTTTCGATCATCGGGATTCCAGCGAAACGTCCCCGTGAACGAAAACTCCCCCAACTGGAAGCTGTACAGACAGACATTGACTCGTATGCACTCCCTCAAGTCCCACTCCACCCACTGGAGAGCGACGTGCAGCTATCCAACACACGGTGTGGACTACACAGACTATGTGAGGGCCAACTTCAAGGACTTCAACATCATGACCTTCCGCGGTTCGGGAAAATGCAAGAAAGTGGAGCTGGTAAACGTTCGAGGACATCTGGGTATCCAACTAACATCTCGCTGGTGGCAAACTCCCGGCTTGAGCCTACACCTCGATAGCAGCCAAAGAGGCTGTCAGTTTGTGCCGCTGAAGGGGGCAGTTTCAAGCGAAGACAACTTTGGTTATTACGGATCTATCAACCCGAAGTTCCGGTGCACGGCAAGCCCTTCATCCACCACTCAGTGGTGGTTCGGTGGATTTCTGTGAAGATGCACCAAGGAATTCTCAGGCCTTTAAAACGTAGATATTTGTTGACTGTACAATCAGACGCTGATTTGTCTAGCCGAGGAACAAACCCGAGTTTCATGTATCGCCCAGTGTATCGTCTCTAGATTCTGAAATAAAGCCAACCCAAAGTTCACATGTTTGTTGACTCATCGCGTGATGTGTACAATAACGACATTAAACAACCAGGACGGCGACGGGTGTGACGTAAAAAGTGTTTTCTCTCGAAATTAATTATAGTTTACCATTTTCTTTAGGTGCCTTTTACAAACAGATCAGTTTTCGAAAATATGATCAGCATAGAGCTTAAGCTTCTTTCAGACCGAATGGTCGCGATAAACGGTGTGATTTACTTTCTTGCGTAACATTTGGAGTCGGGCAAAATGTAGGTGACTGCGTGCATTTCACGTGCAGTTATTTTTAATAGACCCTTCCACGGACGTTTTTATTTTTATTTTTGATATATGCGTATAACTCAGCAAAACCGTCGATACTACTGAAAAGAGCATCTCGAAGTTAGTCCAAATCCCAAATTTGAGAGCTAGTTATATCTTGAATAGGAGCAAAGTTATAGGCCCGCAAACTCGGAAAAGTTTACAGACGTTTGTATGAAAATTTTGAACTGGGGGGCAAGTTTGTGCCCCCAGTCGAAATTTCCATACAAACGTCTAAAATTTCCCGAAATTTCCCGAGTTTCCCGGCCTGTATCTTTAGTCCTATTCAAGATATAACTCTCAAATTGGTGATTTTGCTTAACTTCGAGGTGTTCTTTTCAGCAGTATCGACGATTTTGCAACCGTGGAAGGGTCTATGAAGACTATATTTAGTGTTTTATGCAGTCGTCCTAGAAGTCGTCGTCGTGGTTGCTTAAGGTTGACATTGATTAACTGACTGATCATCTAGCTATCGACGGACCCTTATGTAGTAAATGTGGGGACCTCGCTATTTTCAAACCCATTATATTTTCCTAATTAAACTGATGTGGAAAAACATTTCCGAGAAAAACCATTCAAATTTAAATGAGTGCAAATTACTGTCAATACCTGGGGCATTGCAAACCCTAAAAAACAAGTCCTGGGTCCGGTTGTTCAGAGGGGATAAATGAATGTTACCCACAGGATAAATCCCTATCCAGTGGATAACATAAAAATAACTCGGTGACAAATGTGGGTCAAACATTGTAAATTTTCTCTAGTAATGATGATCTAGGGCTAACTGACAAATGGCCAACATTTGAACTGACACGTAGACCGGGCTATTGTTTGGGTAACCAATATATAACATTTCTGGTTGCAACCGGTGAAGTCTGCCCCCCATTGAGGGCTCGTCCGTGAGAATACGAATATTGTCTATTCCCTCTCGGATTACTGAGGCTTAAAAGTTGTCATCCTCTGGGCCGCGCTATAGCCGTAACTTTTGTAATTTATTTCCTTTCCCATGCACCCGCGTTTCAAGTTATAACGCTGTCTCAGTCGGAACTGCGAGCTTACTGTGCGTTTCGTTCCTGCTTACCCAGTCGAACGTCACGTGAACAGCATAATATACAGCCCTTTCAAGCGGCCCAGGGGGTGGCAGCCCTCGCTATACAAGTGTTCCGAGCGTTTGGGCTGTTGCTCTTCTACAGCTCTTGAGTCTGCATGGTTTGGATCATTAGGTTACAGAGTTAGTATCTAACCTCTTCGGGTGCCTAGGATTCCGGGTTCGGTTCACTCTCATATGCATATACTTGAAGCAGAACACCCACAGCTTTATAATAACAATAAGTGCGAGTAAGACTGGTGAGTATAGTAAACTGAATTCTGGGCAAGTCAGGCGTCAGACTGCTTTTTAGAGTGTACGCCTCGACGAGCCCGATGTCATATCTAACAACGCTCGAGCATGCTCGATAGACCTTTCCCACATTCGATCAAACAATGGCACTAAGTAGAGATTGGCAAACTACAGTAAATGTATGAAAATGTATACTCCAATCTCGACTTGGTGCGGCCATAGTTCATTAGAACGGAATGTGGAAAATATCTATTGATGGGGGCAATTAGGGATGGACCATTAGAAAAGTGACAAGGGTGGGGTGGGGTTGGCAAAAGGAAGCGCAACGCAATTTAATTAATTCTATAAACAACCAACCCTTCTCAATCCTACTATTTTTAAGTAATGAGTTTGATATTGTATTCTAAAAACTCGTGAGTATAAATTGAATCAACAGTGCATATCAAAACAATTGAATTCGTGTTAACAGCAGTGACGTCTGCAGCGGCACGGATATGTCGTGGTACTACGCATCTATCGAGTCTGGCCAGACTCTGGGTAATTCATTACATTGCTTAATTGTTCTGAAAAATAAAAATAATATTTAACGCAGTCTTTAGAGAAAGCTGTTGACTGCTCCATCACTGCTGACAAAAACTAGCTATCAAAACGCCGTCGGCTGCAACTCGATCAGTCTCGGTAGTCTTCGTCAGCTCTGATGGAGGACTCAGCTCAGCCTTCAAACAGCTATCTCTAAAGACAGCGTTAAATATTCTTCTTTTTTTTCCAGAACAATTAAGCAATGGAATGAATTACCCAAAGAGACTGGTATCTAGTTCACAACTATTAACGCAGCATAAACTAGCTCTTTATTGTCCCAGCGAACATTTCATTTAAATCAACGCAATACAATTCGATTCGAAAGCGCAAACTACGCCAGATAGTATTTATTTTCTTGCAGTAGCTTTTTACCTCATTAAGCAATATCTGATATTGATCAGTTTCGGACTAAGCACTTTAATAATATATGACTGGCTCCAAGAGAAACTGAGTTTGTTTCCCCGAGACCATCGTTGTTCCCCGAGGCAGAGCCGAGGTCAAAAATAAATAAACTACATAGGTATGGTCTCCGAATTTCGAATGTGCGCATTTTGTGTCAGTTTTACCAAAACCCAGTACAAATTAAATACCAGCATTTTCATATTTGTTTGCTTGCGTGCTGAACTGAAGTTCAATTATGAACCCAAATTTTAATGTGACAATAAGTGATTCTATAAGTGATTATACTTGTGATCGTCAGTAAGTGGGATGGGCGTCACGGTAGCTCACGAGAATAGAATCAACAGTGCAGATAAAAACAGCCGTATTAAACGTAGACATCGTCTCTAATGTTTGTAATATTGCACGGTGCAGCTGATAGAATGAGGATGAATCTAAACTGCACGACACATTTTGAGATTTCAAACCCTAGTCCCGCGCAATCATGATTCACTCTGAAAAAATGGATCCCGTTTTTATTTCATATTTTATTTAATTCTAAGTTTCTCTTAGTCATTTCGTGCAAATAAAAATCAATATGGAGAGCGCGAACAAGTTTTTTTCGTATCGAAGTCAGGCGGAATTGTCATTTTTATGCCGTTAAAGATATGGTAATCACATGCGTGACGTCACAAGGTGTACTCATTTATATTCGTCCCCATAAATACTACAAAATAAGTGCATTTTTGGCCAGTTTCCAATTTAAATATGTAGTACTTTGAGAAACCTTTAAGATGGCCTTATTATTTTTTATAGAATCCCTGCTGTCGGCTTTGTGAATATAAATGCGCAAACCTAGTGACGTCACGCATCTGATTAGCATATCTTTAACGGCGTAAAGTTTGGCAATTCCGCCTGACTTCGATACGAAATAAAATTGTGTTCGTGCTCTCCAAATTGATTTTTAATTGCACAAAATGGCAAAGGGAAGTCTATAATTTAATGGGATATAATAAAAACGGGATCCATTTTTTTTATTTCATTGGCACTTTAAACCCGAGCTCTACTTCGTCAACACTGCATCAAGTCGTGGTTCAGCATCAAAATCGGAATTTTCCTGGTGACTTTCAGCCTAACCATGAATAAATCTCTGAAAACTGTTTTTCTCATCATTATAGCTGTGGTAAGTCCAGTTTACTATATGTAGTTCTATCTCATAAACCGTAACCAGCGGTCTGACATGAAGAATGAACAAAGCCTACCGGGAGTGACGTCACAATCATTGAACCAAAACCAACCGAAGGGAGTTGACGTGATTTTGGAGTACTCAAGATTTCGTCGAATACATCCATATTTTCAGCCCTTTTTTGGTTACTTTAAGGTAAGTTTATCGTCTTTTTTAGCTGGTAAGAATACTCAGTGAAGGTGAAGTGAGCTCTGTACGAGTCACATTTGATTTATTCACCTAGAATGGCCTTGCACAGGCATTCAATAACAACCACATGATGGCGTCCGCCATTTTGAAAAATATAATTTGCACGCTACATTCAACCTCGTGACCAGGGTCTTCTCGGTCAGATCCAAGATGGCGGCTACTCCGAGAGAAGACCCTGGTAAACGCTGAATCACGTGACCAAAAATCTCCAGAAATCCTGGAGATTTTAATCACGTGATGTGGTCATCCAATATGGCGGCCAAGCTAAATATGGAAATGTTAACACGTGCCCACAAACCATAGGTATCCCAATCCGGAGTGAGCGAGATGCGATTAACGGTATTTCCACGCGGCGAACGACGAAGTGAAAACAGGTCTACTAAACAGTTCGAAATGGAGCCACCCCTGCATTAGCTACACTAATAGTAGGAATCTAGATGATTTTTACTTGCAAGGGGGTGATTTTCAGGAATGCTTCAACAATAGAAAGGAAACAGTAAAGCTTTTTCTGAGGTTGGGGTTTACTTTGCACCCAGACAAATGTGTCTTGACACCTACAAAGGATTTACCGTTTTTAGGCTTTATTTTGAATACAAGTTTGATGACAATAAAACTATCTCAACAAAAGAAAGAGAAGTTGAGATCGCTTTGCTTACAGGTTTTGAATGGAGAAGTTTTTACAATTAGATTCATAGCTCAGGTTATTGGAAAGATTGTGTCATCTCTGCCTGGAGTTGAATTTGGCAGGCTGCATTATCGTGATATTGAACGTGACAAAATTAGGGCGCTGGCTCATAATGGTGGTGATTATGATGGACATTTACATCTATCAGAGTTAGCTAAAGAGGAGCTACGTTGGTGGCTTGAAAGTGTGATGCATGCCTATCGCGGAATTGGTCATGCAACAATTGCTTATGTTTTTGAGACTGATGCCAGCGACAGTGGCTGGGGCATTACCTGTACAACTGATGGTTCTCTACAGTCTCAGGGTATATGGTCTCAGGTGCAAGAATCCCTGCATATTAATGTGAGAGAACTCTATGTAGTATTTATTTGTTTGACAACCTTTTGCAACAATATGGTTGGGATCCATCTAAAATTTGAACTAGACAATATGACAGCTGTTACCTACATTAATCATATGGGGGGTAGCAAGTCAATAGCCTGTGACACAGTGGCAAAGAAGATTTGGAATTGGTGTATTTCAAGGAACATATGGTTAAGTGCCTCTCATATCCCAGGCTCCACCAATGTAGTTGCGGACTCCTTGTCTAGAAAGCACCATTCTGATCATGAATGGATGCTGAATCAGGAGTTGTTTCAGAAGCTATATAATCTATTCCCCAGCTTTAGCATTGATCTTTTTGCAACAATGCTCAATACTCAGTTGCCAAGGTATGCATCGTGGAGATCTGATCCACATGCTGCCTTTGTTGATGCATTTAGTGTGCCATGGAGCAATGAATACTTTTATGCATTCCCACTTTTCAGCTTAATTCACAAATGCTTGGACAAGATAGAGGCCGAGCAAGCGGAGGGTGTTCTGGTTGTCCCAGCTTGGGCCACCCAGACATGGTACACACGAATTCTACAGATGTTAGCTCAGCAGCCCAAAGTCATGGTGTGGACTCGAGAAATCGAGCTTCTGACACATCCGTCAGGCAGAAAAATCCACAGCATACAGGGCAAACTCAAGTTGATGGCATGTCCTTTATCAGGGGACATTATCAAGAGAGGGGTTTTTCTGAGCACGTTACCAGTGTACTCCTCGACTCATGGAGACCTGTTACACAAAAACAATATGCAGTTTATCTTAAGAAATGGTCTTTATTCTGTAGTGAAAGGAAAATTGCTCCATATTCCCCAGATTTGACAGATGTGTTAGAAATGTTTGTATACACAGCTTCATTTATCCTATTCTGCTATGAACACTGCCAGGTCAGCTTTGTCATGTATTATTTCAGTCGACAGAACACCAGTAGGCCAACATCCAGTCATTTGTCGTTTCTTGAAAGGTGCCTTTGAGAGAAAGCCACCATCTCATTATGGCATTTGGGACGTCCAGCAAGTGCTGCAGTTTTTGAAGACTATGAGTCCTTACAGATCTTTGACTCTGAAGGAAATTACCTTGAAATTAGCTATGTTATTGGCCTTGGTCAGCATTCAAAGAAAGCAGACCTTACTACACCTTAATATTAGCCAGGAATATTTGAAGAAATCTCAGGATGAGTTTGTGTTTATCCTCAGTAAGCATATAAAGCAAAGTAGACCTAATTACCCAGTTCCACCTGTGATTATTCCCAGGTACAGTGTGGATGCTGACATATGCCCATATGTTTGTTTAGAGGATTATAGTGAGCGAACAAAGAGTTTACGACATGTGGATGTGCTGTTCATTTCTACGATAAAGCCTCACCAGGCTATCGGCACTCAAACGTTAGCTCGATGGATTAGGACAGTACTACAGATGTCGGGTATCAACATTAATCTTTTTAAGCCACATTCTACGAGTCATGCTGCATCAACAGCTGCTTATCAAGCTGCCATTCCAATGGATGAGATTCTTAAGAAGGCAGGTTGGAGCAATGCTAATACCTTTAAGAGGTTCTATTACAAACACGTGATCAGTTAGTTGGAACATTAGGTTATAATTTGATCAGGAGCTAGTTTGCTCACATTACATGTATATTATAAGGGCCCATGCAGCTGTATTTGAAAAGGCATTACAGGTTTTGTTTCTTTTGAAAGTTATTTATGAAACATAATTTATCCACTACTTTATGTATTTAGACTAGGCTTTGGGTTATAAATATAATTGTAATTTTGTGGCATGACCAAGATTTTGGTTTGTTCATTTATTTTTTGGGAGGTAGTCATAGTGTCCTCACACGCTTTGAAGACTTCATGTCAGACCGCTGGTTACGGTTTATGAGATAGAATTAATTAGTTAAACGAGACTTACCTGTAAGTTGAAGTTTGACTTCAATTCTATCTCATAAAGAGTAGTAACCAAGGACTGACATGCCCACCTCCCCCTCCCTGTGTGGTCCTCAGTCACCTTGGTTACTAATATTCTTTATATGAGATGTTTTTTCTATTGTGTTCCTCCACTATGAGTAGGTTTTGAAGGAATGATTGTGACGTCACTCCCGGTAGGCTTTGTTCATTCTTCATGTCAGTCCTTGGTTACTACTCTTTATGATATAGAATTGAAGTCAAACTTCAACTTACAGGTAAGTCTCGTTTAACTAATTAATTATTAATCTAGACTACTCGTACTATTAGTACTTTAAATTATCCAGTGTTCATTATCCGCCAAGTTAATAAAGCCTACAAAGACTTCAAGTACCAGTGGAGACTGGCCAGCCTTGGTTCAAAATCTAGTTCTGGTATGGTATCGAGTTGCAGGTGACGGCGTCCGGTTTCGACTACAAGCCCTTCGTCAGCTCTGATGGAGCTATAAACGCCACTGAACCTCGCTTGCAACTACGGTCGGTAACACGTACGTCAAGGCCTGGGTCAACTCCAAAAACCGGGCCAAAATAGATTCTCTCTAACGTTAGTATAGAATTCGTTGATTTACACTTTAAAGCAAAAACCCTGCAGTTATATCACATGTCACGTGACCCTTCCTATCTCACTTAATTATCACTGAACTGCACCAAATTATTCAAACCCAAATAACTTGTCTATTTGATATTTCGAGGACCACAATTATGCAAATGAGCTGTCACGTGACCCATCCACTGACCTTTTTAAACATAAAATTTCAACAGTAAACGGTTTTAACTAGATACCTTAAAGGTTCGTTCACGGTAGCTCGTTCTAGCTGATTGATCGGGTTTAGATCGATCTATAGAATTGATCCAAGACCCGACCTCCCGCACGAAGTGAACTAACTTAGAACGACAAATATTTAGGTGCCTACATAATACTACGGTCGTGTTACGCGGCTACGAAGTAAAAAATCATGTATATTCATAGTGACTACGCCTAGCCATTGGACGCCAAAATATATTTCGTTAAATGATCCTAACTTTCCTTCGCCTTGTTGCTTTTCACAAGGTTTTCAAAAAGGGACGTCAACTACGGGACACCCTCAACAGCAGGTATAACAGGTTACTAAATCAAATTCTTTTTTTTTCAAGGGCATCAGCGCTTTATACGCAAAACCCAAGGGGCATGAGACAACCAAGCGTGAAAATCCTATCCTTATTGCGTGTAAGGTAATCAAATTCAGTCTATTTTTACAGTATCGCGCACGTACGTAAGCTTTTCAAAAATCTGCAATGACGGCTAGCATTCATTTTACCATATTTAATTTAGCCACTCATTAATAGCTGAGTGAGGCAACTTCCCAGCTGCGAGGACTGGTAACGGAGCATGCGCACTTAGTTAGTAGTTCCTCGACGGACACACTCTATTTAAATAATAGTGGCCCGCTATGGGCACTATCAAACATTTTATGTTGAACAATAAAGACAGTAGAGTGTTTCTCTCTCCTAATTATTTTCACTACATACATACGTACCCTAGTCCTAACTCCTCGGAGCTGCTGTTACAAAATACAGCAGCGTGCCTCAAACGAAGTCAGTTTGCCGGGATTTCCGAGGAGCTAATACTTTTCGTCCCACCCTCCTCCCCTGGTGGCGGTTTTGTTCTGGCCTAACACTACCACCGGGCAGTCATATAACTTAACTTACTGTACGTGATGTGGTAATAGGTATGCAGTGAAGATAATATACTATTATACAAATAGAGTATATATATGTCCGTCGATGAACTATCGGCTGAATTAGTTGCGGCCCGCGAAAATCAATATGTAAAAAAGGGAAAAAGAAAAAGGGAAAAAAAGATGACACACGTAATAATAAATCTAGAAGTTTCTAATAGAAAGGGAAGTGCTGCGAAGTGATCATGAAGTTATTGATTTTTTTGGCACTTTGAACGACTGAAAAAAAATTGACGGACAGAGCAGAGTAGAGAGGTTATTGGTATGTAGTCTTTAGCACTAAAATAAAGAATACAATAAAATACAGGTTTTGTACAGGTCATGTGACTCCAGTGCAATGACTCTGTGGCACCATCTTGCAAGACACATGACTGCAATCATCAAGGGCAGTGGCATGGTATGCAACGTTTATTCCAATTTTCGATATTTTACACAAATTTGATTCCAATTTTCAAATTGTTCCGACCTTCCCCTTGACACAGGAAATAAATAATCCTTTGAACTTTTTTCCAAAGCATCAGGAAAATTCTGTGATTCATCAGTTTCTATGTCAGTACATATTGATTGGTTGAATGATTCCCTATGCAAATTGCAACCACAGTTGGTTGGCTTATTTGTTTTGCAGCAACATTCAGTCATTGGTTGGCGCAATGGCCTTGTTGGCACAATGGCCTAGCTACATTATTTGGCTGGCACAACGGCCTGTCATTTGTCTCAGTTAATAACCTGTCATTTGGTTGGCACAATAGCCTGTCATTCAGTTGGCACAACAGCCTTTCATTCAGTTAGCACAACGACCTCCCATCAAGGCCATCATTTGGCTGGCCGACAACGGCATTTGTCTCAGTTGTAAAACAACAGTCATGTTTGATCGTTTTGTTTTGTTGCTCGGTATGAACAAAGTAAGTCAGCTGATCTCGTTTGTCATGTTGGTCCATTCGTCTTTGAGCATATTTACCTGCTTTCACTAGATCACACGGTGATCACATAGATCACACGGTGTGTTGTGCTTATGTCTCTATCAATTCCAAGCCCGCCCATGCCCCCCCGGGCATTTGTGGGGATTTTGTCATTTTGGAATCAGAACGTTGCAAATGCCCCACCGTGGGGCCAGCTAAGTTATGCAAATGCCCCACGTACGCGCACCCCGGGGCAAGTATAGCGAACGCGCCAAATTTCTTCGCCATTTCAAAGCCACATTTCACCGCTTTTCTTTATTAAAGTAATGCAGTACTCACCTTCAAACACTTTCGTAAGTGCCCCCAAATCCCACATTCACTAGCCAGTTCCCAACAAACCGCACACTTCACCCCGAAACTGGGAAATTTCTAACGTCATTTTTCACGGATGACTTTTCCGCCGCCATGTTGATCGATGAAGCAAGCACGTGTTGATCAGTTGAGCAAAACAAAATCAAACAGGGGAGGGGTGGGATATTTTTTTGACAAATGCACGGCTGACGCCGAAAACAAATGCCCCACCCCAGGGACAGATAGGTTGTCAAATGCCCCATCTTTCCGGGGGGGGGGGGGGGGGAGGGGGGGTGATGGGCGGGCTTGGAATTGATAGAGACATTAGCAAAGAAAATCGGCAAAATGTTCCTGTTATACAAACTCCAAAGTTTCCAGATGCTTTGGAAAAACGTTTCAATAACTTTTCCCACTAGAATCATGATGTTTGAGGGAAAAATACTTACCGAATTCGCCGTCGAAACTTGAAGGTCACTAACGCAATTCAACAACACCGTCGAGGAAACGCCACGAGTGACATTACCGCTGAGCATGACGTCAAGCACCAGATCGAGGTAAATGTTGTGGACATCGCAACTTCGCAAATTCACACCGCGCGAGAGCGTACGGTAGGTACTTCATATATGGTAATCCTAATGTACTGTGCCCATTGTGCCTGTGAGCTCAGCTAACTTTTCCGGCTCCTCGGCCACGGAAAGAAGCAAAGTTTTGTTTTGTCGTAGAGAGCTTTCAAACGCAACGCATATCAAAATCACAGAAGAGGACATTTGGTATTGGTCATCGCTTTGAAGTAAATGCGATTTTATTTAAGAGAGATAACAACTTCAGTCGCATTACAAGTTTATAATATGGCTTACTTGTTGATACCAGAGCTATACGAAGAAGAATTCTCTGCTTTCGTATTGACCGCTCCAAAATCTCTCCTACTGCAGCTCCCGCCATTACAAAGGTCACACAAGAAACAATTGCACGAAATGGAATTTTAACAGCGATTTGTACCACTCTAAACTCGAGAAACCTCGATGATCTATTAAAAATCTGAATTCAGCGCAGTCTCGTACCCAGAGCTCATCTCCACAGAGTGGACCCTTGGAACGAGCTGAGAAGGCAGCTGTACATGCATAATTTTCAGGCTAAGACTACTGATCTGTGATCATGACCGTCCAAGAATTGGCCTCGTCGATAAAATTCTTTATTGCCTTTGATTGTTGATTGATCATCACTGCATGGTTATCAGGAGTTCACTTATATATATATGGTCCTCCGTTGTATAGCATCCAAAGACAAAGGGGATATAAACGACTGTTCAAAGCTGTATAAAAGCTGCACTGTAGTCGAACTCTGAGACAATTGCAGACGCCAGAAGCTGGTAAACAATTGGTTTCTGTATCCCGTAGCGGTAGGAAAAACACAAAGACAGTCCTTACGCTCCTGTGCAACCACAGAAATAGCTTGAACTTATTCAGAACAGAGTCCTACGTTGATATTTCTCTTTTCTTTACATTCGGTGGCTTCACAAATCTCAATCCGCCATTTTTTCGATGAGCCTCTCTGTACTTCGGCCAGCATGCCCTATGCGCGAACTTTATTATTTACATGACAAGTAACAATTATCCAATCACGGTTAAGTATTTCGATTGATTCTTGCGCATGCGTTATCATTTCAGCCAATCAGCAAGGATAAAAAAATGGCTGTTACCAGAGCTCTCCCTGTGGAGATGAGCTCTGGGTACGAGACTGAATTCAGCGGTAGAAAGTCAGTTCAGACATGCGTATTAAAGCTAAACCCAGTTTTCTTCTGCTTGCATGGTATTCCATAAACGAGTAACGCCTTGTAAAATTCACTTCACTCGCGAAAGCAAATTCAAATCTTAATATAATCACTCCAAAACAGTTACAGTTGCAGGTTAGATGTTACTTAACTTTGATTTGAAGGTATAAATTTTTCATAAATCATTTTATTTGTTTTAGAAGGCAAAATAGCTCCCAAAATCATGTATTTTCGAGTGATTTGACTTGGCCGATACCGGAAGTGAATCACCGGATATCGATATGTAGGCTTTTGTACGCAATGGCAGAGCCGACAAGAACTTGATTCAACGTCACTTTGCAAGAAAATAAACCTAGTTGTCAATAGAGTGTTTGCGAAAAGTTGTTACACGGCATGAAGTCGATAAACCCGATTCTCACATTTAGCCACGTGCGCTACCTTTTGATGGCAAACGTCCCGCTCTATCCTAGACTTAGTAACCCCTCCCTCCAGTCTGTAATTTGTTACCACGCAGATTTTGGGTGGCACGTGACCAGCCCCATGCAACCAGTTCTCGCTGGAGGAAAAGAGGCTGGGAAAGAGGTTGTTCGAATCGCAGGTTGGGTTGAAGTTTTCACCTATTGAAAGTAGTAGTGTGTGTTCTTGGAACATAGAAGGAATTACTTATTGAAAGTGAAGCATTATCTTCAGTAAAACCGGTCTTATAGGCTTGCCACTATAATTACTTTGTATTTCACATTCAGGGTAATAACTGCCCATCGCCAAAGACACCCAAAACTCTAAAGTCTCTTCCCGGGTCATGCCTGCATCACTTGAGAAGTGGAGCTGCAAAATGTGGCATCTACAAAATCTTCGACAACGCCGGTAATGGGTACCCTGTGTACTCAGTGACATGAAGACCGAGCCCGAGATGGCCTGGACGCTAGTGATGTCCTGGAGCACAAAGCACCGCGGGCTCAAAGAGTTTCGATCAGCGGGATTCCAGCGAAACGCCCCCCGTGAACGAAAACTCCCCCAACTGGAAGCTGTACAGACAGACATTGACTCGTATGCAGTCCCTCAAGTCCCACTCCACCCACTGGAGAGCGACGTGCAGCTACCCAACACACGGTCAGTGGACTACACAGACTATGCGAGGGCCAACTTCAAGGACTTCAACATCATGTCCTTCCGCGGTTCGGGAAGATGCAAGAAAGTGGAGCTGGTAAACATTCGAGGACATCTGGGTATCCAACTAACATCTCGCTGGTGAGTGGTGGCAAGCTCCCGGCTTCAGCCTACACCTCGATAGCATCTACATCTACATCTACATCTACATCTACATCTACATCTACATCTACATCTACATCTACATCTACATCTACATCTACATCTACATCTACATCTACATCTACATCTACATCTACATCTACATCTACATCTACATCTACATCTACATCTACATCTACATCTACATCTACATCTACATCTACATCTACATCTACATCTACATCTACATCTACATCTACATCTACATCTACATCTACATCTACATCTATTGTCAGCAAAAACTATATACATAATGTACAGTTATCACGCTAACATCCCTAAAAAATAAATAAAAATAAAAGTATAAAATAGTACAAAATGAGGGTTTCTATAATAATATTAATTTAAATAATGTCCAGTAAATAAAATAAAATAAATAATACATATAAAAAATATATAATAATAATAAATAATAATAATAATAAAAATTCAATAAATATTGTCTTACTAATTTTCTCTATAATGATCATTTAACTTGATTTTAAAACTGTGTAAAGATTTGGCAGTGACGATATCAGATGGAAGACTTCCATTCTCTGACTGTTCTAGGAAAATACGAATATTTGTAAACATCTTTGCTTGTATGTTCAACATAATTGAAGATGTTATTCAGCTCAAGGTATTTCAGCCACAGCCGGCTGAGTGTCAGTTTGTGCCGGTGAAGGGGGCAGTTTCAAGCGAAGACAACTTTGGTTATTACGGAGTTATCAACCCCAAGTTCCGGTGCACGGCAAGCCCTTCATACACCACTCAGTGGTGGTTCGCTGGATATCTGTGAAGATGCACCAAGGAATTCTCAGGCCTTTAAAACGTAGATATTTGTTGACTGTAGAATCAGAATCTGATTTGTCTCTAGAGGCGAGGAACAAACCCGTCTCTAGATTTTGAAATAAAGCCAACCCAAAGTTCACATTTTTGTTGACTCATCGCGTGATGTGTACAATAACGACCTTAAGCAACCAGGACAACGACGGGTGTGACGTAAAAAGTGTTTTCTCTCGAAATTTGTAGTTTACCATTTTCTTTAGGTGCCTTTTCCAAACAGATTTTCGAAAATATAATCAGCATGCATAGAGCTCAAGTTTCCTATAAACGGTGTGATTTACTTTCTTATTTAACATTTGGAGTCGGCCAAAATGTAGGTGACTGCGTGGATTTTCACGTGCAGTTAGTTTTAATAGACCTTCCACGGTCTTTTTGAACGTTTGATATATACGTATAACAGCAAAACCGTCGATACTGCTGCATGAAAAGAGCATCACGAAGTTAGTCCAAATCCCAAATTTGAGAGTTATATCTTGAATAGGAGCAAAGGTTCGGAAATGTTTATAGACGGTTGTACATGTATGAAATATTTCACTGGGGGGCAAGTTTGTGCCCCCAAGTCGAAATTTCCATACAAACGTCTGTAACTGATTTCCGAAATTTTCCGATATCTTTACTCCTATTCAAGATATAACTCTCAAATTTGGGATTTTGACTAACTTCGAGGTACTCTTTTCAGCAGTATCGACGGTTTTGCTGTTATATGTTTATATCAAAAGTTCAAAAAAAAAACGTGGAAGGGTCTATTAAGACTATATTTAGTGTTTTATGCCGTCGTCCGCGTGGTTGCTTATATAAGGTCCCTAATCACAAGGGCTAACGGAATTGACCAAAACATTGATTAATTGACCAATCATCTATCGACGGACCCATACTGAAATGTGGGGACCTCGCTATTTTCAAACCCACTATATTTTCCTAAATGTGGAAAAACATTTCCGAGAAAAACCCTTCAAATTGAGTACAACTGTCAATACCTGGGGCATTGCAAACCCTAAAAAACAAGGCCTGGGTCCGGTTGTTCAAAGGGAATAATTAAATGTTATCCACAGGATAAATCCCTATCCAGTGGATAACATAAACTAGTTTGGTTAATACTGACTCACTGGATAGGAATTTACCCAGTGCATGGATAGCGTTATCCAAATACATGCGCGTGTCACACCGCGACACCACGTGATGCTGACCAACAGAACCGAAGGCTCTGGAGTTCAAATTTTGTAAACGCATTGTAATTCATTTGTATGCGATGTGATGTGTAAGTAACATTATTATTAGTAGTAGTCAATTAATTATATTTATGTTTGTGTTTAGTACTCTTTATTACTCGCGGTGCCACTGTATACTCTTGTTGTGTTGCTGTATATCTGGTTACACCCACGTCAATGCTTGCAAAATATGTTTAAATAATTTGTAACGATACAGTACAATAAATTTATTCAACGAGGGAAAAGACGTATTAACCATGAAAGTTATCTAACACACGGCCTCAAAAAATATTAAATAACATTGTGAAATTCATTAATAATTCATAAGGGCACATGATCGCCTCTGTATACCTGTCGCGTACCCAGCGCAGCAGACACGGGGTATTGTGCACTGGAGATCGTTAAGTGTCAACCACATGCAGTATAGAACAATCGGATAGGCTTGATTTAATAGCGTTTATTAGAATCAACTTGACCAACTATTGCACACATGCGGTGAAAACTACAAGGCAATTTACAATGTTAAGAAAAGGCTAAAATTACAAGCGAAGTTAAATCATAAAGCAAAGGCTAAGTATTTACGGGTGTAACTTACGTCTGATCTTGTCTCTGGGCTTAAAGAAATTAATTCCAATCGCTCCAATCGAACTCCAATATATATCTCCAAACTCCTGGTTACTCCAAAACTCCGTTAGCTTGACTAACTAGTACATGTACTCTAATTGACTCCTAAACTCCGACAGACTAACCGGATGGGCGAACGTGCCCCAAAGGGAGATGAACTACATTCCTAAATGGTTACAAACAGGAAATGCCAAATGCACGAAACCACGATTAATCGTAAAATCAATAGGATGTTTAATCTAAGCTTGATAATCAAAGGAAGTTACTTCGAAATTATCTAAATAAATCATTTTCTTTCAAATTTCTTTTTACGTATTTTCAATGTTCATGACAATACCCCCGTACAAACCTGATTAATAAAACATCAGGTTATCGAGATACAGACCCCATGGTCCGTTATATAGTAGCCTGAATTTCAGCCGTCTCCTCTGGTTCGTTCCTCTCGGGAGGAACGAACCCAGAGGAGACGACTGAAATTCAGGCTACCGTTACAGCTCTAGTAGTATCCTGCACCCAGGTACAGAATACTAGCTAAGCTAGCGAGTCTCACGACCGACCACTGACTACCCCTATCCCGAGACGGGTGAAACGACAAAGTACATCTGCTCTCTTATTATGTACACACCATCTATTCCATGTGGGACCTTTTTTTCGGCACGCTACGCTCTGCTCTCTTATTGCATTTACATTGTCTCTTCGATGTGGGATATGTTTTTGTGAGAAACTGTCGTGCATATCAATGGATTTTAGTTATCTATTCATTTTCCAAGTGGCTCGCCATTGTAAATGCTCATACAGATCTCCCACTCATATTTTATCTACTACATATCACTATTAAATTAATACAATAAGTATACTAAATAAGCTATAGAAGAAGTGCTAAGTTATGTAAATTATAGATATAAATATAAGATATGTGAGATAACTGTAGACGCTACGTTAGGTATAATATCAATTAATAAAAATAATATAATATAATAATAATGTAATAATAAAATAGCAATAGATAAAAATAAGTTATTTAGAGATACTTTTACAATTGATCAAAAAACTTGTTATTGCAAAAAAAGTCTTCCAGATGATCAATGGCATTCAGTTTCTGGAGAAAGTGTTTACGAAGTCTAAGTTTAATGGCAGTTATTCAAGAAGTTATTTAAGGCACTGAAGAAAAAAGTTAGCTTACAGGCTCTAGTGCGCGCATGTTGCGAAGTGGCAGATAAGAAATTAAACATAAGTTTAAAGCAGGGCGGAGCATCATGGTTTATTACTATATTAAACAGCAAAAGAAGCTTCCTTAATTAACTTTATGACGTCAATGAGCTTGTAGAAAAGGAGAACAGAAGGAGTAGAAAAGTCAGCATTTAAGACAATGCGAGCTGCGTGCTTTTGAAGGCGAATAATTCTAAGTAAAAGGGTTTGGGAACAATTACCCCAGACAATAGAGCAGTAAATAATATTAGCATGAATTCGATAGTTTTAGAACAGAAGAGTACAGTCCTGTGTTAGAATAGGTTTAATCCTGCGTAGTAGCGCTAGCCTACCATGTACAATGGAGCAGATGCTGTCAATGTGATTGGCCTAAGTAAGATGGCAGTCCAAGCTGACACCAAACATTTTGGCATGCGAGACCTGCTCGATTGCCTCATTGTTCATTGAGTGGTTGATCAGTACTGAATCTAGACTTCTAGGAGGAGACAATGAGCATAGACCTGGTCTTAGATGTATAATAGCCCACTTCCGCGATATACTTTACTTGTATTGTCACGCACAAAAGTTTCAATACGGGGTCCCGTGCTAAATTAAATTAATTATTTTCACAGAAAAAAGAATAAATTCAATTTAGCACGGAGCCTCGTATTGAAACCTTTGTGCGTAACAAGTAAAGCATATCGCGGAAGTGGGCTATTGATTGGCATTGCCAATTGATGTATTGAAGGTCAGTTATAACCCGCTAATACCTCTTTTTATGGCACTGCCCTAAGATTGGCTGGCTCACAAACAGAGCAGTCTCATCTTCCAAAATCGAAGACGGATTTCTGGCCATTTGCAGTCGAATCTCGGATCAATCACGGTTTCTGGGAAACCCCTCCCCCTCCCCCTCCCCCACACTTCACCCTAACCTTGAATGGTTAATCATTAATAGAACGATACATATCCAAGGGAGGGGTGGGTGGGGACCTAACCCTAACCTAACCCTCACCCCTCCCCCACACTTCACCCTAACCTTGAATGGTTAATCATTAATAGAACGATACATATCCAAGGGAGGGGTGGGTGGGGACCTAACCCTAACCTAACCCTCACCCCTCCCCCACACTTCACCCTAACCTTGAATGGTTAATCATTAATAGAACGATACATATCCAAGGGAGGGGTGGGTGGGGACCTAACCCTAACCTAACCCACCCCTCCCCCACACTTCACCCTAACCTTGAATGGTTAATCATTAATAGAACGATACATATCCAAGGGAGGGGTGGGTGGGTAGTTTCCCAGAAACCGGGATTGAGCCAGAATCTCTGTTTAGGGATATTCGCAACCAAGAATCCGCCTTGTCAGGGGCCTAAAGTTAACATTGGGTGCTTTAAAGCGGCACTATCAATCGAACTGAACCTTCAAGTTTCTTTAAACCAAAACTACAAAAATAACACCCTGAGATCGAAGAGAAATACCACGTGAATGTCATGATATGCTTTACAAACTACAAAAATAACACCCTGAGATCGAAGAGAAATACCACGTGAATGTCCTGGTGTGCTTTTCAAACTTTTTCGATAGAGGATGGTAAAGATTAATGTGGATTACAGAAGCTTATTCTAGAAACTTGATATTGCCAGTGTATCGATTTCAAGTTGCTCTAGATTTATCTTAAAACAGTATTTTCCATCCACTCGAATCTTTGCAATTTTTCTCCAGGACACTGGCTGGAAAGCACACCGCCTTTGCTGACCTGAGTAGTTATTTTTGTCTTTTGTCATTAGAAAGTTTATCACTGAATGATTTAGGAGTTGACATAGCCCGAAACGTTTTGGTATGATATAATCTTGCTTCCCGGATTTTAATTACTCAATACTAATAAAGGAATATTTCATATTAAAAATTGGCTAAACGTACGACATCAGGCCCCGGGAATAAATCGCTAACCCGAGGGCTAATTGTACGGCTCGGATTAGTTACAATTACAAATTTAGCGCTATTCTAGGGATAATGTTACCTAATAATATGGTCACCCATTTCTTGTTTCAGCATAAATGTGAAAGGTTATTGCATTTTATCTATGGACTTGATCCAACGTCACACAAATAAGCCATTTTCCACTGTGGCCCCATGGAAAACACTTGTATACGATCATTTCTCCAATCAGTTACAATCAACTGCTCGTCATTAAGTAAGACCACACCCATCGGGTTGACAAACTGCCCCATCTGAGTTCCCCTACAACCGAACGAATTAAGCGCTGAACCATCCTTCATTTTAAAGAACTGAAGTCTGTGATTATCGAAATCACACACAATAAGGCGAGCTGTCTTATCAATGACTAAACCTCGAGGACTGAAAAGCTCTCCTTTCTTGTTACCGGGTTTTCCAATGGTATTAAGGAACTTCCCTTTCTTGTCGTAAACCTTAATGACATTGTTTCCTGTGTCCGAGACAATAAAAGTTTTATCAGTTTCGCTAAAGATAGCATCCCGAGGGTGCTTCAATTTATCCTGAGGACTCGTCCCAAACTTGAAGAGAAATCTCCCTTCGGAGGAAAATACCTGAACCCTATGGTTATGCCAGTCTGTTATAATCATTCTACCCTGTTTGTCAACAGATATTCCATTGGGTTTATTAAACTGTCCGTCCGCGCTTCCTGGTATTCCAAACTTCTTGACCAGTTTCCCAGTTTTCCTGTTGAAGACCTGGATCCTATGATTGTCCCGGTCAGCCACAAGTAGGTTCTTATTAGCTTTGTCGAATGCCACTCCGGCTGGGTAATTAAGCTGGCTTTCCTCAGTACCGTATTCTCCAATCACCATGAGCTTTTTACCATCCTCGTCGAAAAGATGTACACAATTTTTTTGAGTGTCCGACACAGCAATTTCTCCTGTTTCGCTGACTGCAATCCCGTGTGGGTGTGTAAATTGCCCTGCCATACCCGCGTGCGACCCGAATAATTTTACTGGCATTATAACAGGGGGTTGTACAGGCACTAGGAAGGGACTCCCACCGATGTCTTTCCCACCGACTTGAACCACCACTTCGTATTTCCCGGGTGTTTTTGGCGTGTAACTGACGTCATAAATGCCAGCTTCTGTGTCTTTGATGGCTGCTTGGAGCTTTACGTCCTCCGAGGATCTGATTTGCACATTCAGCGTATCGATACTACTGTAGCACACAATCCCTTTCATATCTCGTGTGATGACAGTGAACATTGCCTCTTCACCAACCGCCACCTCCACAAGTCCATACCCTGTTGCACTAGACGAACGTAGATCTGTATTACTTGACGCAATGTGACCCAGAGGGCTTGAGTGAATATGACGTAATACATCCTTATTAGGAACGTAGCCAACGCAGGCGCTCTCAATAGGCCTAGAGTCTGTGGTCATTCGAAGCAGCTGTTGCAGTCTATTGATGACAGGCGCCTTCAGGGTCGCAACTTCTGCGGGGATATTCCGATGAAGCATGGATTGAACAAAATCGATAGAGTTCTGCGCTTGGACGAGCGAGATATCGAAAGCTTCGAGTTGAGAGTTGAGATTTTCTCTTTTGACATCTCGCACTCCCTCCAATTGTTGAACCATCTCTAGTTCGTGCTGTTTCAGTAATTGCACGAGTTTCTCGATCCCGAAAAGAACCTCTTGCTTGACGATATCGACTTGCTTGTCAAGGTCGTCTAGTCGCTGCTGAATCTCGCTCTTACCACACTTTATGTGATCAATGCGTTCTTTAATTCCACTCGCTGCTTCTGTAATCAGCTGCGTAGCTTCTTCCACTTCATCCTTGAGTGAAATTACATTGTTGTGTTCTTTCCGAGCTTGGATGCTACAGATAATACAAATACATTGATCGCAATGCCGACAGAATACTTCTACAGGGCAACCCTCGTTTATATCATGTACACAAGTGATTGGTCGTACAAGTAGATCCTCTAAATCCTTGTCACCGAATTCTCCCAACTTTACAACCCTGTGATTATTCGTCGCAGTCGAAGTATTGCATACGCATCTAGCGCACATGAACAGAGAACAGTCAAAACAAAATGATAGTATTTCACTTCTGGTTTGACATCTTCCGCACTTCCCTTCCTTAATAATACCAAGTTTGGCAAGATATACTTCGAGAAGGCGTGTTATGTAGATATTCGAGGGGTAGCAAGAGAAATCATTAATCCCGTCCGGCTTATCCACTTCTGCTTCGCAAACTGGGCAGTGAATGACAGACGAATACGGATTTCGTTTCCCAAGATCGTTCAAACAGCCACAACAAAACGTATGCAAACACGGCGTCACTTTTGGATCAGTGAAAATGTCGTTACACGCGCTACATGTAACCCTAGCTTTCAGGTCCTTAAGAACTTCATCGATTCCAACCATTTCACGGCAAACAAATGCCTCCAGGGAAAATAATCAGAATGTGAGGATAGAGAATGTGCTACTGTAGCTGTACTGGCTTCAAACAGTTTGTAGGCTAGCAAGGAATTCTGGGAGACTGATTCGGTCATGCGTCAATTTGCGATGCGGATGCTTTGAATTTTAATCATAATACTTGGCATATATTTGCATATCGGAGAATGAAAAATATATACACAGTCTGAATTCCTTCGGCGCTCTATACGTCACAGAAACCGGCTGAAAAAGTCGCAGCAATGAACGGGCACATTTTTCCTTGAAAAACAAATTCAGTTAGGTTCTTCTGACGTCAGTGGTAAAATAGTATATGAGCGGCTGTAAATGTAGCATCGAGTGTGCATTATCATGACGGCGGGAGGTGCAGTGGGTCGGCGGTCTCAACAGTGGTATCAATATTAAAGTATAACTTTATGGGCACGCTAGCCCTGATAACAAAAAACGTATTTTCACAGGGGCATGGCTCTTAAAGTTTACTTAGGACAAGAATAATTGTTAAGTACAAAGATAGCTAATTTTGAAATAACTTTATAAGTTATAGCTATAGTGAAAAAAGCAAAGGAAAGGTAAGTTATCGCAAAGAAACGGTTTATTATAAGAATGTGAAAACTCGTGGCACAAAAGCACAATCAGTTATAGCACAGTGTAGAAGCTATACAACACAATAGACAATTTCAAGGTCGCATTACCACTACGATATCTACTTCACTACGTAGCAATACTGAAAAGAGCTCCTGAAAA
The DNA here is from genome assembly GCA_030867875.1 of Actinernus sp. WN-2022. Lineage (NCBI taxonomy): Eukaryota > Metazoa > Cnidaria > Anthozoa > Actiniaria > Actinernidae > Actinernus > Actinernus sp. WN-2022. The sequence goes on along the minus strand of JAOWCC010001589.1, from coordinate 82,874,463 downwards.
TTAGTCAAGATCCCAAATTTGAGAGTTTAATCAATTTTTTTTAAGGTTTCGAGTGGCCGATAATAGGTATGGCTTGGCCGATAGTAGGTTGATGTAGCCGATAGTAGGGTTGTCAACAACGGACATCATCAGTCGACTTTCAGGGGGAATAGTGAAAAGGTTACGCAAACTTAGTTACAACTACTAAAGATTACGAAGGAAGAAAAACATTGGCAATCGCCCTCTTCGTTATACGACTGGAAGCAATCAAAGTAAATAAACTGGCTGACAATAGGTTGTGTTACCTTAATTACGCTACAGTGCAGTCGGCAGTCACTCACGATCAATTTTTTTTATAAAAGTCTGCAGGAGCCACGAATACGACTCTGTTGAAGTTACGAGTAGAGCGTTCTTTTCTTTGGTTTTCTCAGTGGAAATTGTTGCACGAATTTTTTTGGCGAAAAAAGCGGAGCCAGAACAAAGCTTTTCTGCTTGCAGGATATTTTTTTTAAACACCGTTGGCTTGCAGGATTTTTTTTTTTAAAAACACCCACCCCTCAAACGTTAAATGGTCGGCCCCTAAGCGTGTGCGTGACCTTGGCTACTTGTTGAATATTTATCGATTATAATGACAGCCAAAATGAGCAAACACGCGATGAAAGCTCCGAGACTGAAAATCAATATAAAGCTATCAAAAGCTGAAAGAGAAGTTTTAATTCAATGTTTTCTAATCAATCGGATATTTGACCTACAACACAAAGATTTACATAAAGCGGATAGGCCACGTGTACCGAATGTACGTGGAAAAGCCATAACAAAAACCGCGCCAAAAATGTCATTCAGACAACATTTAATGAGTTATTTATATTCACCAAGCCTCGGTGCAGAACCAGCGAGTGTGTCGACTGCTCAGCTTAAAAGTCAAAATGGACATCAAAAGCATCTTGGAGAACTTAGAAGAGCTTCTAACATGCCGGTCGTGCTCCAACGTTTTCAAAAATCCAAGAATCGCTCCATGTTTACATTCATTTTGCTGCGAGTGTTTGAATGAAATCGCTCGAAGTCGGCCATATCAGACTTACATAGCATGTCCGCTTTGTCAGTGTGAAATTCGTAAACCAGAGGGCGGTCGCTTTGAATCATTGCCGCCCAACTTCTTTCTCAATCGTCTTCTTGATATATTTATTGCAAAGCGAAGATCATATTCGGAGACAAGTTGTGGGAATTGTCACAGGAAGGTGCTTCTAAACTCGTTTTGTTTTGCGTGTGATACGTTCATGTGTGAAGAGTGCTTGAGTGCTCATAATGTGATCACGAGGAGCACCGGACACAGGACTATGGCTCTTGGAAAATTCAAGCAAAGAGATTATGAGGATATGTTAAGGAGGTCAGTGTTTTGTGCACATAAGTTCAACGAGAGGGGCGTAGTAGAGTACTTTTGCTACGATTGCGATGCTTGTGTGTGCCATATTTGCAATGTGGCCATTCAACACAAACATCGGATTATCGATATCGACGAAGCTGCAAACGAGCACAAAATGAAACTCAGACAGACTAACGCCAATCTGAGAAGCAAGCTCAAGTCTGTAGAAACTGGAATTAACAACGTGGAATTCAGAAGCATGGAAGTGCACGAACAGATAGACTACGTCAAGAAAGACATCAAAGCAAAGATAGACAATCTGGTTGGAATTTTAAGAAGGCATGAAGATGATATGATCCAAGAGCTTGAAAACATTCGTAAAGACAAGCAAGAGAATCTTTCCTTCCAGCTAAGGATGTATGAAACTATGGACAAGCAAACCCAAGGGTCAATCATTTTTACGGAGGACCTTCTAAATCGCAATATTAGCGAGGAAATTTTGTCGATTAAGAATCACGTGTTTGAACGAGCAAAGGAAATCTTGGCAACCGATGTCGGCACGACGCCCGCCGAGAATGAGCGAGTTGGATATGTGCCAGACACAAAAGCTTTCACTGGCCTCCAGACATCTCTTCTTGGCCACATCACCACAAGTCTCACAGAACCGTCTGAATCAACTGCTGAGGGTGATGGCATATCAAATCTCTCGGCTGGCGAAGAGGTGCAGTTTACTATCACAACCAGAAATGCACAGGGTGATGTTTACTACAGTGAAATAGATCATGTAGTCGTAGAAGTTAAGTCAGCTATGTGGGGTCTAGTTGAGACGTCCATCAAAAATTTCCAAAATGGTACTTATGATGTCAACTTCATTGCCAGAGTGCCTGGCAGTTTTAAAGTCCAGGTAGAAGTTGGTGGCCAACACATCAAGGGAAGCCCTTTCAATGTTAATGTCAAACAGCCTGTACTGACCCCTGTCAAGTCGTTTGGCTCTCACGGCAATACAAGTGGAAAATTCCTGCAGCCACATGGTGTCGCAGGAAATACCATTGGTCAGATAGTGGTATCTGATAGTTTGAAACACCATATACAGGTATTTACGACAGATGGTAATCACATGTTTGATTTTGGTGAAGAAGGGAACACAGATGGAAAATTTCTCCATCCAATGGCCATAGCTTTTGACAAGTCTGAGAGGAACCTCTTCATTGCAGACAGTGACAATAACAGAATCCAAGTCTTTGATACTAAGACAGGAAGGTAAGAGATTTTGTAGTCTGGATTATTTTTATCTCCCACGTTGGTTATACATGTATATTTAACAAAAATAAAGAAGCCTTAGCCATGTATTATACTGTCAGTCATGAAACTTTATGGACATTTGAGAACATTGGGGAAATGGTGAAAGTGGAAGGTGCTTGCATTTGACATTTTGCAAATGACTGGAGTGTTTTATACATGGCTAAGGCTTCTTTACCTGCTTTATGATACATAAATGTAGATTTAAACATGCACATGTTATTTGGGCTCATGGTAGAGTAGGATCCAGTAGTATCATGCATTGCAATTTAAGATATATTATCATTCGAGGCGTGATGTAATCAATTGTCTTCAGCCTTCAAACTGTAATGGCGGCTACAGTGTTTCGTCATGTCCGTGAAGCGTGAGAGCAATCAGCTTCACTTTTGAAGGATACCTCCTTGTTATATAACCACTGCATCTAACAGGAGGATTGTACATGTATTATTTCAGTAGTAGGCTTTAGGTGTATAGAGCTTGTTTGTCGGCAAGTTCACATGAGTTTAGCAGCTTCTCGGCTGGTTTGTTTGGCAATTGGCATATTTTCCCGCTGAACAGAAGCTCGTCTGAAGCCAACAGAAGAGCCAGAGGCCTCCATCAATATTCTAACAGTTAACAAATAGTGATTTACATATATTTGGCTTTGAAGTATATAGAAGTACAGCCTTTAAGTACATGTATATGTTGTGGTTTCAAATATTTTTTTGGTATGAGATTTCTCATACTGGTTTCAAATTTTCATACTGGTTTTAGTTTTTTCAATCCAAGATTCTAAAAAGGGATTTTTCAATTTTTTGGGAATCATTAAAAAAAAAAGGAGTTTAGATTTTTTGGGGTAGAAAATCTAAAAAGAAAAAAAATTCCACCCACCCCTCCCCTGCAAAATATTTTGTCACCCATTCCCCCCTCCCCCTCTCTCTACGGTACTCGTTCCCCCTCCCTAACTCCTTTTTCCTTCCCTATCCCACTACAACCATCTTTGTAATGACCTCATTAATTACACATCATCACTACTTACTTTTATTTCACTTTTTCGTGAACCAGTAGTGGGACTCGAACCTGCAACCCTTTCGACTGGAAGAATGCCTTGGAAGACCATACAGTAGCTTTACCAACTGCACCACAGAGACTTACGTTGAAGTTCCTGTCACGTTCTTGTAATAATATAGCCTTATGGAAATTAGTTACTAGTTCCCTCTCGGCCACTTAATTATATTCAATGCAAGCGCACTACTCACAAAGTCGGACTTGGAAAACATCGCCGAGTTACATGATTAGAAGCGGGATATTGTGAACCAAACCGACTTTTATAGAGTTAAAAGCAAACTAAAAGAAAGCCAGAGAATAGGATTTCACCTCTCACTTTATATTTAGAAGAAAGTTTCTGTGGAAGAGTGATTCAAGCAATATCTGTAAAAAGTGATGAAAGAAGATAATATCCAACACACTGTTTATAGACTGCAGAACTAGAGACTCGAGTTGGAGCAAAATACTTTGTTTGACAAGAAAATTATGGAAGTAAACCAGCATCTAACCTGACAGCAACAAAGTTGTGCACAAAAGCATGATTTTCAAAATGTTCTCCTGTCATCAGATCTAAAGAATTATAAAGCGCACGGAGGACAAGAAAAAATACCAAAAATGGCCGTAACTGATCAGTCTTTAATAACCTCAAAAAGTTATCAACTGTCAGTGTAAATTTTCTTGCATTGTACTGTTCTCATGCCCAACAAAAAACTAATTCAGCGGCAAGCACTATTGTCCCAGTAACATTGATAAAAGTGGATCTTACAGATCTTCGCAATTGTCTATAATTACAAAATAATTTATTGTCTATAATTCTTACGTGAACAAAAATATGAGTGAACATACAGTTCTAGATGATTATTTCCCTGCACAAGACTTTCATTTTTCATTAAGTATAATAAAGTCAGAGTAACCCTACCCAAACACCGTAAACAGCGGCAGATAAGCTGCACCTTTTTACCCAAAATCTTCGTTGAAAATCGGGGTGCAGCTTATCTGCGAGAACATCTATAAAAGTTCAATAAATTTCCATAAATTTCCATAAAAAAAACAAAGTCAGACTGATAAAAACTACACAAAACAAAACGAAAGGAAGCACCAATTATCACTTTTGCAAGCTTGGTGGCTTCTAAAAGAGCCATTTGTGTTGTCTGATTCTTGTTTGTTACTTGTTCCGGATCCTTCCATTAAATACCGGTATTCTTCATTAAAAGGTCTTTTAAGCAGTCAACAGTCGCTTTTTTCAAACAACTAAATGTCACCATGTAGACATGGAATCTCCATTCCACCGCAAAGCTTTTTGCAGTGTCTGCATTTCCCAGTGACTTTCCTCCATGAGCGAGAAAATATCACGCTATTCCGGAGTACTCACGTGGTAGATGACCAACTGTTTTGCCACTGCTTAGTACTTTAACAGTAAATTTGTCCAGCTGATTGTCCATCTCTCTATGAGCAATCAGTTTCTCCCCGATAGATGACTTCAACTAGATATCCTTGTAGATGTGATAACCACATACGGCAGATGAAAAGGCAAACTTCTCACTGCGCTTCATGTTTTGATTTTGTTCTGTGCACACATGGCGCATTCTAGTGTCCAGTTTTCTTTCTTCGATAAAATTTGTGGTTACTAAGCTTTGATGAACGTGACTGCGTTGACATGAAATTCAGGACTATATTCAGCTAACAATCGACCTTGGACGAAAAAGTTCCGTCAAACAAATGCTATGGAAAGTTCTATTGTATATGTGTAGGCAAGTAGACAAGAAGTTTAAACACTTTCAGATTTAAAATTATGGGTAAAACTATGGAGTAACCTCATTGAAAGTTTGATGGGGCAAGGAAGGTGATGCAGATTTCTTAAATCTTGATTTTCCTTTCAAAACGTTTTTTTCCAAAATTTGAGCATCTAAACTCTGGGTGCGGCTTATCTGCAAGTGCAGCTTATCTGCCGGTGTTTACGGTATGCTTCTTCCAATCAATTAATACAAACCCTACCCCTACATTTAAAAACACCCTAACCCGTCAATAACGGGTGCTCGCTATTTTTTTTAGGGTGTTTAAAGCTATATAATCACTAATTTCGGGGTTTTAGGGCTTAAAGTCACTAAACAACAGACAAATATGCTTCTTCAATGGTCCTGTGTACTAATCCAAATCCTACCCCTACATTTAAAAATACCCTAACCGTCAATAACAGGTGCTCACTAATTTAGGTATTTAGAGCTAATTACTAATTTCGGGTTTTTAGGGCTAAGTCACTAAACAACAGACAAATGTGCTTCTTCAATGGTCCTGTGTACTAATCCAAACCCTACCCCTACATTTAAAAACACCCTAACTGTCAACAATGGGTGCTCGCTAATTTTTGTAGGGTGTTTAGAGCTAATCACTATAATTTCAGTTTTTTAGGGCTAACTCACTAAACAACAGACAAATGTGCTTCTTCAATGGTCCTGTGTACTAATCCAAATCCTACCCCTACATTTAAAAACACCCTAACCGTCAACAATGGCTGCTTACTAATTTAGGGTGTTTAGAGCTACATGTAGTCACTTATTTAGGGTGTTTAGGACTAAATCACTAAACAACACAGACTGTAACCCTTCTCAATAGTCATGTGAACTAATCCAAACCTTAACCCAATATATAAAATAAAATAAAAGTACTAAAGAAATCAACAACACAAACAAATTAAGATATTTTATTGCAAAATACTTTGGTAGAACTTCAAATGTTCTTGCTGTAATGCCATCCTCAACCTAAACACAAGGAACTATGAACAAGTTATACTGGTTTAGGAATTCTGAAAATTTGAAACCAGCATGAAAATTTGAAACCAGCATGAAAATTTGAAACCAGCATGAAAATTTGAAACCAGTATGAAAATTTGAAACCAGTATGAAAATTTGAAACCAGTATGAGAAATCTCATACCAATAATAATTTGAAACCAACATATATCTCGACCTTGACAGGGAAAGAAACATGGTGCTTCTTTGACAATCTTGATGAGTACTATTAATACTGACTCACGAATATGGTGCTGACATTTCAATTTTATACCACTGTAGAGGATTATAAGACGTGCCACAAACAGTGGATCCTTTTTGATCCTTTTTGGTTCACATACAATTGTAGTAGATTGGGAACTTGGCTGCAAAAGTATGTTTGATATTCTTAAAATGCTCTACTCAATATATTGCAACAAATGTCTTTAGTTTCAGCATTGTACATTTCGAGGGCCAGAAGGGGATCTGTAACAAGTGAATATAACAACGACTTTCATAGCACATAATAACAAAAACATTTCATGAACGCGATATAGGACAATATGTTATATCAGAAATACAAAAGGTAAAGGAATCTTCCCTCAGAATAGTCATGCATTGTCGATAGTCAAGAAAGAATGTCCCTTCGTGGCAAAAGACAAGATCTGGCTGCCATCTTGTAAAAACTAAATGCGCAAGGGTACTTGGGATACTAAAATAAGTGGATCCTTCTCTGGACTCATGGGATATGTATGCCTGATGTGCAGGGCTAAAAAAATCTCATGCCTGATAGAAGTTTGTTAAAACGTTGACCAACATTTGGGCTAGTTCAAAATTGCTTCTGGCAAGTAAAACTGAAGAAAGCTGAAATTTTCATCTTTTTGGATCCCTGAATTATGGGCTCATGAGTACATATACATGTATGTTGTATAGGCTCATTACAATTTTGATAATCTTTCAGGATTGTAGAATAAATGCATGTACATGTAAGAGCCAGCAGCTGGCAAACTTTGCCTACTACTCTACCTACATCACTGGATGCCTTTTTTAAGGGACCGTGCTCCCCAAACTGGACGTGCTTTCCTTCATGTAGTTCCATGTAATTCAATTGCTTTCTTGGATGCAAATTGTGATCCATGACAACAACAAAAAAACTACTGGTATAATACTATGATAAACACTAAGAACTTACAAGACAGTCTAATAATATGATAAGCACTAAGGTCAGCAATGTGCTCTATAATAACACCCCAAGGTATCTGAAGCCATGTGCTGTATGACTACTAATCTAATAATTTGTGATGTAACAGTAACATGAATCGAGTCCATTGTTTGTAGAGGTGAATTAAATATTTTGAGAATGCTTTCCAAAAATTGACATACATGTAAGGGACCCTAACCCTAGGGCCTTCACTATACAACATTGTGTAATTACTCACCTAACTGTAGTATTCAGCTCATTTGCTCTGAAGAAATGCTACATGCTTCCCATTTAGGTTTATAGCAATACCTAAATTATCAACTTTCAGTTGATTACAGATACAATGTATATGTATACCAGTGCTTATCTTCCCTGCTCATGCAGATCTACACTAGTTTTTTTACAGAAACTATAGTAATCCATTGTACATGTACCATTCAGAATTACCCATCTACACTTCAAGTCTTATCTACGTGTTCAACTCTGCTCTTTGAAAAACTTGCTAGTGCATGAATAATGCCATAATTTACCTACCACTACCATAATTAATTTTCCTATTCATATTTTAAACTCCTGAGAATACCAAGACAATGGTCTAAATTAGAGTAACAAAAGAAGATTCTAGCAGTGTACATGTACGTATAATATGTAATCATGCATATAAGGTCTAATTGCACTTAACCTGTAGAATTAATTACCTCTACAAGTACATGTAGCTGGATCATGTAGTTTTTATCAAAATGTGCACTTCCTTCCACTAAGCATAATACACTTTATTTTAAAGATTATTGTCACTTTAGTTTACAATTTTCAAAAGTCTTGCTATAAAATGCTTCGTTACTGTTATATCCACTTTGCCCCTTCAATAAAAATGACAAAACAAATTTCAATTCAACCATTATTTATTATACACTGTATTTCGTGGTTTTTCTATGACCTACACGTGGTATTGCATGGCTAGATCAGGTCAATCGAAATGCAGGAAATTTCTTGTCATTTCTTTATCAGCCAATCAAACTTCAATAATTTTGAATACTTAATTAGTTTGCAGATGTGTCCGCCACTCAAAACTTTTGTTTTCCAAGTAATTTTGCAGACTGTCTATCATCCAGTAAGTTACTTTGTTTTTGTTATAAATCTTCCCGTATATTTGTTATTTAATATATATATATAGGATAATATGGTTATGTCATGGTTTTCTAATGGTATACCGACAAAAAATTCACTCAAAGTTTATATAATTTTTTTATACAACTCGCCTTTATATTTACCTGTAATTCCATAGAAAACACACGAAATAACCAGTAATTATTAATATACATTTTATTCACAATTTCAATTCTGATTGGCTGGGAACACACAGCTAATTCTTGATAGCTGGCTATAGCATTGACTGCGCATGCGTACAATAATTATAATGTTTATCTGTAGTCGCACTGGTATTATCTGTAGGTAGCACCCAATGTCGACAAGCAAGTACATGTAAAACCATTTTACACTAGAAATTAGATAAATTCTTTTGCTTTTTTGTGCCATTTTGCTATTTTAAACTCTCGCTATTCTTTCCCCTTAAACTTCTAAATAAAATCAATTTGTAGCTTGAATAAGAAACAAAAAATCTTGAAATTGAATCGTAAACCAACCAATTTACGGCATTTCATTTCGCTTCGTTTTCACTAGCTTTCTTTTTGCTATTAAAATGTTTGCTTAAAATGTATAATAAAACAATTATTGAATTTGGTTAAATTTCACATGATAACATAAATTATCAAGACCTTGGTCTGTGTTCTCAGCCATAGCCTTCAGCTTTGGCAGATAACACATACCTCTGTCTTGATAATTTTTCCATTTTCCGAAATGTCTATCTTTTTTAGTAGCAACCAACTAATGTTCTAACATGCATGCTGCAATCTGATTGTCTAAGCTACAGACTGCATGTATCTATACTGTGATAAATACTAATAATAATACATCTTTATTCCATCGATAAATAATACATAATGATATCAATAGTTACAATAGTTGATTAAAATCAGAGAATCACTAATATTAAAAGAAATTACAGATGTACAATGTAAGTAATTAATCTAATAGCTATATAGTTTATATTTAAATATTAATCTATTTACAAACTTTAGATAGTAGGCTTCTTTGATTCTTGTGATACATACATGTAGTGAGTAGCAAGAAAGCTGGTTTTCAAAATCAAAACAATGGCTGCCAAATTACCATATTCACTCACAGATAAGCTGCACTTGCAGATAAGCTGCACCCAGAGTTTAGAAGCTTGATTTAGAGGGATTTTTTTTGGGGAAAATATCAAACTAATATTGGATATCCGGAAGCCATCTATTGGAGTAAAACTCAAAGAGAAGTGGAAGATCTGTTCGACAAATTTGCTGTTAAAGTGCTAAACTGCAAAGAAACGTTGGGCCATTTAGCGGACATGGTATTTAATCGCTTGCGAAGGAACAAATATTCACACCATAAATGGATCTGTTAGGAGCCACCAAACTTGCAAAAGCAATGGCTAGTGCTTACTTTCTTTTGGAAAAGAAAGTAGTCATCAACTTTACATGTACATTTTGTACTGTACATGGCAGTGCAAAAAAAATATAAAAGTTTATTCCGACCTTCCAATATTTATCTGCATGTAATTTTAATACAAATACATCATTGTGAGAGCAAGTTGTCTAATTGTTTTGTTCAATCGTATATTGAACCAAGAAGCCTTTATTGTAACAAATATTATTGGCATGAGTAGTGAGTTGCTTAGCCAACAGGACTTGTCTACCGGTAGTTGTTTTTACTAGAGCAGATTTCGTGTGAGTGGGACAAACTACGGCATGTCCATAGCTGTACCGTATACATGTAGTCTTACTGTAACTTACTGTACTGTAATGCTGTAATTTGATTGGATCAGCAGGACAAAAACAATAGGAAACCATTTCAAAGTCACAACATGCCATACAGTAACCATGCCATAGTCGGTACCATAGAACTGTTGTCCCATTCATACCAAATCTGCTCTAATTTAAGATATTTTAGGTTCCTTAGCCCCTAGAAGCATTTAATGACAACATCATTATATTTCTGTATCTAATTTCCAGGTACATCATGAAGTTTGGTTCAGGTGGTGTAGGTCCAGGTCAGTTTAATGGGCCGTGTGGGGTGTCAGTTGATGGCAATGACAGGGTCATTGTAACAGACTGGAACAACCACAGAATTCACGTCTTTAGCAATGCTGGGAAATTTCTTTTTAAATTTGGAGATACAGGTAGTGAAAGGATAATTCATCCAAGATTTGCCATCTTCCATGATGAACAAGAATGCTTCATAGTATCTGACACAGGCAACAATGTTCTGAAGGTCTTTGAAAAAGATGGGAAATTCTCTCACATCATTGGAAAGCCAGGCTCAAAGAGAGGAGAGCTTTGTGGTCCAAGAGGAATTGCCATTGACAAGAACCAAAACTTGATAGTCTGTGATTTCGAAAATCATAGGTTGCAGTTTTTCAAGATAGATGGAACTGTACTAAATTCCTTTGGCACAAATGGCAAAGGTATTGGCCAGTTTGCATTCCCTCTAAGTGTTTCAGTTATTGGAGGAACAAAAGTTATTGTCAGTGACTGGGGTAATAATAGAATTCAGATTTTTAAATGTAGAAAGGAAACAGATGAGTAATCGAAGATGAATAATTCAGGTTATGTTACTTTACACTGGCATGGATTCTTTATGCTAGAGTAACCATGGTTTGAACCTTCAGGACCCAGTTGTTCGAAGCAACTGTAAGTGTTACCCAGGGTTAAATTGTTAACCCAAAGTTAAACTGTACAGATTACAATTACAGATTTAGCACTATCCTAGGGATAAAGTTACCCTTGCATTGAACAACCAGGCCCAGGTGGGTTACTATAATAATTATTACACTGTTTCTAGCACAACAAACAGAAAATACAATGGTTTACTAGTCTTTGTACAAACTAGTGTTGATACATGAAATGTGTTGATGAAGAAGTAAACACTGGGTTACCCAGTATGTCAGCTTAGTATTGATAAGGGCAATATGTTTAAATCACTTCAAGGGAAGCACTTTATCTGCCCCAAACAATATATTAATGAATAATAGCTTTCAAACAAATTTGTATCATTAAAATTTTAAATTTCCAACTGCACTCCATCAAATTCAAATAGTTGTACAAATATATACCGAGATATTTAGTGTTATTTCTACTTCAAGCATTGGCCACCTTAACACACACCCTAAATAGAGTATAGAAATCTATTTAGAAAGAAAGAAAAGGGTAATTCAGACAGTTTAGTGTGTAGTATGACTGTATAATATGTTCCATTGTCTGTGCCAGATACCATAATGATTTTCTTTAATAAATGGCCCATCATTTATTTTAAATTTAGCTTTGTAAACCTGCCATTTCTTTGGGGTTTGATTGAGAAAATGTGGTATATGAATTTAGTTCTGGTAAAATGTATTTTTTTAATTGCATGGAAAGCTAATAAACGGGCCTTTTGCAGCTGGGCATTCAGGTCATTGGACAGGAATGTACTGGATGGCATACAATATTGAACTTCAGTTATTTAGAAGCCTTGTACGAGATCGGTATTGTTATTTGCAAAACCTGTTTGTAAATGCTATTTTTCACCTCCAATCGATTGTCGATCTTTCTGAAACAGCAATTTTTTATGGCTTGCTATCCAGCATCCATGGCAACGTCTTTCCCATGGGTATCACGAGCTCATTCGTTCGTTAACGAAGTATCAGCACGTGACTGTATTATATCAGCACGTGACTGTTAACGGCAAAAGGCCTATTGTTATGGCTGAAATATGCTGTTTTTTTTTATAAAACTTCCAAAGCAGTTCCAAATTTCAGTATTATTAGTATTATATATAATTATGTACATGGCTATGTTTAAGAAAGTATTTAGTTACATTCTAAAATAACATTTTAAATTAAGGGATTACATGTGCATCTTGTAACCAATAGCTGTCTCAACTTTAAAATTATCAGTGTATGAACTTGTTTACAGTTCCAATCACAGGGCCACTTAGACAACGAGAACCAATCACAGGGCCACTTAGACAACGAGAACCAATCACAGGGCCACTTAGACAACGAGAACCAATCACAGGGCCACTTAGACAACGAGAACCAATCACAGGGCCACTTAGACAACGAGAACCAATCACGGGGCCACTTAGACAACGAGAACCAATCACAGGGCCACTTAGACAACGAGAACCAATCACAGGGCCACTTAGACAACGAGAACCAATCACAGGGCCACTTAGACAGCGAGAACCAATCACAGGGCCACTTATACAGCGAGAACCAATCACATTGCAGTACAAAAACAAAGCATTCCAACTTACGGTTACTTGAGCCAATCAGTGTCGAGTACAAGACAATAGCATTTCGACTCACTCGAGCTTCGAACCGGTAAAAGAAGAATTTGGTCGACTAGTTCTAAAGTCAGTCTTTAGAATGAAGAAAATTGCATGGTTGTGCTAGGAGTAAAACGTTGGAATGCTTTTTTATGTTTTGCAATGTGTCTTAAGTGACCCCGGTTTCAGTAGTCGTACTGTAAAAACGTAAGCCAGGTATTCTCTCAGTTTCATAGTAAGATATTTCTAGTGGCTCATATAAATGACAAAACTGTGAAACTTATTACCTGTTTATTTGGTACGACACGGGACGCCATTGCTAAGGGAATGTAGTACTGAAGGGTACCTCGTGTACTTTTATCTTTGTCATCATCATCATTATTATTATCGTTGTTATAATTTTTTAGTTTTGATTAGGTAGAGGGTTCATATGGAGCAGGCATGAATCAACTTGGTTTATTAACCTCGTTATTTGAAAACACTCAACGTAATATCCCAACACAAAAAGTCGTTTCAAAACTTAATAAGAATTGATATAGATAACCATCACCAGCAATATGACTTTGGTGTTTTCAGACCAAATTAATAAGCTCACCTCCGATCCAATCTTAATAGGTTATATGAAATTTGTAGGATTTTTAGCATTAACATCCTGTCTATAACTGCGAGAGAAATTAAATCTGGTGTACTGCTGTGGGCTACTTCGCTGTTCTTTAACAGTAAGTCCAGTATACCATATTTAATTCCACTTGCAGTTATAGTTGACCTGGATGACTGAGTACATTCACTGTTATTCTAGTCCTTAGCATTAGATAATTTACAACACTTGCACAATCGATTGTAACTTTATACAATTTATTTAAATAGTTAGAAAATAAAAATAAAAACCTGGATCTGTGCCTGAAATGATTGTTGTTTTCACCTCACACTACTCCTCTAATTAACTTTCATTGACTAATTAACCTTCATGGACTAATTAACCTTCATGGACTAATTAACCTTCATGGACTAATTAACCTTCACTATATGTCGAACTATGCATAACATACGCAAGTAATAATATAGAAGAAATAAATGAGCGTATGAGTTTTGATTTGAATAGGATTCATGTTTGGTTGAAAACCGAATTTTTACTCATTGGCTCAAGACAAAGGCTATCCAATCTCACGGGGAGCCCAAACTTCGTTATTGGCGAAGCCGCAGTAAAGCCGGTCTCAGTTTCAAAGTCCTTTGGTGTACAAATTGATCAAAACTTAAATTGGGAAAATCATTTTCACATGATATCCAAAATAATCGCCTCTGGGATAAGTGCCATCAAACGCGTTGGTCACTTTGTTCCTCAAGAGATACTGCTTACCATTTATAATGCACTAGTACAACCGCACTTTGACTATTGTAGTGTAGTTTGGGGCAACTATAACAAAGGCCTTTCCCGAAAATTACCAAATCGCGCGGCACGCATAATAACATTTTCAAGCTATGACGCTAACGCCGATAACCTTTCAGTTAACTGGAATAAACTAGACCGACAACGAAAGGTCAGTAAATCGATTTTAATGTACAAAGTGTTACATAATGAAGCTCCTGAATATTTGACCTCTAGTTTATCAATCGGACTGATGTTGCGTCATACAACTTGAGAAACAGATGGCAAGCTGGCAGTGCCGCTCCCCCGCACCGACTTTTACAAAAGGAGTTTGGGTTATAGTGGGGCGGTACTGTGGAATAGCTTGCCATCAGACCTTAGACAGGCGTCATCACTGACAACTTTTAAATCTCAAATACGCTGCCATGATTTTTCGGGGTGAGCACTTAAAGACACGGCGTCCTTGTAAAGCAGGGAAATTTTATTTATTTTTAGTTTTTATCATATTATAGTAGTAATAGGGGGTTATTTATATTAGCTATAGTCATTAGTATATTTAGATACCATAGTATATAGCCATTTCCATAATCGTATTTTTATCACTCCTGAAGGACCTACTGTGTATAAACAAAGTTATCTTATCTCATCTTATGCCACTGCATCCTTAAAATTAATACAATACAATTTATATGTCTGATGACCAGTTGAATTTGGTCATAAATCCACACCCATGGAAGTAGCTCGTTTTGCAGCAAAGTATGTCTATGAGAGCATGATCTTAAGATCATTACACTAAATTATATTTATTAGCGCTATATTCCAATGTACCATTTGTTGTCGGCAAGGAGCTAATACTGAAATATATGTATATGTATCTGTCTAATTTGATATCCCGGGAGGGGGGGATTTGCAACTTTATATCGGCCCGGGGGTCGGGCATTAGACAGGAGGACGGCAACCGGAAGTCTAGTTTTCCTTTTTGGCGGGATTTGACGTCGCGTGCAAATAAAGGCGTGTAACGCCAAGTCACAAATGTTAAACTGAAGAAAGGTCTTCCCGTCCATGTTGATCGACAAAACATGTGTCTCAGATTTATAGTAAGATTTTACCACCGTTTTCAATCCAAGTTCTCTCAAGTCTTGTGATGTCCATGCTGTGAAAAACGTGCTAAGAAGTAATGGATTAATATTAATATCAGTGACAAATACACAAAATGCGAGGATGGTTATCCTGTGCTCATGGTTCTCCTCTCGCCCTCGCGGGAGTTCCGAGCCGCTATCAATGGGGAAAAAGGATTTAATCACCGTATGTGTACACGCATGACTTCATTCTGTCCGGGAGCAGAATGAACTTTGACATGTATATTCATTAACCAGCGAGATGATGTAATTGGGCTCCTGATAGGGCTAGCGGATGGTCTGTCAAAAGTGCCTTCGAATGCACGCAAAAATAGGTTGTGTGTTGGAACGCTCGTGCTAGTGAAAAGAGTAATAGAGTACCGCTCGAGACCTGTATTCTGATTGGACTCATTATGCTGTAGTTTTATTGTTTTTGTACTGCTCGTTCTAAATGTTAGGATGTTTTGTATTGTTGGGACTGTCTGGCTTCGTGAAAATGCTTGGTGCGCGCAGCGGTGGTAAAATATAAGCTTGAAGTGGCTATAAGTCCAAATATTTTAACATTAATTATCGATTCTGTGAATAGGTGAATATAAGTTATTTCTTGGTTTGAGTGTTGCGTCGATGAGATGACTATAAAGGTCAGGAGCCCAGGAGCATCCATCCCGTATACTAGGCCTATGTCACAGCGTTTTCACAAGATAGGTTATTTTTAGAACTGTTTCCCGCTATTCTTGGGTTGCAATCATTCCTAAAAGAATGAAATCACAAAAGCGTTGCAGCCATGTTGGTATGACAAAAGTAGCTAATCATGGAGGCATCTTTTGTCCGCCACTGGTGCAACCCACTAATCAATTGGCGGGGGAAATGTTCTAAAAATAGCCCAACTTGTGAAAACGCTCACTGTTATTTCCAGGGAGTTGTAGCGACTCCAAATCTGGAGTAAAATAAAAAGGTTCAGGACCATCCCCTTACTAGAGTTATTTTAACTCCAGTATTTTAACTCTTATTTCGGAGTAAAAACACTCCCAGTTTGGAGTTAATGTAACTCTAAAATTGGAGTAGAACT
Source organism: Actinernus sp. WN-2022 (assembly GCA_030867875.1). NCBI lineage: Eukaryota > Metazoa > Cnidaria > Anthozoa > Actiniaria > Actinernidae > Actinernus > Actinernus sp. WN-2022. The sequence continues at coordinate 82,857,872 of JAOWCC010001589.1, read as the reverse complement.
AACTCTAATGTGGGAGTATAAATCACTCTGAAAGTGGAGTACTAGAAAAAGGTTCAGGACCATCCCCTTACTAGAGTTATTTTAACTCCAGTATTTTAACTTCAGTTTTGGAGTTTAATAACACTGCCAAATAAGAGTAAAGTTTACTCTCGTAGGAGTAAACAAATCTGATTGGAGAAAAACTAACCCAACCATTTTTACCCCCAAATGAAATAAAAGTTAACATTAAAATCAAAGTCTGAACACAATTATGTCTAAGTACATATTTTAATATAATAGATATGGGCAAATTTACAAGAATATGTGTATAAAATAGAAATATTTACTTTAAAGCAACATGTATGCATTTCCCTTTGGATTACTTTGATGCAGAATGATATTTAACTCAAACAATATATATATATATATATATATAAATTATACTCAAAATAAACTACTGATACAGATTTTCAGTACACACTGGTCTATAATAATTATTGTTGTTCTCGTTAGAAAACACTTACTCATAGTGAGTGTCATCAAAATAACTTCAATTAACAAGGTTTTACAACCTATCAATCGTTTTCTTTTCCGGCTTCTACACTCTTGGTTACAAAGGTAAATATTATATAAGGATGATAGGAAATAATGATAGAGAATATATTATTAACAACTACATGAATACTGTATTCTTACCCCACAAGCAATGTCTTCTTCGACTCCACGAAAAGCGAGAAGAAAGGAAGGCTCTGCAGTATATGTTGTTTTCTTATTGAGCATGCAGCAACGTTTTTATCTTGTGCCAGACTCACTCCATTGTGTCTGACACCTACATCCGTCATTGTTGCAGTGGGCCCAGGTTTGGTCCAGAATCAGCTTCAATCAAAAATTAGCCGCACGGTGATAAACCGATTTTAACAGGCTTGTCAAGCCCAACATCTTAAGCAAAGAAAAACATGAATCCCTCACAGCCTTTTCTTTTCGTGAAGTTGAAGAAGGCTCTGCTCACAGCATACTCTATTCTTTGCTTCATTTAGAACAGCTGCCTCACAAAATAAATAGACATTATTATAAGTAATTGCATGACATTTCAGGAGATCAGTGATTAAATTTCCCCGCAAGCCAATGGAGGTTTGTAAAGGTCTCTCTGCCTGTGGCTGTTACAAATCCTCCCAAAGCCCAAGGGGAAATTTAATAACTAATCTCCTAAAATTTTATGATTAGTTTGTAATACCATGAATAACCAAGGAACCGAACTACATGTAGCTCCGATAAGTACTTGTATAAACTACAAAACATTTCAGTTGGGTTACTTTCGAAAACTTTATGTGCTTGATTGAGGGCCATTGAATGAATTACCCTGGGGAAAAGTACATTCTTTATGAGAAGAATAACAGTAAAATACAATGCACATGTGGTTGACTAAATATTTAAGGAGCATGCATGGAGGTTTTAAGTACCATATCCCACATGGAAGCAACATGAAGAAGCCATATAATGGGAAGGGTACAGGGTAACTAGCCTGTGTCGCATCCGAACTAAACCCAGGTTAAGTCTGCAAACCAGCGACGGAAAGCTTGTACTAGACCCCCAGCAGCATACCATAATTTGAGTATGCGTTCCGATTGGCTTTTAAAAATGATTTTTGTTACATGTTCAACTGTCACCAGTTAGTCTCCCCAGAATCCAAGAACCACTTGCACCAGAACACTCGTCTGACAGGAAATCGTTAGTGGAAATACAGAGGCTAAACTTCAAAAATATGGATGTAGAATCGGTTCAAACAGCTTCGTATATATTCTGTTCTTAGCTTTTATCAAGAAATAAGAAATATTTTGGAAGAACTCATTTATTTTGAGGCTGAACTAGTGAGCTCGTATAAAATGCCGACAAAAGCGAGTCGTTGCTAATTTAATTTGTACATGTATACTGTAATTGGTCTAGACAAATAGGGAATGGAATGTTGTGCTGATGTAAGCAGCTGTTGGAGCTATCGCATGGCGTAACGATCTAGTCATTTCAAAATAGCCAGTTAGAAGACATGTAAGAAAAAGCATCTTTAAAAGCCAATCGGAACGTGTACTCAAATCACGGTACGCTGCTGGGGGTCTAGAACAAGCTCTCTGTTGCTGGTTTGCAGATGGACTTAACCAGGGTTCAGTTCAGATACAACGCAGGCTACAGGGTAATGAGCATTGTGCCCTCCTAGGGGCCATAACTTTAGCCTGATTTTCAGACGGTCGAGGACGTCCGCTCACTTCCTCCCTCCTCCCCATCTGATGGACTTTGACAGAAACCAGTGTTCTGGTCATTGTTTCATTTCGACCAATCAGAGCGAAGGTTTCATTCTTAGAGAACTGAGGTATGCATGGAATGTCTCTAGAGTGCAGCCTGCATGAATGTGAAGCCAAATGGTGGACGATGCAAACGGACTTGATATGGCTTTGGAGAAAGCGTGCGAAACTTTCGACATTTCTGAATTATTTCCCAAACAGAGAAAGGCATTATTATACTTCGTTTCCTGGAAGGACCTTTGCTACCACAGCTGCATCTATAAGGCGACGCCCAGGTCGAGAACTGAGAAGAGAGAAATGATATAGTCTTCTACAACTTCTACAGATTGTCAGAATCACGGCTCTTTCATGCACTGCAGAATATGTTCTACAGCTTCAAACTTATAGAAACAGAACGTGGAGAAACAAGTTGTCCTCAGATGTGTACCTGGAAAATCTGATAGGAAGCGCTATCGATATCGCGATGTTTATCAATCTACTAGCTACAGGCTTTTTAAAATCATTAATCTTCCTCGACCGCTTTGTATGCCGTATTAAAATGTAATGTCTCCTAGAATGTTGGCAATTAGAAGACCAAATATTTCATGAAATGTAATGATTTTTTTACAGCAGTGAACACACAAACGGAGTATGTCATGGTAATAGTTTCACGACATTTGGGCAATTATTTATGTTTGCAAAATTTTTAACACTTTATTTTGACAATTTTGCTGTCCTAAAAGCTGAAATATCTTTTTCGCCTTAAGAAGACTAAATCTTGGTTGACTAAATCTAAGTTGGATTACATTTGCCTAAATATTTATGTTATCAGAATTTTGAACAGTCTTGATTTTGACAAATTGTAAAGTACAACATATCCGGTAGTTAGATCAGTGTTGTGACCATGAGCTTGAAATACTGTATGAAAAATCCTATTTAAAAAGTTCCTGCTGCCCAAAAAACCAGAGCAACTCACACAGGATAGGGTTAGTTCTGAGAAATCGACATAAGTTTGAAGCTGTAAAACATAAGAATTCTGCAGTGCAGGAAAGTGCGTGATTCTGGCGAGCTGTACTAGAAGGCTAAATAATTTCTTCTCGATTCTGTACCTGGTCGTCGCCTATAGATGCAGCTGTGATGGCCAAGGTCCTTTCGGGAAACGAGGGGTAATACTGCCTTTTGCTGTTCAGGAAATAATTCAGAAATGCCGAAAGTTTCGCTCGCTTTCTCCAAAGCCATATCAAGTCCGTTTGTATCGTCCGCCATTTGGGTTGTCCTTCATGGAGGCTCCACTGGACATTCCACGCATACCTCAGTTCTCTAAAAAATAAAACCTTCGCTCTGATTGGTCGAAATTACATGATGTCAGGAACACGGTTTCTGCCAAAGTCCATCAGACGGGGAGGTGGGAGGAAGTGAGTGGATGACCTCGACCGTCTGAAAATCAGGCTACCATAACCTGGGTGTGCCAGGGGACATTCCAATGTTCCCTCATCAGAGTGCCCCTCTAATTTTCTCTTATACTTATTATGCATGTACCATATACCTTCAGGGTACAGACTACAGTAATGGTTGTATACTGAATAGAATAAGGGCTGTACATGGGCAACCTGATCTCTGATAAATTAGTGTTGACTGTACTAATTTGTTAGGTGTTTACAAAGTACATGTAACAGTCTTCAAAAGTGTGTGCACAAATTTTGATATTTTGCTTTAAACAAATTTCATGGTCATTTGAACTTTGAAGATGAATATCAGTGGAAGGCAATGCAAAGTGAATAAAAAATGCCATAGCATTTGCTTAAAGCAAAATTCACACACACATTAGAAGACCATGTTATTCTACATTATTGTGCAGTTTCAGATGTACTGTATATTGTTTTTTCCTCATTGCATTCAATTCAAATTCACCGATGTGAATGTAAATTATTCCTTCTTACACACATTACCATAGAAACATCTAACAAATTCGTACAGACAATTGATCAGTGATCATTTTGGTATATAGGTTGCCCATCTACAGCCCTTATTCTATTCAGTATAAAATCACTTTTAATCTGTATCCTGAAGGTATAAAGTAACCTTAATCATGTTAATGAGGGAGATTTAGTTGAAGCTTGCTGATGAGGAAACTTAGAGGTTTAATGTCACTGCATGAAAAACAAAGTAAACTGGGGTAATCATGTTAGTACAACATTAGAGCCTGTTTACACTAAGGGAGGTTGACCCTAGAAAGAGAGCTACGTACATGTATCTTCATTGTAATAGAGGTAATCGGCTAATGCTGTTGCCACCCAATTCAGAATATGTGATGTAAACACACATTACTCTGGAGAATTGATTCTGAAAATTAATTTTATTCAGATAGGCATGACTGCATTATGATTAGGGACGGACCATTAGAAAAGTTATGGGGGGTGGGGGAATTCCAAAAAATATCCACACAAGGGAAAATTATCAAAAAAAAAATTCATGCACAGCCAGCAACACAGAAAAAATCCTACATGGAGAGGGGGAGAGGCAAGGAAGAGGCCAGGGACTGCACAAATGTACAGGAATGCCATCAACTCCAAATGGTTTCCTTCTATCAGTGTTTTTGTTGCAGCAACTCTTTTGTGCGAGGTACACATATGTATCCTTTGATTTATCCACTATTAAAGGCAGGAGTAATTTACACAAGAAATTTACATAACTTTTCGTCTCAAAAAGATGTTTGAATGGGATTTTCACTGGTCTTGCTATGAGCTTAAATCATAAACAGTCATTTGCAGTGCAAGGTGATGCCACTGTACACTTTTATACATGTAGGTATCAATATTAAAGTATAACTTTTAACATGGGCACGCTAGCCCTGATAAAAAAAATATTTTCACAGGGGCATGGCTCTTAAAGTTTACTTAGGACAAGAATGATTAAGTACAAAGGTAGCTAATTTTGGAATAACTTAATATTCCAAATTGAAAAGATTAGTACATAAAATATTTTCAAAAAAAGACATACATGAGATCTTAGCCAAAATAAATTGCTGCACAGCAAACTGAAGTAAAAAAATTTTCATGCAGCTTGAGAATCCCCCCCCCCCCAATAACTTTTCAAATGGTCCATCCCTTAGAATTAAAAAGGAATAATTCCCCAGAGTAGCATATGTTTACATCACATGATCTGAATTGGGTGTCAACAGCATTAGCCGATTACCTCCATACTATTTCGCATATATCAATACTGCAGATCCTAGCACTAGGGTCAATCACTTTTGCATAACCAAGCCATATGAGGGATCCATTATGCTACATGTACAAGGAAACCTACTGAATTAACAAAACAGCTTCTGGGACCTAATGTGTTAAGTGTCAACCCCTCTACTGCAATGTAAAGGGCATCAAGTCCCCACAGCCAAGTGACCCAGGAGCTTGAATACCTGGTATCTTCAATAAATTGATTGATTAATATTCCTCATCCTAAAAGAAAAAAAATAGAGCATTGAATTAGTTTTGTGTTTACAGAAGTTGGAGTCTGGACATTGCTAAAATGGTGACTAATATGTTGTTTTTAATTTTGAGGGCTGACTATATAATGGCACTATTTTTAGAGTATGATATAATTGATACAGTCACTCTGCTTTGGTAATATTCAACTCTAAGATCTCATGTGTTATGGTCACTTTGCTAAATATACCCAGCTCAAAGATCTTGACAGAACTATACGTCACTCTACAACAGTACCAATAACAAGTCTGAATTTGATACATCTAACTGAGACCCAGTACCAATAACAAGTCTGAATTTGATACATCTAACTGAGACCTGTCTGACCATAATGAGCCCGACCCTCTTAGAGTAACCATATTACCCCCAACTGATGCCCAGTATCTACATGTACATTCCTATCAATTAGATGCAGCTTGCTCTCTCTAATCCCTTTAATTGTGACAGCTTTCAGCAGGCTTTTCTCAGTACTGACTAACTTATTTCGGAAAACTTGCCGGAGTGCAAGAAAAAAAATAAGTTCTACATCCCTGAAGCGCTCAGGCAGACTAAGCTGCTAGGACTACCCGCTGGATTAACCAACTCAGTGGGGATATAGAACTAAGTAAACTTGAAATCAATCCTATTTTGGTAAACTTCCTGGAGCTCTACAAAAAAAAGTTCTACATCCCTGAATCGCTCAGGCAGACAACTGCTGCCAGGATGAACCAACTGTGGATATAGAACTAACTTATTTTGGAAAACTTGCCAGAGCGCTAGAAAAAAATATATTTCCATATCCCTGAAGCAGGCCTGGAAATATGTTTTCCTACTTGGCAAGGAAAAACATGTTTATATGCATGTGGCCATTTTCCGTGACATTGGCTGAGGTCACACTCGCCAAAGTTTTTAAAGCGCTATTTACTGTAGTAAACCCTCGAATGACCCCCTTTTCATAGTTTACCGTTACTAGTAAACTCAACTCTGGTTAGTTACGATAGAAAGGAGGATGAAAAGAAACTTTACTGCAGTAAACCTACCTGAAAAGGGTGTGCATATCTCGGAGTAAATCTAAACCTTGTTGATTTAGGTACCATGAACTTTTTTTAAGCTTTTATCAGAAAAGTGCAATCACGTACTCTGCACAGAAGTAGAAATATTCCCGTTCATTCCTTGCGTTCACACAATCAGTGTTAGGAGGATTTTAACATGCATTGGCAGCCTCATGAGCTAGTTTCTTCGTTGTACAGTGACAGGGATGTAGCAGTAAATTCAAGGCACATTTGCATGTATTTTTTTTTTATCTAACATATTTTTCTGTACTTGGCATTCAAAACTAATCATGAATTTTGGTTACTGAAAAACTGTGATATATATATTCACTCAGCAATTCACTCTGTTCACTGCAATCTTACTTTCTTCAACCTCTTTCTAATTGAGTCATTTTGGTTACAGAGGCACAAAGCCTGCAGATTGGAATGCAAAGAAGGGATCAGTAACTTAAAAGGCACATTACACATACATGCATGCCAATGTATGCGGCATTAGTTACATACACAAAGTCAGTCTGATTCAACAAGTCCACAAATATAGTCAAAAGTAACACTTGAAACTCTGAAGTCTTTTTTTTTCCAGAGCGGGTTACGATAGATACGTCTCCATTCGAACCATCCTAGAGCCGGCCCATGCTTAGCGTGTATATAAAGCCTGTATAAAGTCAGTTCCAAATTGAACTTAAAATCTTCTCAAAACAATAGATAGAGTTAACTGCAATTGGCAAGTTTGCCTTGAAGGAATATACATCAACAAACATTAAAATGAAGCGAATTCTGTTAGCTCTCCTATAGCCTGGGAAACCAGCCGACTCTTATCGCTCCCGACTCGCGAAAGAGACGTCTGGGAAGTGAGGCAGAAAATGCCATACTGATGACGTAGCAGATAGCCGTTTCACGATGCATAAATTAGTTGCAATTCTCAGAAGCCGAATGCGAACAACAGAGTTCTTTTCAAGGAATATAACTATCGTGGCTGCTCGTTTGCTTGGCAGTTGATCACCGTCACGAACAACTCATGAAATTCAAGCCTATTTAGCGTGTGCCGGTGCTGTTGTTGGCTCCTTTGCAGACTGAGTTCTTTCAGCGGCTAGTCAGGGCTAAAAATAATGGCCGGTCAGTCGCCGGTCAAGATCAGTATTTGGTTGAAACTGTAGTAACATTGACTGGTCAAAATGACCGGCAAGGCAAAGATTTGACCGGACAAGTTCCAATTCTGGCCGGACATTGTCCGATGACCGGCCGTTATTTTTAGCCCTGCTAGTAAAGCGAAATGTCGTACTGTCAAAACATTTACAAGAAAGGTACTGACTACTGTCATAGTTGTTTATAATTTCATATCAGTAAACCTACATACACTGAGCTATCACAAACCACTGGATGAGTTGTTGTTGCGGCGGATAAATCGTCCAGACAGTGAATCTGGGCTATGAATAAACATAATTACATGTAAGTGTGCTATGAATCACGAACCAAGTGTGATATGAATCATCACCCAAGAAAACGGGCAGCCTTGGTAGTATACCTGAAAATAACCGCTGCATTCTGTAGCTAACCTCTTAGGCTACTGACCTGACAAAAGAGCTGGCTTGAAAAGTGGCCTGCTATGCTGTGTGTAGGTTTTGAAATTATAAACAACTATTATGTTTTGACAGTCGTAGGACAAATTCTCTTGACCGGGCTGAGCCGCTGAAAGAACGAAGCAAGCGAGCTACCAACACATGCTAAATATATAGGCTTGAATTTCATGGTTGTTCATGACAGTGACCACTGCCAAGCAAACGAGCAGCCTCGGTAGTTTATATACTCTGTTGTTCGCATTCGGCTTCTGAGAATTGCAACTAATTTATGCATCGTGAAACGGCTATCTGCTACGTCATCAGTATGGCATTTTCTGCCTCACTTCCCAGACGTCTCTTTCGCGAGTCGGGAGCGATAAGAGTCGGCTGGTTTCCCATGCTAGCTCTCCTAGTGAGCATATATATATAAATGAGTAAAAGAAGAGAAATGAGCGAAACTACACGTTCAGGTTCCATTGCTCAGCCTTTTGCAAATGCCTAAACTTGAAGGCTAAAATTAGCGTAGGACAGTTAACTGTCATCACTCCGTTTACAGTACCGCCTGGAATTATTGAAGCATCGGGTCGCGGTCAAACCGCGGTCATTGGACGCGGTATTACCGCACCATGGACGAGGTTTTACCGCGGGCAAATTATTCACCGCAGTGAAAGACGCGGTCAAAATCCGCGGTCAAATTATTCATTCAGAACTCAAACGGTGGGTAGAGAAGCAGTCATCGGTGAAACTAACACTAATTTAGAATCTTTTATTTTCGCTTCATTCAGAACTCAAACCGCGGGTAGAGAAGAACTCATCGGTGAAACTACATGTACATGTAGGACTTTAGAATCTTTTATTTTCGCTTCATTCAGAACTCTTAACGGCGGGTAGAGAAGCACTCATCGGTGAAACTAGGACTTTAGAATCTTTTATTTTCGCTTCATTCAGAACTCAAACCGCGGGTAGAGAAGAACTCATCGGTGAAACTACATGTACATGTAGGACTTTAGAATCTTTTATTTTCGCTTCATTCAGAACTCTTAACGGCGGGTAGAGAAGCACTCATCGGTGAAACTAGGACTTTAGAATCTTTTATTTTCGCTTCATTCGGAACTCTTAAAGGCGGGTTAGAATCTTTTATTTTCGCTTCATTCAGAACTCAAACGGCGGGTTAGAATCTTTTATAGATACCAGTGTGTCAATAGTACAGCACAAAACTCATCTGGATTTTGTTTATCTTTTCATTTGACATGTCGGGTAGGTTTACTGTAGTAAAGAAAGCTCATGAGTTTTACCTCAGTCAAGGCAAATTTACTTAAGTAAACATTCAAGTGTGACCTCAGCCATTATTATTTTGTCTATTTGTAGCTTACAGGAAGTGTGCAATTTTACCTAGCGCCGGAAGTTATCATATAATTAGCATATTGATGGCCGCGCTGAGACACGAGGTTCACTATGGTTTTGACTTTTTGTGTTATTCTTTTCATTATTTACTCGCTTAGAAACGTACTTGTTAAGTTAGTACTATACTCAAACACAACGCAATGTCCTAAGATTGTAACTAGATGGTTAATTCGAGTCGCCGATGTGTATTTAAGTTGTAACCACACTTCATGTTTTCACTCTGCTCGGTCGCAGATTTATAAAGGCGACAGAAAGCAAACGGAAACCCAGCAGTTGCCAGTTGGACCCTGGGCCACATGCATATACATCGTTTTGGCATAGTTAGTTCGTCCATGAAATACTCATTTACTTTTTATTAGTATTATTAAGGCACCTACTGATGAATATATCTACTAGTAAGTAAATTAGGAATTACTTTAGGCTTACCCCATCTGGCGTCTATCATCTCGAACTGTATTATTAGTCTTTCGCTTTCCTCAAACCATAACAGCCCATAAATAGCCATTCAGGGTCCAAACGACGTCTTGATGAGTTCATAGCTTGGTTCCAAAACTCGTAAACAAGCCAACCTTCTGTAAATCCATCCAAGTTGTAGGAAAATACCGCTCAGAAAGAGCTTAGTTTAGTCGTGGAACCGGTAAAGTTCATTCGACCGTTGAAACCTGATATAACTCACGAGAGCATGCGTCATAGCGTTGCCGCTGACCGATTAACTGTACTATAGTTACCAGTCTCTACTCGTGTATCAGGAGTGCGGAATAGACCGGACTATTTTCATAATACTAGAAGTAATCATAGATTATGAAAGTGGGTTCGACATAATGTTTTTGGCTACCTGTAGTAAAAAACCCTTCGGAGACTGAAAGATTGCTTCAGTGTTCTGGACTACACTGTTGATAATAAGAGACGGACTCTTATTTTTAATTGTGGGTGTAAAGTTTTAAATGTTTTCACTAATAATTTATACAACTTGTATAACAAGGAATGCAGCTTATCAAATTAGCCGGTAACAAAACGAGCGGGGGACTGGAACTGAGTCAGTAAAACTAATTCAATTAATAACTAGTTAAAGTGAACTTTATTTTCAAAAAGAACAGATCAAACTTAGCTAGTCTGGAAACTTTGGTGAACTTTGGCTCAATATTGACGATGCTAGAAGGCATCAAATATGTCAATTTTCCCATACAAACTCTCTTATTTTTTAACGTTGTCCCTCCAAACCATACATTCATTGTAAAATTTTGGAGGGACAAAGAAATTTCAATTGCTCATAATTCAGACAATATTCACTTTAATCATGTCAAACTTAGCACACATGTTAATTTTAGAATTAGAGTAATTCTGATAAACTCGGTCCCAGTCCCCTGCTCGTTTTTTTACCGGCCAATTGCTGTACTATTAAACACGGACTGTGTTTGCTTGTTGTAGCTCGAGAATGGGGTTTTGGAAATGGCCCAGAAGTAGTACACACTTTTCTAAGGCTTTGATAAATCGTACCTACGTACTTTTTTTGCAACATTGCATTTGATTGAAGAAATGTTATATTAAAGCGGATTTCCATTGAGTGTCAGAAGTGTTTTGGTTTTGCGTTTATTAAGCTGTCCTATTGGCTGAGAAAGTAAACCAACCAATCAGAATCCAAAGTAAAACCAAACGCAAATTGGTTTTGGCTTTGGTTTAGTTTGTCATTGGCTCACAGGGAAGCCATTTATGAGTTACTTGTGATTACTCGCTCCTATGATTGGCTGGCTGTGGGTAATTTGCGTTTGGTTTCACAACACTCAACTGAAAACCGCTCTACTTACCGAGTGAACCACAGCGCAACGACTCCAAACAACCGCGTGCGCATTTTCACGCGCCAGAACGAGGTTAATTTATTCAAAATGACGAAAAAAAGATACACGACAACAACAAAATTCTCGATTTCTCTTGCCTGTGAGACACAGGGAACCCAACGGACACCAGATTAGGATGGCGTTCTCCTTCGTCGAACGCAATTATTTTGTACTATAGTATATTTTTCATTTATTAATGTAAGTAGAGACTATTTAAATAGTTCTCTGTATCTGAGAAAATTTCCGGACTCTGCTTTATGTTTCACCCACTCGTTGTGGTCTACCGCATAGGAATCAGCTCAGAACACTTGACTTCATGCTTATGTGGTTTCAAAGAGCTTTTAGTTAACTCCAAGGTAGAGTTAATTCAACTACTTTGGTTGAGTGATTTCAACTCCTTAAATTTTACTCCAAACTGGGAATAATTTCAACCCTATATCTGAAATGACAAGAGTAAAAACAACTCCTAACTTAGAGTTAAATGTTCAAGCATTGCACTAACTCTTTTGAGGGAGTTAAATTGACTCCAATAAAGAGTATAGTAAATTTCAATTTCCAAGTGGGAGTTAAATGAACTCCTTTACTAGAGTGAAACTAACTCCAAAAAAGTTACTCCACACTCTGGAGTTATTTTAACACACTTACTAGAGTAAAAATAACTCCCTGAAAATAACAGTGCTGTGACATCTATATAGGAGATATGGACGCTCCTGGTCATGTGCTCCTGTCAAGGTTTAGTATATACCACACAAGTGAATACTGCTTTTCGCGCGCTCTGGTTGGCTACCCCGGAGGTGAATATCCTTTGCTATTCACCTCCGAGAATCGGGAGTAGAAGCGGAATATTGAATATTGAATATCGTGGTTGAAAAATGAGGAACTATTGAATATTTGCCTACCCCCGATCCTAGAAGCAGCGATCACCTCGCGCGAGTTTTTGTACATTGACACAAAATAAAATAAATATTTGGCACTAGCTATTCACTTGTGTGATATACAATTATATACAATTATTGACCTCAGTGTCTGTGAAAAGTGGTGCCGGGATATTCGGTGAATAATTGTTCAATATTTATTGTGATTTCAAAAACTCATGAATAATTAATGAGCATTTTGTCCAATCCGATGAAGGAAATCAGTCACGTGTATGCTCCTTTATACCTGATAAAATCTCATTCTAAAAGGCCCGCGGAGGGATTTGAATTCTGTCCCGGAGGGAAACGGGGTTAATGATTGAGACAATGGAATTTATATTGATGTTTCAGCTTTCTCACTGAATTGCTAATTAGGATGAACGTTTTATATAAAGAATATTAATGAACATGAAATTTTATATAAAGTTTCATCCTAATTAAAAATTCACTGATAAAGACCCAAAGATAGCAAAAAGTACACGGAACATAATGTACCTAGATAATAAATTTTGCACTAAATTTACTAATATCAGCAGACTACCGAGATACACAGATAATATTTTTAAAATGAAATTATCCAACTACCATTACTTGTTTACCGAGCACTGTTTAGTTCCAATTATTAAACCAAACTCAAAGCCGTAAAATTATAAAAACGTGCATTAAACTTACATATTTTGTGCCGGAGTCAAAAATTTAGTGTCTGCCGTCATGTCAGTCACGTCGCTTTCCAAGTCTTGAACTTTATCGAGGTAAACCACGACACCAAATCCTTCAAGTGCAGATTCTTCTTGCATTGCGAAATGCCGCTTCAAACAACATAGTATGGTAATTTTTTCATATCATCCCCTTGAGATGTTCGTAATTGCAGGCGGTGATTACTCGAATATTTTGCATGGCGTTGTGAATACAAAGGTTCAATGGTTCATTAAGTTACCAATCCCTTGAGATGTGCGTCTTTCTTTCATTGCATTCTTAAAGCGTTTTTGAAGCCGTTTAAAACACTCACAGCACGTGTTTTATCAAGTCTAAAAATTCTCGGGCTCCGCCCTCGAATTTTTAAACTTGATAAAACACTGCTGTTCGTGTTTTAAACAGTACGTCACAGGAGGCTCATTTATTGTACAAAAACATGCTGGCAGAGATAAATAACCATTTTACAAACATCCATGTTATATCTGGGGCTTATGCATCAGTCAATTCCAGCAATGCCCGTCTCTCCCCCCGGGACAATCCCCGGCCATTAGTCATTTTCAGTGTTCAAATGCCCCACAGTGGAGCCAAAGAAGTAAGGAAAATGCCCTACCCCCGGGCACACCATAACGATATAGTGCTTAATTCCATGATATACTGCCCAAGTTTAATTCCATGATAGTTTCCGTTCGTTTTGTAGATCCGCCATCTTGTTTTGTATTTGTATTACCGCTGTATGATTATACTATTGAGCCGCCTGGAGCAAAATGGTATTACTACATAGTTTATATTTCATTCTTATAAATAATCATTCGCAACGCGGTTTATAAGGGGGTCTGAATGGGGGGGTCAACATGTCAGTTGTCAGTTAAAATTTTGGCCATTTGTCAGTTGTCAGTTAGCCCTAGTTAATCATTACTAGAGAAAATTTACAATGTTTGACCCACAAAACCAAATTTGTCAGTTGTCAGTTATTTTTAAGGCTGTTTGTCAGTAGTCAGTTAACCCCATTCATGCCCTCTTATAATGTTATAGATCGACAATAAACGCTTATTAAAACCATATGACATACTTTTATAATAATAGTGTGACTGTTCTATTCGTCCGGTGGACATCAGCAGCAAACTGTACTACTTGATATCGTTTCAAACTCGGACCGGCAGAGCTTGGGCCCCGATCGCGAGTGGCTCCTGGAAATTTTAGCGTAGCGTTAAACAATACAGCTGTTATTTTCTAGCTATGTTGTAAAAATTAAACATCCACAGATTTCGCGGCTTTTTCGTGTCCTGGCAGATACAAATAACGTGGATAAGACGGTATAAACTGCAGGTTTCTACAATCGTTGCCAACATGCTTGGACCGATAACAGTATTTCTTTGAATTTGAATAAATTCGTATCACCTGGACTGTCCTTGTCCCCTCCCCCGTTTCAATGTTGATCCAGGCATTGTGAAAAGTGGTTTTCACCTTCATGTGCATGATATCAGCTGTCAAAAATTCCTCCCAACATTGAAACGGGGGGATGGGGGACATGATATGTCAAGGGCACCCAACGAGTACTTTTTGAAATTCGTTTGAAACCATGCCAGTTGTGTGCAGCCATTTTAAGGCGCCTCAGTACTATGTCTTTTGACGTATTCTAGAAAGCTATTAGCTGTTCGGATTTTCTAGGTGGAAATCGCGTCAACCGAAAATACTATGGTAAAATATTCCCGGTCTACGAATTTGTTAGTAGTCTAGAACAAAAACAAGAACTTTCTAGCCCAAGTAGCTTCATGTTGCAAAGTTTTGTGGAGGTACGAATTTGTTAGGTGTTCTTTTTTTTCCTTTAGGCAATTCTTTTAGGTGACCTCCATTTGCTAAAGGTTTATTCTTTCGGATTTTAGATGTCAGAATTTCTTAGGGAATGAAAATGTGTTCTCGAAAACTTTAGGTGGCCACTTCACTAAATAGGCTCGGTTTCCAGCCGTGGGGGTTTCGGTGAGCCCGCGATCCTCTCCCCACTCACGGCTGGGCGCGCGAGCTGAGACATTGTTGGTTTTAGCCAATCACAAACTTGCCACTCAAATCCTGTCGCTGAATGATTTGCATAATTTACATTGTAAACTTTTGAAAGCCGGACCAAAGACTCTCGATTGCTGTTCCAAAATGCGTTTAAATTTGCTCTGGAAAAGTTCGGTTTCGAAGAATGCAAGGATTCACACAAAGAAGCAGTAAGAGAGTTAGTTTTCGGGTGAAGACACTTTGTCAGTAAACGCACTGGCTCTGGAAGTCACTTGGGAAACCGTCAGCTCAAAGGTCGCAGCTCGTAATGTTGAGTCATTTCTCATTTAACTTTACCGATGCAAGACCAAGCCCGGCTATTCTTACTTCAAAGACAATTAGTGCTGCCTTTATCGGCGAAGAAAAGACTGACGACTCCATATTAAAAGAGTTTATAGAAGAGAGGAAATCACATCTGACGCAGGCCATGTTTACGCGTTTAACTCTGCAATCACCGATTCACTTGAAAATCGCTGCATCAAATGAGTTTTACAATTCTTCAAGTCCTATGTACGCATGTATTAAGTTTGTACAATTTATGTCTCCAAGACATACTCTACACAAATACTAAGCGGGAATACTCGACTCTAGCTCAGAGTTCCGAGATAACATCTGAACTTAATTTTTATCCTCGTATAGATTTCGGCTTTTAATTTCTGTCAGCGAGTGTCTCAACAGCCGGGCTTTCCTTGAAAACTTGGACTGTGAACATGAGACCTAATAATAACAGGTATTAAATAAAACCTTTACCTACGTCGAATTAATTTCACACTTGGAGTTTTAGTTTAAAGAATTCCAATGTGTTTTGAAAGTTTACGCGGAATCGAACCATAAATGAATAATATTGAAGTTAATCAGATGACGTCACGGACACGGCGTGTTGACCGCGCGCCCAGCCGTTAGTGGGGGGAGGCTTTGGAGAAACGACACCCCAACGGCTGAAACCGAGCCTACTTTCCTACTTAACTAACTGATTTGTGATAGTATGTGGGTTTTTTCCATTCCAACCAATGTTTTTTTTCCGGATCGTTCTGACTCTATTGATCAGACGAAAACGTACGAATATTTTAGGGGAAAGCTCTTACTCTATTGATCAGGCGAATACGTACGAATATTTTAGGGGAAACCTCTTAGTCTCCCTTTTCTTCTATAATTTTCTAGGGATTGAAAACAAATTTTCTAGCCAGTATTTCAGAAAACAATTTTCTAGTGACAATTTTTTCAAATCCGAAAGTTTTAGGCTAATTTACTCTCCCGAACAGCTTTTTAACCGAAAACTTCATTGGGTGCCCTTGATATGTTATAAAATCCCTAAAAGTATCCAAAAATCCTCTGAGAGATCTTTCGGTCCAAGGTATTTTGGCAATGATTGTAGGTTTTAGAGAAATAGATAGAATCCATAGCTCAGCCGGCAGCCGGAGTAATTACAACAACTCAGGTTTTTTTACTTGATACAGTATGGCGTCGTTACCATGCCCCACCATTCGCCCCGGGGTAGAATAATGCCCAACCCCCGCACTCCCGGGATCTCAAAGTATGCAAATGTCCCACCATATCCCGGTTTTCACATCACAAAAAAAAATGTCAGTAAATCAGCTTCCCATGACATCGTGCTCGCCGTAAAGAGGAGATGCTCTCCTGCTCGCAAATGCTCGAATATCGGTTTACAATAAATTATTTTCATTCCGAAAGTCACCTCATTGAAGGTTTGACACAGTCACTAGGAGGCACTGGAACGAGAATGTGCCCTCGGTATTTCATCCGATCCGCTTTGTAAATAGCGTGAGGGACTGAGGATAAGTTGCGTAGCTGATATGCGCAACGGGAATAGCGCGCGTGTATTCGAAAATATGGCGGTGGAGTGTGGTTAATGTTTGGCTAAAGTTTCATCAGGTTTTTCGTCAGATTTCGGTATGCCACGTTCTACTAGAAGAACCAGAAATACTAAAAGAAGAGAAACTAAATTCCAAGGTAGGTTTGTGTTTGTTTAAAGTGGAGTTTCGTCCTGTTTTACCTTGCTTTCTAGTACTGAGAAGTTTCAATTCTTGACAGTTGTTGCCACCTACATAATTTGATGGTTGCGTGATTCGTTTTGTAATTTGGTCGACAAAATATAAATATTATAGCAAGAAAGCGTTGATATGTCATCTGATCCCAAGTTAACATGGTCTTAATTGAAAGTTCAGTATAATTATTTTAAGAATCGAACTCTTAATCAACGTGTGAACTAAACTAATTACCAATGCAACAACAACAACAACAATTTTTTTCACTCTAGTCTGGTGGAGTCTATAGCTACTTTGGCAAAAATATAAGAATAACATAATGTATCAGCTTGTATAAAATAGGGTTGGTTGAACAAGAAAAAAAACATGGGGTAACCATGTTTGGTTCATCAAGAAAGAAATTGGTCAAAAATCTTTCTTTGGTCAAAAATCTTACCTTGGAAGCACCATATTGATTTAATATATCGCAATTAAAATCATCAAAACAGTTGGGTTAATCACGAAATTAAGACACTTTGGCCCCTTACATATCCTTTTGAATATTTACCAGTCCTTAATTGACCCTTATTTATTACTTATGGATTGACTGTTTGAATAGGCTCTTTGGTGCTAGAACAACATGAATGCCAGAAATGGAAAGAGCAATTAAGCCAAAATTAGTAAAAAGGCCAAGTTTTAGGTTCATATCTTGAAAACTGAAGGAATGGCAAATTTTAAAAAACTCTACAATTTAGCTTAATTTAACAGAATTTGTGAGGCTTTTTTGCTGACTGGCACAGCTACATTACTTATTTCAAACATTCTCACAGGTTTTTCTCATTTATAAAATGGACAGCTAAGTTGAAAAGAATCATGATGGCAGCTTGGTTATGCTAATTAGAAATAATTAGACTTGTTCTTGGTTTCTATTGACTGTGATAGTTGACCCAAGGCTTTAGTGGGCTGACTCAGTGGCAACCATTGCACTATAAACTATTTCTTAGAGGTACACAATAGTAGTGAGAAAAATCTTAGAGCAGATTTTGTATGAGTCGGGTAAACTATGGCATGTCCGTATCCTTACCGTAACCATACTGTAACTATGTAATTTGACTGGATCAGCAGGACAAAAACAATACTAGGGAAACCATTCCAAAGTAATGGCATGCCTTACAGTAACCTTGCCTTTAATAGTCTGAGTGCTGTAGTTTGGCCCACTCATGAAATTTGCTCTTTCTGACGTTTAAATACATGTAGATTTACTAACTAAGGTTTTATTGTACATGTAGTATGCATGAATTGTACTTTAAAATACTTTGATTTTGTTTCTTTCAGATGACACTGAGTCTGAATCAGGGAAGTTGTCTGAGACTCAAGAAGTTGCTAAAAGATTGTCAAGAACTCGTTTGGTAATTACTTAAATAAACAGTAATACTTTCAGAAATGCATTACATATATTTTATATCACTGACAATACATCATTGTAATTACAATAATATTTTTCTTCTTGTAAATGTTGATATACGTAATCATACAATGATGTATGCATGTGACATGTATGTGTGATTATTAATAATTACTCCAGCAGCTGCCAGAGTCTTAAAATGCAGTCTGTCTCTTATTTTTATTACTTCTGTTCTATCGTGTTGTGAGTTTGCACAACTCGTGACATGGTTAACCAATCAGATTCCACACTGCTCGGGATACACTTGCAGGTCACTTAATTTATTTACATAATTTAAAACAAAATAGTCTATGACTGCGTGAGTAGTTGATAAAACAACAATGAACTGAAATAATTAGGTATCGAAATACAATTCGGGATCAGATGTTCTAGGCAGACAGCAGATAATGGCGTTACCCAAGGATAACACAAGTAGCCTGAAAATACATAGAGTACAGTACCGTACTGCATTGATAACAATAGAACAACACAGGTAGCCCAAAAATACAAAGACAGAATGCTGGTAACCCGGAACAACTAAGCCAATAACACAATTTCTATTTATTTGATTATTATTATGGTTTTGTGTTAATTAAAGCATGAAGCGCTAGTCAACTTAAGTGCACTCATGTTCTCTCGTGTGGAGTTATAGTTCAGATCCTAATAGTACAGTATTAATGGATCCTATAACATCGAGGCAAAAGGGATATTTCAATCCTAGTATTTTTGGGCTACCTGTATTATCCTAGGGTACGTGCCCTCAGGCTTACTTGAAGTCACTCGTGTTCAATTGTGTTCTACTGGTGTTCACTCATGTTCACTCGTGTTCTGACTCATGTGGAGTTTTAGATGAGATTGTGGGTAGGAGTTTCATTAGAATCCAACCCCACCCTGCTGAAGCTCCATTTGTAACATCAGGGAGGTGGTACCACTTTTTTACAGTCAGATTGTTCACTTTAGCCTAAAAGTACTGTACTGCATTGCTGTAGGAACATTTGCTCAGCTTTAATTCTTCAGGTAATGGAACTGTTGTTTTCTCATTTGTTTTCTAAGGGCAAGGAAAATGCTGTGAGAACCACTCGTCAATCATGCCCCAAAAAGGGTCCCACTGATCCATATGATGCTGATTCTGAAGTGGAATCTGACATTAACCTGCAGGAGCCAATGCCTGAAAGGACTCCTATGTCTCCTATGGTCACTGATAGCCTTACTGAAAATATAAACTTTAATCCTCCACTGTCGGCTATACGGCTTCGCACTTTAAAGACATTATCACCAGCAGTATTTCATCAGGACCACTCAACCCCAGATATAAACACTCCAGGAAAATCTGATGATTCTCTCTTTGGGTTTGGTGCTGTGATGGAGTCTCCACTTACGTTCTCACCGATAGGTGACTCATCTGTACATCAGGCATCTGTACATCAGGCATCTGTCATGGTGTCACCTGTGGGCAGCTCATTTTCTATCACCTCAGCAGTGTCGGCAATATCTCCAGGCAAGAGGAAACTTCAACTGAGGCTATTTGATATGCCAATCGAGAAGCCACCAGCAAAGAAACAGAAAAAGAAAAAACAAAAACAAACGAGACAAGAGGTACATGTATGCAATGTTTTAGTACTAGATAAAGAATGAGTGGACATTTACAAATTCTTTATTGCACTAATATCAAACGTCTAGATGTAGAGGGATCGAGTCATGTTTTCAGTTATTTTAGCAATACAACTTATTTTGGACGAGAAAATCAAAGCCAAAGTTTACGAAATCTCTAGTAGAATTAAAGACTGGGGGGGAGGGGTACTTGACCCATGTTTGGGTATAGTGGTGCTGCTGAAGGTTTGAAACCCTGACTCTGTTAGGACAGAAAAACTCTAAATACCTACCCTATGTAGGACAACGCCCTCAAGTTTAGGACCCTGTTTAGGACAAGTGACAAAATACAGACTATCTTGTTTTACACAATTTTCAAGTGTTTTATTGGCAATTGCAATTATGCAAATCAAAAAGTCTCTGAAATGATGTGATGTTGACTGATGACCTGTTAAAAACCAGTGAGACGAGGATACTTGTGCAATCAATACCCTGTTTAGGACAAGGTCAGACCCTGTTTAGGGCAGACTTGCATGAAATTATATACCCTGTTCAGGACAGAGAGGCCAAAAACCATACCCTGTCCAGCGGCATGTCCCTGTATAGGCCATATAAGGGTGTACCGTACCCCCCCCCCCAGATTAAAGACACTGATGTTTGATTAATTTCCTTTGTTTTTGCTTCATGAAAATTATTAATGAGTTTGATAACTACTGTTTAATGTATTACCAGTGTTATTTACATGTAATAACATTAAATATTCCAACTTTTGAGGGATGTAGATAATTTTAGGGATACACAGGACCAAACATAGATATAGCTGAGGGGTCATTTTATGATGTTGGGTGCTTATTTTCTGCTTCAAGCCAGGCCATTGTTGAAACCAAGGTGATTTAGAACATGTACACGTTATTCCAAGATGTTACCAGATTTCCCCCAACTGATTTGCTCTGCTGCATGCATGCCCCTTCTTATAAACTGTACTTTTGTGTATATGGGTGTGACAGTTGGGAATAAATTCCAGAATTTTAGGTCATGTAGTTGACTAGGCTGTGTTTCCACCACCTTGCAGACACCTCAAGACAACTTTGGAAACACTCTTGCTGAATTTGAGGAAGTGGAAATGTTCGACTTGGTTATACAGTAAACACATGATTCACATACATGTACATTAAAAATAGAAAGTGGTATTTCAATGTAATTATAAGATTTCTCATATTAAAAGAAACCAGTGCCATAAAGTGTCATAAAGTGCATACTCTTGAACATTGTGTGCAATTGGCCACTTTAGAAAGGAGTAGGGGACAGAGTGGAAATTTAATCTGATAAAAAATGAACTTCACCACAAGAAAGATCACATCGAAATTTTTAGTAAGTTTGGGGATGTTTCATCGGATATTTCCCATGTGGTGAGCTTTTAAAAGTAGCAGAAATAAGACAGTCCCCTACTCGTTTCTATAGTGGCCAATTGTATTAAGTGATGGGTTTGGATACATGCTGCAAAATCACATGCAACATTGCACACAACAATTGCAGAGATGAACTCCCCAAGCAAGGTCACTATTGAGGCAATTTGCATGAATTTGCACTATGTGTTCATTTCCTTTTGCTCTTTTTTTCGGCTTAACTGCAGAATACCCTGCCACTTCAGGAATATATGGTTAGGGTTTGTTAAAATGGTTGGGTCAGCTTTGTGTGAAAACAATGTAAAAGACCGTTCGAAAATTAATTATTAATACGTACATTCCTAAAGTGGCATGCAGCCAGGGTATTCTGCAGTTACTCCCAAAATGGGATGACCCATTGGCCGGTGATCTCATTAATTAAACCTGAGTTTGAAAATTTAATTTCAAAAATTATGCCGAGTTTTGAAATTAGTTAGACGATGGTGTCTCCACTCTGATGTACTATTCAGCAATATTCAGTTAACAAATAAACTAGACTAGTGAGCAGCACTGAGTTATTCATCATTCTAGTTAAATAATCCGCATTACTACTACTAAAGGTTTCGTCTGACTTCAATGGTTTAAAATTAATAATAGGAATAACATAGCTGTATAAGAGGAAATGTGTGAACGAATTTTTGAGCCACACTCAGATTACAAGTAGGGGTGTCTCGAAACCTAAGACCCTCGAAAACTAAGACCTAAGACCTAAGACCCCCTCTTAGTTTTTCTAGATCTCGAAAGCTAAGACCCCCTCTTAGTTTTCGTAATTCGCAGTTCGAAAACTAAGACCCCGCCAAAGAAAGCGATGTGAAGCGAAGCGAAGAAATAAAAACAGCTCCGTTTAATCAAGAGTCGCTTGGCTTCTTGTCTGACTGTTCATCAGTTAACTTGTAACGAAATTAAACTAACAGTATTTAATTGTACGAAATAGTGCTACGAACAGAACTTGATTGAATATTTGAGAATGAAAGTAAATATGATAAATATATAATAAAGACAGAGTAGTATGGCGTCGCTTGAAAATAATCAACAGAATATATGTTTATAGAACAGAGTTTAGCAGAGTTTGCATACATCCGATACGCCGATGACAGATTCCGATTAAATTTACTTCCGTTACATATTGGGCGGCAGATGATATGAACTACTGATGAAGTGAAATTAATCTCATGCGGGAAATTCCAGGGTCAAATTTTATCAAAATATAAATAGCGCATATTTAAAGTAACTTTAATACACGGGGCGATTTTAAATTTTTCGCACCACATTAACCTGAACCAGGGAGCCTTCTCTCACTTGTTCTACCCATTAAATTTTATGCTAATGTTGCGAGAAAAATCGTCGTTAAAAACCGTCCAGTATGATCCGATCAAAAAATGTCCTTAAAAATCCCATTGAAAGTGTCTATAGACTTTAATTACGTTTCTTTACGGTTTTACTAAGGGGTCTTAGTTTTCTTACCTAGTTCTCGAAAACTAAGACCCCCTCTTAGTTTTCGTGTGAAGCGAAGTGGAGTTCAACCCATTATTATGAGTGTCGATTATTGCAATAGTCTGCTTTTCGGTATGCCTGCTGCTTATCTGTCCAAACTGCAGCGGTTACAGAACTCAGCAGCAAGACTTATTTCCTATACTGGCCTAGATACAGCTACATCACACAAGCAGTCCTGTTCAGATAGATTTCAAGGAAGTCCATTTCAAGACTGCAGTCAGTTGCTTTTAAGTGTACTCATGGTCTTGCACCTGTATATCTTTGTAATGCCATTACTGTCAGAGAGCATATGTATGTACCCATTACAGCCTACGCGATACGATCTAACAGTGGACTTTTGTTTATAGTACCTAAACCTGTAACTATAAAAAGACTCTGGCTGACCGTGCGTTTGCTGCAGCAGCGCCGAAAGTGTGGAATGGACTTAAATCTTTAAGACTCGTCTTCTTAAAATAGCTTTTAATTTACATTAGCCATGGGTCTCTTTTATACTCTTTTTAGATTTCACTTTAGAATAGTATTTAGCTTTTAGATTGCTTAAGATTTTAGATATAGTTTGATACCTGCGCATTTGATCATACATAACATGTTATTATTATTATTGTTGTTTGAATATAATTTTAATAGACGAGTCAGTTAATAGGTATTAACAGGCAAACCATTTAGCTGTCCACCGCATAGCCTGCGTCGCATCCGAACTAAACCCAAACAGTGCACAATAGCTTGTTCTGGACCTCGGCAAAGTAACGGATTATGTGTAGTCGTGATTGGCTTCATAGTGTAAAAATACTCATAATATATGACCTGATTGAAGGGAAGTTAGTCTAGATACGTACGGTAAATTACACTGGACATGTCGATTAAATGACAGCGAACTGATAGCAAACTCCTTTGAATTTTACAATGCTAGTATGGTTAAGTCTGTTAAGAAGAGCTACTTCTTTAAAGAAAAGTTTGTTCTCTTCTTTATCCAGGACTTGTAACATTTTCTTGATAACAACTGTTTCGGCAATCTCATTTCCCGGGGCTTTGTAATCGGTGGTGTAAACATCCCCAAACGCTCCTTGTCCGATTCTTTCTTTCACTGGTAGTTGGTTGCAGTCGAAGCATTGAATGCTGTCGACCATTTGTTGTACAGGTTTCTTCTTATTTAAGAGCTGTGGAAGCTTAAACCGCCGAAACAACGACATCGTTGAATAGGATGTCAATTGCCAGAGAACATGTGCACTCAGTTCCCGCCAAAATGTAATATGATCACGATCAATAACCTTGTGTACATGTACAAGCAGCACGCGTCCCGGCAGTTTGAAAAGAAACAGAAAAGAAAGTATCTACATGAGGCGGCTGGCCGGTTTTGCTGTGTAGGCCGCCTTAATTGGCTATGAAACACAACAAAAATTAACTCTGTGATTACATGAGGCGGGTTTGGAGAGACCGGGCTAGCCCGCCTCATTTATCAGGCCCATGCATAGTCTTGTACATGCATGCATGATATTTCGGGAGTTTGGGCAATGTTTCGTTAAAAAAAAGAAGAAAACTACTCGAAAGAACACGCTAAAACTTCAACAGACTTAACTCCATGTATTACTTTGCTCCTGTTTGTAGTTCACACAGAATTTAGTTAAGTTTAAAAATTGTTTACTAAAAAGTACGGTTTAACTGAACGGCGCTATGTCTCAGTATTTCTTCTACTCGTTTCACGCAGTTTTCTATATTTTTAGTGAGGGGTCTTAGTTTTTCAACTACGAATTACGAAAACTAAGAGGGGTCTTAGTTTTCGAAAACTCAGTAAAACTAAGACCCTCAGTAAAACAATTATAATTAAAGACACTTTCAATCGGATTTGAAATGTTCTGTTTTCTACCATATAAGCTATACAGTTACGGGTATGTGCTGCTCCAAAGGGGCGATGAAAGGCGTCTGATTTCCTCAGGCTACAGTTTTCGATATGCACGAATTTCGATCGGCCCTTGAACGACTGTCAGAATGAATCTGGATACCTGATCGATTCTGCTAATCAATACTCATATACCAGCAACACTGAGTAGTAACTTATAATAAAATACACGTTCGCTGTCATTTGATCGACACATGAAGTGTAATTATACCGGGGGAGGTACCGCAAATCGAGCAAGCCAAAAAATAACGCCCCCAAAAAATCGAGCAAGGTGAAACTTCGTTCATTAGCTGAAAATTATTGCAGTATTAAATAAGGAGTCCTAAAAAACATTTCTTAGTTTTCGAGAACTAGGTAGGAAAACTATGACCCCTTAGTAAATCCGTAGAGAAACGTAATTAAAGTCTAGAGACACTTTCAATAGACCAGTTCGCGGTAAATTCCGACATTTGAAAGGGGTGCAAACCCCTGGGGGGGACTCCCCATAAAAATAGACGGGGGTGCTCGACGTGAGAAATGAAATTCACCCCTAAAAGATAGCAATATGGGCGTGGCTCACAAAAATTTTACCCCTAAAAGATAGCACTCCATAACCTCGTCTTTAATATTCGGATGGATCAAACTCTATATCGAAGCCGTAAATACCGATTCAACTTGTGGGGTCTCATGCTCGAGGATCCAGCGCTATTTTTTCTCGGCCACAAAAAATTTGGGTCTCGGAGACCCCTAAAAGATAGCAGACCTTTGGAAGACCCCTAAGAGATAGCACTGCTAACGATTTTAACCCCTAAAAGATAGGTCGAGCACCCCCGTCTATTTTTATGGGGAGTCCCCCCCCCCCCCGGGGTGCAAACATGGCGCGAAATACAGTGTTTGTATGAGAATCGATGGGAATCCGATGCCAAATAAAATCCGTAAAATCGAATTTATGAAATATTCTTCAGATACAAACTTAAGATACCAGGTAAAAGATTAACATATCGAAATTTGAGGGATGTAGCTGTGCTGGAAACTGGGAAGCGTGCAATCGCGTTTTCAGTTTTCCATACATTGTCTGGTAAAAACGAGTCAAATTCCGCGTGAAAATATACAGACAATGTATGGAAAACTGAAAACACGATTGCACGCTTCCCAGCACAGCTACATCCCTCAAATTTCGATGTGTTAATCTTTTACTCTTATCTGTTGAATATTTCAGAAATTCGATTTTACGGATTTTATTTGGCAATCGGATTCCCATCGATTCCCATACAAACACTGTATTTCGCGCCATGTTTTCACCCCTTTCAAAATGTCGGAATTTACCGCGAACTGGTCTATTGCATTTGTAAGAACATTTTTTTTGACCAGATTACACGGGACGAATTTTAACAGCGATTTTTCTCGTAACATTAGCATAAATTCAATGGCGATAATACCGTTCAGTAGAACAGTGAGAGAAGGCTGTAAATGTTTAGGTTAGGGAAGAGGTCAAAACAATGGGGAGGTGGTGGGTGGCGGGTAATTTCTCGCGTTGTAAAATAGGGATACCGATTTTAATGCAGACACACGTTCTTCTCTGCCTGTAGAAAGTAGAAATATAGTTACTTCTTCAATAAGTACTTTATTAAAGAAGATATTTGTGGACAAAAATCTAGATGCCAAAATACGTGGTGTGATCCGGGTACAACCCCCCTTCCATCAAAATACTTCATTGATATTGATAAAAATCGATAGTCACAACGCTAGCGTCCTTGATTATCGATTTTTACCGATTTTCATGGATTTTCGTTCTTATAAAAAAACAAAGAAGTTTCGGTCCCTTGAACGACTGAAAACGTCTCTGGATATCCGGATCTTGCTCTTACTTATCAGTTATTTGATAAAACTCAAGTTCCGCGTCATTTTGACCCTGGAATTTCCCTTATGAGATTAATTCACTTCATCAGTAGTTCATATCATATGTCCAATATGTAACGGAAGTAAATTAAATCGGATCTGTCATCGGCGTATCACATGTATGCAAAAAACGCTCTGATCTATAAACATATTTTCTGTTGATTATTTTCAAGCGACGCCACAATACTTTGTCTTTATTATATATTTATCATATATGCTTTCATTCTCAATGATTCAATCAAGTTCTTTAGTACTATTTCATACAATAAAATACTGTGAAAGTAAGCCGGCCGATTTTTCGTTATATGTAGTCACACACAGTCAGACAAGAAGCCAAGCGACTCTTGATTAAACGGAGCTGTTTTTATTTCTTCGCTTCGCTTCACATCGCTTTCTTTGGCGGGGTCTTAGTTTTCGAACTGCGAATTACGAAAACTATTAAGAGAGGGTCTTAGCTTTCGAGATCTAGAAAAACTAAGAGGGGGTCTTAGGTCTTAGGTCTTAGTTTTCGAGGGTCTTAGGTTTCGAGACACCCTTACAAGTAGTCACAACTTAATGGCAACGTTAAAAGTTCACAGCATTCTGCATTACGTGCATGTACACTATTGAGCCCGGTGTCGTAGGGATTTCGCCCCCCCAGGGATCTCCAAGTCTTAGATACATTTCATAAACGTTTATCTTCGATCGTAATTCTTTTGGTGAAGACTTGATATTTTGAAATAAGAATTGGACGCATTTCAAATGTTGAAACAAACAACCAAATAGAAACATTAGCAAACTGCTCATATAACAATTTTATTTAAACAATTAAAGTGATATATACACAGTTATTTAAATGTGGCAAGCTCTATTCTCGACGAAGCCTCTCAACGCTTGTATCAAATTGGCGACCAACACACTTCTGGTGAAACCAGTCACCACACATACTGCACTCCACCATGTCGCCGAACGCTTCTAGTAACTTGCAATTGCAGTAATTCTCGATGGCGACGCTTTTGTGTGCTCTCTCAATCACTCTAGCCTTGCGGGACTTTAATGGTTTGGTTTTTAATACAGGCACAAGCACGACTTAATAAAAAGCCAATTAACAGCTCTTAGCCAAAAATAGTGCAACAGAAGAACGACAACATTTGTGGCTTGCTCTACAGATTTGTTCTAATAAGTCGAATATCCCAAAATCGCTAGAAATGCCTCTTTAGTATAGAAAGCAACTAATAACTGATGCCGCGTGGGTTTACAAATAAGTGACTATAGGAAACATTGCCGAGTCACTAAAAACTGAGGTAGAACTATTAATATGATTTGTTTGCTATTTAAACAGTTGGGTTAGTTGCTCTTTTAATTCTGCAATTAGACTGTGAGCTTTGTTAAAAATAAACGAGTCAGGCCCAGGATAAAAAATGTTTTTGTCAATCCAAAGAAATCCCGCCTCTTTGTTTTGGGCGCGCTTGGTTTTTAATACAGGCACAAGCACGACTTGTAAAATAGTGTAACAGATGAACAGCAACATTTTCGGCCTTCCTTTACAGATTTGTTCTAATAAGACGAATACCATTGCTTCTCTTTAGTATAGAAAGCGAAAAGAAGACTCCAAAGGCAAAGAATGTCAACAGCGCTAGCTTTGGTTTTAATGAAGCGGCGTGATTATTACGTTTTTCAAGCGCTGTAAATAATATAGTCAACAATCGTATTTCAAGAGTTCACTTTAGTCTGGTTCCCAATGGTTCGCAGTGAAGAGGACCGCGATCGATCAATCGTAAGTTTGTTTTATAGACGGTTTTATTGATTAAGTAATCAAGTGTTGCAACAGTCTTAACAGTGAACATATATTAAAGTTCATGTTCACTCAGCAAATCGTTAGGAGGGGGGGGGGGGCGAAATCCCTGAGGGGGGACCAGTGAGGGGGGCGAGATCACTAGGGATCTCGCCCCTGGGGGGCGAAATCCCTAGTGATCTCGCCCCCCGGGGGGGTGAGACTACGGGGGGGGCGAAATCCCTGGGACACCTGTTTCCAAAAACGCCGGAATCGATGTGAAGGCCGAATCGAAACAGACAACCGAGTTCCCCCTAAAATTCCCCAGCCTAGCACGAGTTAGGCACATTAGCACCGCACGAGCAAATCAAAACGTTGCATGGAGAGGGTCTATTTTAACAACATATGTAATCATGGTAGGCGAGTCACGTGAACATCGAAAGCTGTTATTAAGCGGATCATGAACGTTCAACTGCGTGAACTTCATTTGGTAAATTTAAAAACAGCCTAGTCGATAAACCGAGTGAAGAAATTCCAGAGTCAAAAGATAGACAATATGTTTGCCTCCATTGTAGTGCTGTTGTATGCTCTGAATTATCCATGGGGGACTGTAGGTGATGCACTTTCTCTCCCATACTGTACCACTGGTGGACTCGCTTCTCAAAAAGCAACAAATATTTCGATCTCGTCGTTCACTTTGAACACGGCGCTTCCAAATGTTTTAGGCCTTGTGCATACGTGTCGATTTGAAGCCCCTTCCTCGGCCAGTCTTCTTCGCATCAAGGCAAGGAAAAGAACTCGTGAGCCAGGTGAGAATGTTTTAGAGATTTCTCCTATACTTATATACCTAACAGTTGTTGAATTTGCATGTAAATTTGTAACGCAGGCTGCCTAAGAATATAAAAGTACACTAATAATTTCTTCTTCGTAAAGCGGCTAATTACAGGAATTTCTCACTTTTTCCAGTCTGTTAATTAGGTAATAGAAACGATATGAGCAGATGTTCTGTATTTTAAAAATGTCCATGGTAGGGGTGGCTTCCCCAAATTCTTTAGTATATGTACCAGTTGTGCGAAGAAAGCCGAGCCAGTTATATTGCGTGACCACTAAATTTCACTTTCGACTTCCGCCTTCAGCGGAGATCATCTGAATCGGTACAACGTTTGTTGAACGTGTGTGACGTCATCAAAATTATAAAATCTAAACTAAAAGATCTATAAAGCTGTTCTTTTAATATGATTTAGATATCGGTATTCTCAGTATTCTTGGAAAATTTCACATCGATACGGTGATTTGTTTTTGAGTTACAGTATTTGGAATTTTGTGACAGCCCACTGAGCTCGGCGTGTTTCTAGGTGTGTTCGATTGACCGTATTCCGGAATAAGAATAAACAGAATGATCAATACAAATCGATTATACTGAGATTTTTTAACCACTGAAATACTAATTGTATCCTGAATATCATATATCAGCAAGCATTTGTAGCTTACAGTGCAAAATATGCCCGAACCAGTGATTTTCAGAGTCCATTCCATCTATTCTTATTCCGGAATACGGTCAATCGAACGCGCCCTAAATGTCATGAAAATCCATATATTTCGGCCAATTTAAAATGTTAGATTGATTAAACCTTTAAAAGTGATATCTAAAGTGTTTTGAAGTGAACTGGGAAAACCAGCTTTATTTGTAGAGTAAGTTTTCGGCCGCCATTTTGGTGTACCCCAAAGCTGTACACCGACATGGCCGCCGCATACTAATTACACGAAATTGTTCGAATGTTTTTTAGTCCGACAGCTTGGATACAAAGTACTCTATTGCTCCAAAATTTTGGTAATTTCTATATTTTTACCTGCTCTATACGCAACATTGAAATTATTTTACTAATATGTTTTTACTTAGGCAATTTTTTTGTGACGTCAGTGCAAACGATCCAATAGTATTTTGGGGGGGGGGGGGGGTGTGAGGGGAGCTATTCTGTTTGTTGAAGCCGGTCAACATTCCATTTGCCTGGTTGTTGTTACGGACAGGCTATTTTAATTTTTTGATGATAAAAACGCTAAACCGCCCAATTTTATCTGCGCAACAATTTGGACCCCCTGGCTAGAGAAAATGGGTGTTTTTCATGCAAAGAAATAGAAGAGGGAATACTGAATTCCTTTGCCCCTCCACACCCAACAGTTGTCATCTATAAATTTCGACAGGAAACCCACTATAGGTTTTTCTTCGGCGGGCGGAGGTGAGGTTACTGCATAAGCGAATATTTAATTTGCTAACGTCATTGTTTATATTTGGAATAGAGCGGTTTTCGATTGAATGTCGTAAAACCAAAGGTAAAAGTAAAAACACAATGAACCAGTCTCGAATGAAGATCTCGCAAAGCGGCCATGTTGGTGTGGCTAGCCTCGAACTGAGCAGTTTCAGAACGAGGTTAGAAAGACTAACAAAAACAAAGGTTGTTATTCTCGGCCTGGGACTCGACATGGCCGCCGCGCGAGAAGGGTCAATTAGGGGCGACACTTAATTTAAAACCGCTCTAGCATATATCATACTTCAACCTACAAACAAACAAACTACATAAACTAGAATTGAAGAGAATGCCACATCTTAAATAAGTAAGCTCTTTACGTCCAACAGAATATTACAACTATTATTCAAACAATGCATATAAAGAAACACTAAAAAGGAACAAAAGCGCTTAAAATTATTCCAAGAAATTCAATGAAACGATACCCTAGCGTTATTTTTCTGACAATGGCAGACAAGCGAAGTTCACTCGTGAATGTGCGGTACGTATATACGTAGATCAATTTTACAGGCACTGGTTATTTTTTTTGCAGTTCTCAGATTAGGGCATGTGTTTAGGCTAGGTTTTGTGTAGAGGATAAATGTGCGAGAGGGCTAGTAAAACAGTGACCAACTAATTCGTCAAGAGAACATTTAAAACCTTGTATGCACAACAATACAATACATAACAAAGCTTGACACTTAAATTAAAGTTATCTATACCGTAAGATTCCGCTTATATGCCGGCCCTGGGTTCATACTAACTTGGTGAGGTTTCAGAGTAGGCTTGTGACCACTGATGTTGTAATAGTGCCCTATACAACCACTCGCTGACCTCCCCTACCCAAGGGTGAAATGTTACGGTAAAACTCCTGGATCCGGTTGGTCCAAGCAAGGGTAACTTTATCCCAGCTAAATCTGTAATTGTACCGTTTAACCTGTACCGTTAACATTTAACCTTTGAAGGTGATTAGTGCATTGCTTTTAAAAAGAAAAGCGGTGAACTTGCCCCGGGGTGGAGCATTTGCATAGCTTAGCTGGCCCCACGGTGAGGCACTGATTTGCAGCGTTCTAATTCCAAAATGACAAAATCCCCACAAATGCCCATGGGCGGGCTTGGAATTGATAGAGACATAAGGGTTGAGAACTGAGTAATTTAGTTACAGAATTCGCATCCGCGTGTTGTATGGGATCATTCTATACTGACGTACCGATAAAACTGATACTGCCGCTCATTCTGAAAATCGCGCTTATATAGCTATAGTCTGTCGGTTTTGCAGAAATATAAGTAATACAAAGGTCTTTAAAACTGTTCACTAGCAAAAAAATAAATACAAAAAACTTTTTTTTTTCAAGGTTCACTGCACGTGGATGTATATGATTCAGAGCAGTGGAGAATTCTTGGCAGCCATGATGTTTCTTCGTTCAACGTTCCCAGCGAAAAATGTATCTGCCTTTCAAACACACACAGAGGTCTACCAAGCTATATAACCTTCTCCGGGACTCCAGGGCTAGCCTTTTCGGCCGATGTTACATACCCTAATTATTATTTGGAACTTGACAAACATGAGAACTTCAACATAAGTACAGACACGAGTTTTATATTCCAGTTCAATATATCCAAGGATATTGTGGATTCTCAACTCGATATCACAGTTACTTCGGACGATTTCAGGAAGGCTTACTTGGTTGTTTCTTATTACTGTAATCGGGTGGAGGGAAAAAATCGGGGTATTATCAACATCAAAAAGCCTTCTATGGTATTAACATTCGAGAGAAAAGGAAGGATTACAATGTCGAAAGTTTCCCAGCCAGCATTAAAGCTTAACAAATTGTTTATTGGTGTGTACATGGGAGACGTCGTGGGACATGAAAATACAACCAAATCTGTTCAAATCGAGCTTCGAAAATCATTCAGTTACGAATACGCTGAACCAATCTGTTTTTTGTTTTTTATGTCTCTCTTTAGCGGGATTATTATTGCCTTATGGGCACTCGTTTGCTTTCGAGAGCCTTTGAAACTCGTAGAAAATTCGCCCGTGGAAAGCACTAGTTCGAGCATGCGCAGTAGTATTGGAAACAGTACTAGTACAAAAACAGGGTGGAAGAGATTCTTCAGTTGTCTACAAGCAGACGCCCAAGGCGAGCTTGAGCCCCTTATTGCAAAGCCTAGAAGAAAAGTTCCTAGTGCGTTCTGTGAAATTTTCACCGCCATGTGGATCGTCTCGAAGTACCACTGGCTCGGAAAAGGGCCGAAGACCTTCTCGTACATAACGTGTATCGTAGGCTGTGTTCTTATGGTCGGTGCGTTTCAGTTTGTGTTCGAGAACTGGAATGTTATGGTAACCGAAGGGAATAGAGACATGTGCTTTTACAACGACTTTTGTTACCGTGTTAGCCACACAGCCGACATTCCGTTTAACCTTATGATCAGTAACCTTGTGTATATGATCCATGGAACGATTCTAGCCTGGGCGGTTTGGGTCATGGAGGCCAAACTGTACGTACAAGCCAAGAAAAGAGCACAACTCAAATGTCAAACTAGATCTACTCCGGTTGCCGTTCCAAATCAAGAGCCTTTGCCACAACACGCACTCGTGTGTTCAAACATGGAGGCCCACATCCCACAGTTATCCGTACCAAAGTTTGATACAACTGATGCTACAATAGCATTAAGATTATATACATATGCGTACAAAAAGAAGTACAGTTTCTCGATTGGGTATGCATTTGCATGGGCTTTGCTTTTTGAAGGTTTTTTCTCGCTGACGTATCATTTCTGCCCTTCAAAGATGACATTTCAGTTTGACAGCGCTTTCATGTTGGTTATAGCAGGGTTAATCATGTTATCTCTCTACAATGGGTTATCAGTTAAAGAGTGTCACGAAGAAAATGGTAACCCCAAGCCCATAGAAGCTACTGCTTTCTTTCTCTTTGCCATTGTACCTTTGTTTATCCTTAACTATGCAGGCTATATATATGACAAAAGCAATAACACTAATGACAGTCTCATAGACGGGACGAAGATTCTGTTCATTATTGCTATGACTATTTGGTACATGCTAATGTATTTATGGGCTGGATACAAGTTGTTCTATAATCATTGCTTTAACGTCAAAAATAACTTCAAAACTTGCCCTAACATTACGAAGCTAACACTTTTCTGTATCACTATAGTTTGCACTTGTGTTGTGATCCCCATTCTCTTTCGCAAGGACGTCTCGAATGTTTTTCTATTCAGCTCCATCGCAGCCTGTCTTCTAAGTGTTATAGGCAGAGTATTAATCAAAACCAGCCAATCTGTGCCACGTTACTGGAACTGCGAGAGGATATTTCTTCGAGGTCTACAAGTTCTCTATATAGTGGTGTTTTTAGGCACTATGGCTGCCGCAGTAAGTGTGTTTTTGGGTTTTCCTACTACCGATAAGACATTATCGCCAGCCCAGTCTCGGAATCTAAACGAGGAATGTGCGCTTTTAAATTTTTTCGATGACCACGATATTTGGCACATTTTGTCTTCCTTTGGTCTCCTCATGGGTGCATTTTTGGTGATGTTTATTAGCGAGTAAGTTCGCACTTAGTATGTAAATAATGTACTGTATGGTACATGTATGTGTTCTCAGCCAATAAGTAAAGCGACATTTTGAAGCACTAGTAATGCTGTTGGAAGCGATAATTTTGTATCAATATCTCTTTTTAAACAAGGAAAAAAGCTTTCAAATAAATATCATTAATTCAGTCTATTGTCAGTATCAGAAAATTCTTACTTGTAATTTTATCCCCATCCTAAACTGAAACGAAGTAGGAAAGTTTTGAAAGCTCATGGGAAACGTTTCACTGGATGGCAAACGATGTTCAAAAAGCTGTCTTAGAAAGATAGACAATCGATTCAGGAGGTGGAAAATAGCATTTAAAAACAGGTTTTGCTAATAACATACCGATGTCGTGCAAGTGCCTTTAAATAAATGAAGTCAGATTTTTTCCCACCCAGTACAACCACGTGATCGTATCCTGCAGAAAGGCCCATTGTCGCACAGACCCGTCACCCGTCGACCATGCCGGCAGTAAGAAATGATAGGTGGTGTGGGTCAGTGGCGAACAGCTTACCACAGGCTAACCATCCTCCCATTTTGTGTATTTGTCACTGATGTTTTAATAATCCATTATTTCGCGGGAAGTTTGTTTACAAATATATATATGTCGCACGACCACTAAACTCTCGTACTATGATTTCAGACCAAATTTTACTCCACTCTACTAGTATTACCATCAGTAAATTCAGCACAAATACAGTTTATCACATCATAAAAAAAAAATTAACTAGCAAATTAGTAATTACCGTGTTTGTAGTGAGCCTGCTCATTCCAAGAGTGCCAGGATCTTTGAAATTTCTAGGCGAGAGTGTGAAGAAGAACTGAGAAGTAGTATATAAAGTGGGGGGACTGGTGCAGTTCCAACAAATACAACGAACAAATGCAACAAAAAAGCAACAAAGAGCAGCAAACGGCTGGTACACGTACAACAAATTTCAACGAACCGATGCAACAAAAAACAACAACATATGACACAAGAAAGGAACAACATATAATAAGACCCTCATTTTTTATTAGAGAAACGTGTTTATAAGGTATTATTTACTACTATAGTTTATTTATTGTATTTATACATTATATTAATAGACCGGTTTCTACCGCTTTTTTCCGGATTAAAGTAGTTTTGTTATACTATTTATCGTATTTTTACGATATCGGTTTCTACCGCTTTTTTCCGGATTGGAGCAGTTTTGTTGTACTTTTTTTTTTCGTTGTATTTTTTACATTTCAACGTCCTATTAGAGAAACGTGTTTATAAGGTATTATTTACTACTATAGTTCATTTATCGTATTTATGCATTACATTAAAGGATTGTAGTTATAGGTATTATATCATGGCTAAGCATATATTAACATTTGTTCGAACACTTGGTTTATAGTGAATTTATCGTATTCTAACACCCTATTAGAGGAGTGTTGCTATTAGGTATTATAACATATATTGCCATAATCATTATTTACTATTATAGTCCATCCATCATATTTCTACACCATATTAGATCAAGGTATTACATTTCAAAACCCTATTAGAGGAGTGTGACTACTAGGTATTATAACATATATTATCGTAATCGTTATTTACTACTCATACTTCTATACCATATTAGATCAAGGTATTACATTTCACAGCCCTATTAGAGGAGTGTGGCTACAAGTTTATTATATCATACCATGGCTGAACATATACTAACGTTCAGACGAACACCCATGACCATCAAGGGATATTTACGGGGATGGAAGATCGACATTCCGGATGACCACCCCCTAGGAGCAGATCCAGCCGCCTTCCTAACCGGCGTACGAAAGCAGACTACTGAAAAGATAGAGGAAGAGCTCCAAGACCTCCATAGCCTTAAGGTTCAGCTAGCTTTGAACGTCACGCTCCGACTTGACAAACCTGAGGGTCCAGTATACGAGATAGTCACCTTTCGTAGTTTGCAAGCCGTTTTGACCAACGATGCTGGAATTCGTGGAGTAATAGTAGAAGCACATGCTCAGATCTATAACTACATTGAGAAGTGGATCAGTCGAGGATCGAACTGGGTCGTAGATAAAGTCAACATTCTATGGTTGAACATTGCCCGATACCAGCCACTACGTGGAAATTCGCACTTACCACTACCCAAAGAAATTGCAAATAAGAAAGCTGTGATCAATGTAATGAACTATGACAACCGTTGCTTTCGTTGGTCAATGCGCGCTTGGAAGTGTAAGATCAAACAAAATCCCGAAAGGACATCAAAGTATCAAGAGGATGATGGGTTTAACTTCGATAAGGTAGATGACGCGTCAACACCAATCTCGCAAATTCCCCGCTTCGAGAAGCAGAACGAAATCTCCATCAATGTTTTTGGTTGGGACAATAAGGAAAAGTGTATGATCGTACACCACATCTCGAAGGAGACCTTCTTAGAGCGCGCTAACCTACTGCTAATAGAGTGCTCAAAGAGTGGTCGGCAACACTACTGTTGGATCAAGGACTTCAACCGCCTACTATTCGATCAGACAAAACATAAATGTAGGAAGCACTTCTGCGAACGATGTCTACATGGATATACTACCGAAGCTCTTCTTGCGAAGCACATCCCAGAGTGCGATAGTGTTGATGACAGAGCCATTCGAATTGAAATGCCTACCGAGGAAAACAACAAACTATCATTTCAGAACGTACACAAGCAGCTCAAAGTTCCCTATGTCATCTATGCAGACCTTGAGGCTTTAACCACTAAGATCGAAGGACACGCTAAAGATCCTACGAAAAGCAATACACTTAAAACGGAAGAACATATTCCCTGTGGATTTTGTTGCATCATCGTACGTTCTGACGGTCACAGCGAACCACCAGTCTTCTATAGAGGTCCTGATACGATCGAGCGCTTTCTACGATGTGTACAAGATGAAGAAAGAAAGATCAAAGACATAGTAGCCAAACCACTATGTATGTCGTTGGAAAACAAGAGGTATTTCGATCGAGCAAGGATTTGCCATATTTGTCAGAAGCCTTTATTTGGTAAAGATAGAGTACGAGATCATTGTCACATCACTGGGGAGTTTCGAGGCGCAGCACATAAGGTATGTAATCTCAAATTACGTATCTCACCTATCATCCCAGTCGTATTCCACAATCTACGTGGATACGATTCTCACCTACTGATGCAATCTATTTCCAAGACAGAGGGCGATATCTCTTGCATTCCAAATAATATGGAGAAATACATTTCATTCTCACTTGGCAACCTACGGTTCATCGATAGCATACAATTTCTACCATCCTCTCTTAACAAGTTGGTAGCAAGTTCTACCCCAGACACCTTTCAACAAACTTCAAAGCATACACCAGACCCAGAGAAAAACAAGTTGCTACTACGCAAAGGCGTTTATCCATATGAGTACATGGACTCTTGGGATAGATTCACTGAGACTTCTCTTCCACCGAAAGAATCATTCTATAGCAAGCTAAGCCTAGAGGATATATCCGATGAAGATTATGAACATGCATTAGAAGTTTGGAACGTATTTGATTGTAAGACATTAGGTGACTACCACGATCTTTACCTCCAAACTGACGTACTTCTTCTAGCAGATGTATTTGAGACCTTTCGTGCAACATGTATGCAAAACTACGGATTAGATCCAGCTCACTACTATACGAGTCCTGGTCTATCGTGGGATGCGTTGTTAAAGAAGACCGGAGTGGAGCTTGAACTATTAACCGACCACGACATGCATCTATTCATTGAGAAAGGTTTACGTGGCGGCATATCCATGGTGTCTCAACGCAAAGCCAAGGCAAACAATCCAAACGTGCCCGATTTCGACCCCGATAAGCCAAATAGCTATATACTCTATCTTGATGCCAACAACCTATATGGATGGGCGATGAGTCAGCCACTACCAACGGGGGGCTTTGAATGGTGTACACCAACGGAAGAGCAAATCACCATTCTTGCAACCGATTCCGATGTAGGTTACATCCTCGAAGTTGACCTTGAATACCCTCGAGAACTTCACGATATGCATAACAGCTATCCGTTAGCTCCTGAAAGAATGCAAGTGAATAAAGCTTGGTTCTCAGAGTATCAGACAAATCTATTCGAGGAGCTATACGAAGGAAATGGATCCTTGAAAGTGGAAAAGCTTGTACCTAACTTGTATAACAAAGAACGATACGTGCTCCACTACCGCAATCTACAACTATATCTATCTCTTGGCATACGTTTGAAAAAGATCCATAGAGTACTACGATTCGATCAATCACCATGGATGGAGCCATACATACAAATGAATACAGAATTACGAAAACAAGCGAAGAGCCCATTCGAGCAGGAACTCTACAAATTAATGAACAATAGTGTATTTGGTAAGACAATGGAGAATCTACGAAAGCGTGTAGATATCAAACTAATTCGCTCCTCAGAAGGAATCAGACTACAACGTCTCTTGAATAAACCTAGTTATGCTCGCTCTACGATCTTTGACAATGATCTAGCCGCCGTGCATAATTACAAAAGCAAGTTACTACTGAACCGTCCAGTATATGTTGGAATGTCGATTCTAGATCTCTCAAAACATTTAATGTATGACTTCTACTACAACGAGCTCAATCGGCAGTATGGACAACGTTGTAATCTACTATATACAGATACCGATAGCCTATTGCTACACATCGAAACTGAGGATATATATGCAGACATGAAAGCCAATAAACGTTTCTACGATACGAGCAACTACAGTAAAGACCATCCATCATACAACGTATCCAACAAGAAAGTACTTGGTAAAATGAAAGACGAATGTGGAGGTATTCCCATTGTTGAATACGTTGGACTACGATCAAAGCTCTACTCGATCTTGAAAGTAGATGGTGGGGAGATTCGGAAAGCTAAAGGTACGAAGAAGGCAGTTGTGAAACATCGTATTCGACATGAACAATACAAGGAGTGCTTACTAGACAAGAAAGCGTTCCGCCATGGTATGGATATGCTTCGAAGTGAAGGTCATAGAATGTATGGCATACATATGAATAAAGTATCTCTATCACCATTCGATAGTAAGAGATGTATTTTAGCAAACGGAATAGATACGATAGCCTACGGTCATGGAGACTTTTTTCCAGATAATGAAGAAGTAGCCGATTTTATTAGCAATATAATATCAAACGCAATCGATACACTATCCTACAACCGTAAAAACGTCATTACAGAGGATGAAGATATGGACGACTTTATTCGTGACTTGCTTCTATCTTAGAATACCTTTTGGTGGTAGTTCTGTATCTGGTGGTATCACTTGTATCTCTTCACGAACGAACCCTCGCTTTGGTGCATCTTTTCCTAAATAGTATAGAACAGGTTGATTCGATGATACCACACTTCGAGAAATATAATATGTCTGTAAACTCCATACAGGATCAGTCGCTCGTTTAGTTCCACCTTCCAATTCTCCTGGTGCATAGAGATATCGAACTAGAACGTCGAATGGTAGGCGCTCTTCTCTCAATCCAACGGTGCGCGAATACGTAGGAGTCTTCAGATCTACTTGTTGCGTCATTACAGAATTCGAAGGCTCCTTTCCTGTAAGTCGAGTCACCTCACTGTTCATGGCTTTGATAACCATTGGTAAACGAACTACCCATTCTCTACTACGCGCATCCGATCCTTCCGAAGTAAGCACCATCTCTTGTGCATACTGATACCCAAACAATCTCTCGGCTAGAGTTCTATTTGCTCGTTCGACAAAACTTTGTGCCCTATGATTACCGGCCTCGCCTCGTTGAACTTTCGTACCATGTAGTTTTAAGGTTTCAGACATATGCCCCATGAATTCTCTACCAGGATCGACCTGCAATAACTTTGGCCATTCTAGTGGACTCCGTTTGTAGATTCGCTCAAAGGCTGCAGCCACCTCACCACTATCTTTCGAGGACAAAGGCTCGGCCTCTTTATATCTAGAAGCCACATCGATTACCACTAAAGCATACTTATATAGCTTTCGTCCACGGCCAGGTCGATCGTGAGGTAAGAAGATCAAATCAGCTTGATGGACCTCGTTAGGTTTCGATACGGTCCAATGAGGTCTTGGGATATGTCGTGGCGGTGGTAAGTATATTTGCCATAGTGCTTGTTTCTCCAACCAACTCTTAGCTGCATCTTTTGGTACCTTAGCAGCATCGGCGAGCTTACCAATTGCGGTCACCCCTTTCCAATAACCTCTTGGACCGTAATATGTCGCACCCAGATCTATAACCTTTTTTTAAAAAACCCCAACCCCAACTTCTGTTTGGATTGAATCGTGTTTCGGGCAAGGGCATGTCCCCATTGTCGCTCTTTCCAAGGGATGGCATCTAAGGCCTTGACCATTTTGCGATCGGCCGCGTGTTTGCAAGCGAGCTTGTTGGCGCCATTATCACAAACACTGTAATCAACATCGTGTTGCATAGCGACCGCATCAGTCTTACCCGTAGGTGGTTGAAAAACCTCGAAGATGGTACCGTCGGGCGCCCACCGAACTTGCTTCTCCAGAGGATTGCCAGGGCCGGTGTAGTTGTGCCCCGGGAGCACGAATCCCTTCTTTGGCGCTATTTTAAGAATCTGTTTGTGGATGTCGACCCCACTGCCCAGCTTGTCCAAGGTCTGGGAGACGCCCTGATCAATCAACTGGCCTGCCATTCCTTTGATGTACTTTGAAGCCATATTCTTTGCCGCGTCACTCCTGATCCCCGCTTTCCCCATTTGCCAGAGAGCTTTCGTACCAGCCTCGAAAAGTTCCGCTCCAAGGTCGCCACCGGCTTTCGTGGAGACAAACCTAGACTTCGCCGCTCCACAGCTTGCACAAACAGATTGCATTCTTGTCCGACCAGTTTTAGTGGTCACCAAGGTCTCGGACCCCGGAACGGATTGAGTTCGTTTCCTTTCCTTCACACAGTACGAAGCCATCCTATATTATGTATGAAAAACAACAACTTTTTTTTAAAATCCAAAGTAGTTTTTGATGAAGGCATAGTTGTCTTTGTGAATCACCTCAAGCAGGTGCGTACCTTTCTGCCGCTCTATGAGATAG
Source organism: Actinernus sp. WN-2022 (assembly GCA_030867875.1). NCBI lineage: Eukaryota > Metazoa > Cnidaria > Anthozoa > Actiniaria > Actinernidae > Actinernus > Actinernus sp. WN-2022. Next base: position 82,816,234 of record JAOWCC010001589.1, on the reverse strand, counting down.
TACAAACACCACCACCCACACAACACGGAAGAGCGCTCTTGGAGCTCGTCGCCACTATAGAGCACTGAAGGCCCCAGGTATTCACTTACCTCCTCTGGCATGTCGAGCCCAAACGAGTCGAAATATTCGGCGGGGCTTCCTTTAACAATACGATAACATACCCAGTGTGTCCCAGAACCACTTGCCGCATCAAGATTCACGATCCCACATTCTCGCGCATGTCTTTTGTCGGGTAGGCTATCCCTGCTGAACACCCCCCGAAAGTTCTTAATTTCGTACGCGTCTACGAGCCTATGTAAATCGAGATTTGTTAGAGGATATCGCCCAAGATCGGAATGCCGTTGAACGGACTGTTCTTGCCTAGGATCAATCCACGCCCACTTTTTTTACCGCCCTTCTGCGGTGGAGATAAGTAAGTAGGTCGAGCGCTAGCCAGAGATGTGGGATCCACCTGAAGACCTCGCCCCGTTAGCGCTTTGAGGATCAAGGGGATGCCGATACTTGCCAGCAATGTGCCTAGGAACCCACCCTGTTGTTTCTTGGTGAGCTGAACCTGTACTCCAGAACCGGCCTGCAGCGCTTGGAGGATTTTTTCCTTCTGCTTCGTGGTGAGGTAATGTTGGTACTCGATGAGTTTGTCCACCTTTGCGTTGGGGACCGAGAATAGCCCACCCCCCTTTGGAAGTGCTTTATTGACTCCCCAACTAGCCAATCCAGAAAGAGCGCCGGTAGCTAGTGGGACAGCCGCTTTGGTGAGCCACGGAAGAGCACGAGCCAAGATTGGGAGTAGGGCTCCTAGGAAACCTCCCGTCTGTTGGCGGATCTGAGTCGTGCTAATATCGATCTGAGCCCCCTTGCCCAATCGTTTGGCTTTCTCAAGCCGAGTCACTTGTCGTTGCGTCAACAGGACCGTATCAGAACCCGAGAGCTGCTCGTGTGCCAAACGAATCGTGACCGGGGCTCGGTTCTGATAGGCCTTAGCAATTCTTTCCTTCTGGCCAGGAGATAAACTGATGTTGTACCTAATGTATGCCATGACTATACTTATAGAAAAACAATTTATGTCCGAACTAGCAACTTGCCACTAGATTGCAGGAGTTCGACGTCCTGACTATAAAGGACGAGGGCGTATACGCTGTAGTCTACGTTGGTTCCCGCCGAAAGCTTGTACTTGAACGTCAACTTGGTTGTGCCGTCTTTCAGATCTGGCTTCTGGTGGCGGAGATCGAAATATAATACAGGAAAGATGGCCCCGAAATTTGTCCGCGTCAGTAGCGTTCCACCAGCGTAATTGTTTATGTCGTAACTGTACTTCAGGACGTCGCGGAACACTCTCGACATATCGGTTGATGGGGTGTACTCGTATTCGGGGTACTGATTTCCATTTCCAACCTCGAGGTGACAACTAGAGAGAGTCTTGGCATCCGCCACGGAAAATGTGTTGTACAAGAAGGGGTTAGCTGTTTGACTGTCCTGAGTGGCATCGTTAGCAATCCATACGAACACGTGTCGCGGGCGACTAATACCAGACGTGATCTTGAACGCTCCAGTTTGTTGACGAGAAGAGTTCGAGCGCTCAATCATTTCCCGAAGGTAGGACCACTTATGCGGTTTCAGAAACTGACTCGTGTAAATGCTGATGCCAGCCGCGTTGAAGACTAGTCGTGGGACCCACAGTTGGAACTTCGTGATGACTACGCGGCAGTTGTCCGTAGCCTTCCATATCAAGTTGGCATCGCTCTCAAGCACCACACCAAGCTCCATCTTCATGTTGGGGAGCAGCTGATCCTCGAGCGCATCAAAGAAGGCATAACGGTTGAGCGGGATTTCAGTGTTCACTGTGACTGATACGCCCAACACACCCTTCCGCATGGCAAACCCTTTATTATAGTTAACTTGTGCCCTTCGTTCTTCGGCGTGGCGACTGGTATCCAAGTAAAAGAATGCGTTTGTGCCAGTTGTCTCTACGTACTCCCGACTATACTCGAGAAGGTTCTTCACGTTCACGGCGTGGTTGGCCGATTGACAGTCGTACAGCTGCATTCCGTTTCCTTTGACAGATAACTCGTTGACAAAACTGTGTGAGCCGTTTACTATCCCGTTATGGTCATCGACGGCTATGTCGCTACCATCAGCCAGCTTCACCACTTTGAAATCAATTGCGAAGCGGGCATTGTACCAATCGAAAGGGCTTATCTCTCCGCTATTATCGGCAACGAACCGATAGCCCTCTTTTTTCTGATGTGCGTTGTTAGCGACGACTGAAACGAGTGGGGTTTCCAAATCGAAGACCACATCCTCATATCTCTCAACGTACTTTGGATTTCTATATGATTCCATGCTTACGCTATCGCTATATATACGTAAAAACTAAAAAACTCTTCCACCCTCCAGCAAGCGATTGATCCGATCCGCCGTAGTCAACTGTGATGTTGCAGGGCCTCGTAGAAGCTCGACGATCTTAGCTCCACCATTGGGTGTCTGCGAAGGCGCTTGGGTCACGGGTGTTCGGGTTATAAGCGCTTGGGTTGCGGACTTGACTGTGGACTTAGCTGCTTTACCCAAAGCGCGCCGACCAAAACTTTTCAGTGAATCAAACAGACCTTCGCCGTGAACATGTCTATAGATGAACTTTCCCGCTTCAGGGTCGTAGCGCCTCTTGTATTCGTTATAGTAAGGCATCTCTATATTAAGGCTGGGATAATTTTTCGCTTCGTAAGATTAGCGTCATATGCCAGTCAATATCGTTGAGGTCTACAGGTCTATTGAGGGCATCGGTTACGAAAAAGCTCATGTGACTGATGCTATTCGACGTCAGAGGTGTAAAGAGTGCCCGCTTAGGCTCGACCGAGAATGGGTAAGAGCGTTGAAGATTGTCCGTTGGGATGACGGCGATCGTATTGCCGGACACACCGCTCACCAGAGAATCTGAAATGGCGGTGGTTCTTATGTGGAGAGAATCGATTGAGTTGGTGATGTTGGGTAGTTTCGTTCCGTACTCGGTTTTGGTTACGATCTTTGGCTCGAATCCTAGGAGTTCGCAGAATTTCGTTCCTCGAAGATCTATTTGATAACTACCAACGAGCTCGATCACCACTTTGTAACTCGTTAGGACAAAGATAATGGAGATTTTCTTCAGATCGTGGTTATTGCGCTTCATAGTCTGATGTAGGTAGTCGTTCAAGTCATCGTATGAATACATACCATTCGGAAAGTTCACCGTCGTCCAGTTATTACCATCGGGGCTGTATTTCACATTGTTGTTTTGATACGCAGGGGTGATATTGTGCCAGGAGTATGTCATAGAAAGTTTATCGAGTGCTAACGAGTGCCTCATGTTAGGTGAAAGTTGTAAGGTAGGAACGTACTTGATCGTAAAGCTATTAGGACGAGAGACCCCGACTTTCACTCGATCCACAGATGAGATGTAGAGCGCTCGATCCATAGTGCCTATATTCTAGGTCACATAATCGTGCAAGAGGGCTATGAGTTGGTCGTTGGTAACCTCCCCGAGGTCGCGTAGCTTGTGTGCTATGTCAGAAACCTCTTGCTTCACTTGCCGACTCGTATTTCCACCCTTTATGGAACCTCCGAGGATCTCCAACCGATCAAGCAGGTCGCCCGGACCGGTATAGTATATGGTTCCGCCTCGCTTACGTTGTACGCCTTGACCTTGCTGTGGATGTATGGTCGCTCGACCATCAAAAATAGTTTCCGCCCTCTTCACAAACTTCTTATTAAGTGCGATTTTTTTATCAATTTCCGCTCTTTGCGGCGACCCGACCTTTGTCTTGCTCTTCTTCCCACCGAGTTTTTTATTCAGGTTTGCCGCAGCGATTCGAGCTTCCTTCTCAGTACCTCGTTGAAAGGCTTCGTTTGGCGTTGGTAGCCCTGACTCGGTTAGCATCTGCAGCTCTTCAGGGGTGAAGCCTTGGTTGGGTTCCACAACAAGTCTTACAGGTGCTGGTGCCGCAGGGGCAGGCAAGGCTTGTTGTTCTGGAGGCGCGGGAAGTGCCGGCATGACCGGTGGCGCAGCGGCTTCGATGACCTCTTCCCGTAGCTCTTCAAGTTCCTCGATGAGGGGCTCAAAGGCTTTCTTCTGTTTTTCATAAGTATCTTGCCTGGCGTGTTCCTCCTTCTTTAAGGTGCTATGAACGAGATTGACCATCCGTCCCGCCTCTATCTGAGGAAGAGCGTGTAGCTGAAAAGCTTCGAGGTCCATATCTATAACTTAGTTGAAATAAAAATCAACTTAGTTGGAATAAATATATAGCTATGGAGATTCCGAACTATGATGGTGGGAAGGACGCAATCACGAAGTTTAAGCAGCTCTACCCTTTCATGCCTAGCGAGCCTTTCCGAATGCTTATCGCTGCCCCCTCGGGGGGTGGGAAGACAAACTTGCTCATTCACATGCTCCGCGCCCCGCTTTTGTACTACGATAAGATATATCTATATGCCCGCAATCTCGATCAAGAGAAGTATCGCGATCTTTATGCCCTTTTCGGTGAGTTAAGTGAGAAGGTTGGGTACCCCATTCTGGAGGGTAGCAGCGACATCGACGATATCAAACCTCTACAGACCCTCGATCAAGAATCCCAGAAGGTTGTTATCTTCGATGACTTCATCACAGGAAAGAACCAGAAGCCTATTGTGGAATACTTCACGGGTGGTCGCCATAAGAACTGTAGCCCGATATACTTATCACAGACCTTCTTTGCCACCCCAAAGACGATTCGGTTAAATTGTTCACATTACTATATAGCAGACTTCCCAACCAAACGTGAGAAGAACTGTATTGGAAGCGAGCTTGGAGTAACACCTGAACAATACGAGAAAGCGACCTGCCAACCATTCTCCTTCCTTTGCGTTGATAAGCCTAAGAAACGGGTGACGCGAAACTTTCATGGGCCTCTTTAACGCTGAAGACCCACAAAGACATCAAAATTATTCTAACATATTATATAGCGCTATGGAATCTAGTATTTACCCCACACTCACCTCTAATGATGAGGGGCAAACATTTCGCCTTCGAAAAATCTGTGACGTACAGACCTCCCTCGAGAACGCCATGAAGACGTCCGCAGGTATTCGTAAGAAATACTCACGCGCCTGTGCTCTTGTTCGAGGGCTTGCTGTGATCACTGGGAGTCTGAGCGTTGTGCTCGGTGTTTCCGGTCTAGCCACCAGCCTTTCTGGTCTCGGGATCCTGGTTGGAGTTCCTTTGGGGGGTGGTGGTGGACTCTTTGGGCTCATATCGGTCTCTTCGACTGCTGCTTCCAAACGACTCGCTCAGAAATTGATCAAGCACGAGCAGACGCTGGCTTGTGGTAAGGCTACGTTAAACACGGTGCGTGGTTTGGTCTCTAAGGCCCTCCAGGACAATAAGATTGATGATAAAGAGTTCACACTCATCCTCTCAGAGTACGAGAAATACGAGGTGATGAGGCAGGAGATTCGTCAAAAAACGCGTGGTACAAAATCGACCCTGACCGACTTGGAAGCCCGCATTCGCAAGGAAGTAACGGAAGAAATGCGAAACAAACTCGCTTAATTATTGAGCGGGGAGGAGGTCGGTTTCGTTTACATTATGAAACCTATCCTGTTCTATCCAATTGCTAATGCGGTGCCAGATCTTATCGTATTTCTTTTGTGTCTTAACGCCGAGTTCTATTCCACCACATAGGGCCGCCCGCTCACGATCTCCGTGGAGCTCAAACATTTTTCTGAATATGAACGAAAGCTTTGGGAGTCGCTGTTCTTCATCATGAGATAAAGTAAAGGCGCGTACGACCTGACTAAATAGGTTAAGAATCGACTCCCGCTCGAGTTGGTCAATCCATCCGAATCGGCTATAACTCAAGAATTTTGTGGGGTGGCTCCTATCCTCACAACGATGGTATGTGGGAGGTGGTTCGTCTATCGTGTCCGCCACGTCGTGCTCCTCTGACTCGTCTATCGTGTCCGCCGTGTTGGGTGCCCTTGACTTGTCTAGCGCCTTAATGTGATCGTACGCAGTCGGCCCATTGACAATCCTGTAGATGTCATCCAATAATTTTCGATCTATGGGAGGCATGGGCTGCTCTGGATCTGGCTCTGGCTCTGGCTCTGGCTCTGACTTAAGAAGATCGCACTCAGTCACGACAATCCTGTAGAGGTCCTCGAATGATTTTTGATCCATACCGTCAGACCCTTCACATATACTTGTATTAGCACTCCTCTAATAGAAATTTTTGTGGGGATATTAATATAAGATGGGCATTTTCAATGATTTGGATGACAAAGAACAAGATCCGAAGGATGGGTTAAAAGGTGTTAGAGGTGATCCAGGTCTCCAAGGTCCAAAAGGAGATAGAGGCATCCAAGGGTTAAAAGGAGATGGGGGTCCGAAAGGAGATGTTGGCATTCAAGGGGTAAGAGGAGATACAGGTCCAAAAGGAGATGCTGGTATCCAAGGGGGCAAAGGCGACACAGGTCCGAAAGGAGATAGAGGCATCCACGGGTCTGGTGTTATGTATAGTAATCTGACCTTCAATTGTGGTAAATTCCTTATGGATTCTAATAATTGGGCGTCGTCAAGCAGCGTAACCACATTCCTAATCATTAAGGATACGGCCTCAGTAGTGGGTATAGTTCCTTCGGAGCACCAGGGTTTTAAGATCCTTGAAACCTTCTCACCTAAATCGGTAGAAAAGTTAACCATGACTCTACCAATCCACGACGACTCAAACCACGGATTAAAAAGCAATAGCACATACACGATTAGGCTTGAAATTTATGCAAATCTTGGAATCCTAACATTGGGTCCTTTATCAATTGAGCAAAACTTGGGGTTCGTATCGAACACAGAAAAAAGTGGTAGAATAGGAGGATCCTCATATGCGGCTTTTAAAGAGCTTAGCATAACCACGAGTACCCATACAGGTAGACTATCCTTCACAGTCGCACATGATCAATCATCTAATCAAATAATGTCTATGTACGTTGCCATTATTGCTGGAGCATTAAACGTAAACACTTTCGTGAATCCTACTGTCTTTGATGATAACGAGTACATTATTAAGCAAAGAGTGCGTAACTTGGTTCCTATCAAGACAGTCACTTACATAGCAAAGGAAATTTCAAACGTATGGCGCCACAACGATATGGAGTGGGGAGACCTACCACACTTCTTCATCGTAATATATCCCAAGAGCACAACGAATTTAATTCGGTTGTCATGTACGCTTTACCTTGGATGCGACACGGGAGGAGCTAACGTATGGTTTCGATGGGTCGTAACCACAGGTCAGGGATTAATATCTTACATCAGTGTGAATTCGTTACCAAATAATGTCGTTCAAACCCGTAACAAAGCTAGCTTCGGCGCACAATTAGCAATCAATCCAGAAACTCTTGCCTGTGTGTCCCATAAGGGTTTCCATGTTCCATTCAATAAGACACCACATACATATAAATTACAGATAAAAGTGAAAGACACAGGAACCGTTACGCTCAATAAGATATTCAATAATCAAAATGCTCCGTGGAATAGTTACGTTACCTCGAGTATGATCGTAGAGGAAGTCACCGGACTAACGCAGAACCATGATAGCATTGGGGTCGTAAGATATTCGTCAGAATAGAATCACCCAATGAAAAAAAAAAAAAAAAAAATGAAGAGAGGTCGCATAACAATTTCTCTTCATTCTTTTTTTTGTGTTGTGATTTCTACTTATCCTCCGATTCTACCGCATTTAGATCTTTCTCGCCGATGGAGAGGTCATCCAATGCATTATCGAGATCGTTAATGTCCACTACATTTAGATCTTTCTCCGATTCTACTACATTCGAACACGTCCTTATACATTTTGTGGTCTTTCCTCGAATCAACCAATCACAAGTTCTCGTCTCAATCATCGTGCAATATACCTATGTATGTTATATGTCTAATTGGTATCTTAGTTGTGACGTCTACGTTGAGGTTCTTCAATCACGCGCGGTTGTCTAATCTGTGTGGTATTAATACGTACTAAGATAACAACATACGTTAATATCGTGAAGTAGAGAATGTATGTTAGTACCATGGGTGGATATACTGTAAACTAATTATTCCTTTAATAGGTGTTAAATGTAAAATACAATGAAAAAATAGTACAACGAAACTGCTCCAATCCGGAAAAGCGGTAGAAACCGGAGCTGTGCTCAAGTTTGGATCTTTAGGTGCAAGAATGCCTAGGGACAATTTGGACATTGCGAGAGATCCTATGTGGCAGCATAAGAATTTATGTAGTAATCTAGTAGGGCGTTTTCGTCCTCTATGGTGAGCTGGGAGCGCTTAATGAGCCACTCAATGATACATTTAGCGGTATTAAGATGATCGTTGCTACGGGCGCATAGTAGAGCATGATGAACGTATTTATGCTCCATAGTTATCTGAAAGCGTTGAATGAGCCACTTAATGGTATTGAGATGGGCATTCCTACAGGCATCTAGTATAGCAAACCCGACGGCTTTATCCTCTTTGGTGAACTGGAAGTGTTTAGTGAGACACTTAATGATATCAAGACGGTCATCCTTACAGGCAGCGCATAGAACGTAATCGGTGTGTTCATCCATTTTATCGAACCATAAGTGCTTAATGAGCCACTTAATAACGTTAAGATTACCATATTCACTGGCGTAGACAAGAGGAAAGCTATCATCGATGTAGTTTGCGGAAATACCGAAAGTCCTAACCAAATTGTCTCGATCGTTGTCGTTACGAGTAGACCTAAGACCGAAAGTGAGTACTCGTTTACGGAACTCTTGGTCTACATTTTCGTAGCGTACGAGAGATGTGGCACCGTTTAGGCGTTTCGATGTCCTTGCGATGCTTGCGAATGATTCTGGGCCTGCATGCTCTACTATCTTGACTAAGATTTCTATGGGAAGGCACGATATGCTATCCATAGTGAAAGAGATCGATATACTGCATAGTAATCACTTATCTAATAGGGTGTTAAAATGTAAAAAATACAACGAAAAAAAAAGTACAACAAAACTGCTCCAATCCGGAAAAATACGATAAATAGTATAACAAAACTACTTTAATCCGGAAAAAAGCGGTAGAAACCGGTCTATTAATATAATGTATAAATACAATAAATAAACTATAGTAGTAAATAATACCTTATAAACACGTTTCTCTAATAAAAAATGAGGGTCTTATTATATGTTGTTCCTTTCTTGTGTCATATGTTGTTGTTTTTTGTTGCATCGGTTCGTTGAAATTTGTTGTACGTGTACCAGCCGTTTGCTGCTCTTTGTTGCTTTTTGTTGCATTTGTTCGTTGTATTTGTTGGAACTGCACCAGTCCCCCCACTTTATATACTACTTGAGAAGTTCCGCTTTCTTCCGATTTGAAGTAGTCGATTTTTCCACCACAAATTGGCACAAACACTGATTGAGAAGTTGAAGAGAATGGGCCATTCCATTTAAAAACTGCTCCCCCCCCCCCCATTGAGGGGTGTGGATATCCAATGGGGACGGGGGGGGGGGGGGGGGGGATCAAATAGCACAATAAATCGAAGGGGGTGTGCAACACACTTGACTATTGAGGGGTATGGATATCCCGAAGGGAGGGGGGGCAACAAGCAAAAACAAGCAAAAATGGAACCCTAAGGCTGGTAAAAATGCAAGAGACTAGCTGAGACTTCTGAGCCGCTGAAACATGTACTATTTTGTCGAAGGCAAAAACATTGTACAGCATTAAGTGTCACTTAACGCTGTACAATGTTTTTGCCTTCGACAAAATTCGGAGTTCAAATCGGAAGAAAGTGGAACTTCTTCTTCACACTGTCGCCTAGAAATTTCAAAGATCCTGGCACTCTTGGAACGAACAAGCTCACTACAAACGCGGTAATTTGCTAGTTAAATATTTTTTTATGATGTGATAAACTGTATTTGTGCTGAATTTACTGAGGTAATACTAGTAAAGTGGAGTAAAATTTGGTCTGAAATCATAGTACGAGAGTTTAGCGGTCGTGCGACATATATATTTTTGTAAACAAACTTCCCGCGAAGTCTTCAAGATATTTTTCTTCCGGTTCGTTTATCGGAAGCTGCCAAAAACTACTTCATCGGGGTGGTGTGTCAAGTTGCAAAACAGCCCATACGAAGGAGATTAGGGGAAATATGTCAGCTGTCCATTTCTTCGCTGGGGACTCAAGACGGGAGATCATTCGACAGATTGATTAAAAAAATTCGAATGTGATGACCGTTATAAATCCTTATGATGGCTCATATCTCCCGATCATAGGGAGAAAAAAAAATCACCGAAACTCTGGACCAGTTTGACGGTTTCTAGGAAGCTTTTACGAGTGTGTAACGGCACTCGATATCGCCGTGAATTAGCACCAAAAACGTAGCTCATTTACTGTTACGTTCTTCAATATTTTGAATGTTAGAGAGGGAACAGGAACCTGGAAGTTTTCGTTTTTCGGCAAAATTCTCGCGCGCCTCGCTTGTCGGCGATGAATTTAGTTGCCTGCCTTGTGTATTTTTATGTAGTTGGCGAGATGAGCCACAGGAAGCCCGAGCTATATGTAAACAAACCTGAGCCACAGGAAACCCGAGCTGTATTATGAGCGCGCGCTAAATCAACACATTCACAGCAGAATCAAGTCAAAAGGTACCCTGTTTCCAGAGGTTTTCTAGAGAGAACAGCAGCGGCGAAAGAGCCGTGAAACGGCGATCAGCGAGCTGCGAAGCAGCGAGAAGAGAAATAATGGATTATTAAAATATCAGTGACAAATACACAAAATGGGAGGATGGTTAGCCTGTGAGCTCACTGTCGATATACGCTTGACTTGTCATGCACAAAGGTTTCAATATGACTGATACGAGGCTCGGCGGGGTAAATTAAATTGATCCTCTTCTCGGAGAAAAGAATTCGTTTACCCTCAGCCTCATATTGAAAGTGCAGTGAGCTGATGCTTGTTGCGTTAAATGTGAAATAAGATTGTGACCACGAATTGCGAAAATCATCTTTGAGATAGGTTGCACCAAAATCTCGCTAGTAATGGCTGTCCTATAATTCTACATTGCTGAACTGAGACAGGTTTCGAAAAATTAAGGTACAGTTCTCACAAGAATTTTGCAAATTGTTCGGACAGAGTACGTAACTCGTAAGTGGCTATGTTAGAGCCCGGGCGGTAGTTTATGCCATCCCAATAAAATGTATCGCCGGTTTACCATCGCCCGAGCGACCCAATTTTAAGGAAAAGTAAAAAAAAGGCTGATTGAAGAATAATTTCATAGCTACATCTCTTTTTCCGAGCTCTCTGTGTTTTAGTTTCTTGATGTTCTCATGCGAATTGTCATTGAATTCACAACTAGTAGAGGAAAAAGTAGTCGAGGAATACATGACGGTTTTAACGCGAGTTGATTCTTTTCTTTTTGTGCGATCGACCGACCCACCATCACTAGAGAGAGGCCGATGGTAAACGAAACATGTTATTCGAATGGCTGTAGCCGATGATATACGGTTCAGCATTTGTTGCCATGCAACATTGTTCAACATTTGTTGCCAGGAAATGTTGAAACGTGTGTCATACCATGTTGAATGTTGAAAGAAGCGATTCAACATGTTGGACGATGTTGCAACTTGTTGAATAGTAAGAGCATGCGAGTGTCTATCTATTTCCTGCAACACCGTTCAACATGTTGACTCGCTTCTTTCAACATTCAACATGGTAATGTGTGAGTATACGGTTCAAAATTATCGGCTTTAGTAATTAAGAAAGTTAACGCTATTGTATGTTGAATAAATTAAGTAATCGTGTTTTCCAGTCCTTGGCTGCCTTGCAGTACTGTTATATCTTGCCTTGTGTTTGACTAGTCGTGCTTATTACTTTTTATTTTGTTTTCTTTGGTTCGTGACCGATAAAAGAAAGTTGTAGCGGGATTTCGTCAATCAAAAATAAACTGTTAATTAGCTTTCGTATAAAAACTGTTGTGATTGGATGCTAACCTGCAAAACCCAGTAAAGTGCTTCTTTTAGTGACTACTGAAAGTCCACTATGAACCTACTCTAGTGAATTATTGTATCTATCGGTCGCGAATCAGGAAAAACATTAGAAAGCATCTGCAAAAACGTAGCTGTTTTCTTGTCATTGATTCGAAGACATTTCAATTGTTGCACCCCCCTTGCTCCAGAGCCAGTTCCAGAGTCTCGAAAATAATAAGAGTGGAGAGAAAAGGAGAGAAGAAAAAGAAGAGTCTCTGGAATCTCATTTCCATGCGAACATTAGGCTCAGAATTTGAACCTCGTCCCTGATTGGATAATCTACTCATTACCAGGAGCTACCTTAAGTGCTGGATATAACGGTAATTTTCATTGGCTTACAAATGGTCCAGCAAAACCGGTTTGATGTGTTTTCTTGATTTGAAACTCAGCGCATGGAATGAGAGAACACCAGAGCCGGCTCTTCTTTCTTCTCTCTCTCGCCTCTTCGACTTTTATTTCTTCGAGCCTCCGGCACCCGGCGTACTTTGCTTCCCCATATTAAAAAAAAGAGACTATTTCACAGTTCTACACTTTAAGGCAGCTTTATTTCGACAATATGTACTAAATACAGCCGCTTCTAGACAATGTGTACTAATACCAGCTGCTTCTAGACGACAACGATGTGGCAATATCGAACTTCTACATTCACAGGCAATTACATGACAAAACACATACAAGTAGACCCTTTTCCAAAAAAATGTTGAAGCGTGTGGTTTATTTTGTCTGGAGCCAAATGAATTTTTGGGGTAGCGTTTAGTTCATGTAAACAACAAATCACATTGAATTTGTTATATGTAACAAAGTTCCTGAAATCATGCAGCGACTAAATCATCGGGTTCAAAAAATGAAACATTTTCATTTTTTTAGAGAATAGGTGAAATCAAATTATTGAATATATTTTGTACACAATGTTCTATGAGAAACGTACGACAGTTATTAATCACTGTCATTTAAGAACATTTGTTGTTTGTTGTCACGTGAGGTTTTTAAATAATATAAAATGTATTCTCAAATGTTTCAATTCCAATGAACCACTGAATTCATAATTGTAAAGAAATGTAAACGGTCAAAGATGCAGTAAAATGATTAATTAATTGCGTAATGAAAGAGTAACTGAAACTTGTGAAACGCCGTTGAACTGTAACAGTGTTGCAGCATAGCTGACACAGGAACACAACGAATGGATGTTCTGCAAAATACCTGTTCTTCTGGGCGAATCGGCTGGCAAATTATGCACTTTTTTGTTTTCAATTTTTCAAAAATGTTGAATTCTGCAGGGTATCGAAACTTTTGCTTCACGCCGACACCTATAATGGAATTAAATTTGAAATGTTTCAAGCTTTTCTTGTTGGCCTGTCGGCTGATTTCAATCCCCTCTAGTTTTGATTTCTTCATGATCTTGACTCATTTTCTACCACTGCATTCGCAAAATTTTCCAGCTGGGAAATTTAGAAATTATTCACGAGCTTTTGGCTGGCTGGCACTGCAGAATAGCTGTTCGTCTGCCAGCTGAATAAAAGGTGTTTTAAATAATTGTTTAAATACATCTAAACCCGAACTAGTGTTCTATCACGAATCCTGCAATCTGATTGGCTAAGCTACTCACTATCTATTATACAAATAGACTGTGTCTGTCGAGGAACTATCGGCTGATAGTTGCCCTCGGAAGTTTGATGTTCTTAAAATAAATATAAGCCCGAGAACGCAAGTTTTAAGAACATCAAATTTCCAAGGGAAACTATCAGCCGCTAGTTCCGAGACAAACACAGTCTATTTACAATTAGCCCCGCAGCCCGAATGGGCTACGAGTCAATAGTCCATGAGGCGCAGCCGAATGGGCTATTTAACTCGTAGCCCATGAGGGCGAGAGGTCTAATTGTTTTAGTATAAACTAACTAGTCGGACAGTAGAAAATAATAGAAAGAAACAAATTGAAGTTGAAAAATGTATTATTTCACAAATAGACCTATAGTAGGGTAGCCAATCAGAATGCAGGATTTGTAATAGTCCACTAGTTGGTTTATACTTAACAGGCGTTATAGTTGACCACAAAATTTTGGCGCGCGCTGAACTATCGGCTGATAGTTTCCCTTGGAAATTTGATGTTCTTAAAACTAGCATATAAGCCCTCGAACTGCGTTCTCGGGCTTATATTTGTTATAAGAACATCAAATTTCCGCGGGCAACTATCAGCCGATAGTTCCTCGACGGACACAGTCTATTTGTAAAATAGTGCCCGCTGATAGCGGAAGACAATTTTGTGATGAACAATAACGACAATTAGTATAAACCAACTAATGGACTATTACAAATCCTGCATTCTGATTGGCTACACTACTATAGGTCTATTTGTGATAGCTCATGGCAGAGAAAAACCGCACGCATTTTCACGAAATAATAAAAAAAATTCAACTTCAATTTGTTTCTTTCTATTATACTAAAACAATTAGACCTCTCGCCCTCATGGACTACGAGTTAAATAGCGCATTCGGCTGCGCCTCATATGCTATTGACTCAAATTAAATTAAATAGTTTGCATTAAATGGTTTGCATCCGCGGACGACAACTGTCACGTCACGTGATCGCTTTTGGCCAATCACAGGGCGCGCGCCAAAATTTTGTGGTGAACTATAAACTGTGATAGATAGGGAGTAGAGAAAAAAAACGGTTTTCAAAAGCAAAACAATGGCTGCCAAGTCGTCAAAATGTCTAAAAATCTTCTTGTTTCAGTTTAAGATTGAACTACTAGTTGGTGTCTACTAAAAGAATGGACTATTCGCTCTCAGTTTCTATGGCTGATAGAAACTTCGAGCTCATAGTCTAATTGTTAAATAGAAACTTCAGAATATTAATTTTTATGAAGTTTTATCGTTGGGTGCCCCTGCTAAGATAGCTCAGTTAAAACAAGTTAGCTCTGGTCAAACGGTTTCAACATCGGTTCAACATCAACACGAAAGCTTCTTGCTACTTTGATCACTGCGCACAAATAATTTATTATAGTTTCTTCTCAGTTATGTAAATGTTACTATTGTTATGTTTTTATTTATCTTGTAATTATCTACTACCATGTTAACTAGAAAATGTGCGAATAAACTGAAATCTGAAATCTGAATCTGATTCACCATCGGTACAACATTTGTTGAAGCCGATCTTGAAACCGTTTGAAATGGCTTGGAAATATTGTTGAAAGGTGTCAAAAGACATTGCGAGCATGTTTGAGGGAGTTTGACTTCGTTTAAACAACATTACAAACGGTTTTAAGATCAGTTTCAACCGACTGAAATGTTGTACCTCGATGTCGGGTTGTACTGACGATGAAACCGTTGACCGCGTACCGAGGCCTCACTGATACCACACCGCGGCAAAACGGTATGCTCCGCTGGCCGAAAGAACGACGGCTCTGCTAATATCAAATACAAATTACCGAGGGCTTCAACCTTTTTAGTAAATAATTTTATAACTTAGTAAACTCACAGTGAATTACAAATTAAGAAATCTTCAACCTGTTAAAGTCTTAGGCTTATCTTTTAAGTAGTTTTCTTATTTTTCGCGAAACATTTCACGTAAATACGCATACGAAACAGGGGTGATTGCCTGTGTTTTCTTTTAGTTTTGGCGGGAAAATGGGCGGACGCGCGCGCGCTGGGTGATCTAAAGGCTGGTTCGCATATAATCGTCCCGATCCCTTGAACCTTTTGTTCGGTGCGAATCGAAGCGTAAATTAATATGCAGAACAAAAGAATCAAGCGATCGGGACGATAATATGCGAACCAGCCCTAAGGCGCATGCGCGTGACGTTTTGCCGCGATGTGTACTATAGTATTTAAAAAGTAGCTACATCAATGTAACAATCATGTTATTTATGGGTCCTCTAATATTAGTATATAGACAGTGGTGACGTTCTACGTAGCAGTTGGCATCTTCTGAAGGTTGTAGTAGTTTTAATTATCTTAAAAACTGCCAACGAGTTCCTGATAAATGGATTCTGTAATGAAAAAATAATGCAGTGAGTATAAAAAGGAAGGGAAAATGTATATAAGTTAAAGTATTGTCAACGCTTTGGGAAGAATGAAGAAACGGAATTAAGTTAAAATAGACTCAAACGTGTAAAAGAAATCGTCGTTGCATAACTTGGTTGGCTTTCTCCACATGTCTCCAGTACTGACAAAGTACGTTTTTCCCCCGCTCATTTGTTTTCGGATTGGGCTACCTGTGACCGCGCGCTACAGGAAGCCCAATCCGAAAACAAAGTGAGCGAAAAAAACAACCTGAAGAGTCACTGGCAGGCTAGTAGGATACACAAGTGTGTATACTGATATATTATATGACTTAGGCATGCACTGAAAAAAAAAACATTGGATCTTAATTAACGGACCTGAAACAACCCGGCATGCATAGAGGCTGACTGATCAAAGTGAGGACCTGAAACAACCCGGCATGCATAGGAGCTGATCATAGTCGGGACCTGAAACAACCCGACATGCATAGGGGCTGACCACCCGGAATGCTGATAGGGGCTGATCAAAGTCAGGATCCGGCTAAACCACAGATCGAATTGGAATTTAGCGTTTCTGTGGAGGGAGGAAAACCGGCGTAAACGGAGAAAATCCCTCGAAGCAAGGGTGAGATACCAACAAACTCAAATCACATATGACACCGCGATATATCGGGAATCGAACCTGGGCCACAGAGGTGAGAAGGCGAAGCGCTTAACAATAGAGGGTTTCCACATGACGTCATAGCCGGCGCCATGTTGGTGCACCTTTAACAATAGATTCTTCGTTAGCTTCTTTTGTTAGGTACACCAACATGGCCGCCATGCCCTTTGTCGTTTGAATCTCTGGGGATTGAGTGCAAGTCTTTATTCGCCAGCCCGGCTTTCCCTCCCAGTCTTTTTGATTTGCGAGAAATCCTTTGCTTTGTTTTGAGATAACTGGGTCGTTAAGAGGAATATCAATATAAAGTTTATTGATTTATCTTTCGGTTCATTTTCGGCTCCCGCTGGGAGATGCTTACGTGACATGGAAAGAACACATGCGCAGTAGCTCTATTTCCAAGTTGCCAGAAGATGGCAAGTGGCCATTTGATCGAAATAAACAGTCAATAATTGAAAATTTTACATTTTACTCAGTTACTAGTAATCAGATAATCGCTGAATCAGCTTACGTGTATTGGCTTGTACTGGAGCTGATGTCGTGGCCGGCATGAAAAATCCTGCAAGTGGACAAAAAACGCACACAACATGATACACCTAATTTTTAGCAAAGTCTTAAATGACTCCCCTGCAGGCAGACTTCGCTTCCTTCCTTCGTTTGGGAATCAACCGGGGGGGGGGGGGGCATTTTACTACAATATTCAATTTGAAACGTCCACAGTTGTGGTTATCGTGGTACCTTTTAGTGGACAAGACAAGCGACAGACTGTACATAGGCATACTTCTCCAATATTCTATACAGGGATGGTTTGCCTAACTTTGAAACACATTCGTAGATGTATTTTGCTATTTCTGGCTTACACTTTTTTGGTGCGATTAAATCTTTATAGTTTGTTATTTTTTTGTTTATATCTTGAAAGAGAGAATTTCTCAGATCAGAATATGATTGACATTTAGATATAAAATGTTCTTCGTTTTTCATAATTTGACAATGTGGGCATATTCTCAATTCTGGACTCACATAAATTCTGTTATAACGGCCTCTTTCAATTTGTAAAATATGGTCACTTATTCTTAACTTATTTAGTGCTCTGCGATGATCTATGTTTTTAACTTCCAATAAATAATCTTCGAGTGTATATTCTGTTTTGAACTCACGAAATGTTCTTAATGTTCCCTCCCACTGATCTAGTTTCATCATCGAAGATGCTTGATCTCCAGTCTTGAGTTTCAATATCCTCTAATCTTTGTTTAGTATATTTATAAAACCTCTTGATCTTATTTTCATCAATAACGGCATCTTGTTGGGATTTCCAGCAATAGCCAAAGCCATTCTGAAATAATATAGCTTTAATTTGCATTGCCCAGTTCTTTGAATTTGTGTGACTTAGCATATCTAAGTAGGCTTGCTTTGCGATTCTATTTTCGTCTAATGTTAGAAGGCGGGCCCAGAATGATAATGCCTTAAATTTTACTTCGATAATGATGGGGAAACGGCCTAATTCTGCATGGCAAGCTTTGTTCACTGCTCTTTTGCTTACGCCTAGGATTTGTTTACAGAACTTTGTGTGGACTTGTTCTATTGGGTCACGTGATTCATTATATTTGACAGTATCAAGACTCCAAATTTCAGAGCCATATGTGAAAATGGGTTTTATTAGGGTATCGAATAGGTGTAAGGTAAGTGGCAGGTCTCTTCTAAATGAAATTCCCATATTCTTGCGTAGTGAGTAGTGGTTAAAATGTGTAGTTTGGTACCACTTAGGGTGCTCGATTTGAAGTGTCCACAGCTGTAGTTATCGTGGTACCTTTAAGAGTATTCAAAGTAGATAAGAACCACTTGTCAGAAAATAAAATTATCGTTTAAAGATCTCTTGACCTGGCTTCGCGTCTTGGTAGTTAATAGTTAATAGCACATTTTCATTATGGCATCATTTTACTACAACTACCAGAATCCTTTTCGAATTGTCTTTCTTATTCATATTTTTAAACTCCTTTGAGAATTCCAAGACATGCAATAGTCCAAATTAGAGAAACAAGAGGATTCGCGCAAAGAGTTCTGGTAGCTGTAGTATGTGACGTCATTATGCACTTGGATCAAATGCTAGTCAATTTTGTGTTTTTGGATTGGTACCTCTTATTGGGATAAAAACAATTTGAGCCACGCCCACATGCAGAACAAGATTCTGGTACCTTTTAGAGGTTCCGACCATCCCCGTCACTTTTATATGGGAGTCTCAGCTCCCCCCCCTAACCAACGACATTCCCAGACCTGAAATATGGAAAATTTTCCTTCGAATCGATTTTCGTATTACACCGTAATTTATCCGTTCAGCATTGCTACACGGTAATTATAGATCAGATAGCGTTTTTTTTTTTTTCAATTCGTTTTCGATTTATAAGTGTTTTGGACTCGCATATGGTGAAGTTACCCAAACAACCTCCTGTGTCAAGATTTTATACATTGTAACATGTGTATGAAGTGTAAAGTTAATTACTTTCCTATTTTACGTACTTTTCACATGAGAACATTTCAAAAACTCCCTCTTTCTTTGTAATTAAGTCGTCATAATTAGCGGCTCTTAGCAAAACAAAACCACTCAAAAGAGCGGTGAGCAGACTAATGAAAAACTAACATTTGTTTTATGTTTGGAAGAGCAACTCAATCCAGCTCAGATTTCACTCATTTATTGACACTTGTAATGTTTCATTATACTGAAACTTTGATGCTCTTGTCAATGTTGAATACTCACTGAATGCGAGAGTCCGCATAACCCGCAAACTGGTCTATCGCGAGGCAAGCGACTCAAGACAAACTTAAAATTAAAAGACGTCACTTACTTTTGGCCAGGTTCATCCTCTTTTTAGGGCTTGCAGGTACGGCACCTAACAAAAAGAAACGTCATGTTGTTTGTCAGTTAGGACCGACAAACCCGCGCGGCAAGAAGTCTGGTAACAATGGTATCAGAGCGAGGCCAGTTGTCCCAAAGATCGCAAAATTGGAGTCGGTCAGAAATATCTTAGACCCCGTCCACACGTATCCGTTTTCGTATCGTTTTTGTATTGTTCTCCGTCCTCAAGGGAATAGAAAACAATGGTCTAATTACCTGAAACAATATGAAAACGCTACGAAAACGGATACGTTTCTGTCGTACCGCACTGTTGTGTTATTGTGTGTCATGGGCTCCTGGGACTGGATGTTTCTGTGATGGGACATCTGCATAGCCTCGCTTTGATGCATTTATGAATAAGGTCACTGAATAGCCCACTTCCGCGATATGCTTAACTTGTCACGCACAATACGAGGCCCCGTGTTAATTTTTTTTTTACCACAATTGCCGGTAATCTCGCGATCTGATTGGTCGATGTGCGGTGGTAAATGACAGTCCAGACAACAGTGCTGACGCGAGAAAGTTATAGACAACGCTGGCTCTTTCAAAGCTGTCACGCTTTGTAACGAAACTTCCTTGTACGTTTTCTAATATCGTTGTAAAAAACAAATTTCCTCTGGTTTTCCGTGGTGTGGACTCTTATTTACCACGATTTACGTCATCACATGGTCAAAATTTGTTGTGGACTCACTCGGCTGCGCCTTGTGAGTCCACAACAAATTTTGACCATGTGATGACGTAAATCGTGGTAAATAAGAGTCCACACCACGGAAAACCAGAGGAAATTTGCTAACATTCATTTCACAGAGAAATGAATAAATTTAATTTAGTACGGAGCCTCGTATTGAAACCTTTGTGCGTGAGAAGTAAAGCATATCGCGGAAGTGGGCTATTGAAACACGGATAACTGAATACACTGAGATACAAGCCTTAGATTACCTCGCTGAAGATAAGCTCGAAATCCTCGACTCTTCAGTTTATATTCATTTTCTGAAATAGAATATGACATGATATCAGGGAAGCGCATTTGAACAAGTCTTTGTAATTGACCATCACCTAGGTAATGGCGCAATATAAATACTTAGTATATACCACTCAAGTGAATAGTGCTTTTCGCGCGCTCTGATTGGCTACTCCGGAGGTGAATATATATTGCGATAACGTTTACCCCAAGCTACATATCTTACTTGAGCAGTAGTCGATAATTAAAGTGGTATAAAGGTAAAATAATGTTTTTTTTTTCAATAAAGATGAAGAAAAGCAACATTGCAGCACAGGTAATAACATGGTTTGTATAAATACAACGAGTGTTATTTCAAAATCAGTGCCACCTTTTTCCCGAGGCACAAAAAGAGCCGTCATGCTGAAGTTGTTTTCAAAAATGTCTTGCTGCTGATTGGCTACGTTCTTTCAACTAGCCAATCAAACCGCGCGTACTTCGGATGTTTTACGCTTGAGTTCCAGAATCAGACCCGGGCCACAGCAGGTAAGTAGCCCACTTCCGCGATTATGCTTCACTTTTCACGCACAAAGGTTTCAATACGAGGCCCCGTGCTAAATTAAATTTATTCTTTTCACAGAGAAAAGAATAAATTTAATTTAGCACGGAGCCTCGTATTGAAACCTTTGTGCGTGACAAGTAAAGCATATCGCGGAAGTGGGCTATTCAAATGCTTACTTATGGGCCTTAAACGACATGATCACGTGGTTGGACTGGAGGGAACAAATATCTTGAACTTGAACGAGATCAGTAGTAGTATTAGCAAAACATGTTTGTAAATGCTATTTTCCACCTCCAATTGATTGCATGTCGATCTTTCTAAAACTACGGTTTCGAAGATTGTTTGCCCTCCAGAAAAGCCTTTCCCATACATACATAACTTTATTTATACACGGTAAAATCATCAGTATGCCTTAAAAATGGCTTATTTACATAGAATGCTAAAATAACTGCTTTACATGATTGCCGTGTGTGAGTCAGGTAAGGAGTAGAATTTATTGATACTGCTTTTGAACTGACTAAGAGAATCAAGATTTCTTAGTGAGCTTGGAAGACTATTGCATAAAAGGGCCCCTCTGTAACTGATACTTCACTTTCGATAATCAGTTCTAGGTTTGGGGAGGGCCAGTTTATTTTGCGCGTTTCGTAATTGATATCCTGTGTTGCTAGAAACAAACAACTCTTGCATGTAAGAAGGTGAAATACCATTAATGTACTTAAACATTGTTATTGCCATTTGTTTTCTCCTTCTTATTGTTAGTTTATCCCAGTTAAGCAGATTGAGGAGCTCATTTGAATTTGCGTAATAATCTGATTTCGTTATTACTCTGGCGGCACGGTGCTGTAGTTTTTGTAGCTTTTCACTTAATTTCTGGCTTAGACCATCCCATACTGGACAATTAACAATAGTCAAAGTTGGGCTCAATCAGAGATTCATAGATTTTAGTTGCCGTACTCTGAGAGATAAATGGTCTGAGCCTTTTAAGCGCACCGATACCGGACGATATTTTCTTTGATACTTCGCAAATATGTTTCTCCCAGGATAACCTTTCGTCAATGTATAGTCCTAGGGATTTGGTATTATGAACTCTCTCAATCTGCTTACCTTCAATTCGAATGTCAAGCCCAAGATTGTCAGCTCTCGCCTTCAACCTTTGCCTTGACCCAATGATCATGAATTCGGTCTTGGCAATATTTAGACTTAGTCTATTGGCTATTAACCATCGGTTTAGATTTTGTAACTCGGCTTAGATTTTGTAGCTTGATTTCCATGGGAAATCACGAGCTCAATTCATTCGTTATTGATGGTGATTGCATGTTTCCTTTAAAAGGCCAATTGCAAGCCAACCGTCTTCCCCCTAAAAACAGGTAAAAGCCAACCGGAAGGGAATATACTTAAAAGTCTTCCACTCCTCAAACTGGAACAGGATATCTTCAGTTCAGATGGGTCACTAATTCATGTAAAAACTAGTGTTGGCCGCGTCGGAGAGGAAGATAAACACTGGTATAATCAACTAAAGTCGATTGAGATATGCTAACCGCCGTGGAAAGCGAGTAGCAGTTGACGTTTCGAGCGTAGCCCTTCGTTTTTTTGCTCTGACGAAGGGCTAGCGCTCGAAACGTCAGCTGCTACTCGCTTTTCACGGCGGTTAGCATACCTCAATCGACTTTAGCTGATTATACCAGTGTTTATCGCAGTTCAGTTTTGAGTTTTGCATGTCCTGCTCTCCTCCCCGTCAGCTAGCCTGAGAGCTTGAGCAACTACATGTTTAGATGTAAACGAGCTACCGGCTGAAAACTTACCGGCTGTTGAGAAGGCCAACAAAGTAAAACACGCCACAATGAGGAGAATGAAAGTAGTTTTCATGGTCTTGGTTGATCACGGTACTGGTAAGCTAAAAAGAAAATTGTAAATGTAGCCGCTAGCTAGATATTCGGAACTTTAAGCAACCACGACGACAACGTCTCAAATATACAATAACTGCACATGAAAATGCACGCACTCGCCTACATTTTCACCGTTCTCTGCAAAAACACAACGGTGAAAACCCCAAGTTGTACGTTTTAAAGAGAACGCGAACGTAAGAAACTAAATCAATCCGTTTTATGTTCGGCGTGAATGGAACTCTATACTCGTCATATTTTTCGAAAATCTGGTCGTGAAAAACAATTCAAGGCGAACAAGGGAAATAGTATAGACACCAAATTTCGTGATAAAACACTTGGCTACGTTCCGTCGTCATTGCCGTCGCCGTCCTGGTTGCTTAAAAGTCCGTATTCTGTCCTGAAGAAACTGTCTTATGAGCCAATCAAAAACCAAAATTATCTGCATTGTAAGGTCGAATTTTTTTTTTATGTATCTTTCAAAGGGCACTCGATCACCCTAACCCTAACCTTTCCAGGTATACTGGATAAATTATGAGACAATTTTGATGAAGGATGGCAAAGATTCGAGTGGATGAAAAATATAGCTTTACTGAAGATAAATTTATGAAATCCGGGTTCAGCTGTAAACGAAATCAAGTTTCTAGAATAAGCTTTTGTAATCCACTTTAATTTTGCCACCTCTATCGCCAAAGTTTGAAAAGCATATCAGGACATTATTAACAGTGCGGCCTCTTTAATACAGACAAAACGTTTAGGGAATAGGTTTGAGGCGTGAGTTGAGCCGAAGAATAATGATAAGCAAAAACTAATTGTATATATGATTAACCTTAAATAGGTCTGAATTTGAGAGTATATATGAAATTGGGAAAAACGAATTTCGTATAATTAAAAAAACTGATTCGAAGGTGTGGTTAGACTTTCACGTCTTAATTCTCGGGTAAGGACAGCCATTTAAGTTAAAGTCATTAGTCGGCCTTAAGTTTACCAGTCTTTCATTTAAGTCTGTCACGAATTACCGATGTTAAATAAGGTTGTTTACCTTTGCTTTATCATATGGAAGATGGAAGATATAGCTCGTTTGGTTTAGACCGACTCGATAGGGTGTACTCTATACGCACGTTGGCTGTGCCAATGATGTTGCAGTATACGGACTCTAATATTTAGGGGGAAATTAAATTTATCCTACCTGTTTCTTCTCGCGTTCTTGCAAATTGTGCGAGTATGAAGATGTGCTTACTCCTTTGTATAAGAAAGATTACAAAACCGCATAGCATACTTGGACAACGAAGAACCAATCACATCGCAGAACGAAAACAAAGCATTCCAACTTATGGTTATTTGAGCCAATCAGTATCGAGTAGAAGACAATAGCTCTAGCTTCCATCCGGTAAAAGGAAAATTTGGTGGACGAGTTTTGAAGTCCAAGTCTTCTGAAGGAAGAAAATCGTGTCGATATGCTTGGGTTTGTAACTTAGAATGCTTAATTTTTGCTTTTCATTGTTTTTAGTTCTCGTTGTCGAAGTTCAGACCCGGTTACAGTAGTCTCGCTGTAATTAGTTCACAAGTCTTCAAATCGTTGCAAAAGACTTGTTTTTGTTAGACTTGTTTCAATTTTTGAATGTAATGATAACACTAATATTCAATTAATTTGACTGACTTGTTATAAGAGAATAAGACAGTTTGAGATCAATTTATAAGAATTGTTTGACACTGTACGGGGGGAGATAGCCCCCAGCTTTTGAATCTGTCCTGAACTGAGATGTAATTAAACCTGCAATGATATTATTTCAGCGCAGTTGACAATTTGATAAAATCGTATTGTACAAAATTAATCGATGCCCTCTCCAAGTGAGATAATCGGACGTGCAATACCCATCGTTGGAATAAACAAGGGCACCCAACGAGTACTTTTTGAAATTCGTTTGAAACCAGTTGTGTGCAGCTTATCTAGCCATTTTAAGGCGCCAACTATGTCTTTTGACGTATTCTAGAAAGCTATTAGCTGTTCGGATTTTCTAGGTGGAAATCGCGTCAACCGAAAATTCTATGGCAAAATATTCCCGGCCTACGAATTTGTTAGTAGTCTAGAACATAAACAATAATTTTCTAGCCCAAGTAACTTCATGTTGCAAAGTTTTGTGGAGGGACGAATTTTTTAGGAGTTCTTTTTTCTTTTAGGCGTTCTTTTTTCTTTTAGGCAATTCTTTTCGGTGACCTCCATTTGCTAAAGGTTTATTCTTTCGGTTTTTAGATGTCAGAATTTCTTAGGGATGAAAATGTGTTCTCGAAAGCTTTAGGTGGCCGCTTCACTAAATGATTTGTGATAATGTGTTTTTTTTTTCATTCTAACCAATGTTTTTTCCCCGGATCGTTCTGACTCTAATACGTACGAATATTTTAGGATTGAAAACAAATTTTCTAGCCAGTATTTCAGAAAACAATTTCCTAGGACAATTTTTTTCAAATCCGAAAGTTTTAGGCTAACTTACTCTCCCGAACAGCTTTTTAACCGAAAACTTCGTTGGGTGCCTTTGAATAAACAAGATTACACAATATGACACTGAAATAGAGAATAAAAACC
This sequence comes from Actinernus sp. WN-2022, assembly GCA_030867875.1. Classification (NCBI taxonomy): domain Eukaryota; kingdom Metazoa; phylum Cnidaria; class Anthozoa; order Actiniaria; family Actinernidae; genus Actinernus; species Actinernus sp. WN-2022. The sequence continues at coordinate 82,790,692 of JAOWCC010001589.1, read as the reverse complement.
TTTTAAATTATACCTTGTCAAAACATTCTCGTACAATTTGAAGCTGAACGTTTGCCGGATTGAATGATTTTTGTAAGAGCACAGGCGAAAATGTTACTGGAAACAAATTCATACTTTTTGTTTGCATTCGGTAGACAAAAAGTCACAGGTGAAGCTACCAAGAGAGTATGCGTTTGTGTGTTTTGTTATAAATAAATGGTTATCTTGAATCTCTTGATTACTAGAAACGTCCACTTTGTAAGGTCAAGCAATGGAACAATTAAAAGTTAAAAGTTAACATTTTAATATAAAAACTAAAGATGCTCTGAACTCTTTATTCTTCCCGCTGTTCCAGCTCGCTACACTTTGAAAAAACAGCAAATAAGTGTCCTAAATCTTATAAAAATAGGAAAAGTCCGAAATGCTGATCTTAAATGAGAGGTTCTGAGTTTATACGCGCCTTGTTTAATTTGCCCCGAATGACTTGAAAAGTGCGCGCTTCGAATTAACCTTCTCACTATCACAATAATTAATATATTTTTGAACAAAATTGTCGTCTAAGAAAAGGAAATAAATTTCTTATGTGCACAGTGACCCGAAATTTCAAGGAAAAGTGTTCTTAGTCAGTGTTTTATTTGTCACATTTGCCTGTAAAATAGCTGCTACTACCTTCTCACGACTATACTCTAGACTTGTTCTCTCTGAGAGAACAAGTTGGACATATAATAAACCAATGTCTACCTAAGGTAGTCTTTATTTAAAGGTGTGAATAACAACCATTGTAGTCTTTTATTCATTTTATATTTTCCACATTCAACACAACCGAGAAAATGCGAGTACAAAAAATTTCGAAATATGTATGTTCGACAGCTGTCACCCTCTGGCATGTTGATTTAAATGTTTCGGTGTTTTGTTGATGGCTATTCTGGGAGACGTTAAAGTGGCACTATATCAACCGAATTCAACCTTCAACTTCAACAAAACTCTACAAAAATAACAGTCCTGAGATAGAAGAGAAATGTGAATGTCTTGATATGCTTTTCAAACTTTTTCGATAGAGGTGGGAAAGATTGAAGTGGATAACAAAAACTTATTCTAGAAACTTTATTTCGGTTTATACAGTGTTTCAAGTTGCTCTAAATTTTGTCTTAAAAGCAGTATTTTTCATCCAATCGAATCTTTACCATCCTTCATCACAATTGTCTCACGATTTCTCCAGTATACCTGAAAAGCATACTCTGCTAATCTGAGTACTTATTTTTGTCTTTAGTCGTGAGAAAGTTTATCATTTTGGGGCAGTGATAGTGCCCTTTGAACAAAAGGCGAAACAGCTAAATAAACAAAGATGAATATTTTCGGAGTGAAAATCTGAAATGCATCTCTTATATTTTGTTTGATCTTTACGTTTTTATTTTTAATGTCTAAATATTATTTAAAATAATCTAGTTGTTGTGATCTTCTTATCACTTTCATGTTTCTCCTCTTGAAACTGCTTCCGTTTCTTTAAAATTTCTTTTCTCCCATGTAGATCACGTAGCACTTAATAGGAAAACAGGAAATGATCTTGCTTATAATGATAAGCACCAAATATCGCCGAAGGATTTTCAGACTGATATCGAACCTCATATTATGTCACAGAAGACCTTGAATTAGTCAGTTAATTTGGTATCTATATAGCAACAAATTTTGAAGCTGAAGGAAGGAAATAGTGTTTTTTCAAGTAAGTTACTTTCTCCCAATATTTTTCGAACTTCACCTTATAATAATTTCTTTAAAGGGTGTTTTCCCTCTTCGTGAGTAAATACCAATCTGTAATAGCTAACTATGCGCATTGTCATGGAACAGAAGTGTCTAATATTGAGCAAAATTATTTTACAATTTGTGAAACGCAGAGACCATCAAAGCGGTGTGTATACTAGGACCTCAAAGGTCGAATTAATGCGGAGATAGTTCACCCGTTTCCATGGCTTCAAGACTTCTACAAACATAACCCGCAAAGGTTGCCCCTCATACAGGCGTATCTCTTTTCCGCGGTTTTCAAAGTATCATTTTAGTTTATAATTTATATATTTCGAGAAGTTTTTAAATGTTTGTTTGAACGACTGAGAAAATAAGCGATGTGAAGGAAGTTGCTTTTATCCGAGAAAAGTAAAAATATAATAGATCGCAATCATAAATCACCATGTGAAAGAGCATGTCGACGTTAGTGATCTTGTGAAATTTGAGTGCTATTAAAAAGCAGTGAAGTCACAGCCAATTGAAATGAGAGAGATTTGTACGAATGAGTAAAACAACGGAGGCCTTTCTAGCCTCGCTTTCATATTTTTTTCCAGCATTAGAAATGCCTATAACTCAACAGCAATTCTCTGCATTGCGCAAAACTGAAAACAATTACTAGTTTTCTTGTGATCCTTCATGCAGTTCATGAAGTAGCATTAGTTTTCCTCTACAGATTTAACTTATTTTCCAAATTATATAAGTTAGGAGGCTCCATTATTAATGCGGTGTGAATGCTGAACTCATTGTTCAGAAATTGAAAGATTCGTGCAAACTATTCATACAACCACCTGTTCATTTGATGAAAAGCAACAGGGCAACCGAAAAGACGGCGGTCAGAAGTTTCTTCTTTCATCGAAAGGCGAATCGCTAGCTTTTGTTGAAAAAGTGTCAGGGTTAAGCTTTTTTAATTATGTTTACTTGGCTTAGTCCAAAGATAAAAGCATCCCGACAGCTCGATATAGCATTGATATTATTACTGCATACTGTGTATATCTATTTAAGACAACCAAAATAAAAGGTATTTAAATACCTCACTCAGCCGCCGGCGAAAAATATCAAATATTTGCATAGCACGATTTAATATTTCATCCAAGTATAACAAAACATGTATTCAGTTAGTAGGGGCAGGATTAATGGGTTCCTAGTGGGGGGAAATGAACAGACTGCTGTTTGTAGACGTCTAATGGTTATATAGAAATAAACACGAGAGCTCATAATTTTTACTAAAGAAAGTTTCATAATGAGTCAGTGTAGTTCGATACGAATACTCGAAAACTCCTTTCTTTTTCAATTAACACTACATATAAATGCGACGCCACTTGAGACAATATCATCAAAATCTCTAGCCTGCTTACAGGCTCTCAGCAGGTTTTTACGGAAATATTAGTTTTCGGGTTGGGTGGAAATGTTGGGTTACCTGTGGGCCGAGCGAGGCCCGGACCCGAGCGAGGCGGAGGCGAGTGCGTACTAACAAACCCGAGAGCCTGTAAGCAGGCTACAAAATCTCTTAAAGTACATATTAATTTGTTATCTGGTTTCTAGCTAACTCCAAAACAATTCTCCATTAGCTCTCCCCCTAGGCTCGGTTTCCAGCCGTAGGCTTTGGAGAAACGACACCCCAACGGCTGAAACCGAGCCTACTCTCCCCCACGCTCCTGTAAGATGCTGACGTCCTCGAAAATTACATTTCTGTTCGGCTCTCGTGGGCAGTTGATCGTCCATGTTAAAGGGACACTGTCAACCCAATGATAAACGTCTCAGACTAGCAATGTTTTCCAGGTATACTGGAGAAAATTTGAGACAAATTTGATAAAGGTGGCAAGGATTTGAGTGGATGAAAAATACTGATTTTAAGAGGAAGTTAGAGCAACTTGACATCGGTTCATTGTAACCGAAATCAAGTTTCTATTATAGAAACAACCTTAATTTTGTAATCCACTTTAATCATTGTTTTGCCATCCTCTGTCGACAAAGTTTGAAAAACATCCTCGGGGGGGTAATTTTTGTAATTTTGTTTTGTAGAAACTTGAAGGCTCAATTCGATTGACTGTCGGCCCCTTTAATACACATCACAGCATGTTCAGAAAAATTCAAAGCAGGGATTGAAACATTGCCACTGAGTTGTGAAAATTGCTTTAAGGTGCAACTTCTTGAGGGAATTATTAATTCTTTATAAAGCTAATAGCACCATCTGTCACTCCATGGTTAATAATAATAATAATATCTTCTTTAACCTGGTTGAACCCTTCATCCAATGCTGTTATCAGTGGGTGCCCTTTTTTCTCCTAAGCATGACGCCAGGTACAGCCTAAAGTCCCAGCCAAACTACTCGTATCGTACAACGAATTCACTGATCGAGTTGCATTGCACGATCCAACTTTACACGATCAAACATTGTTCGATAGTTTGTCATCCCATGTTAGATTGCACGATCCAACTTTACTCGATCAAACATTGTTCATGCTTTACTCGATACAATATTGTTCGATAGTTTGTCATTCCATGTTAGATTGCACGACCAACTTACTCGATCCAACATTGTTCGATAGTTTGTCATCCCCTGTTAGATTGCACGATCCAACATTGTTCGATTGTTTGTCATCCCATGTTGGACGATGCCGTTGGACCAACATTTTTTTGCCTGATCAAATATCGGGATGAAGTCTTGCCTTTGTTTGATCAAATGTTTGATAGCGTTCGGCCGCCGCCCCAGTATTTTCATTCAAAGTTGGATCGTGCAATACAACAATGTACATGCATCAGCGCTAGTGTTCGATAGTTTGACATGGTTCCTCGAAGCCTGACTCGTGTCAATCGTGGATTAAATTTTAAGGGAGGATTTTGATTCTCTTGGTAAAATGTGTCTTTCTCTGCCCTACGTTGAAGAAAGAAACCTTTTTCCAAGCAAGATAACCAGAATGGCCTCGGTTATATTTTACCGGCCAGAGCCGGGTTGTTCAAAGCCCGGTTAGTGCTAATCCAGGGTTAATTTCCATGAAAACCAATAGGTTTTGTGCAGAGTTAATCCAGGATTAACACTAATTGGGCTTTGAACAACCCGGCCCAGAATGTACGGTAATCGGTCAACCAATCAAACGAAGCTCGAGAAATCTTAAATAACTATATGAGAGCGTCGCGAAAACTTGCCTCAAACTTTTTGACGACTGATGGTAATTTCTTGTCACTTTGTTTGAGATGATGGATTAAGTATAGTCCATCGGAAGTTTTAGGAACTATTTCCCGTTATTACGGTTTTTGCTACATTATTTATTCACAATATTTTAATTTATTCACGTACATTTTACAGACTCTCCTGAACGGTCTACACAATGTTTATCAAAGAGAAAAGGTGGAATAAACTTTTATTTTAGCATATGTATTTCTTTGGCAAAGTAGTGTTAAATAATGTCCATTAAACTTGCGGCTTTTTTCTTTTTCAACCAATCTGAGCATGTTAATGTCATCCAGTTAGACGACAAAAATGTTGTTCCGTAGGTGACCGGAAACCATACGGTAATTCATGGTAATTCAGCGCTCCAATTCGAAAATATATCAGATTCTTCGGTGGCCCAAAACCGCCAAAAGTAGCTAAAAGAGAACAAGAAAGATACTGTTTAATCAACGATGTACAGGTCAAGAAGGAGAAAAACTATATTTACAATTGTAGGCTTAGCTCTCGTTTCCTTACTGGTGATCTTCAACGCGAATAGATTCAAAGGTAAGGTTTCATTTGTATTGCCTGTTTTTTTTCTATTTTGTACTTGAGATTCGAATTAAATAATTTTTAATGTAATGGAATAAAACTAATTGAACAGCCAGTCCCACATGTATACGAGTTGAGCAAAACAGTTCTTCTGTATAAGGTAAATGCTTCTTTTTATTTACATAGCTTTAATTCGACGCAAACTTCAGTGACTGCCGTCGAGGAGTTAGGCCGAACTTTTCATGCGCCGAACTCAGTACCGAAGAAGAGCGGCGTCTGAATCAACTGATTGGATTTGAATCAGGTACTGCAAGTAAATCAGTAGGTTCGGCGTCTTGAAATTTAATTTTCCTTGCGATTGAATGCTCAAATTTATACCCAGATTCCCTGGTGGTTACACTCGGTTCAACGAATTAACTTCGCCATCTAAATCAACGTACCAGTCGTTCCAACGTTTGCGTAGTTTTTACGCTATTTCTCATTCCGGGATTGTATGTTATTTTAAATTCGTTACAATTAAGTTGCAGTTGAAGGTTCGCTTAGTTTATTAGAATTTCTCTGGATTTTTTCATGGGTTTCATAAGGAAAAATTGGGGGAGGGCGATTCGAATTGTTTCAGTTGAGTCAATAGGAAAATAGAAAGTTTTATGAAGAATTAAAATTGAGGGTTTGGGATAATAATTAATAGATGGACACCAAATTTGTCTGCTATCAACCCGATGTGCTCTCAAGTGGTAGTCAAGTAATTAGGTGCGTACTAATTTCTTTTTTCCTCTTTGTATTTCATCCTCCATTCTCACTCCTTTTCCTACAAATTTAACTGCATGTTAATCCCCCTTTAAGTTCTGCGCATGAAATGTTCGCCGCCTGAAAGAGGTCTAACAATTAAAATCACAAATTATCAAATTAGTCTGGTGAAGATTCTTTTGATTTGGTAATTTTTTAGGCAGCCTTTGTAAGCCTCATGTTTTTTTTACAAACGAACGAATTTAGATTGCTTTAAAAGAAAATTACTAAAACGCGCGATAGTATGTTCGGATCAGTCTGTCTCTTCTTTTGAATTTGAATGTCATTATTTGCATATAATACACCGAAACATTAAGCTTTTTAATATTTTTAAGCTTTTTAAGCCTTTAATATTTTTCTACATACAGAAAAAGAGATAAACTTGGCATCTTTAGAACTGAATGAAACGTTAATGGAGAAAACGAAGTGTCTAAAAGGAGCCTTCAGAGATGTTCTTCTCGTAATAGCGGCGTAATTATTACGTTTTTCAAGCGCTAATATAGTCAACAATCGTATTTAAAGAGTTCACTTTAGTCTGGTTCCCAATGGTTCGCAGTGAATCGATCAATCGTAAGTTCGTTTTATAGACGGTTTTATTGATCAAGTAATCAAGTGTTGCAACAGTCGGCTTAACAGTGAACATTTATTAAAGTTCATGTTTACTCAGCAAATCGTTAGGAGGGGGGGCGAAATCCCCGAGGGGGACCAGTGAGGGGGGTGAGATTACGGGGGGGGGGGTCGAAATCCCTGGGACACCGGAATCCTAAGTTGGCGAAAAGCGACCCGGCTCTTTTCACGACCGAGCGGCAGTACACACATTAGAAGCATGGGTCTAGCACATCGTGCCTTGTGTGTGACATAAGATCAGAACTACATATATAACAATAGAAACTAGGCAAAAAGCCATTGTTCACTGTCTTGCACTTGTTGTGATCTTACGCCACTCGACACCAAACTACGCGGTCGTTAAACAAAATTACCAGGACTTTAATCACGATTCTGGATAATCACGGCTCTGGTTTCAAATAAAAATTACCGAGGGCTTAAACTTTTTTAGTAAAACATTTTATAACTTAGTAAACTCACAGTCAATTGACCTATATCATTATGACGTCACGACTTGTTTATGAGGGGGACAGAATCGACATGAACAATAGAATTTTGAACTAAATCTGCTCTGCTGAGGAAAATTTAACTTCGAATTGTCTGGTTTCCAGATATCAGCTGTATCAATGTTTATCCCACAATATTTACCGTATTTGGTGGCTGTTACCGCTATTCTACGTTCTACAAAATGCATTTGACAGCGATTTCCTTTGTGTTGTTGCTGTTTTGTCCCCCTCCCACGACCATGAGCGTTTAAACAATAGATTGTTTTGATTTGACGTCATAATGATATAGAGTAATTACAAATCAAGAAAACTTCAACCTGGTTTTCTTATTTTTCGCGAAACACTTCACGTAAATACGCGTACGTACTTAAAATTAGAAAGAGGGTCCGCTGGCCGAAAAAAAGCGCGGGCTCTGGGGACGAGATTGGCTTCGGCGGGAAACTGGGGAGACGCGCGCGCGATCGGCTCATCAAAAGAGAGGGGAGGGGAGGAGAGTTTGGCATCTGCGACGTTGGTATGGGACAGCGGTTTTCGCTTGAAACTCGCAAGGTCTTCTGGGTAACCATAAAAAGCAAAATGGCGGACCAGCACAAGGTTGAAATACTAATACGTACTGTAGCCTTTTGTAGGTGATTCATTCTGTTCCAGTTTTATTTTAAAGCAAAGAGAAATACAAGCGTATGAGATATGATTATATAAAGAAAATGAAGTCGAGATTTACCACGATTGATCTGTGTGCTTCAATTTCGGAGCTAAGACAAAGGTAAGTGAAAGAAAATGAAAATGATTGAAATTACAGTAAGATCGATATTCTTATATTTAAGACACAAAATTGCCATGGAGATAGCTCAGGCCAACGAGGTCATGTAAACACAATGTTACAGTTCTGTCATGCATGTTTTACTGGCAAATTGTAAACATGCTCAGTTGAAAAGTAAACACTAATGCTTGTTTATAGTCAAGCACGGCAAAAGTATACATTTGTATGGTAGAAAATAAAGCATGCCAGGTATGTGTTCCTCGCTCAATCCAAGTGTGCATGAGTATGGTCAAATTACACAATGGTCTAGGTACACAAACATGGACACAAAGAGACTAGCTGAAGGTATATTGTAAGTTTAGATTATTATTCAAGAATATGTCAGTTTTACAGCAACTGGTTCTCTGCCATGTGAGTCTTTATCATTTTGCACTGCCTTAAAAATGTCATCCCCTAAACTTGGAGTCTGAACCGGCTCAAGTTCCCCAGCGCTTGCCAAAATGCATTTTTTCTCCCATCTATGTACATGTAGTTTATAGTCACTGTACCTACCCAAAAGGCCCCCAAGTCCCCCAGTGCTAAATTGCCATAATGTTATTCCCAAAGTTCCCATAGCCATGTAACTACTAAGTATTCAGTCATGTAGCCATGTAGCCAAGTACTCAGCCACGTAATAATAATAATGCACTTATATATAGCACAAATTACATGTAGCATATGGAAAATGTTCAGATGCGCTTTTACAAAGTCTCTACTTTTAAAATACACTAACAAACTAATGATTATAACTAACTAATTAATTAAGATTATAAAATAGTTTCGATAGTACGCGCGCTCTGATTGGCTGTAAGCCGTGTTTCTATAACTCTATAGGAACATAGACAGTTGAGCGCGCGCTTGAGCTAGTTGTGAGAATTTACCTTTTGGTTATCAAATTAAGCGAACGTTTCCGTGCTTTTATTCGTTCATTTTATAAAGGAAATAGAAAACATTTTCCTCTTGTTTCTATAGAGTTATAGAAACACTTGTGGAAGTTTGGAAGAACTCGAAATAGCTGTGGAAACACTCGCCCTTCGGGCTCGTGTTCCCACTGCCATTTCTCGTTCTCCCAAACTCCCACTCGTGTTTCTATAACTCTATAGAAACACGGGAAATGTTTTCTATTTCTTAAATAACAGCCATGTACATATAGTCATGTAGCCTGTATATGTAACCATGTAGCTGTTGCAGTTATTTTTTGTTTTCAGTTAATTTTTTCTAACTAGTTAATTTTTTCTAACTAGGATTTTTTTGGGGTACTAAAAATATATTCACCTCCCCTCCCCCTGTCTTTTCCTACCTCTCTCTTTCTTTATCACTTCCTTCCCCTACCCCTCTCCCCATAAGTCCCCACGCATGCAGTGCTACATTGCTTTAATTACCATGTTGAATTAGTCCATACTGGATCTGTTCGTCCAAGCCTTAACCACTGTGCCACCAAGTGATCGATGTGAAATCCCTCTACTTATTTACTATATGTGACCACACACGGGAAAACGTACACTAACGATTATCCGTTAAACGGGCAACGTTAAACGGTTAGCAAATGCTTTTGTAGATCGTTTAAATGCTTTGCCAGATTGTTTAAACGGGCAAGCAAAAAATTCTAATGATCTGCCAAATTGTTTAAATGGTTTTCAAAATCGTTTAAACGGATAGCAAATGCTTTAGATTGTTTAATGGATAATCGTTAGTGTACGTTTTCCTGTGTTTCGTCACATATATGATAGTGCTACTAGTACCCAGTCCCTCACAATCGCATCAAAATTTGCATAAATGCAGTAAGATACAAGTCAATCAAAAACATCCCTAGTTAATTTTTTTAACCATTTTCTTTTTTCTTCCAATTTTTTTTTTTTTTACTTTTTTCCTTTTTTTTCCTGGTGATTTTGGGTTTTAGGGCTAACTCACTACAGTAAACAACAGAGAAACATAACACTTCTTCAATGATCAATCTTGTGAACTAATTGAAAGCCTAACCCTACATTTAAAAAAAAACTAACCTGACATCAATAATGGGTGCTCACTAATTTAGGGTTGTTAGAGCTAAGTCAGTAATTTAGGGTTCACAGGTAAACAATGAGTTTTCACTGGCCTAGGGCTAAGGTTCACCAGGTAATAAGGGCTCTAAACATAGTTAAAAAAATACCTAGTTAGAAAAATATTAACTAGACAGTTAGAAATAAAAATTAACTGAAAACAAAAATTAACTGCATCATAGCCATGTAAGTACTCAGCCACGTAATCATGTATCCACGTAGCCATTAGCTATAACTCCCATTGAAGGTTTAGTGGCTGGGTTTTCTAAAGTTATTCTGAAACGTGCCATTGTGGAATAAATTGGGAGAGCAAAATGCTTAACTGCAAGTAGGAACTACATATTGGAATAATAATGGTTGGGAGGGAATCATGTGGCAATTATGAACCAGGGTTGTCAGTAGAAACCAGGAACTGGCAGATTTTTGCCAGTTTACGGTTGATGCACATTTATTAATTAAGTCTTGTTTTCAACTGGCAGGCCACATTGTCTAAAATCTGGTGGCCCGCCAAATAAACATTTAGGATTTGTACAACTGTACATGAACCGTAAACTGGTCTATATATAGGAGGTGCCTGTGGGTATTATCCACATCAAGGGGTCAGAGGGGCTTAATACATAGTATATTCTACAGTACTTGCAGGTCCTTTAGTATAAGTATGTACAGTTGTATCTGAAAATCCATCTGAGTGGTTCTGACTAGAGAGCTCTTCAGTTTTTTTCAGGTCCAACTCACTCATTACTTTAACATTCCTCCTTTTTATTATTGTAAATTAGACGTACCAGTTAATACATGTACCATCTGTCAGATTGAAATAAATTGTTGTTGTTGATAATTATCAGGTCTTAGCAGCCACCTTAAATTACCAAATGTACCTCTATATATTCAGGTTGCTCGGAATGCGAGTAATAAATGTCTATGATAATGACAGCAAGACCTACCTTATCAAGTTACAGAGGTATGATTTATTCACTGAGTATAAACAGGGTACAGTCTGAACAGTAATTTACAATAAAGTGTACATGTAACTATGTGAATACGAGAACACAGTTTTCAGTGTTTCCAGTGATTTTTTAGGGCACATTTAGGTTTTGCTGTATCAAAATAATGTGTTCAGATAAAGTTATCCATTTAAAAATAAGAGTGTGTTCGATGGATTGTATATTCCAGAATAAGAATATATAGAAATTATATATTCATGTAGTCTCTCAGTGGAAATCACTTGCCAGCTCTATTTCCACCCATTGCATGAGTCCAGTCATGATCTGTCTCCCCCCTCCCCCCCCCCCCCCCCCCCCCAACCCCCCTTGGGGTGGGGGAGAAATGCAGGCTAGCTCACACAGTAATGGCTGGTAATATACATGTACATGTAATTGAGCCTTGGAAATTACTGTTCAGGCATATTTTTCAATGTAAGCTACATGTAACTGTAAATGCTTGATGACATATGATATTCAGGATACATTTAGTATTCCAGCTACTAAATAATTCTGCTATAAATAAATATTCCAGAATATGGTCAATCAAATCATCTGGCTCTTATAATCTTGGATGTACATTGTATTATACCAGTCAACGAATCTTAGTTTCAGATTCAGAGTTTTATTCCAATATTCCTTTCCCATTCTCCATTCCCCATAGTCTCCATTTCTGTTTGTTCATGTAAGTACTGCTACAGTTATATCACCATGATGGTTGATTTACACAGTCTTTAATTTCATGAGTTTAGAGTTATTTTTTAGAAGGGTAAGTGCACATGCATGGTAAAGCAAATCACAACATTTTATATTCCAGGTCCAATTTTCAATGTTCTTTTTGTTTATTTTTAGGCCAGAGGAAAAAGCCATGCTATTGATTGAATCAGGAAATAGGATGCATTCAACAGAGTTTGAGTGGCCCAAGAGCACTTTCCCCTCTGGATTTGCAATAAAGGTTACATGTACAGTAACTGTCTTTATTCGAACTGATCAATAAAGGGGCTGTGTCATGGGGAGAGGCCAGTGTATATTCACGGTCTCACTGGGCCAGACAAAGTTATTTTCAGTGATTTTCATATAGCCTGCTTGACAGCCTGTAGTTTTTCCAGACTTTTTTCTGGATTGGGCTACAACCTGTGTTGTGCAGTCAAAATGGGGTGATGAGAAAAAGAAAGGAGGGGAAGAAAGAAGAGCCTGCACAAATGCCATTGTTTTCAGAGTATTTCCCATTCAGCCACGAACGGATAATTCCCATTGTCTCAAGGTGACAGACTGATGTCATAATTTGACATGAAGCAGACATTACATAACTACCTCTGTCATCAGTTGCTTTGGCATCAAGTGACTGTGATTTAGAAAAGAAATGCCTTTGGATTTTGACAGGCATGATATTAGGTCCCCATTGGTGAAGATATCATAATGATGATGTCATCGGTCACATGATTTTTAGTACATGCCTGTATCTTTCTCATTTCTAATGGCAGGTGGATTAAACTTTGACAGACATGGTATTGGGTCCCCATAAATCACTTAGTGGTGATGTTGTTACGATGAAGTCATCGGTCACATGATTGTTAGTACATGCCCATATCCAGGGCTCGAAATTAAGAAAAAAAAGGAGGCGTAATTTTACGCCCAGCTTAAAAAATTTAGGCGTAATTCTCCAAAATTTAGGCGTAATGTAATGTGAACTATTTTCCCGCGCGAAACAAGTTGTTTTGCATGACAATAAGGCTATGTTTTGCATGACAAAACCTATAGATAGGAGCTGTCAAACTTTGACATTTTACGGTTTAAAGTTCAGACTTCACACGCCAAACGTCGCCGCGTAATTAGTAAACTATGCGTTTCAAACTTGAAACAACAGACAAAAAAGTTTACACTAAACGCTTGCTTGCAAATGGTAGTAATTTTTTCAAAAAAATCAGATAGTTTTAGAGATTTGGAAATAAGACTTGTCTTCCGATAATTTTTACCTTTGTAAAAGGATCTAGGCGTAATTTTACGCCTAAGTGGAAAACGTTAGGCGTAAAACGAAAAAATCTAGGCGTATTTACGCCCGTATCGGGCGCAATTTCGAGCCCTGATAAATGTATCTCATTTCTAATGGCAGTCAGCTCAAACTGTAACAAACATGGTAAATTAGGTCCCCATAAGTCACTTAGTGGTGATGTAATAATGATGACATCATTGGTCACATGGTGTTACAGACTACACAGGCCATCACAACAGCAATAATAACTTAAACTTTGAATACATGTATTTCCACATATTAATTTACCCTTGAGAACACACTAAAATACACTTTACATCCATGAATTCTCCAGTGCAGCGCTATGTTTATTATAATCATTATACTTCAAGGAGTACAGCTAATATGTTGAATATTTGTGTCTACGTGTACATTTGTACATTGAACACAATTTTCATTGGCTACGTTTTGATGCTACCATGTAGCTGTCAAGCGTGGAGGGGTGGAATCCACAAAACAATGGTATTCGTGCAGGTTCTCCTTTCTTCCCTTTCCTCTTCTCTTCCCCCATCCTTTTTTCTCCTCATCCTATATTGGATGCATACCACAGGTAGCCCAATCCAGAAAAGAAAATGTCTAAAAAATTACAGAAGAACCAGTAAGTAGGCTAATTTTCACATGACAAACATAATGCTCATGTGGGATGTTTAACATCAAAGCAAATAATAATCTGCAAACAATACTTACAAACTGTGACGTCAGTAAATTGCAAAGAAATGCAGACCAACTCTAGCTTTTACAGGAACTAGTTGTAAACCCATCTAATGCTCATGTGGGTTGTTTAAAATTAAGCAAATATACAAACAATACTTACAAACTGTGACGTCAGTAAAGATATATTGCATACAAATGTATATCATTCTAATCAAGCAATGAGAAGAGAACTTTAGTTGTTTGTAAATGTAGGCAATTTGAGACCAATCATAAAAACCCAAACATGACATACCATGACATACATGTACCATGACACGGCATACGACATAGCATGACATACATGTAGCATGACATACCATGACATAGCTCCTTTAACCAATAAGAAGGGTGGCCTCAAGATACTGTATGTTCCAACTTGTTGTTCAGAAATTTCTCATTGATTTGCTGAAAATTTAACTAAGTTCCAGTATTTCTATCACAAACAACTCCTGATTAAAGTTATACATGTATGTACTACTATAATGCATATTAAGATATTCTTTGTCTACTCAGAGCATTAAATATAGCCTTTTCCTTTTGTGTTAATCTTGTACTGTAGCTACGCAAACATCTCAAACAGAAGAGGCTTGTTGCTGTCACACAACTTGGCATAGACAGGATTGTTGACTTGCAGTTTGGATCAAATGAGGTTGCCCATCATCTTATTGTGGAATTCTATGATAGGGTTAGTACTTAAAGCAGACAGGTGTTAATGAATTGAACCAATGTATTCTTGTAATACATGTATATGATTTATGATTTATTCTGTTTTACCACTCGAAGGTGGATGGATAACCTCCACAGGCTTAAATTAAAGCCCCTCAATTGAGGTCTGCAAGGGCTGTATGCAATTCTAATGCTTATGTCCCAATATCATCTCTACCAACCCTGGGGCAGATCCAGGAGGTATTAACGGGGTACCAAACCCCCTTTTTCTAAATCAAACCCCCCTTTCTTTGTTGAACCCCCTTCCTCTATCTCCCTTTTATAAAGAAAAACAAAGAAGTTACAATGATCAAACCCCACCTTTAAATGTATTGTACCCCCCTTTCTAAGACCCCTCATGAGGGAATCCTGGGTCCACCTCAGCATTGTGCAGTTACTGATAGTGTGTCTTCATGTCACATGTTTGTAGGGTAATATTGTGTTGACAGATCATGACTATCTCATCCTTTCCCTTCTGAGAAGAAGAACAGAAAAGGGAAATGAGGAAAGAAGGGCAGTGGATGAAGAAGGGGAAGCTACTACGAAAGATGTAAAAGATGACAATATAGAGGGTACATGAATATACAGTATCATATATATATAATTACATCAATCTACATAAATTTATATATAATTATGTTCATTATTATCTGATTTTTAAAAATAATTATATATTTTTCATTATACATAAATTATATAGTTTAAAGATGCATTAATGAGATGAAAGATGTGAATGTGAAAAATTGTAAACTACGTGTACATGTATATACATGTATAGAAACACTGCAAATTTGTATGTATGTTATATTAGCTAATTTCAAAAAAGATTATCTTGTGCATGCATATGACAGTTGCATTGTGTATATTGTGTTCAATCCAATACATTAATGTTATGGTCAGTCCATCTGTTTAGTCATGTTTGTGTCATCAAGTTTAATTATTTGTATTAACTAAAGTTGATTATGTCACTACTTCTTAACATTCTTTAATGCATTTGTTGGACCCAGTATTTGAATGCACAATGCACGAGGTAGCCTGCATGGCATCTGAACTGAACCCAGGTTAAGTCTGTCTGCAAACCAGCAACGGAAAGTTTGTTATAGACCCCCAGTAGCGTACTACTGTGATTTGAGTATGCATTCTGATTGGCTTTTAGAAATTAATGCTTTTTCTTACACATCTTCTGACTGGCCATTCAACTGTCACCAGCCTGCACCAGTTAGTCTAACCACTTGCACCAGAACACTCGTCTGACAGGAAATCATTAGTGGAAATATAGAGGCTAAAAGTGAAAATATGGATGTAGACTGGCACAGCTTGCCTCACAAAAAAAAAGCCTCACAAACTCTGTTAAATTAAGCTAAATTATAGAGTTTTCAAAAATTTGCAATTCCTTCAGTTTTAAAGAATGATACGAACCTAAAACTTGGGCTTTTTACTAATTTTGGCTTGCTCTTTCCATTTCTGGCATCCATGTTGTTCTAGCACCAATTTTTTTTTGATTGACAGGCTAAAAAGGGCATGTGACCAGGTCCTGCAAAGGGCCTATTGGTCTAGACAAATGGGGAATGGAATGTTGTGCTGGTGTTAGCAGCCATTGGAGCTATCGCATGGTGTGACGATCCTAGTCATTCCAAAATAGCCAGTCAGAAGATGTGTAAGAAAAAGCATTTTTAAAAGCCAATCAGAATGCGTACTCAAATCATGGTACGCTGCTGGGGGTCTAGAACAAGCTTTCCGTCGCTGGTTCGCAGATGGACTTAATCGGGGGTTAAGTTTGGATGCGACGCAGGCTATGCATGAGGCAGCCGTTTTTGAAATACAGCAAAACGTCATGCGCATGCGTATTTGCTATTTCTTGTCTGCACGCGGCCACCCCCAGTTTCGCGCGAAAACTGAAATGAAACAACAGGCACATGCCGTGATTTTTTAATTTCTGCTTAAAAGTATCTATTTGTAAACTGTTTTGTCTAAAAATAAGAAAACTATTTAAAAGATAAGCCTAAGACTTTAATAGGTTGAAGTTTTCTTAATTTGTAATTCACTGCACGAGTTGACTAAGTTATAAAATTATTTACTAAAAAAATTAAGCGCTCTGTAATTTGTATTTGATAGCAGAGCCTTCGTTATTTCGGCCAGCAGAGCATACCGTTTTGCCGTGGTGTGATGTACATGTAGGCAAGTCTAAAAGCAGAGTGACCAATTAGCTGGGGTTGTTGCCATTTTGATAGGGGCCTTGTGGATATGTATAGGGTGGTTATGTTGCTCAAAAGTGAACAAGTTGCACAATAAATACATGGTTGGTAAAATTATGTGGTTGGTAAGCTGTCGGTAAGTGGTTGGTATCTGTTGGTATTTTTAAGTGGTTGGTACATTTGTACCTGTAAGTGGTTGGTAAGCTGCTGGTAAGTGGTTGGTACATTGTAATCTGTCAAGGTATTTTTAAGTGGTTGGTATCTGTTGGTATTTTTATGTGGTTGGTACATTTGTACATGTAAGTGGTTGGTATCTGTTGGTATTTTTAAGTGGTTGGTATCTGTTGGTATTTTTATGTGGATTGTACATTTGTACATGTAAGTGGTTGGTAAGCTGTTGGTAAGTGGTTGGTACATGTATCTGTTGGTATTTTAAGTGGTTGGTAAGCTGTTGGTAAGTGGTCAGTAATCTGTTGGTATTTTTTAAGTGGTTAGTAAGTGGTTGGTATCTGTTGGTATTTTTAATTGGTTGGTACATGTAAGTGGTTGGTAATTAAGCTGTCAGTATGTGGTTGAATGACTAAATCGCTGTGTGTTTGCCTTTTCTTCACTGGACCCAGTTGAACCAAAATATGCTTTTAAAATAGCTGACTACATGTAGTTCTGATAGCTGGTGGAATAAGAAATTGAAAATGTACCGTGTTTACTGTAAGCGTAATTGACATTGGTATGTAGAGTGTGCCTTGTGACATAATGATGTATTAATAGGTTTGTTTTGTAATATACATACAGAGCATGGTGCCTTATTATCTGCTTTTTTGTAGGAAAAATGGAAGAGAAATCACAGGGCAATGAAGAAGTAAAGGAGGGAAAAGCGGAAAACGAGAAAGACAAATGTGGGAATAAGAGTGGTGAGAACAAAAGCAAGGATGTGAAAGGCAAAGGGAAGAATGGCGACACCAAGGCTATAGGTTACAGTAATGAAGATGTGAAGTTTTCTGTTGGACAAACTTATCCTGTAGGTTTAGCCAAACAAAGAGCAGCTCTGGTCAGTATAGAAAGGTTAGTGTTAGGGCCATTCCACAGTATTTTGCAGTATGCCATATATGGAGGGGAAATCAGAAGATTAAAAGTTCTGTAGCTCTGTTATATATGTCTTGTAATCATGGAATAAAGAAACACATCTTTTACCAAGAAAACCAAAATCCTCAGTTAAAATTTAACCCCAGATTAATGCTAATCAGGCTTCCAGATTCCAGATTCATTTTATTCGCACAATTTTCATAATTGTACAAAAAGTTGTTACAGCAGTAGAAAACTTAATAGATTACAGAACATAATTATTTTAATTTTAGATGATATGTGCGTAGTGGCCAAAGTAGCTGAAGCTTTCGTGTTGGTCGCTACCACAGTGAAAATAGATAGTTGAGGAAAAGAATCAATATTATAAAGTAGAGAGAAAAAAGGTGAGAAACTATTGTACATACAATATTGGTTAATATGCCATTACTGCTTCAGATAGAATTTGGGTATGCCATACATGGTTAGGTCTGGTTATCAAGTAACAGTATTTTGTATTGGTTTTTATAGCTATTGTAGGGGAGGCGTTTAATTGCTAGTGGGATTTTTTCTCACACCCTTGATGAAATGGCTTTAAATCTAGTTCACCCATGATTTGTTCGGGATACTGGTCTATATAGGTTTTGATTGGTAGAATATCTAGTGTTATAATTGTGAATATCAGAAGTGGATGGTATGAGGTCAAGGAAAGCTGATGGGATATTAACTTTAACATACTTAATTTTGCAGACAAGAGAAGATATTTTAAGGTTGAAGACATTTTCCAATTTAAGGACTTCTAAGAGCTTATAGTATATTGTTGCACTTTCTCTGCTGTTGGTAAATAAAATGGATCGGATACATTTGTTTTGTTTTAACTGTATTTAGCCTTGACTGGCAAGCAGTGCCCCAGCTCATTAATCCATAATGTAAATTAGGGTATAATACATGTACAAGTGCTTAAAAGTGCAGATTGAAACATAATGTCGTTGTTTTTTTGGCTAACTTATTATTGACATGTGTGATTTGTGCATCCCATTTTAGACTTTCATCAATGAAAACCCCCAGATACTTGATTTGTGCTTTCTGTTCAATGTTGTATACAGTTATGATATACTAGGTTTTTTTCTGGGAGATGTTAGTAGCATATAATTTGTTTTCTTGAAATTAATTGACAATTTATTAGCCGTGCAGTATTTTAGAACATTGGTGAGCTCTTCATTGATAACTGTTTCTAATTCTCTAAGATTACTTGAGGAATAAAAAATGTTAGTGTCATCTGCAAATATTCTGAATAATAATTTGAAAATCTTTGAAGAGTTTGGTAGGTCATTTATTGCATTTGACGAAGGAGAACGCATCCTAATCTTGTGTTGGACTCCCTGTGGTCATGTGTGGGTTACCTGTGCTTTCCCAGGCGAAAGAAATCGAGATTTTTCGTTGGGTGGTGTGGCACACTTTCGAAATAAATTATCTCGGCCGGGAAACTGGTAACTACACGATGCTCGCTTCGACTTTTGGTGCATGGTTTCGGTGTATGGTTTCTTTGTCTTATTTTCCCCATTCTTGAAAATGCAGTGATGTTTAAAAAGTTTGCAAGTACGATTTATCAATTCCAGAGGAAAGTGTGTACTACTTCTGGAGCATTGGCAAAGTCTGATGCCCGAACTATATCGAGTCAACCATGGTCTGTTTTGTCGGCACAGTTGACAACGAATATGTTCTGTAGACGAGTCAAATGACAACTCGACCATAATTTGTGCTGATCGAACTATCGACAAACCGAGTGAATCTGCAATCGAATATTGCATTGGCCGTTGGCTTTCTTACTGTATTGGATTGTGCTTTTCGATGAACAGATACAAAAGCTACAAACATCAAGATACTATATACATGTATAGATATATAAATCATACCTGAAGATAAATATTTGACAGGTTGTGTGTGTACACGTGTGTGCATCTTGCCGTTTTTTGGGCATGTGAACACTGCATTTAGGCAAATTAAGAGTTGGGTTAAGAGTTAAGCCAAGGAACTTTTTAAAATATCAACAGAAGGTAAGGGAAATTTAAAGTGTTTACAGTACATGCATGTACACTAATCAATGGCAAATACAAAGATCATATGTGTGTGATATGTTGACATTGATCAGAAATTATTCTGCAATTACAATGGACACTCAATATTCTGTAGGTAGCCTTGATCTCACTTGAAGAATAATTTTAATGCTCTGGACTGGAGTGTAGTTTATACACATGGGTATATAGTTCTACACAGGAGTGTAATCACCAACATTAGTCTGAGTATAGACCGATTTAGCTTGTACATTTGTTGCCCATTTCAGATCATGCTCTTCAGAGGATTCAGTGCTTTGTTTTCCAATTAGAGAAATTTGTACATTTCCTCTTGGGATACAGAAAACCAAGAAAAAAAAGGGAAAAGTCAGGGGACCTGAATTGGGACAACAAATGTACAAGCTAAATTGGTCTATTGTGGAGCCAGCCTTGGTCATCTGAATGCTATACACCACATGGTTAAACTATCAATGTGCATTATATCTGTTGAATTTGATAAAACTTTCCTCAAGAACCACATTGATTTCCAGTCATTTGATTACCTATTTAACTGAACAGGTTCATCCCCTTGAATAACTTATAAGTCAAGACATTCAAAACTGTTCACAAAAGACATACATTTTTGATCAGGATATTTAATGGTTTATACATGTAGACACTAGTGTATTTTCATTTGTGTCACCACAGGGAGCCCACTCCTTTCTCGTACAAAAATATATGTCGAACGCACTTTGATAATCTATGATTACTTTTAGTATATAGTAGAAACAGTAAAGGCCCAAGGGCAGATCTCTGTGGTATACTGCAGGTTATTGGTTTTTGGCTAGACTCTGTGTTTCTGATTTTAACATATTGTTTTCCGTCTTTTAGATAACTAGAGAACCACTCATGAGGTAGCCCACGGATACCATATTTGCTCATCTTAGCTAGGAGAATTTCATGGTTGATCGTATCAAATGCTTTTGAGAAGTCTAAAAAGATCCCACAGGTTACTTTATTTTCATCTAGTGCTGTTTTAAGGTTTTCCACTGTTTCTAGAATTGCATATTCTGTTGAATATCCTTTTCTAAACCCAAATTGGTAATTAAACAATATATTATGCTTTTCTAAAAAGAACATCAGTTGATCATAGATCATCCTTTCTAAAATTTTACTAAAAGGGGAAATTACTGCAATTGGTCTATAATTACCTAGTTCCATGGGGCTGCCACTTTTATATAATTTATGGGGGTTACTCTTGAGATCTTGAAATTTTAGGCACTGTGCCTGTTGTGATTGACTCGTTATATATTTTGGTAAAAGGAACAGATAGGGGGCACTTGCCATCTTAATCAGTCTGATTAGGATATTAACATAAGCTTTGCTCTCATTCAATCCAGATAGAAGGGTGAAAACTTGTAATTCAGTTACTGGTGATAGGATGAAGCTGGAGGATGGGGAGTTACTTATAAACTGACTGGGACTAGTATTGCTGTCTGCTATTTTACTTGCTAGAATTGGGCCTATATTAACGAAATAGTTATTAAACTGCTCTGCAATATCTGCTTGTTTAGTATAAGTTTTGTTACCAATTAAAATTCTACTGGGTAGGATCTGGCCCTTAGTTTTGCATTTAATAAGAGTACCAATTAGCTTCCAAGTAGACTTAAGGTTGTCTTTACATTTTTCGAATTGGAATCTATAGACAGTATTCTTTTTTGTTTTTTTCCTTCAAATGGGTGAGTATATTTGCATATCTTTTATATTCCTGTTTTTTTTCTGGGTTTTTGCTAAGTAAGTGTGTACGGTACATTTTCTGTTTCTTTTTAATTGATTTAAGAATTCCAGTTGTTATCCAGGGTTTATTTCATTGTTTTTGTTTTCTCCGAGAAGCCAGTTTAATAGGAGCATGTTTATTTACAACATTACTTATTGCACTTATTGCATCTTTTGCTTGAAATCTCATCTAAGTTTTTACTAGGTATTATACTTCTTCCCAGTTTATTTGATTGATATCAGTTTAAAACGTCTCTTTGTTGAATTTGGAGAAATCCCTAAAATACGATCTATTAGAGGCTTTATTTATCTGTGTCCTGGCTATACAAAATACAGGTAAGTGGTCAGACAAATCGATGGTAGCAATTCCGGGAGTTAAATTGGCTGTAGGCGAGTTGGTGTATATATGGTCAATTCATGTTGATGTGTGTTGATTATTAGCTATATAGAGGCCTGTCCCACCTGCATTGGTTGACGAATCAACATGGGTAAAAAGTATAAGAAGGCAAATCAATATTAGAGGTAGAACGTTCATTCAACTTTGTCTCGGTTACCCCCACTACATGTATATCAGGTTTTACATCTAGCAAGCCAAGCATTTCCTCTAGAAGATTATAGTTTTTGCATAAACTCCGAACATTACAGTTAAAGATCGAAAAGGATTTCAGTCTAGGTTTGTTCATTAATTTGTTAACTTCAGGAATTGAATAGTAATTAGAGCATGGGACAAAGAGCATTAAATCTGAATCGCATTCAGCAAATTTGTCAGGATTATCAAAAAGGTCGTAAAAATCAGTGGTATTATATATACATTTAGATCTTCCCTTCCAGACCGGCAACCAAACAAAGCACCGAATTCTCTGTCTGACAGAGAGTGGAATGGAAGATTACTTAGTATATTTAAGTTGTAAACTTACAGTACCTAAATGTAACACAACTAAATATGGGCTTCACTCCATTTCATACACTGCTGCCAAAGCTTGGAATAGCTTAACTGATGCTCTGCACACATTACCTACTTTAAAATCATTCAAAAAACAAATCAGCCCTGTTAAATTCAATTTCTAGTTTAAAATTTCCAATTCCATATTGGTTTAACTTTTACCGATACATATATATATATATATATTTATATAGTCCACTTGTAATTAATACTAGTTATGGTTAATATAATGTACTCATATGTAATTGTATATAAGATTTCAATTTATGTACTAGCTGTAAGTAGATAGTCTTGGCTAATTAGCATGTACTTGCTAGAGGTTTAACAAGCCTCAACCCCCCGAGTTGAAATAAATATCTTATCTTATCTTATCTTGTCTTCATGATAGCCAGAAGCCATATTGGATTTCCAAAGTCTGTACACTCAGGGCCCGTTTACAAGGAGATAGGGCCACCTCATTTCCTCTTATTTTTAGCGATATGTTTACAAGTAGGCGGGACAACTCAACCCGGCTGCCCGGGCCTGATTCTTTTCTCCTTTCTTCTACTAATTAGATTAAAAGAGATCCTTGACAACTGTAAAGAGGGAGAGTTGTTGAAGAAGGCACTGAACCCACATTTCAGTAAGTATGTAATGTATATAAACCATTTGCATGTCTGAGTTCTCTTAGTTAATTTTCATATGTTATGTAATTGTTGTCATCTACAGTTTATGGACATACTGTATTGGAACATTGTCTACTAGAAGCTGGTCTACCAGCAGGAGTTACGGTTGGCAAGGACTGTGGCACTGATAACGGTAGGATACATGTCAGGGATTGATAATGTTTGTATTTAGTTGTCCCAGGGGCAACCACAGAACATGGTTTACATGTAGTTGCTGACCTGCCCTTGCCCCTGTTCTGCACTAAACAAACAACCATGTTTAGAGATACTACTGCAAACACAGGCAGCCCAAGCTCACGATTTGTGGCTCTTACAAATCCTACGTAGATTACGTGATTGCTCGCGTAAGATTGATTGCGTGATAGCGCGCTAGAGTCACCGTTTTCTCCACAAATTTTCCTTGTCATCTCACTAATAGAGTTTGTATGTGTTGATTTCTTATTGTGGTAAAAATAAAGGTAATGAAATAACATTTTGCAATAAATGTACCCCGAGTGTCCTTTTCTTATGTCCTTGGGTATTCTCTGCTATTTTTGGCTAGTTTGGATTGGTTTTAGAGAGTTTTTGATTTTTGACTCTATAATGAAATGACAAGGCTGCACAGTCCGTTGAGCACATCAAATCACTCGAAGGGCAATAAAGCACTCTAAAATCACTTCAATCCTCGCCAGACTCCACAAAACGACGTACCGAATGTCTGTCTACGTTTATTTCGGAGTGGAATTGCAAAAAATACATTTTAGCCCTCATAAACGACATATTTGTGGTATCAAAAACCGCTATTTCAAAACCCTCGGATGCTGGTAACTTAGTCCCGAGACAGCGGGACGTCCCGTGGATGGCAAATGCGCTCTGATTGGTTAGTGGTCATCAAGTGGGATTTGTCGTTGTCACATGGTGGAGTCGGACAAACACCATGTGACGACGACTAACCAATCAGAGCGCATTTCCCATCTGTGGGACGTCCCGCTGTCTCGGGACTAAGTTACCAGCATCTGCGGGTTTTGAAATAGTGGTTTTGGATACTACAAACATGTGGTTTATGAGGGCTAAAATGTAAAATTTTGGAATTCCACCCCGAAATAAACGTAGACAGATATTCGGTACGTCCTTTTGTGGAGTCTGGCGAGGATTGAAGTGATTTTAGAGTGTTTTTTTGCCCTTCGAGTGATTTGATGTGCTCAACGGACTGTGCAGCCTTGTCATTTCATTATAGAGAGAGATCTCAAAAATCAAAAACTCTCTAAACCAGATCCAAACTAGCCCAAAATAGCAGAGAATATGCAAGGACATAAGAAAAGGACACTCGAGGTACATTTATTGCAAAATATTATTTCATTACCTTTATTTTACCACGATAAGAAATGAATGCAAACTCTATTAGTGAGAAGACATGGATTTTTTTTTGAGAAAACGGTGACTCTAGCATGCGCTATCACGCAATCAATCTTGCGCGAGTGATCACATAATCTACGTAAGATCCACAGATCGTGAGCTTGGGCTGCCTGTGCTGCAAAAAGCAGATCTGCTCTAATTGGAGTTGATGACTATGCTGTAGCTCTTACCAATCTTTGGTTTTCTTACATGTCTATTCCTGAATATATCTGCATGGCTTCTCCTTCTGGTGTTTAGCTTTATTCACAGTTCTCAGAAGGGATTTGGTTGCCCAAGCGTAATTTTGGTTTACAGGACAACCATTAATTTCAAAGCCTGAATGTCATGTTGAAGCTGATTAGTCAGTCTAATTTTTCCCAACATTTTGTGTTTCTTTTTTTGTCACACTGTAAGAAGAAGACTCTGTTACAAAATGACATACATCAAACACCAACAATAACGTCTTTCAATTACCAAATTATTGATTCTTGGGGTCAGATTTTCATAACAAAAGATTTTTTTGTAACCAAGTAACTCCTATTACCATATGTGTTCATTGGATGTTATTCAGGAGTTAGGAACATACATTGTATCATTTATTGCCTCATGACCCAGCACGAAGCACTGAACTTCGTGAGGCTTTTGACTGAGTGCATTTGGGCTTCCCACTTGGGATCCCTGTGGTCACAGACTTATACGCGATTCTCTACAATGTCTATCGTTATTTATTAAAGGCCTCATCTGCACTGGCAAGGGAAGTTTTTTTTTTAGGCTGGACTGTATTGTATGTTTTACACATTCAGATGGTGCATCTTGGAATGTGCTGCAGTGAATAATAATTACAAGCCCAACTGCTGCCAGAAAAAAATTGTCCTAGGTCACAGTGTTCCCTTGTCAATCATGTAGTCCTTTAACCAAGTCAAGACAAGATGAAACAAACTCCTTGTTGATTTATTACCAACTGTTTATTTTCAGTGTTCTTGTTAATCTGGAACAGCCAATTCATGTCAGGGTATAACGGACAGACAAAAAAATGTCAACACTATATCCCTTGTTTTTGTTGTTTGCAGACGTTTCTAAGGTCATGGAAGCAATTACGATGGCAGACCGTTTCCTTGACCAAGCATTATCTCAATCCTGCAAGGTGAGATACATAGTAATGCTCTGTCAACTGCAAGGTTAGATAGATACTAATATTTTACTATGTCAACTACAAGGTTAGATAGATAGTAATGTACTGTCAGCTGCAAGGTTAGATAGACAGTAATCTACTGTCAACTGCAGGGTTAGATAGACAGTAATGTACTGTCAACTGCAAGGTTAGGTAGATAGTAATGTACTGTCAGCTGCAAGGTTAGATAGACAGTAATCTACTGTCAACTGCAGGGTTAGATAGATAGTAATGTACTGTCAACTGCAAGGTTAGATAGATAGTAATATTTTACTATGTCAACTACAAGGTTAGATAGATAGTAATGTACTGTCAGCTGCAAGGTTAGATAGACAGTAATCTACTGTCAACTGCAGGGTTAGATAGACAGTAATGTACTGTCAACTGCAAGGTTAGATAGACAGTAATGTACTATCAACTGCAAGGTTAGATACATAATGTAGTAATTTACTGTCAACTGCAGGGTTAGATAGACAGTAATTTACTGTCAACTGCAAGGTTAGATAGATATTAATGTACTGTCAACTGCAGGGTTAGATAGACAGTAATGTACTGTCAACTGCAAGGTTAGATAGACAGTAATGTACTGTCAACTGCAAGGTTGGTTAGATAGTAATTTACTGTCAACTGCAAGGTTACATGTAGATACATGTAGTAATTTACTATCGACTGCAGGGTTAGATAGATAGTAATGTACTGTCAACTGCAGGGTTAGATAGACAGTAATTTACTGTCAACTGCAAGGTTAGATAGATAGTAATTTACTGTCAACAGCAAGGTTAGATACCTGTAGTAATTTACTGTCAACTGCAGGGTTAGATAGACAGTAATTTACTGTCAACTGCAAGGTTAGATAGACAGTAATTTACTGTCAACTGCAAGGTTAGATAGATAGTAATTTACTGTCAACAGCAAGGTTAGATACCTGTAGTAATTTACTGTCAACTGCAGGGTTAGATAGACAGTAATTTACTGTCAACTGCAAGGTTAGATAGATAGTAATGTACTGTCAACTGCAGGGTTAGATAGATAGTAATTTACTGTCAACTGCAGGGTTAGATAGACAGTAATGTACTGTTAACTGCAGGGTTAGATAGACAGTATTGTACTGTCAACTGCAAGGTTAGATAGACAGTATTGTACTGTCAACTGCAAGGTTAGATAGATAGTAATGTACTGTCAACTGCAAGGTTAGATAGACAGTAATGTACTGTCAACTGCAAGGTTAGATAGATAGTAATGTACTGTCAACTGCAAGGTTAGATGGATAGAGTAAAACCAGTCATGAATTACTTCAGTTCGTGATTGGCTCATTGTGTTTTTACTTGCTCCCTTAATTGGCTCTGTAATTACTGTGGTTTTGGTTTTACGACAATCGAAAATCAATGTAAGCAAGTAAAAATGCAATGAACCAATCACAAACTGAAGTAATTCATGATTGGTTTTACCGTGGATAACTTACCAATCAAACTCGAAAGCAATTACCTAATTATTTTTCGACACAAGATCGAAAACCGCTGTACTAATAACGGTAAGATGTTGATTTGTTATGTATATAGGGCTACATTATTCAGAAGAGAGAAAAGAATCCTAAACTACCTGGTGATGACGTAGCTGTAAACGAGCTGATTACGTAAGTCTATATCATATAGAGCCACTCTCAACTGTGATCCTTTGCGCGCCTAGTACAACGTGTTCGCCTTCTCGGAAAATATAGATTCAATGTTGACATAACGAGCAGTCCCACATAACAATGAAGACGTAACGAGCAGTCCCACAGAACAATGATGACGTAACGAACAGTCCCACAGAACAATGATGACGTAACGAACAGTCCCACAGAACAATGAAGACGTAACGAACAGTCCCACAGAACAATGATGACGTAACGAACAGTCCCACAGAACAATAATGACGTAACGAGCAGTCCCACAGAACAATGGTGACGTAACGAGCAGTCTCACAGAACAATGTTGACGTAACGAGCAGTCCCACAGAACAATGTTGACGTAACGAGCAGTCCCACAGAACAATGTTGACGTAACGAGCAGTCCCACAGAACAATGTTGACGTAACGAGCAGTCCCACAGAACAATGTTGACGTAACGAGCAGTGCCACAGGACAATGATGACGTAACGAGCAGTCCCACAGGACAATGATGACGTAACGAGCAGTCCCACAGAACAATGGTGACGTAACGAGCAGTCCCACAGAACAATGTTGACGTAACGAGCAGCCCCACAGAGCAATCTTGACGTAACGAGCAGTCCCACAGAGCAATGTTGACGTAACGAGCAGTCCCACAGAGCAATGATGACGTAACGAGCAGTCCCACAGGACAACGATGACGTTACGAGCAGTCCCACAGGACAACGATGACGTAACGAGCAGTCCCACAGAACAATGATGACGTAACGAGCAGTCCTACAGAACAATGATGACGTAACGAGCAGTCCCACAGAACAATAGTGACGTAACGAGCAGACTTACAGAACAATGGTGACGTAACGAAATCGCAGATGTACACAATAACAGAGGCGCGCTAGGAATCTCGGTTGAGAGTGGCTCTAAGCCCTGGTGAAACCATTGAACATTGTTGGATAACACAATGAAAATATTGGAAACATTTGATCTGACAAAAGCAAACTTCAAAAATGTGGATGCAACATCGTCCAACATGGGATTACAAACTATCGAACAATGTTGGATCGAGTACTATAACAATGTTCTGTAGTTTGACCGGAGTTTTATATTTTGAGTCATATTTGATGCTAAATTTGTAACCAGGAAAGGAAATTAAAGAAGACTTTCCTCCTTCCTTTTTCTTTCTAAAGATATCAGGAGTTCCACCCATTCCTGTTCAGACAGCACAAGGCACAATCCTTCAGTGAATTACCCTCATTTGACAAGGTTAGAAAACTATATACGGTACAGATATAGAGTGTATATAGATCGGAGTGAGTTCAGTTTGTTGATATATCGCCCTTGCTCTGAGGGTGTTCCGGGTTTTCCTCCCTCCACAAAAACCAACACACTAAATTCCCATTCGATCTGTGAATTAGCCGGGTCCTGGCTTTGATCAGCCTCTTATGGTTGTTTCAGCACAGGCAGCCCAATCTATGGGTTTGTGAAAATAATAATAATAATAATAATAATATACAGTTCTTATATAGCGCCATTTCCATCTCTGTCCAATGGCGCTTTACAATAGGTTTAAATACACATATCTAATATTAAAAGAACGAAAATATCATAGCGAATAAATATGTATATGATAAAAAGCATTAAGAGAAATTAAAACTATCCTTAAATCTGATCTAAAAATATGTGATAAAAAGTACTACGAAAAATTAAAAATGTCCTGAATAAGCCTTCCTGAAAAGGTAAGTTTTTACTTTACTCTTAAATTCATTTATTGTTAAACAATTTCTAATGTCTTGTGGAAGGCCGTTCCATAGGGCAGGTGCAGCAGTTGAAAATGCCCTACAACCATATGAACTTAATTTATATGGCACCTGAACCAGCCTATCGCTGGTGGCAGATCTCAAAGAACGCGTAGGTACATATCGAGTGACCAAATCAGCAATATACGGAGGTGCCAAACCATGAAGGGACTTGAATGTCAGCAAAAGAATCTTAAAAACAATCCGTTCTTCGATAGGAAGCCAATGTAAGTTATATAAAACAGGGGTAATATGTTCAGATTTTCTACTTAAAGTAACAATTCTTGCTGCTGCATTCTGTACGCTCTGTAGCCGCTTGGTAACGTGTTTAGGTAGTCCGTAGAGAAGAGAGTTGCAGAAATCAAGTCTTGATGTGACGAACGCATGCATTAGAATTTCCGCTGTTTGTAAGCTTATGTACTTCCTTATTCGCCCGATATTTCTAAGATAGTAGAACGCCGATTTACACATACTGATTACATTCTGCTCCATCGACATAGTCATGTCATGAATGACACCGATATTTCTGGCCTTGGATGAAGGATTAATTGTCTCGTCACAAACCAGTATTGAGTCCAGTGTAGGTTGTGGTCGATGGCTTGCATTTAGAACAATCAGTTCTGTCTTGTCTCTGCTCAATTTTAATTTGTTGACCGTCATCCAGGCATCAATATCTTGAACACATTTCTCCAACCTCGATCGTTCTTGGTCCACTTGCCCTGCAATTGACGATTTAAAAGTCACATATAGTTGGACATCGTCCGCATACAGGTGAAAATTAATATTATGCTTCCTCATGATATCTCCAAGGGGTGATATGTATAACAGGAATAGTACTGGCCCAAGAACACTTCCCTGTGGAACTCCACAGCGAAGCATGCGCTCAGATGAACAACCACCAGAAACATTGACAACTTGTTTACGATCGGTGAGGTAAGATCGAAACCACTCTAACGCCTTGTCAACAATTCCAAATCTCTGCGAAAGACGGGTAAGGAGAACATCATGGTCCACGGTATCAAACGCCGCTGACATGTCTAATAGCAACAGAATGACTGAACAGTTGTTATCCATAGCTCGTAAGATATCATCATGCACTTTAACTAAAGCCGTCTCTGTGCTATGATATTGTTTGTACGCTGATTGGAGTATTTCACCCATGTTATTATTATCGACATAGCAGCATGTTTGGGAAGCAACGACTTTTTCAGTGCACTTGGACACAAATGTTAAGTTGGAAACTGGTCGAAAACTACTGAACTCTTTGCAGCACAACTGGGCTTTCTTGAGGCGAGGATTCAATGAGGCAGCTTTTAGACTCGGTGGAAGAACAGAATTGGCCAATGACAAATTTACCATCTTCGTAAGCACTGGAA
Source organism: Actinernus sp. WN-2022 (assembly GCA_030867875.1). Classification (NCBI taxonomy): domain Eukaryota; kingdom Metazoa; phylum Cnidaria; class Anthozoa; order Actiniaria; family Actinernidae; genus Actinernus; species Actinernus sp. WN-2022. The sequence goes on along the minus strand of JAOWCC010001589.1, from coordinate 82,760,031 downwards.
GTAGGTCACTCAGACACCATTTTAGCACCGATGCAGGGATGGGGTCGAGGACGCAAGACTTCTTGGAAATCTTACCAATTAGTCCCGCTAACTCAACATCAGTTACAGGAGTAAACTCTCGAAGTTGCACCTCACATTGCTGCAGGTCGGAGTCTGGGAACGGGTTGCGCATGTCTGAACTCCTTGAGACCAGATCACTCCTGATGATGGCTATTTTCTGTTCAAAATAATCAGCGAATTGATTTGCAAGATCTTCGTTAGAGTTGCAAGTAGGATATTCTCTCTCAGTCCGACCTTTGAGCAAGGGTTCCATTGTCTTAAACAACTGCCTTTGATCATTCTGCAGGCCACTAATTAATTCGGAATAATACTCCTTCTTACCATTGCAAATAAGTTGGTGAACGGTACGACATTGCTTTTGGTATAACTCGCGGTCAATCATCAGCCCAGATTTCCGCCATCGACGTTCATGTCGCCTTCTCTCGACCTTTTCCTTTTGGATCTCGTGAGTAAACCAGGGAGACGTAGGACGGATAGTGACAACCTTTGTCTTGACAGGGGCGTGGTTATCTAATATCGACGTTAGGGTCATATTGTATTGGTCAACCAAGTCGTCCAGGGATCGGTGTTCGTAACAACTCAACAGACTTGAGCTCACTACGTCGCTACAGAAACGGGACGAGTCGATACCCTTTAGGCTCCTGTAAGTGATATGCTTCTTCTCTAAGGGCGGCTTGGACAACAAGAGCTTGCAATGTACCGCACAGTGATCTGACAAAACAGGATCTGATACATGTGTGTTATGTATAAATTTGTCTTGAGTTCGAGTAATTACCAGATCCAAGGTATGGTTACATTTGTGTGTTACGTCTTTCACATGCTGTTCATAGTCGAATGATTGTAGCATTTGAATAAAACGTTTCGCAGGAGCATTATTTTCATCATCAACATGAAAGTTAAAATCTCCCGTTATGAGCAATTCACAGCGATCAGTAGCCAGTTGTTCAAGAAAAGTTGAAAATTCAGTGAAGAACATTTCGTACGTCAACCCATTTACTTTACTGGGCGGTGGGCGATAAACCACAACAATCCGAAGTGGCTTGGGTGATTTCATTACCATGTCAACGTGTTCAAATGACTTGAACTTTTTAGTAGGATTCAGTTTTAGATCAAGAGTCTTTTTGAACATCAAAGCCACTCCGCCTCCACGACCTTGCCTTGGAACGTGCCTAAAGACGTAGCCTCTGGGTGTAATGTCACTGATAATAACTCTATCCTGGTCACCTGGTTGAAGCCATGTTTCTGTCAACGCCATCACATCTACATTGTTTTCAATGATAAATTCATGTATTAATGTAGTCTTGTTCTTGATTGACCTTACATTTAGTAGACAAAAATCGAACGCCTTACTCGGCTTGAATGTTGGAGTTAAAGGCGAGCGATTAATGTTTATCAAATTTGGAGAGGCTGTAATGCATTTGGTCGAGCTTTTGTTGTAGCGCTGCGTGACAAGCTCATGACGTGGAGTAATTCTCACGGGAATGGGTTGTAAACGCGTTCCATTATTTTGCGCAGAAAGACAGTTGAAGCCCAAACAACTGTTTGGATTTATAAATGGGCAATTAGCGTAACATGCAGCTGTCATGTAATTAGAAGCATCACGCCAGATATGATTAGTTTCGTCACGTCGACAATTCGCTGGGCTTCGATTTGTAATGCGTACAGCAATCCTTGACGCAACAGGAGAAGTTGGGCCTGGCATCGGGTGCACATCACCGCTAAGTTCTATGGATAGAGCCATGAAATTAAACGCTGCAACCGAGTTAGAATAATACGGAATGTTGCTTTTGAACCATTTTCGTTTGATCGAACATTCTTGCAGTCTCTGATGTTTAACACAATAGAGGCGCTCACAGTTGTTGGTGTTTCCCATTGTGCTTGACCAGTCTCCAGGGAAGATGTCGACTCCTTCGATGCAAATTTCACTTCTTGGCCTTGGGAAGAAATCAGCAACCAGAAAACGTCCAATTCCATCAAGGTGGCTGGTAATATGCCCAGGAAAACTTAGCATCCAAGACCCTTCGATGGTTACACACACCTGAGGGCCATTACTTTGGAAAATGGAGTGGTTTTGAAGGCAAAAACAGAGCAAAACTAGAGAGAACAAAATTGCATGACCCGCCATCTCGTCACATAGATTAAAAAATAGAAGATATCTATGGAGTTTTATAAATCCTTTCAAATTGCCGTACAGTGTATAAATAAACATACCTTTTCGCTTCCATGTTGTTTCCTTTGTGGTTTTTCTTCTCTTGGAACCATTTTAGGGTGTTTTTAGGAGTTTTTCACTCATCTCGGCTCACCACCTTCTCACAAACCCATAGATTAGGCTGCCTGTGATTTCAGGTTTTATTAGATTCAGTATCATTTATATATGTGTGTAAAAAGCTCGCTATTAAACTAAGCTTCAACGTCTAAGAGTGCAATTTTGTTAAACGTGTTTTAAGGTGGCCCGCGCGGGTAATGTGACAACCGAATGGGCATCAAATATTCGTTAAGGTTTGGCCGATCTTTAAGAGTTTTGGACCATGTATTTCCTGATATTAAAGAATAGTAAACACAAAATAGAATTGTAAGATACATAATATTTTCGGAAATGGAAATTGGCGAACATACTATTTTGCGGTAACATGTGTATGTCGTTTCCTGTAGAAGTTTCCATTTCATCACTTTTATTGAGACTCGTTACAAACAAAACTCATGGTTTTTTTTCAATTCTCGCTTTGAAGATTTTTGCATTTTACGTATTAAGAAGAATTGGTAGAAAGCAGCTCTTCCACGTATATCTCCAAAAATATTATGTATCTTGGAATTCTGTTTTATGTTTACTATTCTTTAATATGAAGAAATATATTGTCCAAAATATCTCCAGTGATCGGCCAAAATCGTCCTGCTGAAAAATGCGAATCATTTTTATGCCCAGTCGGCTGTCCAAAACCCCCTTAAAAAAACATGTCTCATTGATTCCTGACTGTTTGTAGTCTGTGGACGAGTTCTTCTCCAAGATCGGAAGCCAGAAACTTGACATCAAGGCGTTGAATCAACAAAAAGCAGCGATGAAGAAATCGGAAAATGTGAAGAGGGACCACGCGAAAAGAATACATCAACTTCAGTCATCCCAGGTACGCGAAAAGAATACATCAACTTCAGTTATCCCAGGTACGCGAAAAGAATACATCAACTTCAGTTATCCCAGGTACGCGAAAAGAATACATCAACTTCAGTTATCCCAGGTACGTGAAAAGAATACATCAACTTCAGTTATCCCAGGTACGCGAAAAGAATACATCAACTTCAGTTATCCCAGGTACGCGAAAAGAATACATCAACTTCAGTTATCCCAGGTACGCGAAAAGAATACATCAACTTCAGTTATCCCAGGTACGCGAAAAGAATACATCAACTTCAGTTATCCCAGGTACGCGAAAAGAATACATCAACTTCAGTTATCCCAGGTACGCGAAAAGAATACATCAACTTCAGTTATCCCAGGTACGCGAAAAGAATACATCAACTTCAGTTATCCCAGGTACGCGAAAAGAATACATCAACTTCAGTTATCCCAGGTACGCGAAAAGAATACATCAACTTCAGTTATCCCAGGTACGCGAAAAGAATACATCAACTTCAGTTATCCCAGGTACGCGAAAAGAATACATCAACTTCAGTTATCCCAGGTACGCGAAAAGAACTTAGAAATGTGGCTTTCTTTAACAGCAGTTCGAAAAAGATCGATGCATTCAAATTTTCATATTTGTAGCTCAATCAAATGGTGGGTACCGCTGGAATTGACTGGTGCATAATCTTTCTGTTTTCTTATTGTGGTACCCTACTGACAGGATGAAGATACGCGTAAAGCTGAACTTGTCGAAGTAAATCTTCCTCTTGTAAGTAATAGAAATGTAACTTGAAATTAGTAAAACCCTGCGACTGTGTATAGATTCCCTTGTTGTGTGTAGTCCACCCTGTTGCCAACTTGGTCCCTGCCAAAGACAAGTTGCAAATAATACCATGCATGCCGGAATTCTAGTTAGCTGATCGTAAATTGTCTTCACATTAGTGTATTATATCGCTTGGCTGCTTTTCATCTTCCACTCGAAACGTCACGTACAACTCTGTCCCCACGGCGGTTAGCGTGCCATTATCAACTCGGTCCCCACGGCGGTTAGCGTACCATTATCAACTCGGTCCCCACGGCGGTTAGCGTGCCATTATCAACTCGGTCCCCACGGCGGTTAGCGTACCATTATCAACTCGGTCCCCACGGCGGTTAGCGTGCCATTATCAACTCGGTCCCCACGGCGGTTAGCGTACCATTATCAACTCGGTCCCCACGGCGGTTAGCGTGCCATTATCAACTCGGTCCCCACGGCGGTTAGCGTACCATTGTCAACTCGGTCACTACGGCGGTTAGCGTACCATTATCAACTCGGTCCCCACGGCGGTTAGCGTACCATTATCAACTCGGTCCCCACGGCGGTTAGCGTACCATTATCAACTCGGTCCCCACGGCGGTTAGCGTACCATTATCAACTCGGTCCCCACGGCGGTTAGCGTGCCATTATCAACTCGGTCCCCACGGCGGTTAGCGTACCATTATCAACTCGGTCCCCACGGCGGTTAGCGTGCCATTATCAACTCGGTCCCCACGGCGGTTAGCGTACCATTGTCAACTCGGTCCCCACGGCGGTTAGCGTGCCATTATCAACTCGGTCCCCACGGCGGTTAGCGTGCCATTGTCAACTCGGTCCCCACGGCGGTTAGCGTGCCATTATCAACTCGGTCCCCACGGCGGTTAGCGTACCATTATCAACTCGGTCCCCACGGCGGTTAGCGTACCATTATCAACTCGGTCCCCACGGCGGTTAGCATACCATTATCAACTCGGTCCCCACGGCGGTTAGCGTGCCATTGTCTTTCTCAACCACTGTGCATTGCGCGCCGAAATCCCAGTGGCGGCCATTGTTTCAGATCTCGCGAAAATCTCGTAAAAAAACCCAGAATGAATGAGACTCGTTAGGCTTTATTTATTGTTGCTCAATATATGTCGGTGACTTTTGAGACTCAAACAAATGGCACGATGCTTCGGAGGGCAGATATTTGAAAGTTTCCGGATAATAACAATAACAGATACGTGCAATGTACACTGGTTGAGAGGGATCCTGTAATAAAACCAGTGTTTTCACTACACCACCATCGCAGACCAACATTGGACACTAGTTTATTTTACCGAATCTATAAACATCCATTGTTTTTCATCCGAGCATTTTCTCCTCCTTACCCAGGTAGACCAGGCTATACTGGTCGTGAACAGCGCCATAGCCAATCAGATTGATTGGTCTGAGATCAGGAATATCGTGAAGGAGGCCCAGTCTCAGGACGACCTCGTGGCGTGTGCCATAAAAGAACTGAAGCTAGAGACCAACCACATGACGATGGTACTCAGGTACGTCTGTGTTACGATACTGCGAAACATCCTAAGAACCGATGATTTGATTGGTTCCCTGGCGTCCTAGACATACACAGGAAAATCCACCGTACGGAAAAAGATGGCGGCTGTAGATATGACCACAATGCCTTGCGAACCTAACACAGTCAAAGTAACAAGCAGAAAGCATCTCTTCTCTTCAATAACATTGCCTTGGTAACAGATTTGTACTGGCTGGTTTTTAAAATTGAAAACCTCTACCTTGATTTGTAACTTTACCTTGATTCGCAAAGAATTGTGGGTAAAAGTACACTGAGGCCGCCATCTTTTTTCTTTGCGGCGGATTGAGACTAGTCTATCAAACAAGTATTGATAGGGCTTCCTTTTATGCACTTAGGGTTTTAATAGTAATACTCTTTTATTTGTTATAGCAGCTTAACGCTCCTCGCTACATTAACTGTTTTGGACACAACACTCGACTCATATTTTTTTCCTTTTTTAATTTTTCCATACGTAGAGATCCATTTGATAACTCTGAATCTGATGACGAAGAAGAAAACGAAGATCCTAAAAAGAAGAAGAAGGTAACAGCGCAGCTCGAGCACCATACACATAGCGAACGAGTGAAACAAATGTTACCTTTTTGTCCGTCCGACGTACTAGTTCTAACACTTTTTCTCCGAATGAAATCGATTTGTGCTGCGATAGCTCAGCCGAACAGTGTGCGCTCACACGTTTAGTGTTCCCAGTTCGCAAGGCCGTGAGTTCGAGTCCACGAGCGATACATTGTTTCTTCTCCAGCCCCCCCCCCCCCCCCCCCCCCCCACCCCAATATATCAGTTTATTTAGCTCTTTTTTCCTCATTCTGGTATTTTTCTAAAAAAGATTAAACCACAACTGGTCCGATCAATCACGGTTACTGGGAAATCCCCACCCCTCCCCTACACTTTACAATTAGACAGATTGAAATTCGGAATACTTTTAATTTTAAGTAACTTAAATATTTGTATTCCTAGAATGTGAAAGGTGTCAGAGTGGACATAAACCTCGCCCTCTCCGCTTACGCTAATGCCAGGAGGTAACTAGAGCAGATTCGTATGAGTGGGACAAACTACAGCACTGACTACAGTATGGTTACCGTACGGCATGTCGTGACGTTCAAATGGTTTCCCATTGTTTTTGTCCAGCTGCTGATCCAATCAAATTACAGAAATACAGTACAGCACGGTTACAGCATACCGTAGTTTGTCCCACTCATACGAAATCTGCTCTATTTTTACTGTGCGACTACCGTAGCATTATTAGAATAATGTGACTTATATGACGTCATTTCACGGATTTGTAACGCATTTTAAAGCAATATTACGACCATAAATCGCAGTTCTACATTGCAGTTCTCCGCAAAGAAATGCATAGCCTAAACTGTGTTGAAACGCGCGCTCTCATTGGTCTATACACAGATGCCGTCACGTTTTTCGCGAAATCATGTTGTATCCTTTTTGCGCTGATTATTGTATAACACAAATATATGTCATTTTGCCGTCGGTCTGTCCTCTTTTAGACTCACAAATGACGCCAAAACGTGAATAGAAAATTAGTTACGACACTTGACCGCGTCTCGGGCCGCACTTCTTTGTTCTAGTCACGTTGTGACGTCATCTGTATATCTATAAGAGAACATTAGTTACGACACTTGACCGCGTCTCGGGCCGCACTTCTTTGTTTTAGTCACGTTGTGACGTCATCTGTATATCTATAAGAGAACATTAGTTACGACACTTGACCGTGTCTCGGGCCGCACTTCTTTGTTCTAGTCACGTTGTGACGTCATCTGTATATCTATAAGAGAACATTAGTTACGACACTTGACCGCGTCTCGTGCCGCACTTCTTTGTTCTAGTCACGTTGTGACGTCATCTGTATATCTATAAGAGAACATTAGTTACGACACTTGACCGCGTCTCGGGCCGCACTTCTTTGTTCTAGTCACGTTGTGACGTCATCTGTATATCTATAAGAGAACATTAGTTACGACACTTGACCGCGTCTCGGGCCGCACTTCTTTGTTCTAGTCACGTTGTGACGTCATCTGTATATCTATAAGAGAACATTAGTTACGACACTTGACCGCGTCTCGTGCCGCATTTCTTTGTTCTAGTCACGTTGTGACGTCATCTGTATATCTATAAGAGAACATTAGTTACGACACTTGACCGCGTCTCGTGCCGCACTTCTTTGTTCTAGTCACGTTGTGACGTCATCTGTATATCTATAAGAGAACATTAGTTACGACACTTGACCGCGTCTCGGGCCGCACTTCTTTGTTCTAGTCACGTTGTGACGTCATCTGTATATCTATAAGAGAACATTAGTTACGACACTTGACCGCGTCTCGGGCCGCACTTCTTTGTTCTAGTCACGTTGTGACGTCATCTGTATATCTATAAGAGAACATTAGTTACGACACTTGACCGCGTCTCGTGCCGCATTTCTTTGTTCTAGTCACGTTGTGACGTCATCTGTATATCTATAAGAGAACATTAGTTACGACACTTGACCGTGTCTCGGGCCGCACTTCTTTGTTCTAGTCACGTTGTGACGTCATCTGTATATCTATAAGAGAACATTAGTTACGACACTTGACCGCGTCTCGGGCCGCACTTCTTTGTTTTAGTCACGTTGTGACGTCATCTGTATATCTATAAGAGAACATTAGTTACGACACTTGACCGCGTCTCGGGCCGCACTTCTTTGTTCTAGTCACGTTGTGACGTCATCTGTATATCTATAAGAGAACATTAGTTACGACACTTGACCGCGTCTCGGGCCGCATTTCTTTGTTTTAGTCACGTTGTGACGTCATCTGTATATCTATAAGAGAACATTAGTTACGACACTTGACCGCGTCTCGGGCCGCACTTCTTTGTTCTAGTCACGTTGTGACGTCATCTGTATATCTATAAGAGAACATTAGTTACGACACTTGACCGCGTCTCGTGCCGCATTTCTTTGTTCTAGTCACGTTGTGACGTCATCTGTATATCTATAAGAGAACATTAGTTACGACACTTGACCGCGTCTCGTGCCGCACTTCTTTGTTCTAGTCACGTTGTGACGTCATCTGTATATCTATAAGAGAACATTAGTTACGACACTTGACCGCGTCTCGTGCCGCATTTCTTTGTTCTAGTCACGTTGTGACGTCATCTGTATATCTATAAGAGAACATTAGTTACGACACTTGACCGCGTCTCGTGCCGCACTTCTTTGTTCTAGTCACGTTGTGACGTCATCTGTATATCTATAAGAGAACATTAGTTACGACACTTGACCGCGTCTCGGGCCGCACTTCTTTGTTCTAGTCACGTTGTGACGTCATCTGTATATCTATAAGAGAACATTAGTTACGACACTTGACCGCGTCTCGGGCCGCACTTCTTTGTTCTAGTCACGTTGTGACGTCATCTGTATATCTATAAGAGAACATTAGTTACGACACTTGACCGCGTCTCGTGCCGCATTTCTTTGTTCTAGTCACGTTGTGACGTCATCTGTATATCTATAAGAGAACATTAGTTACGACACTTGACCGCGTCTCGTGCCGCACTTCTTTGTTCTAGTCACGTTGTGACGTCATCTGTATATCTATAAGAGAACATTAGTTACGACACTTGACCGCGTCTCGGGCCGCACTTCTTTGTTCTAGTCACGTTGTGACGTCATCTGTATATCTATAAGAGAACATTAGTTACGACACTTGACCGCGTCTCGGGCCGCACTTCTTTGTTCTAGTCACGTTGTGACGTCATCTGTATATCTATAAGAGAACATTAGTTACGACACTTGACCGCGTCTCGTGCCGCATTTCTTTGTTCTAGTCACGTTGTGACGTCATCTGTATATCTATAAGAGAACATTAGTTACGACACTTGACCGCGTCTCGTGCCGCATTTCTTTGTTTTAGTCACGTTGTGACGTCATCTGTATATCTATAAGAGAACATTAGTTACGACACTTGACCGCGTCTCGTGCCGCATTTCTTTGTTCTAGTCACGTTGTGACGTCATCTGTATATCTATAAGAGAACATTAGTTACGACACTTGACCGCGTCTCGTGCCGCATTTCTTTGTTCTAGTCACGTTGTGACGTCATCTGTATATCTATAAGAGAACATTAGTTACGACACTTGACCGCGTCTCGTGCCGCATTTCTTTGTTCTAGTCACGTTGTGACGTCATCTGTATATCTATAAGAGAACATTAGTTACGACACTTGACCGCGTCTCGTGCCGCATTTCTTTGTTTTAGTCACGTTGTGACGTCATCTGTATATCTATAAGAGAACATTAGTTACGACACTTGACCGCGTCTCGTGCCGCACTTCTTTGTTCTAGTCACGTTGTGACGTCATCTGTATATCTATAAGAGAACATTAGTTACGACACTTGACCGCGTCTCGTGCCGCATTTCTTTGTTTTAGTCACGTTGTGACGTCATCTGTATATCTATAAGAGAACATTAGTTACGACACTTGACCGCGTCTCGTGCCGCACTTCCTTGTTCTAGTCACGTTGTGACGTCATCTGTATATCTATAAGAGAACATTAGTTACGACACTTGACCGCGTCTCGTGCCGCATTTCTTTGTTTTAGTCACGTTGTGACGTCATCTGTATATCTATAAGAGAACATTAGTTACGACACTTGACCGCGTCTCGTGCCGCACTTCTTTGTTCTAGTCACGTTGTGACGTCATCTGTATATCTATAAGAGAACATTAGTTACGACACTTGACCGCGTCTCGTGCCGCATTTCTTTGTTCTAGTCACGTTGTGACGTCATCTGTATATCTATAAGAGAACATTAGTTACGACACTTGACCGCGTCTCGTGCCGCACTTCTTTGTTCTAGTCACGTTGTGACGTCATCTGTATATCTATAAGAGAACATTAGTTACGACACTTGACCGCGTCTCGTGCCGCACTTCTTTGTTCTAGTCACGTTGTGACGTCATCTGTATATTTATAAGAGAACATTAGTTACGACACTTGACCGCGTCTCGTGCCGCACTTTGTTCTCTTCACGTTGTGACCTTATCTGTGAATCCTTAGTGGACAGACGCACGGCAAATGATCTAATGTATCAATTGTATCGACGTAATTTGCATTAGGTGCTTGAGTTGATGTGACAGTTACAGTAACAGTCTTCTCTCTTCTCTGTGATTGGTGGTTATGTGTGATGTGATGCTGTCTTTTATCAACAGCTATTACGTCAAGAAGAAATACTCGGCAAAAAAGGAACAGAAAACCATCGACCAGTCAGAACAGGTGAACGTAGTAGTATTGTTTTAGTAGTAATTTATTTAATCACGTATCATATTTTAGTACGTGAACGTGCATAATGTTTTTCTATAGGGAAGAGACAGTAATGGAGTGAACAGAAATTGTTTAATAGGGGCTTTCACCAATTTATTTCATTCCTGTGAGCGATATTCAAACGATATTCAAACGCGGCGTGGTAAACCACTTTACAAATACTATTCTAAGATAGCCGATCGACAAATTTCTTGATGTTTTCTCTCGAGAACATAATGGGGAATATAACTATGTTTTTAAGACATACCCGACCTACAGCTAAAAGGTATTAAAGGGAATCTCAGCTGAAAACAATGTTTGCTCTCAGATGATTGTTATGTATGCCTAAGTCTGTTTCTGTGTTTGTCTCCAGTAAATTGTACACTAGATGTCATTTATGCACCGATTTTCCTGTCGATAAAACTCGTTTGAATTTCCTGCACGCCGCCATCTTGGATTTGATAACGTCACAGTGTTGCCCCTGTTGTCCGAAAACAATAGCTCTCTTGTTGTGTAACAATATGCGCAACACTGTGACGTCATGATATCCAAGATGGCGGCGCGCAGGACATTCAAACGAGTTTTATCGACAGGAATATCGGTGCATAAATGACATCTGGTGTACAATTTACTGAAGACAAACACAATAGAATACTTAGGCATCCAAAACAAACACTTGAGAACAAACATTTTTTTCAGCTAAGGTCCCTTTAAAAGACTACAGAACTGTAAATAAAGTTGTTTATTGATCTTTTCAGGCTTTGAAGTCAGCAGAAAAGAAGGCCATACAGACACTTAAAGAAGTCGCCACAATCACGAATATTCGCAAAGCGAGGAAAACGTATTGGTTAGTATTGCCACATTATGATCCCTGTAATTAGGTGTCTTATTATACGACTTAGCGTTTTCGTAATTTGGGCCAAAAGGAGCGTAAATATGCGAACGTATTACACAGGCCACGAGTTTATTAAACATTTGAAAGGTTTTGTAAGCGTGCGAATCAATAGATCACGTGCACTGACGTTACAAAAAATTGTCTCAAGAAAAACACTGATATTAGTAAAATATTTGAAATGCTGTGTATAGAGCACGTAACTAGATACAAAATGACCGAAATTTTAGAGTAATAGAGTACTTTGTAACCGAGCTGTCGGACAAATAATATTCCAACAATCTAATTAGTATGCGGCGGCCATGTTGGTGTACAGCTTTGGTGGCAGCCGAAAGCGTACTATACAAATAAAGCTGTTTTTCACATTAATATGGTTAGCGTTCACTTCAAAACGCTATAGATATCACTTTTACGTTGGCAGAAATATATAGATTTTCATGACATTTAGGAAACACGCTGAGCTGGGCATTCAAAATTTTGTAACTCAAAAACGAATCACCGTATCGGCGTGAAATTTACTAAGAATACTGAGAAAACCGATATCTAAATCATATTAAAAGGACAGCTTTATAGATCTTTAGAATTTTGATGGCGTCACGTGTCCACTGAGAATTAAGATGGAGCGCGCGAAAACAGATATTTGTCAGCGCGGCCGCACCCGACGGTTTCTTGGACTGAAACTCGAAAGCATTTTCTTGCATTTTTCGATCGGAGCTGTAGGCGAAATAAAGTTTTTCTTTATTTGTTGAACGTCGTATAATAAACAATTTATTACACAGATAGTTGTGTGATACGGCTGTGAATGTTTCGTGTATAATAACCTCTATTTACACATTAATTGTATTTACACATTAATTAATACAGGAACTGTGATCACCAGAACCTCGAGTGCTTCGGCTACTTGTATCTCGCCTACATAGTTTTTGACAAAACAACGAAGAACAAAATTTAAAATTACTTGTTAAATAAACTTTCCATCTGACAAGACAACTTTTCGACTGGAGCTCGCGTGATGAAATTTGGTGTGTAAAACAGGCAGTGTTTTGTCAAATATTTTTAATTTGTATTTTTCAGGTTCGAAAAGTTCTTGTGGTTTATCAGCTCCGAGAATTATGTGGTGATTGGTGGCCGGGATCAACAGCAGAACGAACTTGTGGTCAAGCGCCATCTTGTACCAGGTATGAGAGAAGAATCTGTTGCAGAAACGTCTTTGTCATTACGAACCCGCGAAAATTCAGCCAGAAAATTCCATACTGATGACGTAGCAGATATCCGTTTCACGATGCGTTAATTAGTACAACTCAGTTGTGGAAGAGGAAAACTACAGAGTGTTGTTTTCAAGGTATACAACTACCAAGGCTGCTCGTTTGCTTGGCAGTGGATCACGGTCATGAACAACCATGAAATTCAAGCATATTTAGCGTGTGTCGGTGGCTCGTTTGCTTCGTTCATTCAGCGGCTAGGAAAGCGAAATGCCCTACGACCGTCAATTTTGACAGTCCTAGGACATTCGCTTTCCGGCACCCGCTAAATATGCTTGAACTCTCCTCTTCGGCAACTACGTTGCACTAATTTATGCTTCGTGAAACTGCTATCTGCTACGTCATCAGTATGGAATTTCAAATCAATGTTTCGATTGTTTTACTAATTCCTGCTTCAGGTGATGTGTATGTACACGCCGAGCTACACGGTGCAAGCAGTGTGATCGTCAAGAACAAACCCGGCGGCCAGTCTATTCCTCCCAAGACACTGATGGAGGCGGGCACCATGGCTGTATGTCACAGTGCTGGCTGGGATAGTAAGATTGTCACCTCAGCCTGGTGGGTCTACCATCACCAGGTTCGTTAGTAGAGCAGATTACGCATGAGTGGGACAAACTACGGCATGTCCGTAGCCTTGCCGTAACCGTACCGTGCTGTAACCGTACCGTGCTGTAACCGTACCGTGCGGTAACCGTACCGTGCTGTACCATATATCTGTAATTCGATTGGATCAGCTGGACAAAAACAGTAGGGAAACCATTTCAATGTGACGGCATGCCGTACGGTAACCATACTGTAGTCAGTGCTGTAGTTTGTCCCACTCATACGAAACCTGCTCTAAACCATTTGAACGTCACGGCATGCCGTAGAGTAACCGTGTCGTAGTCAGTGCCGTAGTTTGTCCCACTCATACGAAACCTGCTCTAAACCATTTGAACGTCACGGCATGCCGTAGAGTAACCGTGTCGTAGTCAGTGCCGTAGTTTGTCCCACTCATACGAAACCTGCTCTAATACATTTGAACGTCACGGCATGCCGTAGAGTAACCGTGTCGTAGTCAGTGCCGTAGTTTGTCCCACTCATACGAAACCTGCTCTAAACCATTTCAACGTCACGGCATGCCGTACGTAACCGTGCTGTAGTCAGTGCCGTAGTTTGTCCCACTCATACGAAACCTGCTCTAAACCATTTGAACGTCACGGCATGCCGTACGTAACCGTGCTGTAGTCAGTGCCGTAGTTTGTCCCACTCATACGAAACCTGCTCTAAACCATTTGAACGTCACGGCATGCCGTACGTAACCGTGCTGTAGTCAGTGCCGTAGTTTGTCCCACTCATACGAAACCTGCTCTAAACCATTTGAACGTCACGGCATGCCATACGTAACCGTGCTGTAGTCAGTGCCGTAGTTTGTCCCACTCATACGAAACCTGCTCTAGTGTTTTTACGTGATAGTCAGTGGTATACCGGCTGATGGCAAAATGGTAAACATGATATAGCACTGCCTCCAGTGGAGATATCATTTATATCAATACGTGTGGATATCACTTCATGATAGTCAGTGGTATACCGGCTGATGGCAAAATGGTAAACATGATATAGCACTGCCTCCAGTGGAGATATCATTTATATCAATACGTGTGGGATATCACTTCATGATAGTCAGTGGTATACTGGCTGATAACAATATCACACTGCCTCCAGTGGGGATATCATATATATCAATACGTGTGGGATATCACTTCATGATAGTCAGTGGTATACCGGCTGATGGCAAAATGGTAAACATGATATAGCACTGCCTCCAGTGGAGATATCATTTATATCAATACGTGTGGGATATCACTTCATGATAGTCAGTGGTATACTGGCTGATAACAATATCACACTGCCTCCAGTGGGGATATCATATATATCAATACGTGTGGGATATCACTTCATGATAGTCAGTGGTATACCGGCTGATGGAAAAATGGTAAACATGATATAGCACTGCCTCCAGTGGGGATATCGTTTATATCAATACGTGTGGGATATCACTTCATGATAGTCAGTGGTATACCGGCTGATGGCAAAATGGTAAACATGATATAGCACTGCCTCCAGTGGAGATATCATTTATATCAATACGTGTGGGATATCACTTCATGATAGTCAGTGGTATACCGGCTGATGGCAAAATGGTAAACATGATATAGCACTGCCTCCAGTGGAGATATCATTTATATCAATACGTGTGGGATATCACTTCATGATAGTCAGTGGTATACCGGCTGATGGCAAAATGGTAAACATGATATAGCACTGCCTCCAGTGGAGATATCATTTATATCAATACGTGTGGGATATCACTTCATGATAGTCAGTGGTATACCGGCTGATGGCAAAATGGTAAACATGATATAGCACTGCCTCCAGTGGAGATATCATTTATATCAATACGTGTGGGATATCACTTCATGATAGTCAGTGGTATACCGGCTGATGGCAAAATGGTAAACATGATATAGCACTGCCTCCAGTGGAGATATCATTTATATCAATACGTGTGGGATATCACTTCATGATAGTCAGTGGTATACCGGCTGATGGCAAAATGGTAAACATGATATAGCACTGCCTCCAGTGGAGATATCATTTATATCAATACGTGTGGGATATCACTTCATGATAGTCAGTGGTATACCGGCTGATGGCAAAATGGTAAACATGATATAGCACTGCCTCCAGTGGAGATATCATTTATATCAATACGTGTGGGATATCACTTCATGATAGTCAGTGGTATACCGGCTGATGGCAATATTACACTGCCTCCAGTGGGGATATCATTGATATCAATACGTGTGGGATATCACTTCATGATAGTCAGTGGTATACCAGCTGATAACAATATCACACTGCCTCCAGTGGGGATATCATTTATATCAATACGTGTGGGATATCACTTCATGATAGTCAGTGGTATACCGGCTGATAACAATATCACACTGCCTCCAGTGGGGATATCATTTATATCAATACGTGTGGGATATCACTTCATGATACTCAGTGGTATACTGGCTGATAACAATATCACACTGCCTCCAGTGGGGATATCATTTATATCAATACGTGTGGGAGTAGTATAGTCGGCGTCAATTAAATACAACTTTTTCTTGTGCAACAAAACTCAAAAGGTTGTGAATGTTATGGACGCCTTTTTTCTTGCACAAGGGGCGTTATGAAGTGGATTTCTGAATTCACTTTATGACGCCCCTTGTGCAAGAAAAAAGGCGTCCATAACATTCACAACCTTTTGAGTTTTGTTGCACAAGAAAAAGTTGTATTTAATTGACGCCGACTATACTACTATGGGGTAACTAAGGGTCATTCAAAGTGTCACTAGACATTCTTGTACGTAAAATCCAACTTGATAATCCTATTAGAGATATAATTACATATAGTTATATCGACATCGATTGCTTGTACATAAAATCCAACTTGATAATCCTATTAGAGATATAATTACATATAATTATATCGCTGCAACGTCCTTACACATAAAATCCAAATTCGAGTACCTGTTAAAGCTATCCTAACACATAGTTATATCGAAGGGAGAATGGTGAGACCACGTAGTGAACCACTTCCACGGAGTCTAGCTCGAGAGGCAGGTGCCATTCTAGAGGAGAGAGATGGAATGCTCGAGGGGATGGAGATAGGTCGCCGTACTATCCGATGGCGCTTCTTCCAAGGTGTGGCAGGAGACTTGACTCCTAGGATCATGGAAAAGTTAGTTGCAAAGGTAACCACCAGCTTCTACCTACGCTATAGCTACACCTATCGCATTCGCAATGTCAATGACGGACGCGTGATTCTATTCTCCAAGACTGTCCCAGGCTCTCCATGGGTGAACATCCTAGAAGATGCAGAAGAGTGGATCAATAGCAAGGAGACAGCTCGATTGAATCCCGACAACATCACTCGACCAAATACCCAATGGGCCTTCGTTCGTTGGATCTACGTAGATGTCAAAGTCGTGATCGATCGTCAGCTTTTGTTGGGAACAGGTCCACTGCCCCAATGGCTTCGCCTTAAGAAAGGAATGCTTGCCCTTGATCGATATGGCGACAACCTATGTCTTTGGCGCTGCCTTGCCATGCATGAAGGAGCAAGAGTAGATAGGTGTTGCGTCAAAGCTCGAAAACTTGCCCAGAACTTCTATCGCCTGACAGCACCCACACAAGACGTTCCCAGAACTTCCTTAGACCAGCTGGAGGAAGTCGAGTTACACTTTGGAATCGGTATTCGGGTGTATGAACCCACGGAGGACGGCGCTTGGCATCTGACGCGACATGCAGCTCACTACAAGCATACGATGACGATTGGGATATACGACGGACATGCCTTCTACATCAAGAACATCAACAAGCTAGGGCACATCTACGTATGTAACGATTGTAAGCAACGGTTCACGAAAGCCTCAGACCTTCACCGTCATGCAGATCGTTGCAGGCGTGGCGAAACAAAGATCGTTTGCCCCGGAAAAGTAATCACAGTACCCCAGTCGGCATACGAAAAAGCCTTCTGGCCAGAGAGCACAGCCAGCAAAGTCGCTTTATGCTGGTTGGAACGCGAAACCAAAAGGATTGGACAACACATTCATCATGCAGCTTGTGGGCATGGTGGAGAGCATTGGATCGAAGGAGCGCCGGTCGACGGCTACGAACCTATTTCGAAAACCATCTTTCAATTTCATGGATGCTATTTCCATGGCTGCCCGAAATGCTTCCCTAGGGAAAGGAGGCTCTATCTCAAGACCTGTGAAAGAACGGCAAAGCTACAAGGAGCTGGTTATACAGTAGTGGAAGCTTGGGGTTGCTCTACAAAGAAGAAAAACAAACCGGTCCCCACACCAACACAAACTGTCTACCCACACTTCATAGTTTACGATTTCGAAGCCTATCTCGATACAACGAAAGGAAGACAACCAACAGACCACCTGACCATCGAAAACGTCCATGTCCCAATATCAGTATCAATTGCCGACACATACAATCGAAAGTCAACCCACATCTGTCGACGCAATCCAAAAGAACTCATCGAAGCCTTCGTCGAAGAACTCCAGCGAAGAGCGAAAGCGATCCAAGAAGGCATTGCAGAACAGTTCTGCCCCAAGACACCTGAATTCTCTTTTGACACCCTACCAAAGAAACAACAAGCGAAGATCGACGAATGGATCCGCCAAGTTCCAGTAGTGGGATTCAACTCTGGCAGGTACGATCTTAATCTGATCAGGGAGCACTTCGTAGGAATCATTGCCGACACCTGTTCAAAGATCCTGGTAGCAAAGAAAGCCAATTCCACTATGTTCCTATTGACCCCAGATTTCCGTTTCCTTGATGTGATCAACTACCTTGGACCTGGAACTTCTTATGAACGTTGGATCAAGGCATATGGATGCGAATCGCAAAAGAGTTTCTTTCCATATGAGTGGTTCGATTCTCCAGACAAGTTGGATCACATTGGATTACCAGACTATCCAGAGTGGGGTTCGAAGTTGAAAAGAGAACATCTACTATCTATGTCAGAGTTCGAAGACTGTGAGTGCACCTTTCTCGACAAAGGAATGGAAACCTTTGCAGACTGGCTACGATACTACAACGACCTAGATGTAGTTCCATTCCTAGAGGCACTCGAAAAGATGCGAGATTTCTATCACGAGAAAGGAGTAGACATGCTGAAAGACGCAGTGTCCATTCCAGGAGTCTCACTACAGTTCCTACTTCGAGGTAGTGTAGAAAGGGGAGCTGAGATGTACGCTCCAAGTAAGGAAGCCTACCGCATGCTGAAAGACGCTGTCGTGGGAGGTCCAAGCATAGTGTTCACCAGACTCCACGAATCAGGAGTGACTAAGATTCGTAGTCATCAGGGAGGAACTAAGACTTGTCGTAAGATTCTTGGATACGATGCCAACGCCCTATATCTTTCTACCATGGAATTCGAAATGCCTTGTGGAAAAGAAAAGGTTGTGCACTATGACGATCCAGGTCCAGCCACCAAAGGATTCGTTGAATGTCTACTTGGTGGAACGTGGTTTGGATATGCAGAAGTAGACATCGAGATACCAAAGAAATTGTGGAAGGAATTTGAGGAGATGCCACCCTTCTTCTACAACAAGAAAATCCCCAAAGAAGCAATCCCTCCAGAAATGTTGGCCTACCTCACAAAGACAGGTAGAAAGCTCAGCGAGGAAAAGAAGTTAGTTGGAAGTCTCTCTGGAAAGAAGTTGCTACTCTATGCTCCTCTTCTACTTTGGTATGTAGATCACGGCGCAGTGATCACTGCTGTCTACCGCACGATAGATTACGAACCCAAAGAAATCTTCGGATGGTTCGTGGACCAAGTCACTGAGGCACGTCGTATGGGAGATGAAGATAAAGGTGAGGCTTTGCTGGCAGATGTGTTCAAGCTGCTAGGAAACAGCGCCTATGGAAAGTTGCTCGAAGACTTGGGACGCCAAACAAAGGTCACCTATACAAAAGATGAGAAGGTTGTGGACAAAGCATTGCGAAGTGTTTGGTTCGAAGACCTGGAAGAGATTGGTGATGCATATGAACTCGAGAGCCGAAAGGACCAGATCCAAATCAAACGCCCTTTCCAAGTAGGTATCGCTGTGTACCAGCTCGCAAAGCTGCGTATGCTTGAGTTCTACTATGACTTCATCGACAAGTACATTGATCGCAATGATTTCGAATATATACAGATGGACACAGACAGTGCCTACATTGCCATCTCGGGAAATAGCCTCGATGAGGTTGTAAGACCGGAACTGCGAGAAGATTTCGAAGCCGAAAGGAATGAATGGCTAGCTTGGGACGAATGGAGCAGTCGTACACCAGGACTCTTCAAACTCGAATTCGAAGGACAGCGCGCCATTGCCCTATGCTCGAAAGCCTACTACGTCGATACAGGTGGCAGCAAGAAGTATTCCGCTAAAGGTATGTCTAGACGGCACAACGACATTTCGTGGGAACGATTCAAAGCAGCCCTCCAGGGTAGTATCGACATGGCAAATAACCGAGGCTTCCGACTATCGCCAGAAGGCATAGCAACCTACAAACAACGGAAGCTTGGGCTATCGGCTTACTACGACAAAAGACGCGTTCTTCCCGATGGAATCCACACCGAGCCAATAGAGTACGCTGTTTAGCGTCTAGGTACAAACAGAATTCCTTTTGGTGGTAGTTCTGTATCCCTAGGAACGACTTGTAGCTCTTCACGAACGAATCCACGTTTGGGTGCGTCCTTCTCCTTCGCAAGGTAGTAAAGCACAGGCTGTCCCGAAGATACTACACTTCGCGAAATGGTGTATATCTGCAAACTCCACACAGGATCAGTAGCTCTACGTTTTTCACCTCCTTCCAATTCTCCTGGTGCATAAAGATATCGAACTAGAACGTCGAATGGTAGACGCTCTTCTCTCAATCCAACCGTGCGCGAATATGTAGGAGTCTTCAGATCTACTTGTTGCGCCACTACAGAATTCGAAGGCTCTTTACCAGTCAACCGAGTCACCTCACTGTTCATGGCTTTGATAACCATTGGTAAACGAATTACCCATTCTCTACTACGCTCATCTGATCCTTCCGAAGTAAGCACCATCTCTTGTGCATACTGATACCCAAATAATCTCTCAGCTAGAGTCCTATTTGCTCTTTCAACAAAACTTTGCGCTCTATGATTACCAGCCTCACCTCGTTGAACTTTCGTACCATGTAGTTCTAGCGTTTCAGACATACGTCCCATGAATTCTCTACCAGGATCTACTTGCAAAGTCTTTGGCCATTCTAGTGGACTACGTTTATAGATTCGTTCGAATGCCGCAGCAACTTCACCACTATCTTTAGATGCCAAAGGTTCGGCTTCTTTGTATCGAGAAGCTACATCGATTACCACTAATGCATACTTATATAGTTTCCTTCCACGTCCAGGACGATCGTGTGGTAGAAATATCAAATCAGCTTGGTGGACTTCATTTGGTTTCGATACAGTCCAATGTGGTCGTGGAATGTGTTTTGGTGGTGGTAGATATATTTGCCACATAGATTGCTTTTCCAACCAACTCCTAGCCACGTCTTCTGATGCTTTCGCTGCTACCGATAGCTTGCCAATTGCAGTGTGACCTTTCCAATAGCCCATAGGCCCATAGAAGATATTCGCAAGTTTAGAATCCATCATACATCTATACATTCTAACCTTCAACAGATGAAAAAAAAAGGAAGAATAAAGAAAGTCGTTGCGTGACCCTCTTCATTCTTCCTTTTTTTTTTAGTAGTAGCTTAGTAGTAGCTTAAGTAGCTTACTAGTAGCTTAGGTAACTTACTAGTAGCTTGCTAGTAGCTTAGGGCAACTCACCAGTAGCTTAGGGTAACTTACTAGTAGCTTACTAGTAGCTTAGGGCAACTCACTAGTAGCTTAGGGCAACTCACCAGTAGCTTAGGGTAACTTACTAGTAGCTTACTAGTAGCTTAGGGCAACTCACCAGTAGCTTAGGGTAACTTACTAGTAGCTTAGGTAACTTACTAGTAGCTTAGGTAACTTACTAGTAGCTAGTAGTAGTATCTATATCCATTTACTAATAGCGTATCCAACACCTAGCATTCCACCACCAACGTAGAGCAACTCGCCAGTCTTCTGATTGTTTGAGGGTTGGTAGTAGTCAGATAAGCGGGGTTCTTTCATCTCTTTGAGCCGTTTTAGCTCTTTACGTAACTTATCGGATCGCACTAAGGCTTCGTTGGTATCTCTTTGATCGTTGTGTGCTTTGCGTTCAAGACCTTCCTGCTCTTGTGCATAGTCATATAAGCTTTGACGTTTGATTCTATACGCTTTCATTTCGCGTTCTAGTTTTTCGACGGCCCTATCGTGTCTCTCTCGTTCTGCATCTACATCACCACTCTTTCCAAGCATTCTAGCTAGTATGCCACCACCAGTAAATGCCGTCGCATTCAAAACAGCGCCGAAAATAGACATTCCAATAGCTGCTAACGTCGCCATTACGGTATGATCTTTTGTTTCTCAAGATATTGCTTTGCGTATAAGCTACCGAGTATCACGGCAGTCCACTTTGCGTAATTCACTAGGGAAGAAGAAGGATCGCTAAGCATAGATTCCTTGGTAGTCTTTTTTACGATCCACCCAATACCAGAAGCGAGTCCAACGATTATAGATGCATCGGTTGCCGTCTTCATCAATTCCTTATCCATCTCGACATATATAAGTATGGTCTCGAGTCTTTAAGTGTTACTCCATGTCTAGTGCCGTTGGCTTTGCCGGAGCTGCAGGTTGTGTCGTGCTAACGGTGGCAACACGTTTATTGCCATCTACATACTTCTTGTACGCAAAGTACGTGCCAAACAATGTAGCGCCAGTACCAATGACTGCGAGGATAGTCAGGCTTTCGAACCGACCTTTCTCTACGTCAGTTTCTTTACATGATTCGCTTTCGCGCATCAACTCTCTCTTTTGAGCTTCTTTAGCGAGTTTGTTGCTTAACGCTAGTGCTTTTCCAGCTGCGACGCGCTTTGGGTTTTTTATCTTAGTTGGTGCAGTCGTCGGAGGATTCGCAGTTATCTGGTCCGCTTCTTCCATCTTGATTCGATATAGTAGATATATGTGAAGGTTCAACAGTTGTACCAGGAATGACTACGTGACCAGATATGTGGAATAGGACGCTAGCTAGAGCTACAAGGCGACCTGCTTTGAGCGATAGTAGGCCAGTCGCAGCACTGATTTCGTTGCGGACTAGAGGGTCTTCTTGTAGGTCCTTGATCAGGGCTTCTTGAGAATCTATTGGTACTAGGTAGGCAACTAGGCGGGTAGCTAGACGTGTCACACCGTCGACTAAGCCTTTCGTTACTTGCTTAGCTAGAACGGCCTGATACCTCCTATGCAACTTGTCTACTTCTTTCTCAGGAAGTCTAGAGATGTCTCCTAGGGAAAAGTTTTTACCTAAGTATTCTTTCGTTACGCCTGTTGCGGCTAAGATCGAAAGTGATTCACGATTGTCTGACGTAACGTCTAGGTTGGTTGGTGGTGGGCCTGTTACATCCTCGCCGAATATCTCGAGTATATCTTTATCCATGATAATATGTTGTAGGTGCTGGGAGCTCTAACACTACCTCGAAAGGATGGCGGAGACAGAAGCACATGCGAGCGAACTTATGGGAGCCAAGTATCATTCGTAACTCTTTGCATTCTTGCGAGCCTCCATAATCCTCAAATATCCTTTTACCATCTACGGCCGATGCTGTATGGAATGCTACTACGATAGCTACGTTCTCACGGAAGGGCTTACATATGCTCGTTAATTGTTGGGACAGCACCCAAACGGAAATCCCTATATGTCGTGCAGAAAAGGCTAAGTCCACTAGCTTGTCAGTTCGTTTCTTGACGTCCTTCGATGCGGCGCAATCATCGAGAATCAATAGAGTATTGGTACCTGACCAAAATGTTGCGCAAATACTCAAAGTAGCATCGATGGCATCTTGTGGTGGCGATATGACGAAGAAATGAGGATCTCGATTTGCGAATCCACGATAAGTTTTGTTGTGGGCATACGTAGGACAAATCAGTACTATGTAATCAAACTTACCACGAAAGGCTCCACGAAGTTGTTCTATGAGAAACGCAGTCTTCCCACAATTCGTCGGACCGACTATGAGTGCGTTGAAAGGTATGTGCTCTACGAGAGAATCCATCAGTATAATATACTCTGCAGAGATCTGTTCAATATCGTGACCTGAGCATCCGCAAGGACATAGATGTGCATTTTCACATTTCCACTTCCCTTTGCAGTTCTATGTATGCGAATGTCGATGTCCTTTCCACTGCCGGTTTGTGCCAAGCCATCACCATGAACGGTGGAATCTTTTGCTGTGCGACAATCGATTAGGATAGAGAATCTATTTTCAAAGAACTTCTTTGGAGTCATGGAAGTATTGGGTGTACCAAACCAGCCTTTTGCAGCCTCCCAGAAATCTAGGGGAAGCATGCCGCTTGGAAAGAGTCTGTTGGGAATCCCATTGACATCTACTTCTACCTTCGAAATATCGGGATTCGAGAATGCTTCACTATCTCGCGTGCCAATGGTAGGTGGATCTATGAATAGTAAAAGTAGTCCAGCAAAGGATCGTCGTGGAACATTGATGTTTTGAGATATCAAAGTATCAGATGTTTTAGCGATATCTACTGTCTTGAAGTGAACAGCGTAGTTGTATAGGAATGCAGTACCTATTTCATATTTGTGAAGTGCACTACTAGCCAGCGTTTCGTTCCTGATTGCTTCGTATTCTAGTTGGATGTTGGTAAGTTGGTACGTACCTATCTTCGTCGTATCCGATCCAATTACAACCTCGTTGGCAGACGCTAGAGTTAACTCGAACGTAATGGTACTTTCTAAGGCATGTGGATATAGAACTCCATGTTGTGTCAGAATGTCAACATCTAAGGGAATCCTATACTTAGAACCACATGCAGTTAGGAGCGCGTTGTCTGCAGCAGATGAAGTACTTGCGTCACCAGCTTTTGATCGTAGCTTATTCAAGTTCTCTGATTGAATGCCTTGTTGTATTCTAGACTCTCTCTCCTGCGTAGATAGGTATACATCGGAGTATGTTTGTAGGAGGTCTGGCCTGACAAGGTCTTCTACTGTTTCAGCTCCCATCCTACAGATTCTACGCATGACCAAGCAGCGTCCAACGTTCGAAACGACTCTGTTATTCGCATGTCCACCAGATAGTACGATGTCGCCCAATAGTGCTAAGCTGCCAGGTACTAGTACTACATCTTCTGCTAGCTTTGGGACTTCTACGTATAGAGTCTCACCTGGATTGGCAGACGATCGAGTGAAAGTCTTCCTATACAAGTCTCGTGGAGCCTTGAGTGCATGAGGCTCTCTTCGTACTTGTGTGGGATCCAACTTTGATGAGATCATGTTGAATATAACTATATATGTAGATATGTTTAACATGGCCTCTGAGGGTAGGTATGATGAAGGAACTGATGAAGCTGAAAGAGGAAGAGACTACGACGACGATGATACTGTCAATGAAGAAGCAAGGAAATTGGCGTCAGACTCTACGAATGTGGATCCGAGTGAATCAGTAAACCTGAAAACTAGACGCGACTTCTCCAAGGAAGGTGCTCGACCAAAGAATCGGGAAACCTCGTTTTCTATGGATGACTACATAGCTTCGCTCACTGATCCGGAATCGAGCGTTTCTAGAAATAAAGAAATCCTGGAGAGGTTGGAGGAAGAGAAAAGCCCAAGGTATACCGATCGAGGCGTAGTCTTCAGACATAGGTTATCGGAAAATGCGAGTCAGGATATATTCGAGACTGTCTGGGAAAAATACCACGATGTGGGAATTCGAGGCACGCTTGAGATTGCAACCATGCCTGATGGTAGAATCGCTATCAAAGAGTTTGGAAGTGAAGAAATGGCTATTCCTATGACCACCAAGAAAGGTGAGTTATATAGGAAGATGGGAAAAGGTCTCAAAAGAGTCTTAGGACCTTCGAGGAAAGAAATGGTAGAAGAAGTCAGGGTAGCTGAAGATCAATTGAGTGAGAGGGTCAAACAAAATAAAGAAATACTCCAAGACCCTACGTCTACCGAAACTCAGAAAGAAAACGCTACTAATGAAATAAAGACTGATCAGGAGAATCAAGCAGTCCTAGAACAAATAGAAGGAGCTATAGTAGAACGGATGTCACTTAGGGATCGTATAAGAATCATCTTTAAGAAGTATGGGGTCAGTATAATTAGCGTGGTAGCTGCGGTAAGTACTGTGATAGGCGTAATAGTTTCCAATCTGACGAAGAAAGTTTCCGCGATAGTACCGGGATTTGGAGATGCTGCCAAAGCAGCTGCTAAAACAACTGTCAAAGGTTTAAGAGCAATAGGCAAAAAGTTAGAGGAGATTCTACCTAAGATGATTGGACCAATTGTGAGTTTCATATTCAGTATGGCTGCTGACGTCGTTGGAGTCTTAGCAAACAACGTTTGGTTGTTAATCGTAGCAGCAGTGGTCTTCGTAGTGGAGCAATACAAACGCCGTTAACGAAACAACATCCATGCAATTCCAGCTGCGGCAATGGATGTCACTGCGAGATTAATTTCATGTTGTGGGGCAGCCTTTTGTACGGGATCTTGTTTCTTGTGCGTGACAGCCTTTAGTATAGGAACTTGTTTCTTGTGCGTCTCGAGATGCGGCAACGATTTCTTATCTGATGATCCTTCCATAAGAAGAGGTGAGTGTCCTTTGCCTTCTACATTGATGTCGTTAGTGCCTAGCACCATATCTTTCGTAGCTTTCGGGATTGGATTCTTATAACCATCTTTCTCACTAAGATAGTACTCTAGATCGCTTGGCAATAATCGTACGCCTATAGCTATTGCTAGATCGAGCCTCTTATGTGTTGCCGTTATAGCAGTAAGATAGTTTTTGTAGCTCACCACTAAATCGTTTTCGAGAATAGCAGCTTCGACTAAGCTCTTAAACTTTTCTTTGACGTTATGGCTATCTACGATGGATTCGTTCAAGTCGGCTTGAGCGCCAAGTATGCAATGTCCAAAAGCCTCGACAGATCTATTCAACCTACCCAATCCAGCATCTGTCAAACCCTTTCCGATTGGTGGTGTAAACCAATTGTATTGCTTTCCTTCATGTTCATCGTTCCTAATAAAAGCTATCAGAGTGTCCTCCTTACCTCCTTGGTCTTTAAATAAAGTAGAGTCCGCGGGCCATGTGGTTGCTTTGTCGTAACTTCGACCATGGGCAGTTACATATCCGTTTACGTAGCCAGTTGATCCCTGGTATAACAGGAATACATCTCCTAATCCATTATTCCTACCTCCGTGCCATCGGAAGTCTGGTGTTCGAGATATACCAAATTCAATGCACAATTTCTCAAGAGCTGCTTTGTTATAGAGGTTATCCATTTGCTTGAAATGAGAGTTACCAGGTAAAGGAACTCCATGAGTACCACCAAGTTCACGTAGAATTCTTCGTATCGTGAAATAAACATGGAATCGTAGGAACCCCTGAATGACTGGTGGATACGTTTTGAAAATAGGATCAAACAATGACACTCCACATCCAGAAGTCGCACACCACGTTGCGAAATTCAATTGTTGAGGCCAATATTTGAAATCCGGACCATGTAACCAATGGTAGGACTCATTTGCTGTCATATGCTTTACGACGGTCTCCTTGAATATGTTTCGAACGCCTGCTTTGAACTTATTCTTTGGGGTGGCATATATCCATAGATTAGTGAGATCAATGTCTTGTGCCAGTTCGGTAAAAGGAACTGCTGTAATAGGATATTTCGCACTCCTATCTAGGGTCAACGTAGATGGGAAACCTTTATGCACATCCCACAACGCATTATCGATGCGCTTTTGAATCGTAGTAGGTAACTTCGAGACGTCATTGCCGTAAACGACATAGCTAGAATCTCCATCTCGAAACCAAATACTCGTCGAATATTTGCCTGGACCGTTCACTTCCGTAGAGGCATAGAACTTGCGAAGATCTGCATGTGGATATCTTTTCTTGAACTTCACCAACAGATTGGCATTCAAGGTTGCGACCTTATCGTTTTCTTCTATCCAATTGTGTTTGGAAAGACCTTCGTGTTCCCGTGCGAATATTACGCTCTCGTAAACTGACTTACCACCAAGTGCTACATCTAGAGCCTTACCAGTGCGACCGAGCCACCCCATCAATTTACCACCTCCCGTCTTAGTAGGAGGACCTTCCTCCGTGAACACGCGATGAGACATTCCCCGATCAATGAAATTAACATTATCGGAAGTAGATTCGAACCAACCAAGTACGGCATTAGGAAATAGGTACTTGAACTGTCGCCATGCGTCTGTCATGTTGAAGCTATACGTATATATAGTTATACCTTCAACATATAATGACGATCCTTACTGTCACCACAACCTTGGCCGACCATACTGTCTACTTCGACGACCCTATTCTTATACAGAACGTTTCACTAGTCGAGGTCACTTTCGAGAATAGCTGGTGGAACCTAGAAGAGCCAGGGAGCTTTCATTGGAATGTCAATGGTGTGATGTTTCCACACGAAATTAAGGTGGGGAACTACGATATACCAACCCTCCAGACCCTCTTCAAACCCGCAATCAAAGCTGGTATCATAAAATTCGGGAAAGACTTATTGACGGGGAATTGGGTCCTAGATGTCATGAAACCTATCATTATTAGCACAAATATCTGTGAACTGTTTATTGAAGCATGTAGGGGTTCCCCAAATAATACCACGACTTTAACTATAGCGGTAGGCACTTTCCCTATAAGTATCCTCTTTGAGATCGATACGGTATATGTCCACTGTGACGTAGTGGATTCCAGCTTCTCACTCCTAGAGGGAAAACGCTCGAAAGTCTTGGCTAGCATAAATGTCCGAGGCGATAGATTTGTGAAAACGACGTATGCCTCACTACAACCTCTAGATGTCAAAGCTCTAGGTACGATACAAAGCAGCCTTCGTCTGACAATTCTCGATGAGAAAGGCAATCTGATAAACTTCCGTGGTCGACCTATACGATACGTGTTGAAGCTTGAGTAAGCTATATGTATAACGTACAATGGAAGGCGATTCGATTCAACCGTTTCCATCAGCACCAAGTATCTATCCACAGATTGCTAGTGACACTGGAAAGAACTTTAGACTGCAAACGATCCGAGACACACTTTCGGACATAGAAGTTCAAGAAAGGCACTACGAAGGTGTGCGCAAGAAATATGCACGTTCTCAAGGAATAGTTCATGGAATCGCAGTGGCAACTGGAGGTCTATCTGTGATCTTATCTGGATCTGGATTGGGTGCAGCGTTGACTGGGGTTGGAATAGTGATTGGTCTACCACTTGGAGTTATTGGTGGACTATGTGGATTAATTTCAGCGTCTACGACCGTTGGAGCTAAGAAGTTAGGAATGAAGGTTTCTAAGCATGAAAGGACAACTATGTTGGCAAAGGCGAAAATCAATACGATTCGCGATCTAGTATCGAAGGCCTTACGCGATGAAAACATATCCGACTCCGAATACAGTCTCATCCTAAACGAAGCGAATAAGTATGAGATCATGAGATCTGAAATTCGTCGCAAGGCTTCCATAGGTGAAAAAAGTATTCGAGCCGAACTCAAGCAAGAAGTGCAAAAGGAAATGCGAGAAAAACTTGGAATGTAAGAATCAACGTTTCCTATGAAAGGAACGAACATGGTTCTCACTTTCACTTTGCCAAGTCCTACTGCTAGTTAGCCCATGTCTAGCGTAGATTGGTTCGAAGTGGGAATGGTAAGAAGACAACTCCTTGACAAAACGCTTGACCGCATTTCCAAATATGCCACAGCGCTTAACGACATCCTTAAAAGACATAGACGATCCGGAGCGACGTAGCACCTCGTAACTTGCTCCAACGACTTTCGTCTTAAGCATTGATTTGGGGCCTATATTGTTTTCCATTGCTGTAGTAACGACCTCGTGGACTATTTGTTGAACGTCCCTAGGTACTCCTACAAGATCTAGTTGTAGGAAAGTCGTTGCAATGTGAGGAACTAGGCGCTCCGCATCCAAGTCTACATCAATCTTATCGTCGTCACACAGAGAACGTATGAAGACCTCTCCATTATGGATGCCTTCGTTTCTTAGTTGCATGAAGCGAGCGACCTCACCTTTAGATCGGACGAATCCACATTGTATGCATGCATGGTAGAGTAGAGCAGCTAAAATATTTTTCTTAGCATCGCTACGCTTGAGACAAACTTTCATTACTTGGGTGAATGCGTCGGCTACGATTTCTAACGCGTTCATAGGGAACGATAGATCATAACTTTGTTTGTAAATAGTGTTGTATGCTCGTAGTTCTTGTAGTAGCGTTCGTCGTTTCAGTTCTATGTCATCATCGCTTTGCTTTGGTTTTGCGCGGTCTAGATCACTTTGATACTTAAACCCGTCCGAACCTACTATACGCAGTCGAGTAGTAATAATATCGATCTTAGTTTCTGTACATGGTTCAACCTCGGAAACAAGACCACATGTGGGACACACGAATTCCGTTCCTTGTACTTCCAAGGGACAGAGACAATCAGGACATGTTTCACTGGCGTTAATATGTTCCACTTGTGGTTTGATATTCAGGCTTCTACAAATTCCAGGACCAAACAATCTGACTAGCTCGTCCATGATACAACTATAGATGTCGTACGTTCAATAGAAAAAAAAAAAGGAAGAATGAAGAGGGCCACACAACGACCTTCTTCATTCTTCCTTTTTTTCTTTTTTCGTGGTCATTCCTAAGCGTCCTTCTCGTTCCTCAAGGCAGCCAACACCTCGTTGAGCGCATGGTTGAGAGACTCTCCAAGACCTTCCACTGGTTCCAGCACTCTTGGTTCTGCGGGCAATGCTACCTCCGGTTCCACCATGTTTGGCTCCTCCTTTCTTGGATCCTCTAGCTTCTTGCTGGACTTCTTAGCGCGTCTTATATAGACACCGGAAGACTTCACCTTGATGGTGAGACGGTCGCATCTTGAGCAAAGCTCGTAATCAGTACGACATCCTTTACCGCACTTCAAGCATGGTACATATGGGGCACAGCCTTTTGAGATTTGGTAGTTATGCTGGGAACAGAACTTCGTTGTCTTCGAAATCTTCTTTGGACATTTTGAGTCCTTCCCTCTCATCAACCAATCACAAGTTATTGCGGCGTCTACATTTGAGTTCTTCTTCGACATGTTCGATCTGTATGGTGTTAATGCGTACTAAGATAACAACGTAAGCTAGTATTGTGGAATAAAGAATATATACTAATACCATTTAGTGGTAATATACAGTATAATAATCATTCCTTTAACATATACTTCAAGTTTGGATTTTTTAGGTGCGCGAATGTCTAGTGACACTTTGGCTTCCTACGTGGCAGAATGAGCATCCATGTAGTTGCGTAGTACAACCCTTTCGCCCTCTGTGAGCTGGGAGTACTGCCACTTAACGAACCATTTAGCGATATCAAGATGACCATTGTTACAGGCGTATTCTATAGCAAGATCAATGCATTCATACTCTAGGGTTATCTGAAAACGTCGCATGAGCCACTTAACGTTATTAAGATGACCATTCCTACTGGCACCTAATATAGCAAAACTGACGGCCTTATCCTCTTTGGTGAACTGGAAGTGCTTAATGAGCCGCTTAGCGATACCAAGATGACCATACTCAAGGGCAGCGCGTAGAACGTGATTGGTGTGTCTGTCCATCATATCGAAACGTAAGTGCTTGATGAGCCACTTAACAGCATTAAGATCACCATATTCGCTGGCGTAGAGAAGAGAAAAGCTATCGTCGGTGGGGCTTGCGGAAATACCGAAAGTTCGAGCCAATTCGTCTCGATCGTCGTCACTATGAGTAGACCTCAAACCAAAGCATAGTGCTAGTTTACGGAACACTTGGTCTACGTTTTTGTAGCGCGCAAGAGATGCGGCATCGTTTAGGCGTTTCGATGTCCTTGAGAGGCTTGCGAATGACCAAGGATCTGCATGCTCTACGATCTTAGTCAGAATTTCTAGAGGGAGGCACGATATATAATCCATAGTGGAAGAGATCGATATAACTATATGTAATCATATCTCTAATAGGATTATCAAGTTGGATTTTACGTACAAGAATGTCTAGTGACACTTTGAATGACCCTTAGTTACCCCATAGTAGTATAGTCGGCGTCAATTAAATACAACTTTTTCTTGTGCAACAAAACTCAAAAGGTTGTGAATGTTATGGACGCCTTTTTTCTTGCACAAGGGGCGTTATGAAGTGGATTTCTGAATTCACTTTATGACGCCCCTTGTGCAAGAAAACAAGGCGTCCATAACATTCACAACCTTTTGAGTTTTGTTGTACAAGAAAAAGTGGTATTTAATTGACGCCGACTATACTACTGTGGGATATCACTTCATGATAGTCAGTGGTATACCGGCTGATAACAATATCACACTGCCTCCAGTGGGGATATCATGGTTTTCATATGATAAAAAGTTAATTACATAGCTGCTTGGAGATACAGAGTTTATCTTCTCGTGTTTAGCTTGATAACTCGCCTCTATGTATATGTAAGCTAGATTGGAGATCCGAAAAGGATCAATTACGGTTACTGGGAAACCCCAAAACGCATTGCATGATGGGACTGGGAGACTGAGTGGAAGACTGGGGCGAGGCTAAGTCTGCATTAAGTATTGGCTCGCGAAAAACAATAGACCCGACGCAATCAGCATATGCGCACATACGATATTGCTAGAATATGCCTTAAGAACAATAGACCCGACGCAATCAGCATATGCGCACATACGATATTGCTAGAATATGCCTTAAGAACAATAGACCCGACGCCATCAGCATATGCGCACATACGATATTGCTAGAATGTGCCTTAAGAACAATAGACCCGACGCCATCAGCATATGCGCACATACGATATTGCTAGAATATGCCTTAAGAACAATAGACCCGACGCCATCAGCATATGCGCACATACGATATTGCTAGAATATGCCTCAAGAACAATAGACCCGACGCCATCAGCATATGCGCACATACGATATTGCTAGAATATGCCTTAAGAACAATAGACCCAACGCCATCAGCATATGCGCACATACGATATTGCTAGAATATGCCTTAAGAACAATAGACCCAACGCCATCAGCATATGCGCACATACGATATTGCTAGAATATGCCTTAAGAACAATAGACCCGACGCAATCAGCATATGCGCACATACGATACAATAGACCCGACGCCATCAGCATATGCGCACATACGATACAATAGACCCGACGCCATCAGCATATGCGCACATACGATATTGCTAGAATATGCCTTAAGAACAATAGACCCGACGCCATCAGCATATGCGCACATACGATATTGCTAGAATGTGCCTTAAGAACAATAGACCCGACGCCATCAGCATATGCGCACATACGATATTGCTAGAATGTGCCTTAAGAACAATAGACCCGACGCCATCAGCATATGCGCACATACGATATTGCTAGAATATGCCTTAAGAACAATAGACCCGACGCCATCAGCATATGCGCACATACGATATTGCTAGAATATGCCTTAAGAACAATAGACCCAACGCCATCAGCATATGCGCACATACGATATTGCTAGAATATGCCTTAAGAACAATAGACCCGACGCAATCAGCATATGCGCACATACGATACAATAGACCCGACGCCATCAGCATATGCGCACATACGATACAATAGACCCGACGCCATCAGCATATGCGCACATACGATATTGCTAGAATATGCCTTAAGAACAATAGACCCGACGCCATCAGCATATGCGCACATACGATATTGCTAGAATGTGCCTTAAGAACAATAGACCCGACGCCATCAGCATATGCGCACATACGATATTGCTAGAATATGCCTTAAGAACAATAGACCCGACGCCATCAGCATATGCGCACATACGATATTGCTAGAATATGCCTTAAGAACAATAGACCCGACGCCATCAGCATATGCGCACATACGATATTGCTAGAATATGCCTCAAGAACAATAGACCCGACGCCATCAGCATATGCGCACATACGATATTGCTAGAATATGCCTTAAGAACAATAGACCCGACGCCATCAGCATATGCGCACATACGATATTGCTAGAATATGCCTTAAGAACAATAGACCCGACGCCATCAGCATATGCGCACATACGATATTGCTAGAATATGCCTTAAGAACAATAGACCCGACGCCATCAGCATATGCGCACATACGATATTGCTAGAATATGCCTTAAGAACAATAGACCCGACGCCATCAGCATATGCGCACATACGATATTGCTAGAATATGCCTCAAGAACAATAGACCCGACGCCATCAGCATATGCGCACATACGATATTGCTAGAATATGCCTTAAGAACAATAGACCCGACGCCATCAGCATATGCGCACATACGATATTGCTAGAATATGCCTTAAGAACAATAGACCCGACGCCATCAGCATATGCGCACATACGATATTGCTAGAATATGCCTCAAGAACAATAGACCCGACGCCATCAGCATATGCGCACATACGATATTGCTAGAATATGCCTTAAGAACAATAGACCCGACGCCATCAGCATATGCGCACATACGATATTGCTAGAATATGCCTTAAGAACAATAGACCCGACGCCATCAGCATATGCGCACATACGATATTGCTAGAATATGCCTCAAGAACAATAGACCCGACGCCATCAGCATATGCGCACATACGATATTGCTAGAATATGCCTTAAGAACAATAGACCCGACGCCATCAGCATATGCGCACATACGATATTGCTAGAATATGCCTTAAGAACAATAGACCCAACGCCATCAGCATATGCGCACATACGATATTGCTAGAATATGCCTTAAGAACAATAGACCCGACGCAATCAGCATATGCGCACATACGATACAATAGACCCGACGCCATCAGCATATGCGCACATACGATATTGCTAGAATATGCCTTAAGAACAATAGACCCAACGCCATCAGCATATGCGCACATACGATATTGCTAGAATATGCCTTAAGAACAATAGACCCGACGCAATCAGCATATGCGCACATACGATACAATAGACCCAACGCCATCAGCATATGCGCACATACGATACAATAGACCCGACGCCATCAGCATATGCGCACATACGATATTGCTAGAATATGCCTTAAGAACAATAGACCCAACGCCATCAGCATATGCGCACATACGATATTGCTAGAATATGCCTTAAGAACAATAGACCCAACGCCATCAGCATATGCGCACATACGATATTGCTAGAATATGCCTTAAGAACAATAGACCCGACGCAATCAGCATATGCGCACATACGATACAATAGACCCAACGCCATCAGCATATGCGCACATACGATACAATAGACCCGACGCCATCAGCATATGCGCACATACGATATTGCTAGAATATGCCTTAAGAACAATAGACCCGACGCCATCAGCATATGCGCACATACGATATTGCTAGAATATGCCTTAAGAACAATAGACCCGACGCAATCAGCATATGCGCACATACGATATTGCTAGAATATGCCTTAAGAACAATAGACCCAACGCCATCAGCATATGCGCACATACGATATTGCTAGAATATGCCTTAAGAACAATAGACCCGACGCAATCAGCATATGCGCACATACGATACAATAGACCCAACGCCATCAGCATATGCGCACATACGATATTGCTAGAATATGCCTTAAGAACAATAGACCCGACGCAATCAGCATATGCGCACATACGATACAATAGACCCGACGCCATCAGCATATGCGCACATACGATATTGCTAGAATATGCCTTAAGAACAATAGACCCAACGCCATCAGCATATGCGCACATACGATATTGCTAGAATATGCCTTAAGAACAATAGACCCGACGCAATCAGCATATGCGCACATACGATACAATAGACCCAACGCCATCAGCATATGCGCACATACGATATTGCTAGAATGTGCCTTAAGAACAATAGACCCGACGCCATCAGCATATGCGCACATACGATATTGCTAGAATGTGCCTTAAGAACAATAGACCCGACGCCATCAGCATATGCGCACATACGATATTGCTAGAATATGCCTCAAGAACAATAGACCCGACGCCATCAGCATATGCGCACATACGATATTGCTAGAATATGCCTTAAGAACAATAGACCCGACGCCATCAGCATATGCGCACATACGATATTGCTAGAATATGCCTTAAGAACAATAGACCCGACGCCATCAGCATATGCGCACATACGATATTGCTAGAATGTGCCTTAAGAACAATAGACCCGACGCCATCAGCATATGCGCACATACGATATTGCTAGAATGTGCCTTAAGAACAATAGACCCGACGCCATCAGCATATGCGCACATACGATATTGCTAGAATATGCCTTAAGAACAATAGACCCAACGCCATCAGCATATGCGCACATACGATATTGCTAGAATATGCCTTAAGAACAATAGACCCGACGCAATCAGCATATGCGCACATACGATACAATAGACCCGACGCCATCAGCATATGCGCACATACGATACAATAGACCCGACGCCATCAGCATATGCGCACATACGATATTGCTAGAATATGCCTTAAGAACAATAGACCCGACGCCATCAGCATATGCGCACATACGATATTGCTAGAATGTGCCTTAAGAACAATAGACCCGACGCCATCAGCATATGCGCACATACGATATTGCTAGAATATGCCTTAAGAACAATAGACCCGACGCAATCAGCATATGCGCACATACGATACAATAGACCCGACGCAATCAGCATATGCGCACATACGATACAATAGACCCGACGCAATCAGCATATGCGCACATACGATACAATAGACCCGACGCCATCAGCATATGCGCACATACGATATTGCTAGAATATGCCTTAAGAACAATAGACCCGACGCCATCAGCATATGCGCACATACGATATTGCTAGAATATGCCTTAAGAACAATAGACCCGACGCAATCAGCATATGCGCACATACGATATTGCTAGAATATGCCTTAAGAACAATAGACCCGACGCCATCAGCATATGCGCACATACGATATTGCTAGAATATGCCTTAAGAACAATAGACCCGACGCCATCAGCATATGCGCACATACGATATTGCTAGAATATGCCTTAACTGCTGTCTGAAATGTCCAAAGTCAATGTTACAAGCGAAAATTGGAGCAAACTGTATGCTGTTGAACATTTTTACTGTGAAAACGTAAAGAGAACGCCATCTAGCCAATGGGAAAGGGAGAAAACTAAATATCTTTGAATCACACATTTGATGACATTCCCCACATACGAATTTCTCCCGCAAAATCAAACCATACAGTTAGTTTGATCAAAAATAAATTTAAACTTCAAAAATTATCTAATGAAAGTGCATTACTTCGATGGCCTTCTATTGAAATTACGAGAAAGAAGAATAGAACATTAACACCTATTTATATTCCTTGCCGTTCAGCCGTGCCCTTCTTATTCGGAGCATTACTTAACATTCTAGGTATCAAAGACAGCTCCAACCGGTGAATATCTGACCACTGGAAGCTTCATGATTCGTGGAAAGAAGAACTTTCTTCCTCCGACCCACCTCATCATGGGATTCGGGTTTCTGTTCAGAGTGGAAGATGCCTGTATTGAGCGACATAGAAACGAGAGGAGAATCAGAGGTCTGGATGATACCGAGTCTATAGCAGACTCAACCGCGGTGAGTAGTTAGATCTTACAGCCGCCGCATAACAGAGCTGAATAACTAGTGCGCGTGCGCGAACCGACGCGTAAATCGGCGGGAATTGTGCCGTAAACACCATCTGTGGCGGTCAATGTCTCGCGTTTATTGTTAATTTATCCCATTTAAAACTTATACTACACTTTTCAAAACATGTTTTTCTTAGTTTCTGAAGGAAATGTTCTGAGTATTTGTAACTTATCCTTGCCATAAACTCTTCGTAGAAAACATGAAGGTACTCGGAAAAGTTTAAAATGTCCGCCATTTTTGTCTACGCTTCGCTCGTACTTAGTCCCCGCGCGTCCGTTATTCAGCTCTGTCGAGCCGCATAGAATCGCGCAACCTCGTTCCCAGGGTCTTCCGCCCATCCAACATGGCAGCCGACAGAAGGAAGATCCCGGTAAAGGATCGTTGCTGTGACCCACACTAGAGCCGTCGAGCTTTACATGGCGTAATGGTGTAACATATCGTACAAACAGCAGAAGCGTGAGACAAGTTGCTGCAACGATTGTGGAAAGTAGAAAAAAATTCTGCTTTCTGCAATGATTGCAGCAACTTACTTGAGCGTTGCACAATGTAACATTCAGTCTTGCAACTTGTTCTTGTAACGCATTTACCGAGACAGGTAGCAGGGAATGTTGCAAGCTGTAACAGCGCCTTGTCTGCCATAAATGCCTTGCTATCGCCGCTTATTAAACAACAGTTGCTTTCTATGCCATAAAATGCACGTTTTCTTCGCGTCTTCAGTCACATCTGATTCCCCTTCTAGTATCAACTACGTA
The DNA here is from genome assembly GCA_030867875.1 of Actinernus sp. WN-2022. Lineage (NCBI taxonomy): Eukaryota > Metazoa > Cnidaria > Anthozoa > Actiniaria > Actinernidae > Actinernus > Actinernus sp. WN-2022. The sequence goes on along the minus strand of JAOWCC010001589.1, from coordinate 82,721,813 downwards.
GCCTGCGAAAGCAGGCGCATCTTTGTGCTCGCTCCTAAACGGATTCCCCCAAAGAAACATTGCGGGACGAGCGCGAAAATTCCATACTGATAACGTATTTTTGACCCAAATCCGGTCAAATAATGTGATTGGTCAATCACCGATCCTTTTGCCTTCTGTACATAAATTAAAATGCCCAACAAACTTAGAAGCGAGTGTAGGGTTAGATTATTTTTGGATGTTTTTAAACGTTCTGTCGAAGAGCTGTTTTCGGGTCAAAAATAATACGTCATCAGTATGAAATTTTCGCGCTCGTCCCACAGACGTTTCTTTGTGGGGGAACCGGAGCGAGCACAAAGATGCGCCTGCTTTCTCAGGCTACGAACTACGTCGTAATAGCTAGTTTACCCCTGTTCATCTCCAGGATACAGAATGTGACGAGGAGTTATCTCTTGGTGATTTGGACAGCGACACTGAAGATAGGAAGGAAGACGAGACTGGTGATGACGTCACCGAGAGGGGTAGTGACGTCATGGATGCTGCCACAGGAAAGGATCCAGAGGAGAGTGACGATGCTCTGGACAGTCGTTACCCAGACACAAGCATCAGCCTGCAGATTGTTAGTGGAAAGTAAGGAGTTTGATCTGACAGTCCTGGTCAAAAGTCTTGGGACTAAGACAAAATAACAAGTGACATACGCTACTTGTAATGTAGTATTATCTAATTACCTACAATATTCGATAGTATTTCATTAAAATATGACCCATCCTCCAAAACAATGTTTTGATATTGGGGCATAGCAAGCGACCTCGCTATTCAAAAACAACACTGAACTCGGGGGAGGAGGGATAAAGATTTCAGATGTCGTAAATTCTTTAAAAAATGTGTCCCAACACGTTTGACCAGGATGGTAGTACCATTGTTTAATGGTTTCTGTATAAATGCAGTTGTTAATTAACATGTTACCACAAAATACAATTGCTAACTGTGCGTGAAAATGCATGTAGCCAGAGCGTGAAATGGTCCTGTTTTCGCTCCGCCGTAGACTTTCTCCAAGTGGTAGTTCTTGCTTTGAACCTCTTGTTTGTCGGTAAACAGGCTTAAACTGCAGCGAGGTGTGAGTAATACCAGCAGTCAGCAGGATGATGACGAGATATTCCTTGGAGATGAGCACAAAATCAACTTGAAGGAGAACAAAGAGAAGGTACTCAGTACTAAATAAGGTTACTAACCCTCTCCCACCCATCCCTCCCCTCCCCTCCGTTCTATTTTGGTCACTACGCAGGGTACCGTATGTGCGGAATCCAGTCAAGTGCTGGCTTGATTTTTTTTCACCTGAACCAGGGAAAGCGCCAGTAAAATGGCAAAGTGTTTATACAATAAACAGGGCGAATCACGCGCTCTGATTGGTCGGTAGCCGTGATCAAATATAGTACAGATGACATCACAAGGTTACACGCGCGCTCTGATAAAGTAATGTTCTATATTTAACGTCGGTGGCCCCTTCAGTCTAACCGACTGCTCTTCCAGGAGGTCGACAGTGCACAACTTTACCCTCTTCTCTCACGGTTAGGGCTACATTCCATCCGCCAGAAGTACGCAATCCCAAAATGCACTGCACTAAAATACTTCATTGAGAGCAGGAACTGGTGTCTAATGAAGTAACGCCTGCTAATCAAACAGCATGCAGTATAAAAGTTCTAAAAAAGCGGTTGTCGACAGCAAATCCCTCGTGTCGTAAGGGATAGTGACGGTTAGGGTTTCGGTTATTAGACGCCGTGCACTAACCCATTGTGCCACACACGCATCTTGATTGGTCGATAGCCATGATCTATTAGAGTACAGATGTACAGATGACGTCACACGCGCGTTCTATTTGTTTTATCCTCTTGCCGTGAGTCTATCCTCTTATAGATGTATAGATGACGTCATAACGTGAAGAGAACGTCTCCATTCGAAAAACTGGACCTCAGTCTTCCATAGAATGGAAGATTGTTGGAAAGTATTTGGAAGTGTGAATTTCCATGGTTTTGCACACTTCCAACGGATGGAAATATGTTGGAAATAACCTTGAAAATTTTGTTGGAAACTCTACTTTCCAAGACATTTCCATCCCATGGAAGAAATCCAGTTTTACTAGTGGTCGTTCTTCTTTATTCTCGTCACGCTGTGACGTGCACCTATCCTCTTATAGATCTACAGATGACGTCTTTAATACACTGATCTTGTCAGCAGTTAAGCAACATTAGGACTGTGATTTTCTTCGTCTTTCAGGCATTTCAAGTTACCAAGCAGCGACTCGCAAAGCAGAAAAGGTAAAGAAACAAGCCGCAGTGACAAATACTGTGGTCCAACTGATTTGTATTTTTGAGTTACATGTATCTACAGGCATTTCTTAGACATTTCTTCGGCCGTTTACGAGAAGCTAGCTAAGTTATTTTACTCACATCTAATTGATTGTATATACAATACAATTTTATTAAATATATAAACAAGCTTACATAAATAAGCACTATATAGCCTGCAGGCAGCATATGCTAATCGAGGCTGGTAGTGTTGATACTAAATTTACAAAGGAGCTAAGACAAGACAGTAAATTAAAAGCTTTTATTACATATCCTAACCCTTTTCAGAATAAGAAATCTAGTTATAATAATAAATACGTTAGAACCAACTATGGTAAATTCACTTTCAAAAATTTTGTCTCAGAAATTTGGGAAACCATACCTTTAACCCTAAAATCTTTATCTTTTTTTTCGTTTAAAAAACAATGCAAAATATTACTGATTATAGTAGACAGAAATAAATTTTCTTTATCCTTTTACTCCAGTACCTGCCAGCTTTCCTTTATTCTTCTTTTTCTTCCTTCCACTTTTTTTCTCTTTTTTTTCCTTTATTTCTCCAACATTTATTAACACTTACTATTTGAGCTAAGTCTGATTACTACACAAACATTGCGGCAGCCAACTCGAAAGCTTATGCTACTTTGGCTGCCGCACACTTACCTTTTACAACCTCTGTATATTATTTTATTTTCTTTACTCTGCTGTATGTTTACCATATGTCTATGTAACTAGTGCTTATAAATAGTGTAAATAAAAATCGAATTGAATTGAATTGTAGCTTTTTCTTAAAATAGATCTATGAGAGGGTACGTATGTCTGGTGGAAAGCTGTTCCATAATGTGGCTCCAAGTCTTGCAAAGGATTTACTTTGATGATTCAATCTTGAATATTAACGTAATAGTTACCGGTCGTAGAGGACTTAGTATTATGAATGTGTACTTCATTTGAACAAGTAAATAATTGTTTGCACGTTGTGATTCTTCTTGTTTCCAAGGGGTCAACGTGGAGGAAGCAAAGAAGGTGAAGTTGAACAGGGAGGAGAAGAACAAGAAGAGCAACAGCAGCAAGAGCAACAGCAGCAAGAGCAACAACACGTGAGTTGCACCTAACCTCTCATTGTCTAATAGCACCAGATTGCAAGATTGTTTATTTTGATTTTGGCATGTACATGTAGTGGATTCAACACCAAAAAACAGAAACGTTTTATTTTTCAACAACTGCTATCTAGTAACGCTTGAAGCGTCAGCTTCTTCTCGCTTCTCACGGTGGCCAGCATACATGATCGACTCTTAGTTGATTATACCTATAGGGTATTTGTCGGCAAATACGACTGTTTATTATGTGATAAGCTGCATGCATGGTCTCGCGGCGAGTGGAAAATTATGCTGGTGTACGCGACGGTAGGGTCTATTTAGTACTTAAAGTTGAGGCTTGCATGGGTTTTATATGTTCTCTGATGTGAATTTGTTTTAGAAAAAAGGAGGCCCTCAACAACAACAACATCAGCAGCAGCCGCAGCAACAACAGCAACAGCAACAACAGCAGATGAAAAAAGGGAAGAAAGTAAGCATTCAAGTGTGTGATGCGTTTTCTTTGAAGCCCCTTGAGTAATGCCAATTTTTCTGCTCTTTTTGACTTACGGATGTACAAAGTAGATTTGGCAGTCTTTTTAAAGACTACAATTCGGCCTCCCCTCCCCTCCCATCTCCTCCCATCCCCTCCCCTCCAGCTAACATCGTGCTGGTTTCCTCTTCCATATTGCTTGTCGTTGTTTATTGCGTCCTGTATTGTATCCACCTTTTCAATTCTTTTGCACATGCAGAAACAAAGAAATAGCCGTTAGGACGTAAATCATAAGTGTTTAAGTTGATTCAAGAGAACTGGTTCTGATAAAAGAAAAATAAATTAAACGTATTATTTAGTGAAATATTTGTTTGGTCTTGTCTTCTCCTTTCCTTCCAGGCAAAGCTAAAAAAGATGAAAGAAAAATATGGTGACCAAGACGAAGAAGAAAGAAATATGAGAATGGAGATACTCGCGGTATGTGGTGTCGTTTAGGTGTGCTGTGGGTATTGTGTGGGTTGGTCGAAATCAAAGCAAATAACAAACATAGCACCACAATGGTGAACTCGTGGATGCAAAGTGTTTTTTTTAGTGTGTTTTCAAGCGTAAACATGTGGTTTCAGTATGGGAAACAGTGTGGGGATCCCACGTAAAATTTATTGTGTTTGACTATAACCTGTGTGACAGTGTTCTGGCGCTATATTATTCAGTGTAGCAAAATCAAATTGATCACGAAAAACCTATCTTTAAATCAAAATACCCCCGCTGAACTTTGAAACCACATGTCGAAGAGGTTAAAACGAGTTTTTATCCGGTCCAAAGCGGTGCAGAATTTAGTTTTTTGGAAGATAACTCTCAGCAAATTTGAAGCAAACTTTTTATCAAATGTATACAATGTGTGACCCGGAGGTCAACCGGCTGGGAGAAACAGTTCTATTCTTTAAACGTATAGCAAGGAACCTATGTGAATATAGTACGTTATTTTAGTTCAGTTTCTCATTCGAGAATTCAGAATACAGAGCTTCGAATTCAAGGAGACTAACTGTGCTTATACACTGGCCGACATTCAGCACTTTTGTTTTATAGGCAGTGGAAATTTAGCCAACGTAATCAAGTAATTGAAAACGTGGCGATAGAAAAGAATCAGAATCAGACCGGGCTAGCTCCTAATGAAATGTGGAACACATCCCGATATAATGATTGCATGTGTAAATAATCGATAAGAATCATTATTAGTACAACATAGATACGTAAAATTACACTACGTTCTCTATTATCAACTCAAGAACCTTTTTGCTTTAGTCTGCGGGGCCTGCAAAAGAAACGAAAGCCGACAAAAGAAGAGCAAAAAAGGCAAATAAGGGTGGAAAGGAATCACGGCCTGGACGCAAACCCAATTACAGACAGCAGAACATTACTCCACTGCCTTGGGAACAAGCAGCAAAACAAGGCGAAAACCCAGCAGAGGAAACGCTAGAAGACGAGGCAGAAACTCCCGAAATCAAAAGTAGTGACTCCAACCAAAACAGCACGGTAAAAAAGGAAGCTGACGATAATGAAGGGGATAATACGAGAATAGAGAACGATAATGGAAATAAAGATATGAACGAAACTCGGGAAGGTGTAGAGAAGAACATTTCTCTTTCTAAACAGGCTAAATTAAGTGATGCTGAACCATTGAAAGCTTCTGGAGTTCGGCAAGACTGGGAAGAAGGGCCAGCGAGTACGAGGACGAGGACAGACCAAGAAGGCTCAAACGAACAAGGTAGGGGTCACTCAGTTAACATTGTGGTTTGTTACCGCTGCACAACTGAAATAATGCTACTATCAATGTTTTCCCCTTTTTTTTTGGAGGGGGGGGGGGGGGGGGGGGGAGGGGGAGTCTGGGGGTTTTGCCTACCTTCCTCGTTCCCACCCTCGGAATTTTGATAGCTCTCAGTCCAGCCCGTGGTCGGGAAATTTGACATACCCGCCATTTTGGATGCCCGCCATCTTGGGAAACTTGATTCAATTTCAATTCAATTCAATTTTTTTGCTCATATTTTTTTTATACAATAATTATAAAATACAGACAGAGTTATATAATAAATAATAAGAAATGTGTGAGCCTGAGGGCTAAGTTAACCGCTGGGTTTTCTAGTTAGCCCCCAGCCATATTTAGTTAAGTGTTTATAACAGGTAGCGGAAAAAAAGGAATTTAAGAGTTAACAAAATATTTTGGAGAATTAGAGTGAAAATAATGATATATAGAAATTATGGGTGTTGCTCTGACAGTATATAACGTTTCAGTTGTTTTGAAAAGGCGAATGCACTTAAATCCTTCATGTTAGTCGGGAGGTCTTTCCAAAGATCAATTGCCATAAAAGAGATCATTTGTTTGCCTGTATTTGTTCTTACTTCTGATTTATAGAGGTTTTGTTTGGCTGCGTATCTGGTATTATAGTTATGAACATGCACTGCTGGCATATTTAAACATGTTGTCAAACATGCTTGGTAACAGTCCTTTGTGCCATAGATACGTAAATTTTAAAGCATGTAAGCGGTAGACGTTATATACTGTAAGAATATCCAATAGATTTCCAATAGACTTGAGAGAGCTTGGGGCCGAGCACATGGTAAAGTAGTCAAAGATGGCGGAAGCGACGGAAGCTTCTCAGGGGTAGGCTGCATATATTTGTTATTTAAATAAGACTATCCGGTGGAAGAGCGGATAGGCGGTGCTTTCAACATTTCTCTAGTGTTCTCAAATGACCAGAGTGTTATATGATAGTATAAAATATGGATTTAAGGCTTCTTTATCTGTTTTATAATATAGATTTACGCGCGCGATGAAAGGAAACCGCCAGTTGAAAACAATAAAACACTGCAAGCCGTTATTTAAAAGTCTCGAGCCTAGTCTCACTCCATTAATTTTCGCCTCAAAATGCAGTAAATAGATTCCTCGTTAGCTTCTTTTGTTGGGGCACCAACATGGCCGCCATGCCGGCCCTTTGTCATTTGAATCTCTGGAGATTGAGTGCAAACCAGCACTAAGACGGTTATATACCTTCTATCTCGGTGTGCAGTAAATACATTCTCGTCCGCTCACCCAAGTCAAGGTAATTCCGTTAAAAAAGAAGCTGAAATTAACTTTTTTTAAACATGGGGGTCGCCATTCTCGTTTTTGGATAAAGTAGCTGCACTTTATGTACTAGTTAAAAAACGAGCAGGAGTGTTTATATCACATGATAAAACACGATATGCGAGTTGTTTAACTGACTTCTAAAACCTGAAACCTTTCCGAAGACAATTGTTCTGAAATACTGTTATAAGACGGTAAGAAAATACTTTAGATTTTAAAAGAACATTTCAGGTTCGCTTTCGAAAAAGCGCTCAGTGGAACAAAATTATGCATTTTAAGACTGTCACAATAATTACGGCTATTGTTTTATGCCGTCGTCCTAGACGTTGCCGTCCTGGTTTCGTACGGTCCCTGGTACTTTACCGATATGAACCTCGAGCTCGCAATAGTCCTTTTGCAGGAAACAGTCACGTGCTGATATAATACTTCGTTAACGAATGAATTGAGCTCGTGATCCCCATGGGAAAGGCGTTGCCATGGATGCTGGAGAGCAAGCTATCTTTAAAAACGCTGTTTTAGAAAGATCGACAATCGATTGGAGGTGAAAAATAGCATTTACAAACAGGTTTTGATAATAACACTACCGATCTCGTACAAGTGCATTTAGATATATGAATTAAGATTTTTTTGCAACCCAGTACAACCACGTGATTGCATTCCTGCAAAAGGCCCATTGGTAAATATCTGTCGTCTGACGGAGAGCAACTATCGAGTCACGTGACGCACTCCACCAAATCACGCGAGAGAAGATATTTGACGGATTGTAATGACTTGTATTTCTCCAGTAGACAAAGCTTCCACGAACTCGGGAAAAGAAAAGGTAAGGCGATACTGATCAACGCGAGCTTTCGTTGTGCTTTATGGTGCGTTCGATTAACACTATACCGGAATACGAATACATTTCTGAATATTTCGAAATACTCTCTTGGATCGTACGTTATTATTTTGGAACATTCTACATATTCTGACAGCCCGAGCAGAGTAACTGGAATGTTATTCCGTAGTTCTGGAATATATTTACCGTTTGCACCTAGCCATGACCGCACGTGATCGAAACACGTTTCGCCTTGTTGTGTAAGGTTTTGGCGCAAGTCTCGCCAGGATTCATAGCGTTGTCGAGTCCCTGGGGGCATGTGCCGTCCCAAAGGGTATGATTTCCGAGCTGTTTTAGTCTGAAATAGGGTTATAACATTTGATTTTTAGTCTGGAATAGGGTGGAAGTATTAGACCGCACATGTTCATTGATTTCTCTTGTTATTTTGACATTGATCTTCAAAAATAAATTAAGAACGAGAATACTCCACGGCGAATAATTATAATTTTTCTCAGCACATTGTTATGAGAACCGGCCGGCCTGAATAAACAGGAAACTGTCGTTGAATGCTCTCGATGAGACTGGCGCCAAAACTTGACAAGTTGGCGGGGAAAACGTTAATGTTTGGCATTCTGATGAAACGAAATTCGATTACCGTGACGTGCGTTCATCGCCAGGTGCAAACGACTGTAACACTGATCTCCCCCCTGGTGAGCATGCGCTGTACAAAGGCGATTTCGAAGGCGAAATGGCGGCCTATCGGAAGTGATTGCCGCATGACGCTCTGCCGGAAATGTGTAGTTTGTGCTTTAACGTCACAAAATACATAAGCATTAAATGCGAAATGCCCTTTTGTAATAAATGCTCAGTATTCGAAAGTAATGAAGACGTGTCTGGCTGGAATGCCAGAAGAAGCATTGGCTATTGCGAATGTTGCGATATAGCTCGCTTTGAAACGTTTCTACCATATGAAGTCAAACCATCCAGAATGTCGTTGCTAGGAACATGGCCAATAACGCCACTTGCAGTGACAACCATCGTCTCCTATACACGGCACCGAGTGCTGTGTAGAACGCCATTATTCTGTTTCTGTTTTGGACAACCATTTTCCACAGAAAGGCCTTTCTTTAATATATTCGACCGAGCGCTGTATTTCGCCATATCACTAACCGCGGACGAAAAGTGAAATGCGCGAGGACACGTGTTAGTTCCCGTGATTTAATTAGGCGCAAGAGAATTAAGATCGACATAACGCTTCGACGTTTGCTGCCACGTCGGTCCTAAGTCGATCTTCTACCGAACCTATTTTTTAATAGGATCGGCGCGACTTAAGTTCGACGTTTGCCGTAGGCCTAAGTGTATCCATCCGCTAATGTAGGCGGTTGATAACAAATTTTGCGACATTTCGTTCGATTTCAGTTCAACTTAGATGATGAAGACGATGACGATGACAACCCCCAGGACGCTTCCAAGGTACTGTTCATTATCTGTTTGTGTGCCTTTCGTTTGTCTGTCCTGTTTCGTTGTTTTTGTAGTCTATCATTTTCAACTTATGTTTTTGCAGGAGAATGCGTCTCTTCTAGACGCCCTCACCGGATGTCCTGTGGTAGAAGACATGCTGCTGTTTTCAATCCCAGTGTGTGCGCCTTACACGGCCATTCAAAACTACAAGTACGTTTACTTTACAATGCAATGCAATACAGTAATCGTTATTTATCATGATAGCATTTAAGCGTAGCCGTGCGTGCGCCTTACACGGCCATTCAAAACTACAAGTACGTTTACTTTACAATGCAATGCAATACAGTAATCGTTATTTATCATGATAGCATTTAAGCGTGTCCTGTGGTAGAAGACATGCTGCTGTTTTCAATCCCAGTGTGTGCGCCTTACACGGCCATTCAAAACTACAAGTACGTTTACTTTACAATGCAATGCAATACAGTAATCGTTATTTATCATGATAGCATTTAAGCGTGTCCTGTGGTAGAAGACATGCTGCTGTTTTCAATCCCAGTGTGTGCGCCTTACACGGCCATTCAAAACTACAAGTACGTTTACTTTACAATGCAATGCAATACAGTAATCGTTATTTATCATGATAGCATTTAAGCGTTGCCGCTGGTGTGTCCCATGCAGGCGTTCTAACTGGTATTTTTTTGTGATTCGTTTAATGGGATCCCTGTGGCTTGTACTGGTTTGTGACGTCACCGCTCATTCTTGCTGGAGTCACGGCTCATCAAGTCCCAGAACGCGTTCGTCACAAACCAGTGTGAACCACAGGGATCCCAGTAACCCAATCAGAAAAAATACCAGCCAAAACACCGTGGAACGAAGGTGATACTAATACTAATTATGCTAACTTTGACTAACTGTAATAAACTGTAATAAAATATAAAACCATTCTTAAAATACAAATACAGGCACAAACACAACTTATAACCATAAACACATGTATATAGTGAACAATTATTCACCGAAGTGGAGGTGAATAGTCGCAGCTTCGCTGCCCGGTAAATATCCACCAGGTAAATATCCATCACATTTCACCGACACTGAGGTGAATAGTTGTTTTAGTACATACCACACAAGTAAATAGCCAGCACCAAATAGTTATTTTATTTTCTGTCAAATGGACAAAAACTCGCGCGAGGTGATCGCTGCTTCCCTCGGAGGTGAATATGAAATCATATTCACTGTTTGAGTAGCCAATCACAGCGCGCGAAAAGTGATATTCACTGGTGTGGTATATACTAAATAATAATATTAGGTAGTAAGGTTAATACTTATCCACTGGATCATATATCCACTTTTTGGACAACAATTTTCCCCCGAAAAAATGGAAGCTGTTTGACAGTGCGATTAATGGCCACCACTTATACAACGAGAAGCAATCACATTGCAGAACGAAAACAAAGCACTTCAACTTACCAGGGTTGAGCCAACCAGGGTTGATACCAAGACAATAGGATTTCGACTTGCTCGAGCTTCGATCCGATAAAAGGCGAATTTAGTCGACTAGTTAGTCTTTCTAATGAAGAACATCGCGTGGATATGATATGATTTGCATTTTGGGATGCTTTATTTTCGTTCTGTGATGTGTTTAGTTCTCGTTGTCTAAGTGGCCCTGTGATTGGTTCTCGTTGTCTAAGTGGCCCTGTGATTGGTTCTCGTTGTCTAAGTAGCCCTGTGATTGGTTCTCGTTGTCTAAGTGGCCCTGTGATTGGTTCTCGTTGTCTAAGTGGCCCTGTGATTGGTTCTCGTTGTCTAAGTGGCCCTGTGATTGGTTCTCGTTGTCGAAGTGGCCCCGGTTTGTCACCCAGTTGGTGCTTCTGCAGTTGGTCATTTAGAACATTCTATTTTGTTCCTAGATATAAAGTTAAGTTGACACCTGGTATTGGACGCAAAGGAAAAGGTTGGTAAAGAGAGTTCTGCACGTCAACTAGTACTGCTCTAACACGTCGAGAACAAATGAATAGTCAGTTAACATAGTTATATTATTCTTTTGTGTCATTGTAAATAAGGCCCGATTCAGCCGGCGAACTTTTCATGCGCCAAACCTAATTAGATCAAAAGAAGCAGCCTAATTAGATCAAAAGAAGCAGCCTAATTAGATCAAAAGAAGCAGCCTAATTAGATCAAAAGAAGCAGCCTAATTAGATCAAAAGAAGCAGCCTAATTAGATCAAAAGAAGCAGCCTAATTAGATCAAAAGAAGCAGCCTAATTAGATCAAAAGAAGCCGCATAATAGGCCTTTTGCATCAATTGATCACGTGACGATTTTCCCATAGCAACGCCTTGTGTGGAGGGCAAGCCATTCTAACATTCCTTGACAACAGAGAGAGCGTGGGAGATGCGAACGTGAAACCTCAATACCAAAAGTTCTGCCGGTTCCTTTGTTATTCGTTTTCAGCTCAAATTTATCATAACTATTTAGCTTTAAATGTTAAAGTTCAGTGTTAGAGGATTTTAAGAGCCGTAAGACGATCAGAAATAGTTTTCTGAAGCCTACCTACTTGAATACTCGCAACATGATGGCGGCCTCAACAGACGGTAAGAACTGAGCTGACTTCGGGAATGTACTTTTCTTCACGCTTTAAATCGTTTTTATGTTCTAGAAAAATTATCTGATGACAGGAGATGTATCTATTTAATACTCTACCATAGCCGAGGAGATGCTAGGAGACGCTGGTGTTATATAAACTGGAACGCGCTACCACTGTTGTGTGCCACAAATATGCAGTGGTGATTCACGCTATAACGATGGACTTTCCTTTCATCGCAAAAATTCCCCGGTAAAGACATGGGATTAAGGTGTCAGTGTATCACCAAAATACGAAGTAACGAGGGGCTTTATTTCAAGATTACAGACTCTAGTGTTGCTGATGATTTGAAGAAAAAAAAAGAGAACCTGTCACATAGGAAAACCAGCTACTCAACAACCTATAATGTCAGGTTGTTATTCGTACATCAGTTTATAATATCTCTGTAGCCTGTAACGCGTTCAGATACATCATTCTCCTGTCATCACATAATTTTTCTAGAACATAAAGACGATTTAAAGCGTGGAAGAAAAGTACATTCCCGAAGTCAGCTTCTTACCGGCGCCAGCTGTTGTCTCATGTTGCGAGTAACTCTCAGAGTCCGGTTTGGTTTTGGCTTCAGAAAGCTATTTCTGATCGTCTTACGGCTCTTAAAATCCTCTAACACTGAACTTTAAGATTTAAAGCTAAATAGTTATGATAAATTTGAGCTGAACACGAATAACAAAGGAACCGGCAGAACTTTTAGTATTGAGGTTTCACGTTCGCGTCTCCAACGCTCTCTCTGTTGTCAAGGAATGTTAGAATGGCTTGCCCTCCAAACAAGGCGTTGCTATGGGAAAATCGTCACGTGATCAATTGATGCAAAAGGCCTATTAGATCAAAAGAAGCCGCCTAATTAGATCAAAAGAAGCCGCCTAATTAGATCAAAAGAAGCAGCCTAATTAGATCAAAAGAAGCAGCCTAATTAGATCAAAAGAAGCAGCCTAATTAGATCAAGAGAAGCAGCCTAATTAGATCAAAAGAAGCAGCCTAATTAGATCAAAAGAAGCAGCCTAATTAGATCAAAAGAAGCCGCCTAATTAGATCAAAAGAAGCCGCCTAATTAGATCAAAAGAAGCCGCCTAATTAGATCAAAAGAAGCAGCCTAATTAGATCAAAAGAAGCAGCCTAATTAGATCAAAAGAAGCAGCCTAATTAGATCAAAAGAAACCGCCTAATTAGATCAAAAGAACCCGCCTAATTAGATCAAAAGAAGCAGCCTAATTAGATCAAAAGAAGCAGCCTAATTAGATCAAAAGAAGCAGCCTAATTAGATCAAAAGAAGTAGCCTAATTAAATCAAAAGAAGCAGCCTAATTAGATCAAAAGAAGCAGCCTAATTAGATCAAAAGAAGTAGCCTAATTAAATCAAAAGAAGCAGCCTAATTATCTTTTGTTTCAATTACGTTCGGCGCATGAAAAGTTCGACGATTGAATCGGGCCTAAACATTACAATAATTTAAAGAAAAATGTTCGCATTCTTCCCAGTAACTGATGTTCTATTCATTCTATCGGGAGTCGAGCAGAATGCTATTTCGTTCATTTCCAATATAGAATAGGTCCCAAAACAGTACGATACCGTCTATTCCAACGCACACCTTCGGCGTTTGGAATTTTGTTGGCGGGAAACTAGTAGGACGCGCGCCCCGGCACGTTAGTTTATTTATTTATATTTATTTATATTTATTTATTTACTTCGGCCATAATAAAAGATACAAAATAGAATAAAGTAATATATGCAACAAACAAAACATAGGCCAGGAGAACTAACACAGCGTTAACTAATTACGGTAGTTTCCTTGAAATAATATATGTCCTAATTACAACAATACTTAATTCAACCTAAAATCAGCATTTAATAGGTGCGGTTAACTGTCTTGCCTGGTGACATTTCAGATATACAGACTTCCAAGACCTAGGGTTTTCGATGTCAAATACAGAAGTTATGGCAGACACGTAATATTTAAATAGTAATCATCTCAGGTCACCTCCGACGAGATCATTCCATTTTCGGAATATATGTTCGTGTTCTTTTGGGAATTAGTATTCCGCGTATTCTGTTATTCCTATACCGGAATAGGAATAGTAGAATTGTCCGAAATGAACGCGCCCAAAAAGTCTGATGAGATTATGCTCCAGGGCCTTTTCGCGTAGGCTCGGTTTCCAGCCGTGGGGGTTTCGGTGAGCCCGCGATCCTCTCCCCACTCACGGCTGGGCGCGCGAGCTGAGACATTGTCGGTTTTTAGCCAATCAAAAACTTGCCACTAAAATCCTGTCGCGGAATATATTTGCATAATTTGCATTGTAAACTTTTGAAAGGCGGAACAAAAGCTTTCGATTTCTGTTCCAAAATGCGTTTAAATTTGCTCTGGAAAAGTTTGGTTTCGAATAATTCAAGGATTCACACAAGGAAGCAGTAAGAGAGTTAGTTTTGGGTGAAGACACTTTGTCAGTAAACTCTTCGGCTCTGGAAAGTCACTTGGGAAACCGTCACTTGTAGTTGTACCAAGCTCGAAGGTCACGAATCTAAGCCCGTATCTACGTTCAGTCATTTTTCATTTAACTTTGCCTATGCAAGACCAGGTAGCCATCATTATCACTTCAAAGAAAATTAGTGCTGCCGCTACCCGAATAGTTCCAAGATAATATCTGAACTTTATCCCCGTATTTCTGCTTTTGATTTCTGTCAGCGAGGTGTCTTGAGCGGTACTAATATTACAGAGTAACAAATAATGCAGCCTAGTTTCTCGATAATTTTAAATGGCGTTTGTTCTTGAGAATTCATTTCACACTTGGAGTTTTCGTTTAGAGTTCCAGTGTGTTTTGAAAGTTTAGAGCCTACGCTACAGTCGTGAAAGGGTAAACGGCTTTTCTTGTCAAAACACGCAAATTGAATAATATCGAATTTTAATCAGCTGACACGGTCACGGACACGGTGTGTTGACCGCGCGCCCAGCAGTGGGGGAGGCTTTGGAGAAACGACAGCAGTGGGGGGAGGCTTTGGAGAAACGACAGCAGTGAGGGGAGGCTTTGGAGAAACGACAGCAGTGGGGGGAGGCTTTGGAGAAACGACAGCAGTGTGGGGAGGCTTTGGAGAAACGACAGCAGTGGGGGGAGGCTTTGGAGAAACGACAGCAGTGGGGGGAGGCTTTGGAGAAACGACACCCCAACGGCTGAAACCGAGCCTACTTTTCGCGCCAAGTCCAAGATTTTCTGAGATGTGAAAATTATACTCGGTCCCCCAAGAGCGTACGCTTTTATCAGTCAGCGGGGAGACATCCTTTCGACTCATAATTTCCATTCCATGCCGTAGTTTCATTTCAAAACATTTGGTAATAAGCTTTAATTCTCGAGTCCCTACAATGTCGCTACTCTCATTTGTTATATTTTAGCCACCAAGACTGCACTAAATGCATTTATCTACACGAGAGAAGCTTCCCAGAGAGAGAAAGATTTACTGAAGAGTGTCAAGGTTGGTACAGCAAACAGAAACATAGTTTACAGCTCAACGGCATAATCACATCACAGAACTGTAGAAAAGAAATTCGGTATAAAATAAATTATTTGTCGGCAAATAATTTATTACGGCCGTCGTTCATATTTTGGCGCACAGACTACATATGGCACAGGAATCACTGAACGATCTTATTGTGTAATTGCCAGCTGGTATCTCTCTATCAATGCTATCTCAGTCTATATACAGATAATCATGGTAGAGGGATCACTGAACCATCTTCTTGTGTAATAGCCCACTTCCGCGATATGCTTTACTTGTCACGCACAAAGGTTTCAATGCGAGGCCCCGTGCTAAATTAAATTAATTCTTTTCACAGAGAAAAGAATAAATTTAATTTAACACGGGGCCTCGTATTGAAACCTTTGTGCGTGACAAGTAAAGCATATCGCGGAAGTGGGCTATTGTCAGCTGGTATCTCTGCCAGTCTATTTTAAGAAGTTTAGAAAATGAACAATAGACCCTTTGCACGTGACGGCATAGCCGCCATGTTGGTGTACAGTTAACAATAGATTCTTCGTTAGCTTCTTTTGTTCTGTACACCAACATGGCCGCCATGCCCTTTGTCATTTGAATCTCTGGGGATTGAGTGCAAACCATCTATACAACAGTAATTGGATTCGGTCTTCGCATGATAGCAAAATCTTCAAGACCTCGATCCATAACACAGACCTTTGTCTTGATACCGTTACATTCAGCACTCACGGTTGCGCCTGGTAATGAGTAGATTATCCAATCATGGACGAGGTTCAAATATCTTCGCCTTTTCTTTCTTCAGGCCTCTGGCACCCTAGGCCTAGCCTGATTTTCAGGAAGTGAGCGGACGACCTCGTACCGTCTGATTTTCAGGAAGTGAGCGGACGACCTCGTACCGTCTGAAAATCAGGCTACTGGACCCAAAATAAAACTTTGAGGCGAAAAAACCCATCAAGATTACCTTTATTTATTTTATCAACAAAAAATGTCGAAATAAATGTTGTAGAAATGAAATGATCAAGAACGCCTAAGCACGATGTCGCGACAATCTCGCGTCAGTACGGCTGTAGTAAGATTTAAAGTGCAAGTAGCGCCATGAAACAACATTAACTCTTTTTGTCCAGAATTCTATTTCTAATATACTTCAATTGTATAAATTAGTTTTCTTTGAGAGGCAGGAGCAGAAATTAATCTAGAATAAACGCTACCCGAATTGCGGGATTGATTTATCTTGTGATGTCACAATGAAAACCTACGGGATTCTATTGTAGTAGTTTTCTCTAGGGAGTCACAGGATCCATGAAAAGTAACCAAAATTAGGGATTAAATGGCAGAAATGTTACAAAATTTGCAAGATTAATACCTTTTTTGGGGGTCACTCTTGTTTATATGTGCGGCGGGTCCAGGTTTAAATCTAATTTCGATTTCCGGGGCCTGGTTTTTCGTAATAATATGTCGAATTCCGTGTAATAGACGATTCACAATAATCAAACAGGAGAAAGTCCAGGTTGGTTTTCACAATAACTTGGAAATCCGGGTTTTGGAGCTTTTTATTCTCTGAAAACCGCCGAGTCCGGTTCCATTTATCATACAACAGTAGTGTCAACATTTAGATGATATCTTACAATAAATTTCTATGGAAAATTACGAGTAAAGGTAGTAGTATGGTTCCAATTTAAGGTTGTACACAACAATAGGGAATTTAAGATCCGAGACCACAGTTCATTACTACGGTTGGACGAGTATGAGGGATCTGGGTCGAGATGTTGCGCGCGGCCGGTCAAGTTCAAAATTTCTGGCGGGAAACGGAGACAAAGATTGTAGACACCATCGGCTGATTACGGTTGGACGAAAAAGTTCATTTTGTTAAAGTCGTCAACGTCTCTCTTACTCGTCCAACCGTAGCGGTGAACCGTAGTCTCGTATCTTAGATTCCCTAATAACCAAATTAAAACCTTGGAAATTCCGAGGAAAAAGGAAAATCCAGGGGGGAGGTGAAGGGTCCACCTCGAACTCCTCCATGGGGATGAGGTCGTATAAACCATTAACGTTGTATCCACGAGTCCTCCATTGTTGATTTAAAGAAGGCATGTTTTTGTGTATCAAGATGTTTTTATATTGTGCGTGTTTTTGTCATTTCATTGTTCACGCATATCAGAAGCTGATTAAATATTATAACAACTCGAAAAAGGAAATGTATAATTTTAGACCCTTTCTACTGAAGTACTTGTTGTCAAATGTTAAGCGGGTCAGGTTTTATCTTCTCACGGTACATCAACTTTAGACTGAGACAGGAAATATATTGATAACAAATGCCTTGATCAGTGAATGTGTATGTTTGGCGCATTCTCTGTAAAATAATGCTAAGTAATTGCTTGCTTCGTAGGATACAGATCTTTCGAGGAACATTCCCGGGAAAGTGAAAGTTTCCGCGCCGAACCTTCAAAGACGCAAGCGGAAATGAAACTCTCAGATGATATTATGGGAAGGCCTTCTGAATGACTTATAAGCAATTAACATTAAATAAACAAGGAATTTATATTGGACATAACATCTCCGGATGCCAATTTTTATTGTTATGTGTTCTATTTTCGGCCAAAACCTGCATTAACTAAGGAACAAAGGTTGTGCTTATGAAGAATTCCATATGTTGTTTATCTTTTTCATTAACAAGAAGAATTTCAACAATGTGAACGTGTTTCATTAATTCGTATATCTGGGTTTTTCTTATTGCGGATTCAGACGTAATTTTAAGCTTCATACAGTTTCAGCGAGGACGCTGAAAACATACATGTAATATTCGCAGCCAAGGAAGTTTGTTTGGGGTACGGGTGCGTTCGATTGACGAACACGCGAAGTCGTGCACCGTCGCTGATTTTATGCTAGTAGAGACAAAACATCGCAATTGTATTTTAAGGATGATCGACCTAAATATTTAAATAGAGATTGGGATAATGCGTGAATTACTACTTTATTTTATCTCCAGTTAGTCCGTGTATCAGTAGTCCGCGTTTTACTAATCCAGTCCAGCTCCAAGATTCCCACTCACCGAATCTCTCACAAATTTGTTTAATCGGTCACTTGAAACAAAACAGTTCCCAAGAGAATGGAAGATTGCTCGATTATCACCAATTTTCAAACAAGGCAAAAAAAGAACGAGGCAGGTAATTACAGACCGTTCTCTGTTCTCTCAACCATTGCCAGAATATTTGAAAAACTAGTCTGGACAGTTTTACAAATATTTACAAGAAAATAATCTTCTAAATAAACACCAAACTGGATTTAGAGCCATGCACTCAACTGCAACTGCACTTCTTGACCTAAGTAATGAGTGGTATATATAAACATTGATAAAGGGCAACTAAATGGAGTTGTTTTTTTTAGATTTAAAAAAAGCTTTTCGCACACTTGATCATTCCATTCTCCTTGAGAAGTTCTCTTTATGGGGTAGAGCTCTCCACTCAAATGGTTTTCATCCTATTTGTCAAATAGAGGTCAGAAGTGTTCAGTAAATGGTGCATTATCCTAGAGTGTTTTATAAAATGTGGCGTGCCACATAATCTATTCTGGGTCCGTCACTCTTCTTACTCTATATAAATAATCTACCAAATTGTGTTAGCAACTGTAGGCCACGTATTTACGCCGATGATAAAGTCTCATTTACGGCTACAGACGTGAATAAACTGGAGACCGAAATAAATATGGAACGGACATCTGTAAAGAAATGCCTTATTGCTAACAAACTTTCACTCAATATTCTTAAAACCGAATTTATGATTATATGTATAAGACAGAGATTGGATTATGATATTGAAATCTCATTGAATAATATTTTTGTAAGAAGAGTGAAGGAAACTAAACACCTCGGTGTATATTTAGATGAAAACCTTCGGTGGCACGCACACATTGATAATATTATTAAAAAGGTATCCTCTGGTCTTTGGATATTGAGGAGAGTAAGGCCCTTTGTACCAAGAGATGCTTTAATAAAAGTCTACAAGGCACTGATTCTTCCACCCTTAGAATATTGCTATATTGTTTGGGATAACCGCCTCGCTGGTTAGCTCAGTTGGTAGAGCACGGTGTAGAGTGCGGGAGGTCGGGGGTTCGAACCCGGCCGCGTCCTTGGGCAGGGACGTTTATAAGCCGTTGGCATTGTCTCCTACTTCTAATCAGTATTTGAAGGGGACGTGAAAGAACCTGTTGTACTACTCGAAAAAGAGAAGGGATTGTCACCCGGTACAGCAGCCTGGCCATTGCACTAACCACACACTCAACATTGTAAACTGCGTGGCTGCCATTGGCGCCGAAATACCAGTCCGAAAAAATCATTGACGGGATATGTCAGTAAAATGTAAAGCGGGAGTGATATGGCGCTATATAAATATGGCCTATTATTATTATTATAACCTTGGATTGGGCCTTGCCAATAAGTTAGACTCTCCAAAATCGTGCTGCAAGAATAATAGCTAAATCTGATTACACAATTAGGTCGGCAGACATTCGTAAGGAATTGTGTTGGGAATCATTAAAAAGAAAGAAGGCTAAAAACAAGGGCTATGATGATGTACAAGACCGTAAATAACCTAGCGCCCAGCAATCTTTCTGATCTTTTTATAAGAGAATCCCAATTACACAGTAGCTATAACTTACGTCATGAATGAATCTTTCGAATACAAACCTTCATATCCCAAGACCTCGAACAGAAGCACTAAAAATAAGTTTTTCTTACAGTGAGGCCAAAATTTGTAACTCTGCCCAGTTTTACAAAAGAAGCAAACAGTTTAACCATATTTCGAACGGAGCTCCGAAATATTGATATTTGTGGACTCATGGCTGTTTATAATATATTTTTAATGTATATATTTAACATAAGATTTGTATCATATTATTAGTCCATACGTTTAAATACTATTAGCTTATTGTAACGGTTCTCCTGGAAACAAAGTATAACTTGAAGAAATTTCGTGTTTTAAATAAAGATTCATTCATTCATATAATTCCGTAAGGGAGCAAGGTGTGCGAGTGAGAGCCTCTCACCGTCCGATTCCCGGCGTCAAATGTCAGATATGCGAGTTGAGTTTGTTGGTATCTAACCCTTGCTTTGAGGGTTTCTTCGGTTTCCTCCCTCCTCCAAAACCAACCTAAATTCGACCGAAGAATCCATGTCCCGATTAGTAGGCCCCTTCTAGGATCAGCTATAGAAGACCAGACACGTAAATAAAGTAGTTTATTTATTACTCGGGCTGCAGGGAGTCTAAATCTGCAAGCCGTTATTTTTGTTGTTGTTGTTGTTGTTTTGTTTCATGTAGCAAAATTTCTGCGCATGCGTTAAAGGTCAAATTCACACCAATCAGATTACACTGTGCTGGTCACGCAACAATCGCCAGGTTAATTTATTTACACAATTTAATACAGAAAAGCAAGATGGCGGAGGACCCGCGAGGAACTTTCTCTCTAATTTGGAGTCCCATCTCTCAAATGTAAGCCAGTTTAATGTTTTATTTAACTTCACTCGTGCGAAAGCCTTCCAATAGGCTCAGGATATTTCAACTGGCGCTATTGTCGGAGCCGAAGGATCGCGTTTTTTACCCAGATGGCCAGTGATTTTATATACGACACGTACGACGACCTGAAGCCAGTGAAGGGGCCAGGATCCGGAAAGCTACAATTCGAAGAAATAGATATTGGAATCTAAGCCATCGGCTCGCTGTGCTGCATTTAAAACATCCGAGGAGAACATCTTATTTTGGGTGAAGGCACTTCAAGACCAATATTATGAGTCTCTTAAAAACTGTCAGAGATTTAAATTTACCGTAAGTTGGATCAGAGAGTATTGAGATCAAGTTATTTCGTTCCAGCGAGGATATCGACCTAGCGGAAACGGTACAAGCTGTCGAAGGATTTTACTTATAGTCATCCACGTCTACTTAACAACAGGAATAGTTATGTGCCAAGGCATGGGCAAAGATTGAGTTTCCCAGATTACAGATGAAAGTAGAGAACTTAATGAATGAAGAAACAGAGGTCACGCGCGACATGCTTGAGAACATGAACATGTTCAACACTTTGTTATACTAAGAAAACAAAACAAATTACAGAGCCTGCAAGTTCACAAGTCAATGAAAAACCCCAAGAGCCTGTAGTTTTGGATCAACATATCCTTGAAACTCCAAAAGCAACATACACATGAGTCAAATTCAAACCGGAAGAGACGGAATTCTTTAGATTCTTCACGAGGATTGTTAGCCCGCAATAAGAACTCTCTCGCTGCTTTAATGACCTTGATTTGTAACATGGAGGCTGACCTAACTGATATGCGTAATGAATTCTTACTCTCGTCACATCAAAACACGAATCAAGAAACCAAACTCAGTCATTTGGAAGACACATTAGTGCAGCAAGATAATATATACAAGACCGAAATCAAGATGCTGTCATCACGAATATATTATTGTCCTAGAAGTTGAAAATGGCGAGTTGAAAGCGGATATAATAAAGCTGAAATCCGACTTTCAAACTTTAAAAACAAAATCAAGAATACAAAAAAGAAGACAATGATAGACCAAGGTCTCCAGTGTTCCGAGACTACCCAACCTACTGAAGCTTTAGCAACGAATCAGTTTGTTCAAGAGCCATCTTTCTTACATGACAACCCGATCCCTATTCATCAGAATACATTTTCTGTGCTAAATGACAAGAGTTTACAATCACCTGACCGACAACCCACTACTAAAGAAAGGGACCATGAAGTACGGTAGTACGGTGAATTCTCGGGTTCAAAACAATGAATATATGCCTGCTCAAATGCAGTGTGTTAAACGAATAAGTAGTGAAAAACATACGAGAAAAACAAAACTATTAAATTACATATATACTAGGGGAGCAGAGAATGAAAGTCACCGCGCTACCGGCCACTCCTAAAGACTGCTAAATTCAGCTAATAATTCTTCCCTTTGGTTATTACTAAGAGGATTTCAAATGAAAGTGTATTTCATCTTCAATCTCATGTGGCCCGAGTGAAAGCCCAGATGGGCTCTTGTTTTTTTACATTATCATTCTGACATGATCTCGCTGCTTTCTATACAGAAGAAAACGAGGAGTTCTTCAATCCGATTCAAGGTTTCCCGCGCCCCTCCCCATTGGAGGTATTTCTTAATCTAGTGAATTGGTCAACAACAGACGTGGTTTATGTGCTTTAATGCTTTACGGAAAATAAGAGCTTGGCGTATATAAAAAATAATGCACTTTCGAGGTTTTGAAAAGCTGCTGAATGCATTCGCGTTGCGCTCGTAGCTTTTCAAGACCTCGAGCGTTTATTTTTATAAAGGAGAACTAACTTCTATTTATAAAATATATAGCCGTTTTCAAAAACATTTTCTTGAGAGATTAGTATGTAGATATAGGTATACCTGCTTTTAGTACTTTCACCTCTTATTTTCACCAAAATCAATGTAGAGATGTAGTTGTTGGGACCTTTTCAGTGCATGAGATTAGGTTCAGAGTGCAAGGTAAGAGGAAAAGTTCGCTTTTGATTTCGTAGTCCCAGTTTCAACAAGTTCGATTTGGTTGCACAACTTCACAACGTCACACGTGCTTTTTTAGCCGAGGACAATAGTATATCTATCTATCTAAGTTTCTCTATATAAGGGTTTTGCCATTTGGTTTGGTCATAGTTAATAGAGTGGAATGGTTATGAAACCCAGCAACCTTCTTTGTTATATGTCTTTGTTACCTTTTTCAACCATTAACCGTGCACAAAACACAATATAAATTCCAATATGTTAATCAATCAGCCAAAAGAAACGTCTGAATTCAGTCGTTCAGGGGCGCTAATGAACTATGTCCGTGCACAATCGTTTGTCTTACCCCCTTCCAACATAAATGGCAGCGCCTGTGTTAGGCCCGTTGAAGTTTGCCGGGTTTCCCAACCTCTAACTATGGTTTGGTTTCGCTTGCTTGTTTTATTCAGTTGGTTGTCTTTCACAATTGGTTTGGGCGAGTTTCTTCCTCTCTTATCCATCAGTTGTGTATTTTCAAACAACACTGAAGGCTGATCAAAGCCAAGACCCGGCTAAACCACAGATCGGTTTGGAATTTAGCGTGTTGGTTTTTGTGGAGCTCGAGAGAGGAAAACCGGAGAAAAACCTCGGAGAAAGGGCGAGATGCCAACAAACTCAACTCGAACCCTGGTCGCAACGATGAGGTACATCTTACGATGAAAAAATATATCCACTTAAAAGATTGGAATCAGTTACCGGTGGAAGTATGTATGCCTGGTGAGGAATAGTGATTTCTTCCGCACTTAGCCGTTTCTCGAGTAATCCAATAGCGTTTCCTACTTATTGGGTTCCAATTATCTCCTTGGATTTATTTTAAATTTCTTCAAGGTTACAAGGCACTTTGTATCTTGAACAAAAATCCGTAAAATTCTGTGTCCAGGGAATTTTTGAAAAAACTGTATTAATTTTTAATTGTTCCATCCAATAGATATATTACTATATTTGGCCGGCGTTGTTAATTGCCCAATTTCGATATAATTATGCTGCAGCTCACTTGTCACGCACAAAGGTTTCAATATGAAGCCCGGAGTAAATTTTCTATTCTCCGAGAATATATATGTGTTTTTATGTTCCGTTGATCCAGTCAATAAAAGACCAACCATTCAATCACTATTTACCCGAATGGCAGTTATTTAGCATATTTTCATGTTTGATTTTAAGTAACATTACCAAATGTCATACTTTGATATATTATGTATGGTAACCGATTATGATTAACGTTAATGATCTTTCTCTTTTTTCACTTGAATGTCGCTGTGTTTTAACAGGTGAAAAAGAAGTTGAATTTCTCAATTTCGATGTAAACTAACTTCAATTTAACACTAATCTAGAATCGAAAAATACACTAGAACCATTTAGGACTAATCCAGTGCAATTATCCAGGGTTACTTAAAAAGCTAAATAAACATAAAGAGAGTATTTCTCGTTTAGTCTTACCCTCCTCAACATTTCGACAATTTTAGTTGTATTATTTCATGTTCAATATATTACGTTAAAGTTTCTATTATCTAAGACTACGTGCATGTACACAGGGAGGTGGTTCATACTAGGGAAAAAAAAATCCTGATTCATATACTGTTCTCTATAGACCAGTTGTATAGACCAATTTTGAAAGTGGTGCAAACATGGCGCGAAATACAGTGTTTGTATGGGAATCCGATGCCAAATAATTTCCGTAAAATCGAATTTCTGAAATATTCTTCAGATACAAACTTAAGATACCAGGTAAAAGATTAACTGATCAAACTTTGAGGGATGTAGCTGTGCTGGGAAGCGTGCAGTCGTGTTTTCAGTTTGCCAACATTTGTCTGTAACAACGAGACGAAGTCCGCGGGGAAATTTATCTTAAGTTTACAGACTGATTATTTCAGAAATTATATTTTACGAAAATTATTTGGCATCAGATTCCCATACAAACAACTGTATTTCGCGCCATGTTTGCACCCCTTTCGAAATGTCGGAATTAACCGCGAACTGGTCTATTCCCAGGAGAACGTAAAACAATATGATTTTTTCCTCCAGTGGAAACGTAGTCTTAGCAAGTCGCCGCCAGGTTTCCTTTCAACACTTTTAATTACTGAGAGTTTATACGTTATGGTACCGCATGCGGTGTTTCCGATTCAGCGGTAATTATTAGGCCCTTTTACGACGGATTCGTTTCAAATGCGGAGTTTAACAAAGATAAGTATCGCGGGAACAGTAACACAAAAACATCCAACACGAAAAGGTGTTGAACAGATCAGACATTAAAATTCTCAGTAAATTTTATTTGGAGTTTAATTCTATTAGAGCATCTTTACGAAAGACGATGTTTTGGTCTTCAAAAACACTTAAAAGCACAAAACTCATACGATATGCAAAGTTTAATTTGCACTCCAATGGCTTCCCTGTCAATTAGCGCTCAGCACCGCAAGGTTCAAGCGCCGATATTCAAATACTAAAGTTGTATTGTTGGTAAAAGCTTATATTTAGTAACAATATCCGTTCAACACACCACCTATCTCTTCTTCAGTGCTCTGCCATATATCTAATATTGTTGTCATGAGGAACAATAGAAAAGCCAAGATTAATTCGCTGATATACTGTCAGTAGTATGACAGAAATTGTCTAGCGAGAAAATATAAACAGACATTATGTCAGATAATTACTTCACCCAAACAGCAAATATTTCAGTAAGCTTCGGGCAACCTTATCGGTAAAGCATGCAATATTTCTAATGTTGTTGGTCTTAGTTGTACTTTTTTTCCTATTGCTGAAATTCTTAAGCCTATTGCAAGCCATGAAATATGGACATTTTTCGCCAAATTAAAGCTGCGTGGAAAGCAATTTTAGCATTAACAAACCGTGCGATTTTACAGTTCGAGGCTATTCCGCTACGCGTAATACAAAACTGATTTATCTTTTTGGTCTTCCGCTTTATTTCAATACCTTAGGCTCCTCTTAAAACTGTTCTTCTTGAACTTGATTTTTGCTTGTCCTTGTTGTAGTTGTGATTGGTAATTTTTAAGACTCGATGACAATGCAATGAAGAATATTCCGGCCTTATCTAAAAAACGCCCTAGGGTTTATTATCGCAAGAGGCCACCTTTCGTCTGACAATCACTATTCTATATCCATGCTATATTCTTGCATCGAAAAGTTTTATTCTAGCTTAACCCTAGAATCGGTGCCGAATTTGGCTTCATCAATCTTTGAACAGAGCGTTCCATATTATATTTATTTTTCATAACCTAGGACATGCCATGCAGGGAAGATTCGATCCTGCTGTGGAATATTTCATTCAGAATTCAATTGAGACCAATTAATACCAAGTTTACACGGCGGGATGTCATGTTGTAAGATCGTTCAGTTTATTTTATGTTGTTATTACGTTTTCGTTTATTAAAAAAGGCTGGAAGTGCTGCAGTTCCCTCAGTGGGTTCCCTCAGTGGGTTCCCTCAGTGGGTTATACTTTGTTTGTACCAGATATGCCTCCGATCTTCTTTGTCACGGCTATTTCGATCCTTAGTTGAAATTTAAGTTTATGGTTTTACTCGCCGAAGGAAAATAAACGAATTATTGTATTTTCGGCGTATTAATGAGAATGACTAATATCTCCCCAATCCGATTTGTTTTCTTAATTTTCTCTCTTCTTTCGCCGTGTGAGTCTTTTAAGACATAATGAAGTCTTTGCTTGTAAAACAATTCCATCTGCTTAACTTTCATCGGTTATCTTTAACATGTACGCTGTTTTCTTAATTCTTTATCGTTGGTTCAGTTCCAAATTCATTCGGCCTCGCTTCCAATTACTAGATATATGATGTTTGATCTGATAGCCTTGCAAGTGTCTCAAGCCTTGAAACTCCGTGCAATGTTCTTGAAAACTGAGCTATAACAGCTGTGAAGACTTTCAATTTCAGTTACTGAATTATCTTTTAGGAGTGAAATTGTTGGCTCCACCTGCAGAGCTTAGCTGAGATGTATAATGTTCTTCAATAGATTTTAAATGTCTTTCCGAATCCGTCTAGTTTTGTTCGCCGATTTTTTATGTAGTTTCTGTAATTAATGTCCCTATTCGCCATATCCAGGTCGGGGACTGGTTCTGACTCCACTTGCGGCTATTTCGCCACACGAATTAAAGTCTCGACTTGTAACCGTTGGACCGGCGGACTGTTCTCTGCCATAGTCACCGTATCGGCCATCGCTCATTTCTTCTTTAAGCTTTCGTCGCCAACAAATGCAACAAATAAGAATAAAAATAACGAACAGTGCAAGCACACCAAAAAATACTCCAACTATTAGCACAACCCTTCTGTTGGTGGAACTATTATCGCCCATCGGTTTTAATATTGTTAGGCTTCTACAATCTCATGAACAAGAAAAGCCACCTACGAGCGTCTCTCTCACAGTAAAGGTAAATGTTAACTTTGTGGACAAACTCTGTTCGAGTTCATTTATGTCAGCCAGTCAGCAAAGTGTCAGTGGTGAAATGCTACCGGTAATGTCTTTTATCTGTTGAGTTGTCTTCATCCACTAAGAGCTGCAGTGCTGGGAGTAAGTCAATATGACGTTTAGTCTACTTAATAGTGGTACCCAGAAATGCTTTCAGTTTTTCTTTCTCCATAAGCCACTCTATTATTACCCATGACGTCATGACCTCACTCCAATGCACCCCTCCGGCGCCGCAAAATGTAACTAGATTTCACCAGGAAAATTAAAGCCAGGTGAACGGGAATTATACCAAAACAGTGTAACCAATAATGGCGCAACTTTATCGTAAGCAATTTCTAAAGGTTTATGACAGCAATTGTCAAAAAGGGACTCCTCATACGAGGCTTGTCAAAGAATAGGAAATTACTCCTTCAGTTTCCGTAGCAGTTGTGATTATTCTGGTAATATAATAAAAACGAGTATTTAAGCAGCTCGTATTGCTATAGATTTTTACATGTGTTTGTAGACAACCGGTTTAAGCTTCGTGTCATGTGTGCTAAGAGTTTATTCCAGGGCCGCATGTTGCGCGTATTCGATTTCCTTTCCTTAACAGAATAACATCAAATCTATAAAAAAAACGCAGGTTATTACACATGCATTCGGAATGAACAGATAAATACTTGGGCATAAAAAATTAAAAATAAGTTTCATTTTTTTACGCACCCAAAAATTTAATGAAGTGGTATTAGAGGTATATAATCTTGACGTACTTTGTTTTAAATGGTGATTGTGTTTTTTTTTTCAAAGTAGTTCACCAAAGGAAACATTGTGGGAGGAGGATAATTGTGGTTCAGTATATATATGAAGTACGGACACAAGGCGGGGCAATACAGGTTCAAAATATATGCGAGCAGTACCGCAGGGCATCGAGCAGTTATAACACGTCTTATGTCAAGATTGTCTTGATAATGGACTTATTCGTGCACGTTTAGTTCTCGTCTTATTAGGCGAATTGGTGCAATTTTGACAATTGATCTTGAACTTCAAAAATTGATCTAGAGCCTCGAGAACCTCGTCAGATGTCTAAATTAGTAAAAGTTCGGCCCTGCCTTCAGGTTTGCGTCTTATTAAGATACACTGATAAGAGAAACTAACCACCTTTGTTCTGTAAAACATTTTATAAATTAACTTTTTTAATTCTAAAAGCTGTTATTATTTTTATCTCGAATCCAATACAATTAATAAGTTTAAGTAAACATTTAGATCACTTTTCTACTGACACAAGATTGGCTTCATTGACTCTTTAGTAGTTTTGTCTGGGACATGTACAGTACAGAGAAGATTTTAAAAACTGTCATTTAAATTTTGCGGCTACCTTTTGAAAATAAATGCTTTCTCGAGCTCTTCCGGTGATATGAAGAGGCGGCGTGTCCAGTGGTTAAAGTGCCTATGAACAACATTTTTTAATTTTAGCTATCAATTCTAAATCAAGTGAATAGTAGAGTGGTAAAATATATTTCGCTTTGAATACTGTGCAGTTGGGTAAAGGAGGTGTTAATATCCAAAATGCTAATTACATGACGTCAGGGGAGGTATCTGCAATCACTTCTTAGTGGTTGTGAATGGGCGTTTCTTCTGATATAGGAAAACAAATTTCTAACATTTTATTTCAACCATGGGTAGAACACTGATAATTTGAAAAATTTGTTTAATTGTAACAAAAAAATTGTATAATAATTGATGCCTCCCCTGACGTCTGTAATTAGCATTTTGGATATTAAAACCTCCTTAACTCAGCGGCACAGCATTCAAAGCAAGATATATTGTACCATTCTACTATTCACTTGATGTAGAATTGATATCTAAAATAAAAAAATAAGGTCCATTGGCACTTTAACATGGCGGACTCGTAATTCAGGGACCCGGCTGAGTTCATTTCCCGAGCGATCGACCACGTTTGTAAATAACCAGTCGATTTGCCTCCTCGTGCATCGACTGGGATTCTTATTCTGTTTAAGTTTAAGACAAACACAATGTCTTAGTTTTATTTGGAAAACGAAATTTATAGGTGGTTCTCACCTGTCTAGTTTCTCCACAACAGTTAAATTTAGTGTATGTAAATGTGGTTTCTCGCTTGTACTTCAATGTAATTTAACTGTTGGAAGCTAAATAAATAAAGAAAAA
Organism: Actinernus sp. WN-2022; assembly: GCA_030867875.1. Classification (NCBI taxonomy): domain Eukaryota; kingdom Metazoa; phylum Cnidaria; class Anthozoa; order Actiniaria; family Actinernidae; genus Actinernus; species Actinernus sp. WN-2022. The sequence goes on along the minus strand of JAOWCC010001589.1, from coordinate 82,692,261 downwards.
GAAAACAGACTTGATTTCTTCGCAAAGATTTAAGAAATTCATTGAAAGCGGTAGGAAATCGATAAATTATCCAGAATGTTACGAAGACTCTTCAAACTCAGCCTTTTTCGCCATGCTTGTTTTGAATTTTCTCGGGTTAAGGGCCCATTGACATTTAAATCGGCCGTTGCTAGGGAAAGTTTGCAGCCTCGTAAAACCCGGAAAATTAAAGAGCGGGCAATAATTATTGTCAAGGTGACTACTAGCCTACGTACAGCATCCCCTACTTGAGGGAGAACGGCGATTTCATCGTTTCCGTTTCTCCCCATGTAGGGTCTGCGACTCGGAGCCCAAAACAGTGTCCGTGACGTCACTTCCAAATTTTTGGTAATCAGCTATTTATGCATAACGAAGTCAAAACTTTGTCAAAACTTTGTGCCGAGCGCGCTGGCGCACATACCGTAGTACAGCGGTAATACTTCAACAAAACAAGATGGCGGAGATACAAAGGAGGGCAAGTACGTAAAATACTCAGGGCGTACCTACTCTGCACCCTGTGGTTTAAGCATAAATAGCTAATTACCAAAAATTTGGAAGTGACATTACGGACACGGTTTTGGGCTCTGAGTCGCAGACCCTACATGGGGAGAAACGGAAACGATGAAATCGCCGTTACGTTCTTCCTCAAGTAGGGGATGCTGTACGCAGGCTAGATGACGTCAAGTGACGTCATGATGACGTCATCAAAATCAGAAAATTTCTAAACTCACCAAGGATTTTTGATCTACCAGTAATTTATGAATATTTTCCGAACCTAAGAATTAAATGTTTAGGATTTTTAGAAACCGGAAGTGAAGAAATTAACGCATGGCAAAATGCCTGTTTTGTGGTCGTGAAATAGTCGCAGAACTGTTGTTGTAGTAAAATCTACAATTGGTCGAACAAGATGTGCATTTTCTCCTATTTCCTCCGACAATGGCCAGTTTTGGGGCTTGGCTGAATACTCCAGTCTGCAATGAGCTAGCTTGATTGTCTGCAATGAGCCTTCAGGTTAATCTCGTGGCGTTCACAACAGTTTGTTTTCCGACATCAAAAATACTTTTTTTAAGGGTGAAAACTGACCTGTATTTTAATTAGTTCCACTGAGGTTCAATCACAACTTTACCAGGAACCCGAAAGCATTATCTGGAGACAAAAGTGTGCATGTTTGTGGAAGATTTGAGTTGAAAACTCACTTGACTTCTTGAGTGGCCCGGCATCTTGATTTAACGGAATCGACGGAATCGACGGAATCGACGGAATCACCTCTAAACTGTCTAAATATACATCTCTGAGTATTAATATAATACCTTTGAGTTCCTTCACTGTTTACTGGATCGCACAACACATTCTGTCGTAGTGTGGTATACTCCTATACAGTAGTCTATACAGTACTCTGCATAGTATAGCTATATAGTTCATCTGCATCTGTTCATCGCGATTAATTTCCTCCCCATGTCGTGGCATATAAGTAGAATTTTCCCCGCTATTCTGGTCTGTGGTATATATTATAGATAGATAGAAACTTTATTTAGACACGGTAGTTTTAACAGTAACTAAGACTGGTTTACATAAAAACTAAGTTTATCTCATCTTTCGCGTCGCAAGATCTACCAAAACACTTGAAAAGAGAAAATTCTCCAAACCACAATTTATTGGTCGTTATTTTGAAGTTAACAGAGTTTGAGCCACAGGAAGCCCGTTTGTAAAATACTGAACTAGTAATCGAGGCGGTATCAAAATGATTGGGATGAATTAATTTTGGTGTCTTCAATACGTATGATATTTATAGATTGTGTCAGTTGAATCCAGTAACAATATTCACAACGAGTCTGTGCTCCTCGCATGTTAGGATAGGAGACCCAGAGGCGGATTCAGGCTTTTGTGAAAGGGGGTTGAGCGAGATAGGGGGGTACTCCCTTAAATTTAGTATGGGAGTGTGCCACTGAGTCGCTGAGACCCTGACCCTGTTTCAGACAAAAGAAAGATAATTTTGCAACCCTGTTCCAGACTGTTATTGTAGTCATAAATTGCCGATATAACTCTTATTGCAATAAATGGTAATGTATACAATGGATGTGCTTGGTAATCAGAGAAATGCGGCACACAACTACTCACTCTACGACATAAGCGTGCTGCTCACACTCGCTCGGCGTTGCATGACAAACAGTGGTTTTTCTAGCGGCAGACTTGTTCGTGAATACGCACGCTCTCATTGACTGATTCAGGGTCACGTGGCAGTCATCAAAATCCAATGTTTCCCGAATTGTTGCCCGCCACGTGATCACATCGTGACAGAAGATTGTGTGATATGTCGCGCGCGCCACTGGCTAGCTAAAGGTGGGAAATATTCGTTTACCAAAATGTCTAAATCTTCATCAAAAGCTGACCATTTTTCGTCGAAAGAAAGCATTCAAAATGGAACCAGCTCCAAAGAAATAATTTACATCTTTATCAAGCGCAAGAGAGAGAAATTGGTAGCTAAAAAAGGATGCAAGAAAGACACAAAACGATGCTAAAAATGCCGCAGCCAGCGTTTTGAGTTTTGATTCCCTCGGGGCCAGTCATTAAGTGTTTAATGTTCTTCAGTTCAATCTATCAACAGCGGGAATAGCTCGGCTACATCTGAGAGTCCAATACAAGTTTGCTTTCCCATTCATCGGCGATTTCCGGACTGATTTCATCACTGTGTTGGCGCCGCCGTACGCTTGCCGTGACTTTTTTGCTCGGTACAAATTATTAATTATTTCCCTTTCTCTAGGTTCAAGTACAGTTAGGTGCCTTTCGAGTCCTGAACGATTCCTTCAAAATTATCGGATTGAGTTTCTTGTCAAGTATTATTTTCTTTCACACGATAAGCCAAACTTTTCATTTTCCAGCGACAAAAGCACCTGCTACGGCTTGCTCCGACTTTTGAACACTTAATTTACTTCATTCATTCATGAAAACCTTTCAGGTAAACCACGAATAGAACTTACAAACATGTGTAAGTATTAAAACTATCGGGTGGCCGGTGAACACGCATAAAACTAGCTTGAGAAAAGCCGACTCATCGCCCGAGTCGGCTGTTTCCTCAGGCTAGCATAAACCGGAAGTCAAAATCGCATCTGCTCCTGCGAGCATAGCAACGGAATATGTCAATGAGCCCTTAAAGCCTCGTTCCAGTTTAGGGTAACTTTATCCCTAGGATAGCGCTAAATCTGTAATGTACTATGTGGAGTTTACCCTCGGGTTAGCGATTTAAACACGGGGGTAGCGCTTACACTAACTTCGAACAATCGGGCCCAGAAGGGGGCAACCATTTAACAATTTAGGCCGGGAGGGGTGAAGGAATTGATAAGAATCCTGCAATTCAAGCTGCTTTGTAGCGAAACAAATACATTTTTCACAAAGCTCCAGACGAGGAAAAATATCGAACACGTACGCGTGTTTTGACGAAGACAGGAGTTGAAAAAAAGGTTGGCCCATACCCCAGGACATGTCTGTTTTGGTTTCGGCCACGGCCACGAGTCCTTTTTTTGAATGGCCGCGGTCTTTCCTTTTTTCCTCCCTCTCCCTACCCCTTACCCAGCAATGGAAATATTGGCTCGCGCCCAGATCGCATTACGCAGCTCGGCCAAGATGGCAGCCATTCAAAATAGTACGCAGGCTAGATGTTCATACAAACACTGTTTATGCCGCCATGTTTGGCCTGATAGAGGTAATCGGCTAACGCTGTTGCCACCCAATTCAGATCATGTGATGTAAACCCACATTACTCTGGAGAATTGACTCTTTGGAAATTAATTTTATTCAGATAGGCATGACTGCATTATGATTAGAATGAAAAAGGAATAATTCCCCAGAGAAGCATCTGTTTACATCACACGATCTGAATTGGGTGGCAACAGCGTTAGCCGATTACCTCTATTATCCAGCGTGCAAATGGGAATGCTAACTCCTCTTTAGGAGCAAATTCTAATTTTAACATACTACTATGATACTACTACGTATATTGAAGTGTCCATAAGCCAGCTCCAGATTGCACTCCTGTGAAATAATACAACAGCAAGACACCAAGCAACTCCAATACCTGTCACTTGACATATTGTCAAGCTGTGCTGTCTATAGTCGCCTCGAGCAATAACTGTAACTCAAAATAGTTGTAAAATGCAATTTTAGACTGTGTGAACAATGCGGCACATATGGCTCTACTGCAGTTCATTAAACCGACGGATATCAATGTAAAAACCTAGGCTATAAAGTGAGACTCGGTCTCAAGTTTGTGATTATTTATAACCCATCAAATATTTTCCGAGTCTCACGCGTGATTGGTGAAATGCGTCACGTGACCTGATACTTATTCCGGCTCTGCCAATAATTGGCCCAGTTCCTGAAAGCCTGATTAAGCTAATTCAGCCGGGATTAAGGTAATCTAAAGTTCCATTTGCTGACTTGTGAATTACTGATTTGGGATTAAAAACATTGTTTGATGAGGAATAAGTAGTAACTGAACACCTTTTACCAAGAGAACCACAATTCTCGGTAAATATTTAATGCAGGATTAACGATAGCTTCGAAGAACTCAGGCCTGATGACAAATATCAGCAAAAGTTAAGAGCCGGCCTGTATCGCTCGAAACGAACCACAGCATCGGCTTACCCAACAATACAAAACGCCCTAACCTTTAGAACGTGCAGTAATATAATGGGTGCAATATGAGAATACAGGTTCAGTTCGAGCGGTACTGTATCACTCAAAGTCAAGCGCATGTCAAAGAAATATTTGAAGGACAGCTGCGGTTACACTAGACCAGTTTTACTAGGTATATTGGAAATTTACCCGGGTAAATTCGTGTCTTCGTGGCTAACCGAATTCCCCAGGAGAAAACGTACCTAGGTGTATTTCCATAGTTACGAAAGAAAGAACAATGGAATTTTCCCTTGATAGCACCCCAGATAAGTCTTAAGGTCCGTACACACGAAGGGACAAGTCCCCTCGTGTGAACTAGGAAAAAACTAGTCATTTTGTCCCAGGGACTTGTCCCCTCAATTCAAACCAGTTTGATTTGAAGGCACAAGTCCCGGGGACAAAATTTTGTCCCCGCGACAATATTTTTCCTAGTTCAGACGAGGGGACAATTAAGTCCCAGGGACTTGTCCCAGGGACTTGTCCCTTCGTGTGTACCGACCTTTAGGGGTCGCTGCCGACCCCAGATAGTTCAGCCAACGAAATTTCGAGGATCTGACAGTAACAATAGGCCTGCGCGCCACAAAGTTACTGGAGCGTGATATTCAACGGTCTTCGTGTAACCGCTGTACCCAGGTAAATTCAACCCCCCCCCCCCCCCCCCCCCGATGGATTTATTGGGGCCAGTTTTACTGGGTAAAGGACTTTATCTGGGGTAGTGTAACCGCAGCTATTGTGGCGTCGAAATATTGAACAATTATTCACCGAAGTAGAGGTGAATAAAAATACAATAACATATTTGTAGCATTGAAATAAGCCCTGATATTTCATCCGCGGACATTATCTGTTCCGAGAAGAGAAGTTCCCGAGAGCGAAGCTCGAGGGAAACTGTGAGCTTCGAGGATCGGATAATGTCCAATGACAAATATCAGGGCATATTTTGACGCCACAATTTAGGTTATTGTTCTTATTATCCTTCAAATATTTTCGTTGACGCGCGCTTATATATACGCTCATAGGAGATGTATTCGTTGTAATACCATAGAGGACAAATTAATCCCTTATTTCAACTTGAAATTTAACGCGTAATTTGTAATTTCACATGTGAAATTTCAAACGACGCCTACGCGCGCTTAAAATAATGTTTTGCTGGATCGTAATTTGCTCTCCATAATATTATTGGGTAATCAAATGGTGACCCGTGAAATTAGGGATAAATTTCACTTGTGTTCGTCAAAATCTACGTAATTTCCCTCTTGATTTTGACAAACACGCGTGAAATTTATCCCTAATTTCACTCGTCCCTTCAGCGCGAGAGAAAATATTTGATGGGTGAAAAATGGTGGATATTTACCGAGCGGCGAGGTTAATATCCACTACTTTTCACCGTCACTGAGGTGAATAATTGTTTTAGTATATACCACACAAATGAATAGCCAGCGCCAAATAGTTATTTTATTTTCTGTCAAATGGACAAAAACTCACGCGATGTGATCGCTGCTTCACTCAGGAAATTCACCTCCGGAGTCAGTCTTGTACCCAGAGCTCTGTCGCCGCGAGAGAGCCCTGGTAACAGCCATTTTCTGGTCTTTACTGATTGGCTGAAATATTAACGCATGCGTAGGAAGCATTTTCTTGAAAACGTTTGTTCAATCTAGCTTAAGCCCGGTTCAAACGTCGAACTTTTCATGCGCCGAACTCAATTAGATCAAAAGAAGCCGCCTAATGATCTTTTGTTCCAATTGAGTTCGGCGCATGAAAAATTCGACGTTTGAACCGGGCCTTACAAGCCTGGTCCTCCATAACATTTAATGGGAAGATAACAATTAAATAGTATTAGAGATTTTACTTATCCCGTCGGCAAAACCAATATTTCAATTCGACCGTAGAATTCGTGTCCCCGTTGCATTGGCAGACCCTCTCCTTGGTCGGCTAGAAGATTACACACATAAATTTGGTAATTTAATTTTGTTTAAATTCAAAAAAGAACCTTACGCAAAAAAACGACGCCGCAAAACAAAGGTATTAATTAATTATTGCAAAACACAATAGCTGCACATGAGAATGCAAGTAGCCGCCATTTTCCCCATTGTCTGCAACTAATACCTAATTTCTTGAGAAAAAAGTTTTCATCTCGTTTCGGTTCTATGCGCGCACTTTTCGTATTTACATGACAAGTGCAAATTACCCAGTCAAACTTGAGTATTGCGAATCCTTCCTACGCATGCGCTAATATTCCAGTCAATGAACAAAGACCAACAAATGGCTGTTACCAGAACTCTCGTGGTGATAGAGCTCTGAGTACGAGACTGCTCCGGAGTCGCCAATTCGAGCACGCGAAAACACTATTAACTTGTGTGGTATATAATAAGCCATATTATATTATACATTTTATTCACTATGTCAATTCTGATTGGCTGAGAACACACAGTTAATTCTCAATAGCTGGCTATAGCATTGACTGCGCATGCGTACAATATCTATAGGTATTATCTGTAGGTTGTGACCTCACACTGCTATTATCTGTAGGTATTATCTGCAGGTTGGTGCTTGATGATAAGAAAGTACGACCATTTTACACTTGAAAGTAGAGAAATTCTTTCGCTTTTTTGTGCCATTTTGCTATTTTAAGCGCTCATCTATGTTTTTAGTCATTCCTTTCTCCTAAACTCCTAAAATAAATACAATTTTTACAATTGTTTTTAGCTCGAATAAGAAAGAAAACATCTTGAACGTAAAAGAACCATTTTTATACGGCGTTTCATATAGCTTCGATTTCGATAGCTCTTTGTTTTGCTAAAACTTGAGCTTAAAAATGTATAATAAAACAATTACTGAATTCGGTTTTCGCATGATAGCGAAAATTATCAAGAGCTTGGTCTGTTTATCAGCTTCAGCCTTCGGGTGATAACACAGACCTCTGTCTTGATAATTTTCGCTATCATGCTCAACCTCATCCAATAATTGCTTATTATTATATGGACGATAGTGTTTTACTGAGAAATATTCCACTCATAGCACTCATATACCAACTACATCTGGGTACTGAGTAGCGTATTTTCCATATCCTCACAAGTGAAAATATCGATGACGTCACGTTTGCCGCCTTTTAAACTACAAAGATGGCGGCAGGTTTGTGAAAATCACAGAGGAAGATGTAAACAGCTTAAATGAGCTGCATGACAATGAATATTCCGAGCACAAAAAGCCAAATACGATCTGGAACTCTCTAAAGAGTTTCTCGACTGCAACGAAGAGACAAGAAAACCCGATGAAACTCCGCAGAACAGCTTAGAAAGATCACGAAGAAGTTTGTACTGACAGTAAGTAAAATGAATAAAAGAGTTTTTAGAAAAGTTTAATTGTCCATATATGATAAAAAGAAAATATCCTCTGCTATATATTTGTCCTTGAACATTATCTGATCACGTTAGGACATTTTCCCGCCAAAAAAAAGACGACTGCTGCCGGTTGCGCGCGTGCAGCACAAAGCTGTTTGACCAGCGGAGAAGCATCAAAAAGCGCGCCGACTTCAAATCGATCTGACGTGTTTAGGAACGTTTGATCGACGAAAGTTCAAATGCAATGTGTGCTACATTATAGTGTACAGGAAACGCTTTTATTTAACAAATATCCTCATCTGGTTTCACTTTATATTTTTCCTAAAAGCCCTTAAGGACGCAGCAATCCTAGTTCCTCAGATAAATCAAAATTGTGTTATTGAGATTGGGAATTCTCGACATGCTATCGTTGTTCGTTGGAATAGTTCTGTTCATGGCGGATTTCTCCTACTCCGATGTCATCGCAAAAAGCAGTCTGCAGATGTGTGAAAATACTGGGGACAGTGAAGATCCGTTCAATGTTGTGGACCAGAAAGCTTGTGAGAAGAAATTGATTGTGACTCTCTCTGTTCGAAGTGGGCAGGTAAGATTTTGTCTTTAGTTTGGTGTAGTTGTAGCTATAGTAGATCGAACAACGCTGCCATTTCCAAGTTAATCAGTTTCTCCGGGATCCTACAAACAGCTACATCCAATGAACTCTGCAATCTGTTCTTCTGTAACTCTTTTTATTTTTCAAAAATATTGAATTCTGCAGGGTATCTAAATTTGTCTGACACGCTTAAATTTGAAATATTTCAAGCTTTTCTTTATTTCAATTTTCCCTTGACATTATCAGTTCGGATTTCTTCATGATCTTGACTCATTTTCTACCATCTAGCATTGTACCTTTGCCTCAATTTTCCAGCCGGGAAATTTAAAAATACGTCACTAGTTTTATTAGGCAAGCTGGCACCGCAATATACTGCTTACGAGGACGATTTTTTATGCTAAACAGTCACGTTTCAAACTAAAATTAGGGGTAACCAAACAAACTTTACAGGATCGGAAGTTACATTAATGTTTTGCCGCCTTCAGGCTTCAGGCTGAACCCGGTAGATATAGATAACTTTTTCATCGCATCTATTTAAATGAATTAATTTAGAAAAATACTTCAAGACTATTTCCTATTTAGAGTTAGAAAACCGCTCTTTCAAAATCTAAAGAAGCTTATATATAGTAACTGGTGTCAAAATTACATTAATTTGTAGTTTGAGTTCGAGTAGTCCATTACTGGGACCTTTTTAACAGTAATTTCACTAGCTCAAACACTTGTACTATAGTATCTCTAGATGCCGCTGTTCTTCATGTAGAGAGTCCAATCTCTCTTTTTGTAATTAAATTTAATTTCCTACTTTATTTATGATTTTAGCGTCTAGCATTGTACCTCACTCAGTGCAAGCTGAGTCTTCTTCAAGAAGGCTCTGCTCGATCGCAGGGTATACTACTCGTTCCTCTGTAAACAATGCGTTTTTAACCATTCAAGTTAGAGAATCTAATTCAGAATGATTGCTGTGAATGTGCGATCCATTATCTGCCGGGTTTTGAACAACTTGCTGGTATACCCAAATACCCTAAATTGTGACATTTAAATCATGTCAAAATCTTGTCGTATTGCTGGCTTTCACTTGACGTCATAGCCGCCATGTTGGTGCCCTTAAACAATATATTTTTTAAACCACAGTAATATTAGGAAACAGGATCTTTACAATGGAGAATTGCATTTGAATAAGAATGGCAGCAGTATTTTTGCTAAGAATCTTATTTCGCATTGTTCCGGTACTTTAGGTTGTCAGGCCAGGGATAGTAAATAATGCTGGGTCTGCTTTCTCTAAACAACGAGGTTTTAAAATGGCATCCCTAAATGTTGTCAGTTTAAAGTGCCCACTCAACCCTTTTGCAATTTTTATATATATGAAACTTTGAAAGGTTTCGAGTACTTCTGCGAAGAAATTTTTGGCTTACAGAGGATACTCTATGTTCTAGGCTTGTTTGAAATGGTGAAAATGTGACCTCTCCTGACCCCATTACCGTGTAAGAAAAAGCCAGGGTCGATTCCCTATCTTACGTCATCCAATTAATTCGACTTTGCAATAACTTGAATAAATATTTAGCATTTTTTCTAAAATAGCTTGTTTTCTTTACTAAAATCTCACAGACTGTGTATATTCTCTATATATCGATGCTGTTGTGATAGAAAGTCGTCATGGACAGTAATGCATTAATGAGGTGACGTAAGATAGGGAATCGACCCAGACCATGCGCTTGAAATACTGTGCGAAAAATCCTATTTAAAAAGTTCCTGCTGCCCAAAAAACCATAGCAGCTCAAACAGGATATGGTTAGGGTTAGTTCTGTGAAATCGACATAAGTTTGAAGCTGTAAAACATAAGAATTCTGCAGTGCAGGAAAGTGCGTGATTCTGGCGAGCTGTACTATAAGGCTACATAATTTCTCCTCTCTCGATTCTCTACCTGGTCGTCGCCTATAGATGCAGCTGTGATGGCCAAGGTCCTTCCGGGAAACGAGGGGTAATATTGCCTTTCGCTGTTCGGGAAATAATTCAGAAATGCCGAAAGTTTCGCACGCTTTCTCCAAAGACATATCAAGTCAGGCCTTTCATTATATCCGCAATATATAGACCCCCTAGCGCACCTGTTGAAATATTCTCTACCATCGAGTGTTTGATAGAGAAAATTGACAATGAAGATAAAGAAATATATATACTATAGGCGATCTCAATTGTAATCTACTTGATAAGACAAATCAGTCTGCCCAAAAGTTATTATCAATTATGGAAATTTATCAACTTACTCAGCTGATCGATAAGCCTACTAGCCTGGGAAACCAGCCGCCTCGTATCGCTCCCCACTCCTATAAGCCTACACGCATCACTAAATCCAGCACATCGCTATTAGATGTATGCATAACTTGTTCTCCTGAAAAAATATACAATCGGATGTTATTCATGTAGGCTTTGGCGACCATAGCTTGATTTACTCAATTCGTAAAATTAATATAGTATTACCTACAAAAATCAAAACGATAAAGGAAATAGAAATAAGGAATTTTAAGAATTTTAACAGTGAATCTTTTCTGTACGATTTGGAACGAAAACCTTGGGAACAAGTAGAGTACAAAGAAAACGTAGATGCAATGTGGACTTGTTTTAATACCTTATTCCTAGATGTCCTAGACAGGCATGCTCCAATAAGATCTAGGAGAGTAAAAAATATGTCTAGCCTTCCCTGGGTCACTAAGGATATATAGAGAAAAAATGATAGAACGGGACATATTGAAACGTATTGCTATCATAAAAAAATGAAGAATATGCTTGGAAGCTATACAAGTCCTCTAAAAATGCAGTAAACATTGCTTTGCGTAAAGCTAAGAAAGAATATTATGCAACACAAATACAAAGCCAGAGTGGCGACCCCAAACGAGCCTGGAGAACTATAAACAATATCCTTGGGCGCAAACAGGAAAGTTAAAGTGAACGACTGTTCTATTACGTCCTCGGAAGAAATTGCCCAACATTTTAATGAGCATTTCATTAACGTAGGCCCGACACTCGCAGACACTATTAACGATGCAGGTTGCAGTTACACTGACTTTGTAACGAATGTTCAGAGTAATTTCTATTTTAATCCTATAGCTGTCTCAAAAGTTTATAGGCTGATTAGCTCGTTATCCGTGTCTAAAGCCACTGGCGTTGATAAAATGTCAGCAAAATTTCTAAAGCTAGCTGCGCCTGTTATCTCAAAGTCTGTTACGGAAATAATTAACACATCAATTACATCAGACTTTTCCATCAGAATGGAAGTCCTCTTCATAAAAAAGGCCCTCGTAACATGCTCGATAATTATAGACCAATCTCAATCCTCCCAGTAATAAGTAAAATGTATGAGAAAATATTATATGAACAATTAATGGTTTATTTCAATGCAGAGCCGATCTGTTATCTGATCATCAATTTGGCTTCAGACGCTTTCACTCGACTGCGTCTGCGCTGCTAGACTGTACCAATGAGTGGTACTTTAACATGGACCGAGGCCTTTACAATCTGGTTGTATTCCTTGACCTTAAAAAGGCATTTGATACCGTAAACCATGACATTTTGTTGGGTAAACTCATGGCTTACGGTATCAAGGATGATGCCCTCAAATTACTTTGCTCATACCTAGGTGACCGTAGACAAATGTGTCAAGTAAATGGAAGTCTTCAAGTCAAAGAAAAATAAGTTGTGGAGTACTACAGAGTTCTATTTTAGGCCCGCTTTTCTTCCTGATCTATATATAAACGATCTGCCGGACTGTTTAAAATTCACTACGCCTAGACTATTTGCTGATGACACAAGTCTATAACGGCCGTTGGAAAAACGCTCGATGAAATCGAAGTGGGGCTGAACCATGATTTAAATAGCATCAAGAAATGGCTTGCAGCAAACAAACTGAGCCTAAATATAGCAAAAAAACGGAATATACCTTGATTGAATCAAGAAATAGGGTCAATAGCCTCACGGCAGAACCAAATGTTGTAATCGGGAATGATCCAGTCAAAAGAGTTCATGATTGTAGGGTTCTCGGTGTGCATATTGATGAATCCCTTACTTGGGAAAACCACATCAACGAAATAGCTAAGAAGATATCATGGGGAATTGGTGCAATCAGGAGGCTTAGAGATTATGTAAGCCAGGAAATTATTGTATCAGTTTATAGTGCTCTGATCCAGCCCCACTTCGACTATTGCTGTGAAGTATTGGATTCACTGGGTGTTGGTCTCTCCCAGCGTCTACAAAAACTGCAAAACAGGTGCGCTAGGGTTGTAATGCATTGCAATAACGAAGCCGGTGAGTCAGAAAAAGCTCTGAATGCCCTCGGCTGGGTTACGCTAGCCGAACGCAGAGCTCATATTAAAGCTAAATTAATGTTTAAAATCCTCCATAACTTGGCACCCACAAGACTATCAAATATTTTCAGGGAATCGTATGCAACCACTAGTACGTACAATTTGCGAAATTCATCCAAAACGGTTGCTCTTCCCTTACCAAAGACAGAATTCTTAAAAAAAGCATCAGTTATAGTGGTGCCAAGTTGTGGAACTCGCTACCAAATGAGATACAAAATTGTGATTCACTGGCTTCTTTCTGCACCAAACAAATGTCCCATGGCCATAGTTAATACTGATTTTCCTTTTATTTTTGATTATTATTTTTTACTTAGATTTTTCTCATCATTATATTATTAGTAGTAGTTATAAGTAATAGTAGGTAGAAATATATTAAATAAAACATAGCCATTTTTATAATTATAGTAGTAGAACATTTAATACAATCGTTGTAACGTACACAAGGACCTTTTATTTTTTTAGTACACGCCCCTATTGGAAACCAGTATATATTATTGAATGGGCTAGCGTGCATAAATAAAGTTGACCTAAAAAAAAAAGATTCCTCGTTAGCTTCTTTTGTTGGGGCACCAACATGGCCGCCATGCCCTTCAGTGTCATTTGAATATCTGGGGATTGGGGCAGACTTCACCGTTTGCAACCTGAAATGTTATTGGTTACCCAAACAATAGCCTACCCCTAAAACAATACAAACCCTAACCCTAAAACAATGGAATTCTTTATCAGTGAAGTCCAATAGGATACGACCTACAGAACAGTGAAGTCTAACCGTGGGGATTGAGTGAAAACCAGAAATACTTTATACTGTGCAGAAAATCCCAAAATTTAAATCAACTAAGTACCCATATTTAAATGTAAAAATACTGTATACTCAATTTGAAACCCTTGGATACTGACCTGGCTGACCCTGACTAAAATACCGCAGTTTAAATCAAGTTGGGAATTTTATGTTCTGTTACGAAATGTCAACCACTTATCTTGCACTTACAGAATGGTACAGAGTTTCTAAAAGCAGTGACGAATGTTAGCAAGGTTTACGACCAAACTGAGAGTGAGATGGCGCGACTTTACAACCCCTTCGTCATCACACTGGCCAAGACACCCGTAAAACTAACCTATCCATACTACTATCTGGCCGTGAGTATTCTGGTCGAATTAAATCACAATTTATTAAGCCATCCTGTTAACTATCTATCAATTCCAAAGCTACTCATCCCCCATTCCCCCGGGAATACGTGGAACATTTGACAAAGAGGTATTTGAAGGCAATGAAAACTTGGGGGTAGCGAATTTGTCAAAAAGAGTCAAAGATAGTGAATTTTATATCAGCGTTTATAAGAAATTTGCACTGGTTTCAAAGCCTCGCCCCACTGTGGGGCAGTTGCATAGTTCAGCTAACCCCACGGTGGGGCATTTGCAAAAGTGTCATGGGGAGGGTGGGAAGGTTTGGAATTGCTTCAGTTGATGAATTTTCATGACCGTATCGGTATTTGTTTTAACTCTGGCAATGTCTGGCAAACTGACACAGACACCCAACTTGGTACGTATAGAATTCCTTAAGAAATTCGAGCTAATTCGAGCTGATACTTAACATAAGATAGTGTGATTGAAGTTTTATATATGGACATAGTTCAGTAATAGAGAAGAGCAGGTTGTTCATTGGTGAACTTATGGGAAGCCATTTTAGTGTTTTATCTAACGCCCAGTTCTAACGTCGAATTTCTGCCGTGTCGAATTCAATTTAAAACAAAAGAATAATGATATTAATGAGGCGGCTTTGTGTGATCGAATTAGGAAATTCGACGTTTGACTCGGGCATAAGAATGTATATTCCAAATCTCGGGTATAATTTTTTTCTGTATTCTCTTTGAACTTGTTTTCTATGACGAAAACAAATTATTCCATACTACCGTGTAGGAGTTTAATTTTGCGGGAGTTAATTTTTGCGGATTTTGCGGATTTCCTTCGATCCGCAAAAAAAAACTCCCGCCGAAAAAAACTCCCGCAAATTTTTTTATTATATCGGGTTAACAGGAACTTTTTAACATTGAACATAATAGGAAACGCTAGTCAAAGTTAATAAAATACATTTTTACTCTTACATTGCCGGCTTCTCACGGAAAACCGTACTTTCCCGCTTCTGTGTCACGTTCAACGTCAGTTGTCGTAAATAAATACTGACAACATACAGTCAATTCCAAAGTACATGTACTCAATGGATTAATCTACAGACTTAATTCCTGCAGCAAATAAAGCGTACTCTCATAACAACGAGGCGACCGGCACAACAGTTATCTGTATTCCCGATTCAACTCCAGACACGTCCTCAAAAGAAACGGAGACTGTTATCATAATCGACTAATACGTTTTTACAAGAACGTACAATAATTCACTCAGTTTTTGTCGTTGTTTATGTTCATGTTGGCGCTAGAAGAACTACTATAGAAACTTCCGGTCGAAATTGTAAGTCAGGAAGTAAAATTTCAATTTAATACCGATACTGCCTTGAATTTTATTTATACTTGACCAGAATCCGCAAAAAAATCCTCCCAGCAGAAATTTTAGCTGTCTCGATCCGCAAACATTTCCTCCCGCAAAACAAATTGAGTCGGCAATCCGCAAAATTTTCCTCCCGCAAAAAAAGGTTCCTGCACGGTAGGAATCAGGAATTATTCAAGGACAATTGCTAACTTTCGCCAAAATTTACACATTTTAACTAAGCTCATATTTTTGCGAGCGGAGCACGATAAAATCATGAGCAAAAATTGGCTGACTTCCAATTTTTGGCTGACTTCCACCATGAGAACAAAAATTGGCTGATTCCGGTTTCCTTCGTACCCGGACGAGCGACGTTGCCTTTGTTTTCTTTATATAATTTATCGGTTTTTTTTTTCGGGTCGTTACCTCAGTTTAGATAATTGGGAGCTCCGCTTTTAGAGAGAAGTGTCTATCATACGACCTCCTTATTAGGAAGTACAATAGGCCGCCATATGTACGGGTCACTAAAGTACGTGAGGGAGGTCACTGATGTACGCACAGGAGACTCGTCCCAGCTTTCAATAGCGGAGCGCGGTAATTCTAAAAATAGATTGCATTCCTTTAGACCCCCCACGTGGCTCAGACAAACATTGCGTTCGCTCGGGGTTATTTTACTGTAATTGACTCGTAAACGCGAGCAGAAATTTAGAACTATTCGATAATTTAGGCAAAACCGTAGTGATTTAAGTCCTGGAATTCGAGAAAATGGTTAGTACTAAGCATTGCTGTTGGGGTAAGTGCAACACTGACTCCAGATATCCCGATAAACTACAGAAATCGTTGAAAGAGATGCAAGAGTCCGGGAAGGAAATCTTCATACCATTTCCGAAGCCATCTCAGGGAATCGATAAATGTTTACGATGGATCGCAGCCTGTTCTCGTAAATATTTTACAGTGAATAATATCACAAGAAACACATATATCTGCTGTCTTCATTGGCCTGGAGAAAAAGGACCAAGCCAAGAGTATCCCGATCCGCTGAAAGCAAATTTTACTTCCAGAGAGGTCAAGAAAGCTACTCGTCCTAAGCGGAAGGCGCCTGCAGTAAGACATGAGTTCGTTAATGTAAAGCGAGTGAAGAAACTCGAAAACCTATTTGAATCAGAAGATTCTTCTGATTTGATAGAGGATTGTTTTCCACCATCGTCGGAATTTAAGTCAGATAGTCCGAACGACAAGGGAACACAAACAAAAATTTCAAAGCACGACCTGGCGAGTAAGGTTGAAACAATGATTTTAAGAAACGAACTAACTACTTCTCAGTACAAAAAAGAAGGCATTAAAGTCGTAAGCAATCTGTCGTACGAAGTAACTGTCAAGGATTCAAGTCTAATGAAGCATTTTGTAGGCCTTACATCCCCTCAGTTTGAGGCTTTACATAACTTTTTGAATGATGTTTGCCCTTTGAATAGTATCATATACTGGACTAGCCGCTGTGGCAGTAGGGTGGGACCAAGATCAAACTTTGCCAAAGTTAGCAGTGCTGGACGAATTTCTCATTGGTCTACGAGAGAAAAACTGTTTATTTGCCTTCTCAGGCTTAAGACTGGCTTTGCTATTAGGACATTATCTGTCCTTCTAAGTTGCCCTGGAAGGCAAATCAAGGAAACAACTATCAGATGTATATTTACCACATTTATCCAGCTAATGTACAAGGTTTTTAGGCAGATGGAGGAGGTCATGTTTCCAGCTAAGGAACATTTGCAGCGTTTTCTTCCAAAGGTCTTCAAAACTATCAAGAATGTGCGATGCATTGTAGACTGTACGGAGTTCAGAGTTGAAACTTCAAGGAATTTTGCGAGACAAGGTAATACGTATTCATCTTACAAGCATTCAAATACCTTCAAGTGTCTGATTGCTGTGACCCCCAATGGTGGTGCATGCTTTGTGTCTGATTTGTTTGAAGGAGATATAAATGATGTACAAATATTTAAAGATAGTGGTATACTAAAACATATCCATCCAAATGATTTGATCCTGGTGGATAGAGGATTCACTGTACAAGATCTAGTGAATCCCCTCCAAGCATGCATCAAGATTCCAGCTTTTTTGAAAGGGAGAGACCACCTAAGTGTTGCAGAGGAACTATCTACACGAAAGATTGCTAAGGCAAGAATTCACATTGAGAGGTTTAATCAACGCCTAAAACTTTTTAAACTTGTGGGAAGAACAATCCCACTTTCTATTTCACCTCTTGCAACTCAGATGGTGGTAGTTGCTTGTTGCCTGGTTAATTTCCAGGAAGTCCTCTGTAAATAAATATCAACTCTTTCGGGTCCGAGCCTGTAAATATAGGTCCCCTGAGACCTATATGAGAAAAAAAATGTGCATCACATCTGGACATGTCGGAAAGACGAGGATTTCACCAATTGAGCTCACACACGATCGGACCCGAAAGAGTTAAGCAGTCTTTGTTTCATTCAACATATATTATATCTTATTAGACAGTTTAGTGTGAGTGTGATATTTTTATGAGATTGCAATATTTTGTCTAGCCTATTTGGCCAGACCAAATACAAATGACCAAATGAGAGGTAAAACATTAAACTGACACAATTAACACATTTAACTGTCTAAGAACTTCAAGATATTTATTATCCCAATGTACATATGCAACTGTCATTTAGCTACCCCTAAATCAACCACTGCATTGTACTGTAGAGAAGAAAGCTAATGTGCAGTCTTACAACATCCCTAGCTTATAATACACTAGGTCTGGGAGCTTGAAGGGAGCAGTCATTATTTATAGGTTGGGGTGGGTGAGTGTGAGGAGGGGTTATGAAATTTCAAGGGCTACCAAAGGAGATATTACTAGTAGGAGAGGGAAACACCTGAAGGAGGGATTACGAGAAACAACAACTGCTCATAGGAGGGGTTATCTTATTTTGAAGTTTAAAATTAGAAAATCACCCACCCTATAAATAATGACCGTTCCCTTATTTTACATGAAAACAAAAGTATATTTCAAATGTTACTGCACTATAATTGTATTGTATTGCACCAACAAAATATGGGTGATGGAGAATAAGAGAAATGTCTTACATGTACATTTTCAAGATCTATGCGCAGTAGATAAGATAGCTTAATAAATAACCTTGAGGCTGACTGTAAAAAATGCTGCATCCAGAGTTTGCTCTCAGGTACTCTTTCATGCCATCATATAAGTACCAGACATTACCATAACTGAATATGCAAATGTAATGACTACCATTCCATAATGTTGCACTATGGAAGGAAAGCTTCTGTCCATGCAGAGTGATAGCTGGTGGTATGTCACTTAACTGTAACATTCCTGCTCTGCTGAGTAGATCAACAGAAAAAATAAAGAAGTTCTTAAAGTTTAAGAACAAACGAGGTGAGCTTTTCCTCATGCCAGAGCAGTGCCACGACACATGCTGATTTCCATTGTCATCGAGTGTCACATCTTGTAAACATGGAGTACCAGCAGGTGGCTTGTTGCTGAATTTCCTTCCACATTGTGTAAGACCAGGGTAGCACCACTGATCGAGTGCATCTAGAAAAGCATTGCTTTTACTAGCTGGACAGCTAAGAACAATGCTAGATGTACTATGGGTGTGTACTGGGGAAGGACAAGTACTTAGATTACAGGCAGTGGTAGATTCACTGGCTAAGAAAGGTTGAACATGTTTAATGAAGTAATCAGCTTCATTACCATAAAGGTTGATAATACCAGAGTTTATCAGTGGTGCATTTGGAAGTAGTGTAACTTTGGCATTGGCATATTGGTGGAGATAAATCAACAGCATTGCTGTTTTCATGAGTGTACCTGCCTGTTCTAAATCATCTAGTTTCAATTTATCAGATTTCACCAAAGCTTGCATTATCATCAGCCAGTTATCCAGTGGACAAGTATTAACCAATTGTATTCCTGTACTTGTCATTCCACCCCATGGGATTATAATTAAATCATTTTGAGGTATAGCATGAGCAGGTGTTCTTGACTTTATAAGAAAACTAGCAATGTCAAGTTCATCTTTAGTGTAAGACAAGCTGGTATTTGTACAAGACTGATGAGATTCATTGAAGTGTGGGGGGCTGGTGCCAGGGTGGGCAGGGTCTCCAGACTGTGGGGGGCTGGTACCAGGCTGGGCAGGGTCTCCAGACTGCAGGGGGCTGGTGCCAGGGTGGGCAGGGTCTCCAGACTGTGGGGGGCTAGTACCAGGCTGGGCAGGGTCTCCAGACTGCAGGGGGCTGGTGCCAGGGTGGGCAGGGTCTCCAGACTGCAGGGGGCTGGTGCCAGGGTGGGCAGGGTCTCCAGACTGCAGGGGGCTGGTGCCAGGGTGGGCAGGGTCTCCAGACTGCAGGGGGCTGGTGCCAGGGTGGGCAGGGTCTCCAGACTGCAGGGGGCTGGTGCCAGGGTGGGCAGTGTCTCCAGACTGCAGGGGGTTGGTACCAGGGTGGGCAGAGTCTCCAGACTGTGGGGGGCTGGTATCAGGGTGAGGACAGTCATCAAATTCTAGGGGACCAATGGCAGAGCTGGACTGTTCGTTACTGAAAGTGTTCTCTGGCAAAATAAATGGCAGTAGATCTCGTGGCACTCTCATTTCAAAAAACTCTGGTGCTATTACTCTTGACCAAAATGCAGTAAGAAATTTTAGAATTTCTGTGATCAGTGGCTCATTTCTATAAACTCTCTCTATAGACACTGGACCATCCTGTGCAAACAAAACAAAATCACAAAAAAATCTTTCAGTAACAAGGAGTTGCATTTGAATTTGAAAGTAGTAGCTGTGGCTTTGCTTCAGTATGCATCTTCCATCTTTAATAGAGAAGCACTGCCTGGCCAGAATTTCCTTTGAAATCAGTGTGCTGCTCTCTGTAATAATGCTATCTATGCTGTGCTCCTTGAAGATCTTCAAAGACTTAATCTCCAGTAATCCATCTTGGATTAGTAGCCCATCTGGTGAACAAGCAAGAAAAGGAAATTTGGGGTTCACCCATAAACCAGACAAAGCAACCTTTTTCTGGGTTTGACTCTCATACTTGTTAATTGCCTTTGCCTCACTCTGTAGGCCATACAGACTGATACTAATTTATTTATAATACTTGGATTGTTTTTATGTAAGTCAGCATTCTCCTTTAAAACCTTAGCGCTAAGCCACTTGCCTTCGTCTATACTAACATCAAGGAAATGGTGATTTCCCGAGTTGATGCAATCCTTTACACGTGCGATCAGATCACTTCGTCTACCACTTTGCTTTAGGCCTCTACATTTCAACCAGCGCTTTAGCTGCTCAACTGTATAGTCTTCTGGCTCGCAGTCAAACTTTGAACCCGGTACATTATCGTTTTCAGTTAAAATAGTCGCTTGTTTTACCGAAACGCTACTTAAATTTGCCATTACATAGCTGTGTCAAGTAAGGTCAAGGGTTTGTTTGTCTGAGCCACGCAGGGGGTCTTAATTTTGTGACGTAATTACCGCGCTCCGCTATTGACCGTAAGTTTTCCAAAATGGCGTAGGAAAGCGGCCATGAATCTTTTCGAGTCCCACTCGTTTAATAAGCCATTTTGAAACTTTCGGCCTCACAAACTATGTAGAAACCTATTCCCTTTTACCGAAACTTCACATACCCTAACACTAAACCCTAACCCGTAACGTAAACCTAACCCTAACCGTCAGTAAACAAGTTCCCAGGTAAACGACGAGGTCTCACCCACCTAGAGCTAGGGTTCACAGGTAAACAACGAGTTCACTGACCTAGGGCTAGGATTTATGGGCAAATGACGAGTTTAAACCAAAATATAGAGGGGAAAAATTCCAATATTGAGAAAAAAAATCGTTCTGGGGTTCGAACCAGAGTCCTCAGATTGTAGACCAAGTATGGTAACCTCTACTCTAAGCAACCATCGGTGCTCGGTTTGTGACTAATTTTATTACACAACACTACCCGCAAACTGCGAGTCTCCTGTGCGTACATTAGTGATCTCCCTCGTGTCTCTACACGTACATCCTTATAAGGAAGTCGTACGGCACATATTGCTTGCCTATAAATATACTTAAACTCATGAATAATTCATGAAGCAAAAACAAAGGAAATCACCGAGCGAGAAGCGACCTTTAAATGTGATAAAGATTTCATCCTAATTTACATAAACTTTAACTTGGATTTTCTCCGCCGAAATAGGTCGTATCGCCAAAATAACTGAATTACATAACTGACTCTATAAATTTAGACGTTTTTTAAGCCGTTTAAAAAACTCGCAGCAGTGTTTTATCAGATCTAAAACTCTCCGACTGCGCCCTCGAGTTTTAAATCTGATAAAACGCCGCTGCTCGTTTATTAAACTATACTTATAATATTCATTAATAATTCATAGAGTTTCTGCCCAATCTCTGCGCGGCATTCAGGTCACGTGCATGCTCTTGTATCCCCGATAAAAATCCTAGGAGCTAAAAGGACGGGAAGGGTTTGAATATTCAGCAGGGAAAGGTTGGGGTTGGTGAATTAATAGAATAGTTAATGATCTTAATTAGTATGCTGTATAGTTCTCACAGAATACTAATAGTTTATTAGTATTCTGTATATGATACAGAATTCTAATAGATCTAGTAGTTATTATGTATAAATGATACAGAATACTAAGAAATTCCTGCATTTAAAATCCACACTCGATGTTTTACTGAACTACTTCATTGTTACATTAATATAGATAACATTGCACACTAATAAACCTCACATCAAGTTAGTCTGCTTGAATATGTACTATTTGGGTTTACTTCAAATTTAAATTAATGGTACAGTTGTTAAATGAAAGAAACAAATAAATAACAAAGAAACTTACCGTTGATCACTCTAACTTGTTCAGCATATTTGCTCCACTCTCCGCATTGATATCCAATATGTCTACTAACGCCGCAAACGTGTTTTCGGAGGTTAACGACCGCCCGTCTTTTTAACTACTTCTCCAACGAATTCGTCATCCAAAAGTTCAGGAATGCGGGTAACATTTCTGTAATTTAGACCGTCAAATCTTGAATTTCTTCAAGATTACCACATGGAAAGCCAACGGCTCGTTCCTGGCCACTTTGTTTACTCGAACCCTTTGCCATTCTTTCAAAATCTTTACACTGCACTTCGTTCTATTCCTGGTGTTACGGGGAGTAGTTTCTTTTGACCATGAATGCTCCTCTAGAGAACGTTTTGGATTGCGAAAGTTACGAGCCATCGTAAGGGCTCGTCTTTTTCAGCAGCTGAACTTGAGTGACTGTTCAAATTTCTCTAGATTTTTTGGCCCAGTAAACACAATTGTTTGAAAATAATAGCTTGTTCATTAACAATGTGTTGCATAACCTCACAGTAAATGCCTTCACAACTTCATCGAAACTATTCATATTTAAACAATGACCAGCATTATTTGACACTGCCTTCACAACTCAACTGATCAAGTTCCTCTGCAGAATCAAGCGACATTTGCTATTATAAATGAAGAAAGAATATCATAAGTACTTTACAATATTCGTGGCAATGTTTTATGTAAATAAATAGTGCATATTAGGTCACTTAAAGTTTGTATGCGAATTGTTAACCATTCAAACTAATAATTCAAACTTTAAATCTCAAAACGTTCATACCAATTGAAAGTCTATAGATAACCAAACTGCCTCTGGCTGTAGTACCTAAACACGAATTGTTCTTATTGTTAACATTAGACGGTGAATAACAAGCCGACAGAGCGAGTGGTGATATCTGACAGCAAGTGGCATGCTTCAGGCTCATACCACGCGTGTAGTGACATCTGGGGCGATGAAGACGTAACGTGCGGTTTTCAGTACGACACTAAAGGCAAACCTATGTGGGACAGCCAGGTATGTTCTGGCCAGTGTTATAGCAAGGCCCAATCGAGAGGGCGCTCCGTTTACTCATTTTTTTCGACCGAGCACCCTTTTGCTCGTCCGCAGCGCCCTTCGACATTACTTGTTACAGAACGAAGTCGCGAAAATGAATATTTACGACTGTCAGGTGTATTCAGAATTCGTGATTACATGTTTGGATATTTAGTAGCCTGCGTGAACCCTAGTACGTGAACCCTAGCCTCCTCCGCAGGACCGGCGCTCTACTCTTCAGGAGTGGGGTACCTGTGACGAGGAGGAGCGGTACTGTGGCGAGTCTCGGCCCTGGTGCTCTCCCTTCCCCGACACAGTGCGGACGACTGCACGAAGGTTATCGTTTTTGGGTTTACCTCGGTGTAAAAACCATTCCCTAGAGACCATGCTCCTGAACTATAATACTATAATTTATGCAGCTACTCATCATTAGTGGATATAAATACGTGGGAAAAATAATCGTGGTCTAGCGGTTAGGGTTAGAGTAGGGTTGCGTCAGTCATTCTATAGAACTTATCTTCCTGGGTTCGATTCCTACGTAGAGCGCAGTGAAATTCTCTTTTTTTTTCAAGTAGAGGCTCTCAAATTTATAAGTGCCGCTTCGAGTCCTAAATTATTCATAGTTAACAAAGGGAGTTTTGTGACGCAGTCTGTGAGGTTTTTATACCGAGGTATAGAGCCTATTTTTGCTTTGATATTCACATGTCATATAATGTTACTCTTATATAGTGGCAATATGGTGAACCGGCTGTACTATACTCCAGTTTCGTATTCGAAAATTACCGCTGAATGCAATGAGTACAGACGCATGTACGCAGGGTTAGCCTCATTCTGAAGTTAAACATTCTTAAATACCAGCGAGAAGGTGGGCTATTCACAACACTGTGTATTGTTGTAGTTTCACGCTTTGCACCTTCTCGCTGGTATTTAAGAATGTTTAACTTCAGAATGAGGCTAACCCTGCGTACGCGTATGTAGTCATTGCATTCAGCGGTAATTTTCGAATACGAAACTGGACTATTGCATTGGGAAGCGCTTTGCCTCTCACCTCTGTGGTCCGAGTGAGTTGTGAGTTGAGTTTGTGTTGGTATATCGCCCTTGCTCTGAGGGTTTTGCTCCGGATTCTCCAGTTTTCCTCCACCGAGGAGTCCGTATTATTAACCTTTCTAGGGTCAGCTAGAAGAGTAGACACGTAAATAAAGTTGTTTATTTAAAGTTCCCAATCATTCTACGCATAGCAAAATGAACAGCAATGCTATTAACTTTCAACGGCGCATACACTGCAACTTCCTGTACCGCTCTTACAACTTTTATACTTATAATCATGTCCAAATCATTATGAGTACTACTGCGGTGAAAAAAGCCTGGGTCCTAGGTAGACGTCATCTCATTAATTCGACTTTGCAATAATTAGTACTCGACTTAAAGGACTTTCTTTTCTTACAACTCACAGACTGTATATATTCTCTATAAATCGATGTTTGTTGTGATAGAAAGGCGCCATGGAGAATAATGCATTAATTAGATGACGTGTACCCAGGAATCCACCCAGGTTTCGCTTACGCGGTCATGGGTAAGGAAAGGTCAATTTTTCACTATTTCAGACAACTGTAGAACATAGAATATTCTCAAAACTTTTTTCACAGAAATACTAAGATTGATTTGGACATACATAAGTATAAAAGTTGTAAGAGGGTTTAGGCGCACTTTGAACTCACGAGGTGAAAACGCTTAAGTCTTTATTCAAAGCAACCATCCACACGTTCTGAATTCTACCATAGGGGTTTTGCTGTCGGTGTACCGAGCAAGAAAAGTGGAGAGGATCATTTAACGACAAGAATCCGTACTCTCGAGCAGGAATAAATTGTAAATTATTTGGGACGCAAGCCGCGGCACACTGCATGAAGTTTGACAATCTGTGGTACGTCTTCAGGGGTGCGTTTTGGGGGACTTATTCCAGCTATACCTCGAAATCCTGCACATATCACTCTTCTGAAATGCGGAAAGTAGTTGCTACTTTTAGTACGCCCCTTAGAAACTATTTTGGTGTTTTATAATGTAAATGATATTGGTTTTCGGTGTGTTCCTTTTATGGAATACCTTGGAATATGTCCCAAAATAACGCGTACTAAATTAGGTTGGATTAAATTTGGAAGTGGCAGTTTTCCAGAAAATATTTGCAGCGTTTATCAGTTACACAACTTTACATGAGCTGACGGTTTTGGCAAAGCTAGCGCTCTAAGCACATAGAAAATCAATAAGATAAAAAAAATGGAAAAAAGGGATAACCAATGCAAGTAAGAACAATTCACATCGCGCGCGTGCCTGCCTAGTATAATTACATTATTTGTGTCATTGCTGCCGCAGCGAGCGAGCCTGAAGCGAGCGAGCAAGGCAGCAGTTCTAATCTGTAAGCGGGTCCAAATCTCGATTTCTTTTTTACCACAATGCATCACTTCTATTGTCTTTTTTTACCACAAGGCTTTGAACGGATCTGATCGTCACGTGACATTACACGAGGTGGAATCTGCATTGTTTGAGCTAACCGTTCTTTAATGCATTTCTGTGTATGCAATCCTTGTGTAATCATGAATTTGTTGAAGTGTAGGCGAACTCTTTCTAACTCTGTGTGAGCTATCAGTTTCCAAAGAGCAAGACCTCTCCTGTTATCAAGATGGTGAGCAGCAAATAATATTATTCTATTGGCTTCGAGTCAAGCAGCCGGTTTAAGATACAATTAGCATTTACAGTTGATTTCCGGTGTTTAAACTTCACCGGGGAGAACAGCAGTTTGTTGTGCCGGGAATCTTAAGAAAATGTTGGGAATTGGTAAGCTCAGGGAATTTACTGGGAGATCGTTGATATGTCGGGACAAAATGAAAATAAATCGCGACAACTTTTGAGTTACACACAGAATTGCATTTCGCGCGAAATATTGTCTTAGCCAATCAGTCACTTCTCATTATTATTCATTATCATTCTTTTCACTTTCAACGCGGGAATTCTAATTCTAAATATAGCCACATCTACTTTTGAGCTGGGGGCCCAGCCCATGACATAGGAACGCTCCTGGTAATGGGCTCCTGGTAATGGGCTCCTGGTAATGGGCTCCTGGTAATGGGCTCCTGGTAATGGGCTCATGGTAATGGGCTCCTGTCTTAGTTGAATCGCTATGTTAAAACACTAGTATACCTAACAGTGAATGCTGCTCCGCTCAGTTAAGGAAGTGTATTAGAAGAGAACCTACAGTAGCACTTTGGCAGGAAAAAATAGATTACTGGATGATAAAAATGCCAAGCTGTTAGATGAATATATTTTGTAGTTTTGGAGCTATCGTGCGACTGAATCCTGTTTGAGCTGTGGTGTGTATCTCAAAAGTTGTCGCGATTTATTTTCATTTTGTCCCGACATATCAACGATCTCCCGGTAAATTCCCTGAGCCTACCAATTCCCGACATTTTCTTAAGATTTCCGGCACAACAAACTGCTGTTCGAATACTCCCCAGTGAAGTCTAAACACCGGAAATCAACTGTAATTGAGAATGTAATTGTAAATGCAATTTGTATTTTGAACCGGCTGCTTGACTTTATCGAAGCCAAAAGAAGAAATTTATTTGCTGCTCACCATCTTGATAACAGGAGAGATCTTAAGAGATCTAACAGGAGAGATCTTGGAAACTGATAGTTCATACAGAGTTAGAAAGAGCCGCCGTACGTCTACACTTCAACAAATTCATGATTACACAAGAATCGCATACACAGAAATGCATTAAAGTTGAACGTATTTAGCTCAACAATGCAGATTCCACCTCGTGTAATGTCACGTGACGATCAGATCCGTGCAAAGCAGTGTGGTAAAAAAAGACAATAGAAGTGATGCATTGTGGTAAAAAAAAGAAATCGAGATTTGGACCCGCTTACAGATTAGAACTGCTGCCTTGCTCGCTCGCTGCGGCAGCAATTAAGGAATTACCTTCCCTCCGTACAAGTTAGGCATCACGAAATTTTACTGTCCTCTGGATAAAACCCTTCCGGCAAATGTAAATACGTTTTGCTTTTTCAAGGTATACAGTGAACGAAGTAGGGTTGTGGCAGATGGATTTTAGTATTCATGTTAAGGCGTACGATCTAGTAGTCACCAAGACCGGAAACAAGACAAAGACGAAGTGGGTGGACGGTGGGGAGATTGTTATCGGGCCAACAATAAGAAGTGGAGTGGGTGTCCATGGCAGGGTAAGTAACTGACGTGTGGTTACCATGGATACAGGCTGTGGAGTTGGTACTGTTATGCATTCGTGAGCCAGCGTGTTCCCAGATCAGGCTATTGGTTAGAATCAGGTGAACAGTCATTTTATCCAACAATGTACTAGGCAAACAATGCTTCCCAGTGATTTATGAACATATATTATTATTGCGTACAATGAGAACACCTCGCCATTGTGAAATAAATTGCATTTTATCGGCCTTCCGCTCGGGGGTATGGATCTGGGAATGTGCTGACTTACAGATCAGACCAAGTATGGGAGATGGACTCCAAAGTTTTCAAATATGTTATTCTCAACACTTTTTCTGCAACCCGACGGTTATCTAATAAAGAATGTGATGTAAAGTGGTAAGCTGTAGTGCTAAGTGTGCACGCCCTACGAGGGAAAGAGAACAAATCTCTGACCCAAGTGGGACTCGAACCCAACGACCTCCAGGTTGCATGTCTGGCGCTCTACCAACTGAGCTATCAAGTCAGATGAGAGCAATCGTGGGTATTGGTGCGTTTTATGGGGTCACGGCGATTATATATGTATATGTAATTATGATATGAAATAATGTTTGCCGCGTAGCACTAGTAGGTGTAAAGAATGTGATGTAAAGTGGTATGCTGTAGTGCTATGTGTGCACGCCCTACGAGGGAAAGAGAAAAAATATCTGACCCAAGTGGGACTCGAACCCAACGACCTCCAGGTTGCATGTCTGGCGCTCTACCAACTGAGCTATCAAGTCAGATGAGAGCAATCGTGGGTATTGGTGCGTTTTATGGGGTCACGGCGATTATATATGTATATGTAGTTATGATATGAAATCATGTTTGCCGCGTAGCACTAGTAAGTGTAAAGAATGTGATGTAAAGCTATGTGTGCACGCCCTACGAGGGAAAGAGAAAAAATATCTGACCCAAGTGGGACTCGAACCCAACGACCTCCAGGTTGCATGTCTGGCGCTCTACCAACTGAGCTATCAAGTCAGATGAGAGCAATCGTGGGTATTGGTGCGTTTTATGGGGTCACGGCGATTATATATGTATATGTAGTTATGATATGAAATCATGTTTGCCGCGTAGCACTAGTAAGTGTAAAGAATGTGATGTAAAGCTATGTGTGCACGCCCTACGAGGGAAAGAGAAAAAATATCTGACCCAAGTGGGACTCGAACCCAACGACCTCCAGGTTGCATGTCTGGCGCTCTACCAACTGAGCTATCAAGTCAGATGAGAGCAATCGTGGGTATTGGTGCGTTTTATGGGGTCACGGCGATTATATATGTATATGTAGTTATGATATGAAATCATGTTTGCCGCGTAGCACTAGTAAGTGTAAAGAATGTGATGTAGTGGTAAGCTGTATAGTGCTGTTATCTAATAAACCCTTTTTATTTCACCATTTCAGATCACGTATACCATTCCCTTACCTTGTTTCGTTTATTTCTTGTTAACACATAAGAAGATACATTGATATGGAACTATATTGAAGAAAAAATATTTCCCCAAAGAATGTGAGTTGCCAGGGCACAAACAAATAGGCAAAGTAAAAGGGTATATTGTTTTTCAATGTCTTGCCAGCTCTTTGCGACGTTCATTGGCGAGTTCCAGTCGCACAAACAGTTTCCAGTGCTGACGACCAAATATCTTCTCATCCCTTATCCAAGCGAGAAGGTCGACCCAAAAACACATCCGCAGTTTAGGGTAAACTTATTATGCCTATCAATTCCAAACCTGCCCATCCCCAGCCGGGCATACGTGGGGCATTTGTCTGCCCCTGGGGTGGGGCATTTACTATCAAAGAACGGTATACACTTCATGCATGGTAGTGTTTCGTTCCATGTAGTCTCCCTGCATAATACTGTAAGACAGTAGACTATATGGAACGAAACACTACAAAGAACAGTTGGAGTATGGGACATTTGGCATAGCCGGAGAATCAACGATAGCGAATTTTACATGAATGTTTATATAAAAGATTTGCACTCGTTCCAAAGCTCCACTTTGGTACATTTGCATAGCTGAGCCGACCCCACGTTCTAAAATTCAAAAACGTCAAATGCCCGGGGATATCAGTGGAGAATGGGCAGGTTTGGAAGTTCACTCCATTTACGAGAAAAATATTTAAATTATGCATTCCTGTAATTGTTTGGTAGTTTCATACATTCGGGATTGGTCGTTCCATTTCCATTTTTTCTCTACCAAGACCCGTCAGGATCCGCACGCTAAACACGTTTGCTCATCGCATATCGCTAGCTCCCACACGTGTTTTAAAGCGGCTTTTAGCTCACTCGTGGAGTAACCGGATTACAGTTTGCGCCTATCAGTTGAACATCGGTAGTTAAAGGCGCTGTGTCACGGTAATAGACTTTACATTCGCGTTCCGGGCCGTAAACAGCTATTTCCACCGATTTTGATATGAACTAACGAACCTCTCGGCCATGTGGGATGCTTAAAACCAAAGCAAATATGCAAAAATGACTAACAAACAGTGTATATAAACAGTCTCCAGGGAAAATATTGAAAACCCTTTCAATCAAGCATTGAGGTTTAATTGTTTGTTTGTTTGTATCCAATTAACAGCCACCATGACATAGCCCCTTTAACTTGTGGTCTTTGAGCTAATCAGTTGCCATGGCTGCCACCATGGACTTGTCACTCCATGGGTAATAGGATGTGCGCATGCGTGTGAGATATTGGGTCATTCTCGAGCTTTTGAGCATCTGCGAAAGAGATGGGCTCTTTAATCGAGAATGTATCGTGGCGTGTGTAGGGTAGTGCCATCTGAATTTGGTAGTTATTGTCATGTCCATAGCTATAGACGTTGCTTTTTAGAATGGACCTCATGACTATATGTTGATTGACAAGCATGAGGTGAACTACAGATCGTCGGCTGGTCCACATGAGTGTGACAAGATTGGTGTTACCTTCTCTGCCTTCCGTGCTCAGGCTCCCATGGGATGCAGCCAGAAACAAAACGAGTAAGTGAAATGAAGCGCTCCTAGTGACATGAATCGCTCAATAGATTTCAAACCCAACCTCTAATACAAACAACCCGAACCATGAAGCTTACCCTAACCACTTCGAAATAATAATAATAATAATAATAATAATAATAATAATAATAATAATAATAATAATAATAATGGTTTATTCGACGGCGTTTCCACAAGTGGCTCTTCATCCGTTGAAATCTAGCTATATTACAAGATAAAAATAATAAATTCCTACAAATTATTACTACTGTAACTACGTGAACTATGGTAAAATATGTACAATAAAAGCTAAAATTATATCTAAATTAAACAGGTAATGACTAATTAGAGCAGTGTATAATGAATAAAATCTGATATGGAACGAAAGAGATTGAAACTTAAATTTAAATTAATTAGGATGATAATAATGAATTGAGGTTAAGCTACGTATCAAAGCGTTGTTTCAGAAAACATTTAGTAAGCGAACAAAACCTATTGTAATGTTTGCATGTTCTAGTAACAGCTGGTAAGGAGTTAAAAAG
The DNA here is from genome assembly GCA_030867875.1 of Actinernus sp. WN-2022. Classification (NCBI taxonomy): domain Eukaryota; kingdom Metazoa; phylum Cnidaria; class Anthozoa; order Actiniaria; family Actinernidae; genus Actinernus; species Actinernus sp. WN-2022. The sequence goes on along the minus strand of JAOWCC010001589.1, from coordinate 82,661,140 downwards.
TTTAGATGCACTATCCTGGAAAGTATTGGACTCCAGTGGAATAACTAGACTTAGAAAACAAGTTCCCAGGTAAACGACGAGGCTAAATTCACAGCATTGTACTTTGCTCTACTTTCAAAATTGACATAGCTCAACGAATGGAAGATGTTTCTTCTATTCTATTTTCTATTTTAACATACAGATGTCATTCTATCGTGGGTCTGTCCTCTTATTGATACACAGATGATGTCACAACGTGACGAGAACAAAGAAGTGCGCCACGTCATCTGTATATCTATAAGAGGACAGACCCACAATAAAATGACATCTATTTTTAATACAAAATTAGCGAACTTTCTCAACAAAAAAAGAGTGCGCATGTGACCTTGTGACGTCATCTGTGCATCTGTACTCTAATTTAATAATCTAGTAGTAGTATTTTATTTAACCACGTTTCATACAGTGACCACGAGGCTCGTTTAAATGTGTACGTGCTAAGTTAATAAGTATGAAAAGAGAATTGTAAAACTTAAAACGACATTAAATTATATGCTTAGAGGAAAATACACGGAATAAAGTGATAAAGTACATAGAGATACACTTTTGAATGGTAATTAGCTATAACTATAGAGTAACACGTAGAGTGATTTTACTTAACCCGTGAAATATATATTACACTAATAGTAACTATTAGAGCCTAATTCCATTGTTTTCTTTTGTTTCTATTTGACTATTACATACTGACAAGAGACCATGAATAAGAGAGGGAATCTTGTAGCGCGCGCTTCTGCGATGATAATGTCTAATAAAATCTATTTTTAGTAACCGGAAGCAGTTGAAGAAAAGTGGGCGAGCGCGTAGCCTGCGTAGTAAGCGCAGGGGGAATGGGAAAGAGGAGGGGAGAGGGAATGGTGAGAGGGGAAGAGGAGGGGAAGGGGAATTCCTGCTCCCCTCCTCTTCCCCTCTCCCCATACCCTCTCTCCTCTTCCCCAATCTTCCCCATTCCCCCTGCGCTTGCTACGCAGGCTAGCGAGCGCGCGACAACAGTCTCATAACATAGAGCGAAATGGCGCGAAAATATTTTGCCGCCATGACATTGTCGCGCGCTCGCGTACTTCTCAGCTGCTTCCGGTTACTAAAAATAGATTTTACTAGACATCATCATGGCACAAGCGCGCGTATTGGAGATTCCCTTTCTTACTTATGCTCTCTTGATACTGACTATTAAATGTTATTTCACGGGTTAAGTAAAACCATTCTAATAGTAACTTAAAAATCCGTGTACAAGACACGCAATATAATATAAGAAACAAAAGTACAAGCAGCAGCAGGGTTAATTAAGTGACACTAAGTAATTTGATAACATTAAGTATGTACATGTGTATCATTCGGAATAAAATTGGCAGGCATTAAGTGATTTAGGTAATAAAGTAACCTTGTCAAGCAAAGATCTAAAAGTGTGAGATTATTCTAGAGCCTATTAGTAATATATTCGTAATATATTTGCAGGTGGCCTGTGTTGTACAACGGTTGATTAAGTATATCTTCTATCGACCAATCAGAGAGAGCGCTGTTTATGTTTATGTATATGTATAAATGTTTATGTTTATGTATAAATAACTGTAATCCACTCACGTTTTCTTTTCAGTTGCCTCAATAACCAACCGAAGGATTATTTCAAAGAAGACACGGTAAGTCTAGTTAAACCAAGTACCCATGTTCAATGGTGTCATTACTGTTCAGGAAATGACTTCAAGCATTGTTTTCTTTGGTTACGTTAGTAATTCAGGCGTGTTTTGTGGGTTTTGGCGTAGAGGAATGTTGGTATATACTTCATGGTAGTGTTTCGTTCCATATAGTCTCCCTGCATAATCATTTCCTCTACTGTTTTACAGTAAATTATGCAGGGAGACTATATGGAACGAAACACTACCATGAAGTATATAGCGGAATGTTTCCTCCAGGCATGCGTGACACTTTATATCGCATGCGTGACAGGTCTGTAAAACGCTTGCGCATGCGCGAATTTCACCTGGGAATCACGCTCGCGCGCATCATTTTTGGTTGAATTTTCACTCGAAATTAGGACTTCAAAGCATTATTACAGAAAAGTAGAAGTCCCAAATGTAAATGGTTTGATGACTATACTAATAAAAATGCCTGTCTCTTGCGATTTTCCACTTATCCCACGTGTTTTTTGGCGACGTATCGAGTTTTTAAACTTTAGAGCTGCTCCCGCGATTTCTACCGCTGACTGGACATGCGCAGCATTTTGCAGACCTGTCGACATGCAAACTGCTAAAACCATGAGGGTTGGGGCGAGGGAAGGACCCTATACTTCTCCCTCTCCCGGTTTTGCCGCTCTTCTCATTCTATTCTCTGTTTACCTACCATCAACACTCTTTACCAAACCCCACAAGAAACGCCGGCCTGCATGACAGGCTAGTAAGTTCTTATTCTTTATGTTCACTAAGATGCAGGTGTATGGTGCATTATGGGTTAGTGCACGACACATTGAGCAAGCGATGCTGAGTTCGATTCTGCCGCTGACCAGCACATCTGTACTGACTCAGTTCTTCGATAATTCGAGTAGCTTGTATAGCTTTGAATTCCTTAATCGGGAGCTCTGACATGGAATAAAATCATAAGGTAAAATTGAGTGCACATCGGCCTCCTGGGATAACAGTCTGCGAGACTAAAGGGGTTACCGACATTAAATAAAGACTTTACTTTTTTTATTTAACTTGAAATTCAGGGGTTCAAAATCTCGATTACCGATAACCTAGGTTTAAAAATGCTTAACCTACGATTAAACGGTGGGTTAATCTTAACCCACAACGCTTCAAGTTTTAACCCACCGATTAACTAACCCACGGCTAAGAAATTTAATCTAGGATAAGACCTAATCCGAGGTTATTTAATTGGGATTTGGAACAACCGGGCCCAGAAGCCTATCATACTTCGGTAATTTTCCGGTTATTAACTCGCTGAAAGGTCTTTTGTTTTAGAAACGCCGTACCGCAGGGCAGACTCCTCGTTACTTCCCAGAGAGGTTCGGCAAACTGTTAGGAGTCCACAAGCGTATGGATACAAACAACTACGTGCTGACGTACGAGGTGGATGAGGTCATGACGAGTATGGTGACTTTACAGATCAGTGCCGATGACGTCATACTAATATATAACAGGTAATGTATCTGGGAATGATGACGTCATGCTAACATACCAATGGTAATTAACCTATGGGTGATGACGCCATAATGTATGACAAGTCAGTATTCAGACTATGAATGATGAAGTCATACTAATACATAGCCTGCGAACAGGCTGATGGGAGAGAGAGAGAGAGAAGAAGGAGAAAGGACAGTCTGCACGGACGCAATACAAATTTGAATATCTGCATTTAAAGTTTCGACGCAAACTCCATTCTACAATGGAATCTATCTACGTGTAAATTAGATTTGATATATTAGGCCCATTTCAGATGCCGCTGCACTTATGTGCCGAATCTAATTAGATAAACAAAGCCGTCCAATTATTATCTTTTGTTTCAATTGTGTTCGGCACGAGTGGACATGGAGTGGCATCTGAACCAAGTCTAATGATAGATCAATGTAGGGGCGTAATTCACATTTGTATAGCATCCGTGCAGGCTCTTCTTCACCATGAACCAAGTCTAATGATAGATCAATGTAGGGGCGTAATTCGCATTTGTATAGCATCCGTGCAGGCTCTTCTTCACCCTGAACCAAATCTAATGATGGATCAATGTAGGGGCGTAATTCGCATTTGTATAGCATCCGTGCAGGCTCTTCTTCACCCTGAACCAAATCTAATGATGGATCAATGTAGGGGCGTAATTCGCATTTGTATAGCGTTCGTGTAGGCTCTTCTTCACCCTGAACCAAGTCTAATGATAGATCAATGTAGGGGCGTAATTCACATTTGTATAGCATCCGTGCAAGTTCTTCTTCCCCCTCCTCTACCTATTCCCGTGAACCTGTTCGCAGGCTAACTAATATACAACAGGTAATGGGCCTATTGCTGATGACGTCATCATAATAGTATAACAGGTAATGGGACTATGGATGATGACGTCATTACAGGTATAACAAATCAGTATTCACACTATGATGACGTCACACTAAGCCTCAGTAGTAGAATCCCAGTCTTGTGAGCGGGAGCCGTTAGCCTTGTCTCCTTCCTCTTCTAATCTATACGAGGAGGTAATTAAAAGAACATGTGTTATTTCGCGAAAGAGTAGAGGATTGTCTCCCGGCACAACAACCTGGTATTCTGAGGTACTAACAAACACTCATGATTGTAAACTACGCGGCAGCACATTGCGCCACAACTGCAGTCTGTATCTCAAGACCTCCATTGTCAGTGCATTTGAATATATACCAATACAATTTGTGTAAATGAAAACCTTTAACATTTTAACTTCAATTTGCAAAATGAACCGGCTATGAATGATGACGTAATAATGTTTCACAGAATATTTACTTGTTTTACCACTCGTAGATGAACCCGGAATTGTCAAGGCCTTTTTAAAGTCCTTTTTATTCTTCCTTTTTTTCGCGTAGAGCCACCGGTAAGATATTGCGAGCATATGCACAGGACTTTGAAGCCATGTCCAGGGACGGCAACTTGTACGTCATCGCACAGAACACTGGACTGGTCACGGCAGACTTCTTTGTAAGTTTCCCAGTTTTCATTTTTAAAGTTTCTTCCTATTCTCTTTCGCTGTGCTCAGTAGCCTACGTTGTATCCGCCACTCTTCTCCGTCGGCTCACTGACCCACAGAAGAGAGACGGATACAACGTAGGCTATGTGCTCAGCCGAATGGAAAACATTTCCCCTATAAAACACAATACGCGCCGACGGGAGGGAGGGAGGGAGCCGACCAGCAATCTCAAAAATAACTCCGAGCAAAGAATTATGAAGGCTGGTAGGCGACTAGCCTGCTATGCAGACGTATTTTTTCACTCTCATAAATTCGAAGAACAAGGTAACGTCTGCTTATCCGAGCGCTTAAGTAGTTTCCAATATGCACACCTCATTGTGTTATGGACCAATCAGATTTTACCTTCCAAATCCTGGAAAGTGACATAGTTTTTTCTCTTTCTGATCCAATCAAATTACAGAGTTACCGTAAAGTAAGTACGATTAAAGTAAGGCCACGCACATGCCGTATGTTTGACCCACTCATACGAACTCTGCTCTATATGTCTATATGCTCACAATAACAATACCCCTCATTGAGTCACCTCAATCCTCAACTGACTCTCATAGGTGGTGGTTCGAGAATGTTCGGTAGGCATCGGGAAACTGCTGGAGAAAGCATCCTCCATCAACCCACAACAGACCCACACGTTCACGTTTAGCGTCAAAGCTCAGCAATGGAAGGGAGGCAACAACTTCTGTATTGGTATGTTGGTTAATCGACTAGCTTAAGAAAGAAAGAAATGGACATATTAAGTTTAGGGGCTGATCAAAGTCAGAACCCGGAGTAGACTTTAGTTTTAGGACACACGGCTCTCTGGAAGAGCATTTGTAAATGACTGGGATTCCGTGTATAAATAAAGATATATGTATGTATGGCGCCGCGATCGGGAATCGAGCCCAGGCCACAGAGATGAGAGGCGAAGCGTCAACCACTTACGCCACCCCGGCTCCCGCTACCCCACCCTAACCCCCAGGGGTGTTAAACGTCACTGGCAAACGTTCTTTTAGTTCCTGTTGTGTGGCATTCAACACATGATTAGATTAGGGGCGGACCATTAGAAAAGTGATTGGGGCAGGGGGGAGGGGGGGGGGGGGGGGGGGGTCAAAAACAAAAAAACATTGCTGGAAAAATAATGCACACAGATATTTCGAAACATCTTTTTCGCGCAAAACCATAGTAGCACTGTTATGCCCTCAAAATGCTAGAAATAGTATTTCTGAGGCTTCTAGAATTTTTTACGGGAACTCCCCTAGCTGGTAATGTGGACGTTCCACCACAGTTCTGCCCCTCTATTATTTTTGGTAGGTAAGGAGGGGTCAGATATCATTCCTTGGTATACCTTGGTTTCATATCCAAATGCTCCCTACCCCCTACCCCGAGTGTATTGTAAGGAAATACTCCTGCACATATATAAACTACGTCCCCAACTGTTCAAATCGTACACACATATTATCGCATCTACAATGCATTAAATTAATAATAATAAGGTTTGTTATTTGACACTTTGTCGCATTATAAAATGAATTACTATGTGTTTACAAAATCAAAAAAAAGGACAAATTAAATTACAATATCTAAATATTGGAAGGTACTTCAGAGGATAACTGTAACTCCAGAGACTTTGCCATTATTATGATAATTTTAAAAGTAATAAGAGTACGTACCTTATATCAATCGGCTAAGGACTAATTAAAAAGTATTTTAAATTCAATATGTGATCTAAAACGCAACTCTATTCTGGGTTCAAACTACTTAACATTGCGGGGGGCAAACCAGCTTCTATCTATTTGTTCTACAAAGGAAAGTAGTTCGATCACAGCTGTTGCAAAGTTTACGACCGTGCGCCCATTCCCTGGTCTCAGGTAACAGCTGGGAGAGCCCCAATTGACAAGGGCACCCAACGAGTACTTTTTGAAATTCGTTTGAAACCAGTTCTCTGCAGCTTATCTAGCCATTTTAAGGCGCCTACTATGTCTTTTGACGTATTCTAGAAAGCTATTAGCTGTTCGGATTTTCTAGGTGGAAATCGCGTCAAACGAAAATACTATGGCAAAATATTCCCGGCCTACGAATTTGTTAGTAGTCTAGAACAGAAACAAGAATTTTCTAGCCCTAGTAACTTCATGTTGCAAAGTTTTGTGGAGGTACGAATTTTTTAGGGATTCTTTTTTCCTTTAGGCAATTCTTAGGAAATGAAAATGTGTTGTTCTGACTCTATTGCTCAGACGAATTGGGACGTACGAATATTTTAGGGGAAAACTTTTAGTCTCCCTTTTCTTCTATAATTTGCTAGGGATTGAAAACAAATTTTCTAGCCAGTATTTCAGAAAACAATTTTCTAGGGACAATATTTTCAAATCCGAAAGTTTTAGGCTAACTTACTCTCCCGAACAGCTTTTTAACCGAAAACTTCGTTGGGTGCCCTTGAATTGAGTATCGTAAAACCAAAACAAGAACCAGTGGCATGGGAGAAAGTAAAAACGCAATGAACCAATTACGAAATCACCTGATTACTTTTCGATACTCAATCGAAAACCGCTCTAACAAGGGAAAAGTTTCGGCAATTTTGTGGAATAAAGGGCAACAGTGTGAGATGGGATTTTACTAGAACCTTATGTATTTTTCTTACTGCATTTATATCTCGACAGTTCAGTTGTTTGATGCTCGTCGTAAACTGATAGACTCCGCTAATGTCACCTTCACGACATCAGAGCCGTGTGTATGTGCAGGGAGCTGTGGATGCAGTGTAAGTCACACCACGGCAAAACGTCACTCGCATACGTATTTGCTATTTCTCGTCGGCGCGCGGCTGCCCCCAGTTTCCCGCGAAAACTGAAATGAAACAACAGCCACGTACCGTGACTTTAACATTTCTGCTTAAAAGTATCCATTTGTGAACTGTTTTGTCAAAAAATAAAAAAAATACTTAAAAGATAAGCCCTAAGACTTTAACAGGTTGAAGTTTTCTTAATTTGCAATTCATTGTGAGTTTACCAAGTTGTAAAATTATTTACTAAAAAAGTTGAAACCCTCAGTAATTTGTATTTGATAGCAGAGCCTTCGTTCTTTTGGCCAGCGGAGCATATCGTTTTGCCGCGGTGTGAAGTAGGTCTCTAACAACTGGCTTGACACTCGCGGCTAGCCCTAGTCCACACCGCAGCAACACGTGGCGGTTATGCTTCGCTGGCCTATAAGAACGAAGGTTCTCTAGTTAAAATACTAGTTTCCGAGGGCTTAAACTTTATTAGTAAAACAATTCTAACTTAGCAACTCACAGTGAATTACAAATTAAGAAAGGTTAAAGACCCTGTGTCCGAGCCCATGAATCATTGCGCGAAATGTTTTGATTAGTTTGTTTATCAACGGCCTCCTCGCTAGAAGGCTAATTTTTAGTCAAATGCTTTTGATTGTTTCAGTGGTTTCATGAAAGAAGTACACATATATAGGCTTAGGTAGTGAATTTCACAACTTCTAGTCCATGAATTATCGCCGGATGGTTGCATTTAGATTCAAGTACGAGTGCGACTTTTCACAAGGTTTCAAATGTTCGGGACAACCTAAACTCGGTGACTCCAGAATTTTGTTTGAAATTTGCTGACAGAAATCCTGTTCAGTCCAGTTTGATAAGAAAGAAGGATAGCGATAATAATAAACTAGGACCCAGTTGTTCGTAGCAAGGGTAAGCGGCGCTACCCCGGGGTTAAATCGCTAACCCGATGCTAAACTGTACAGATTACAATTACAGATTTAGCGCTATCCTAGGGATAAAGTTACCCTCGCTTCGATACAACCAGGTCCAGATAGGTAATGGTTTTGATGTGTTTGTAGTGTTTTAAGGAAGGCTTCAAGTGTATCGAACGCGAAGACCGAAACTTCACAAAGGCAAAGCCTAAAGACTCTGGACTCGATCTTGGGTTCTTCCCAAAAATATGGAACAAAATCAAAAATGCGTGGAACAAAGTAAAGTCTATGTGGAACTTTATGAAGGCGGGCAAAGGACTCATAATGGCAATCAGTTCGCTCTTAGCACTTGGAGGACTCAAAGCAGTTCTTGGCATGAGAAAGACAGGCGCCGCTATATCTCGCTTTGGGATGGGAGGAGTTCGTAAACGGGACAAAAGAGGACAAATAGTGGTCATGGAATATAACAATCAAGGAGACCAGATTGACCCTAACACGTAGGTTATTTTTAAAGTTGTACACCAGTCGTACTACAGTACGTAGGAAAGGCCACAATTTTGCAAAACTGACTGGTATAACTATTTTTAGTTAACAAAATTAATAAGATATTATTGGACGAGGTTGAGCGAAATATCATGATTTGTTCGTGGCGATATAGCGAGACGCAGACATATCATGATATTTTACGATAGCCGAGTTCAATAATGGTATTATCATTCCACAAAACATAATGTACCTCCAAAGTTTCGAAACTATAAATTTGAGCCTCAAACGGCAGCTCTGCAAATCGAGCTGCATGCCGTGTTAGTGGAAACCAACTAAGTGTTCTAACACGAATCCTGCAATCTGATTGGCTAAGCTACTCACTATCTATTCTGTGGTAGATTTAGTAGTGAAAAGCCGTTTTTTAAAAGCAAAACAATGGCTGCCAAGTCGTCAAAATGTCAAAACATAGTATTGTTTCAGTTTAAGATTGAACTGCTAGTTGGTGTCTACAAAAACAATTAGACTACTTGTTCTCAGTTTCCATGGTTTATACGCTCCTCGTCAACTATCAGCCGTTTTTGTTCACCACAAAATTTTGGCGCGCGCTCATTGGCTGAAAGCGATCACGTGACGTGTAGTTGTCGTCCGCGGATGCAAACTATCAGGCGATAGTGCCCGCTGAGAGCTGAAGACAATTTTGTGATGAACAATAACGACAAATAGACTGTGTTTGTCTCGGAACTAAGGCTGATAGTTTCCCTTGGAAATTTGATGTTCTTAAAACTATCATATAAGCCCTCGAACTTCGTTCTCGGGCTTATATTTGTTTTAAGAACATCAAATTTCCGCGGGTAACTATCAGCCGATAGTTCCTCGACGGACACAGTCTATTTGTATAATAGAAACTTCGAGCTCATAGTCTAATCATGAGGGTTTTTAACTCAGTTATTTCATACATTTTTATTGGAGTTATTAATTTGTTATCAATAATTAAAAAAGAGAAAGAAGCTGTCGACACTAAGTGCTGCTTTGTCTCACATTTCTTTTAAAATTTATATATTGCCTTCTTCGTCGGCAGGAAAGAGGTTATAAAACCAAGAAACAAAAAGAAGGAAATCCTTTTCAACGTGTTCTTCTTCTTCGTCCTTCCATTCCTATTAATCTACTACCTTGTTATATGGATTCGCATGCGACTAAATCCGCCAAAGAAAATTGAGACAGAAGAGGGCCAAGAAGGAGTGAGTTGATCAATGAGATTAAAGGGGCTATGTCATGGTACTGCGCGTGTATCGAGTAATCGCTCGTTTAGTGGCTGTTAATTGGATACAAACAGTTAAACTTCCCTCCCTCAATGTTTGATTGAAAGGATTTTCAATATTTTCCCTGGAGACTGTTTATATACACTGTTTGTTAGTCATTTTTGCATATTTGCTTCGATTTTAAGCATCCCACATGGCCGAGAGGTTCGTTAGTTCATATCAAAATCGGTGGAAATAGTTCTTTCCGGCCCGGAAAAACGAATGTAAAGTCTTACCGTGACACAGCCCCTTTAAAGTTCGTGCGGTTTTAAACAGGAAGTTCCGGTATAAAAGGGTCATGGCCAGGCCACGGACACCTTCAGTTGTCATTCAGCCTTTGTGGAGTGAAAATCTCTGTGATGCTCCGCTTGAGTGCTCTCTACTGATTGCTTATCGCGCGAAATTCAAATCAAACACATAAATGTTAAACTTTAGAGCAAGGGCTACAGAGTTCGTAAACAGTAAAATACCGCCTAAAGCTTTTAATAAACGCTTGTTTTATTTTAAACCCTCAAAATTTCGCATTTTAACCACAGAAGCTGATTCACTCGCCTTACGTTCTTTGCCATGCGTGAAAAGGAACTTTCGAGCGGGAACAAACCCCAAACATATATCTTCTCAGGTTTTCTTGCAGGAACTCCCGACTGTTGGAACACATTGCCGTTAAAGTGCCCCTACGATCAAATTTTGACATATCAATGTTTTTGCATATTCATAAAGTAGAGTTCATATATTATTACCAGTTCAAATTGTTTTTCGATACAACGACAGGAAGTCTTATTTTTTTATCTCCGAATATTGAATCTACACGTCCGCCATTACTGGAAGCCGTGCCCTTTGTTCAGCTTTAAACAAAGGTTTATTCACCGGAAATGATGTCATACACTTAACGCTCGCCTGCAGAACACAACGCCTGGAGGCATATTTCTACTAAAAACGTCTTCACGTACATAAGAAGAAAGTTATATTTATCTTTGCGAGGTTGGCTACTTTTTTATGCACGCTATTTCGCGCCACGAGGTTGTCGTGTTAAGTGTATGACATCACCTCCGGTGAATAAACCTTTGTTTAAAGCTGAACAAAGGGCACGGCTTCCAGCAATGGCGGACAGGATTTTACCGGTAAACTCTCCTAAAATTTGTGGTTTAAGATGCCCATTTGGGAATATTTTTTACTATTTCGGATATTTCTAATACTGATTGACCTATAAACACTGAAAAAGTGGCAAATCGAAATGGTAAATTTTCGTCGTAGTGGCACTTTAAATCATGTTGTCAACGGCTAAATTGAAAATTTACTGGAAAAAATAATGGAACAATATTTTAGTATTTTAAAAAGAAATCAATACCACTGTTGTTACACAAGAGCCAGCTAACAACCACGTGATCAGATCCAAAATGGCGGCACCAGCGAAAGACTAAAGAGGCCCTGTTAGGTTTTAGGATTATTAGGATTTTCAGAGAAGGGATACGAATTATTGGCAACTAAATAAAAAGATTACGGATTATTTGGATTGAATTTTAGTATTGCGGATTATTATCACATCGATGACTTACGGATATTTGCGTTTACGAAATAAGGACACGGAGTATTTCCAAAATTTACCCAGGATTACGGATTATTCAGACCCTCCCCTAACAGGGCCTCACTAAAATGGTTCATACTTGTTACAATTTTTTTCGAAAACAAAAATATCTTTCCAATTCGAGATAAATCACCGGAACGCTTCAAATCTCTGTTCTGATTGGATGAAAGCTAAGCTTTCTCACTCGAATGGTTTCCTCTAGACGTGTTTATTTGTCTTTACCTTTTGCCATTGCCAGCCTGTACAACAACAGCAATAACAGCTTATGTAAACAAGACGACATTCTACAACAGACGAAATGAAGGTCATGTAAATGTCAGTCTAACTTTTTGCTGTTTTCGTTTCAGCCATTGGAAGTTGCTGAGACTCATGATAACGTGCTTGCACCACAGGGCTCTGAAGAAGCCCTTTACGAAGCGGTAAGTGTTCAAAGTTTCTGGCTCCAGGACGAATAGGGCTTAATATTTGGCTATGGAGGCCGTCAGTTTCTTACGCCCGTCTCCGTCGGCGAACTTTTCATGCGCCGAATCCAATGCTAATGAGCTAAATCTATTATGGCTAATGAGCTAAATCTGTTGTTATGCTGAGCTAAATCTATTGATATGGCTAATGCGCTAAATCTATTGTTATGCTAATGAGCTATATCTATTGTTATGGCTTATTTAATATAGCGTTGAATTCGCCGCATGAAAAGTGCACCGTCTGAAGTGGGTGGTATTATACATTTGCAGTTGGCCCAGCTTGTCACAGGAAGAGAAAAATTTGCAGTCGATGGTGGAAAATGTTAATTTCCTTATGACACAAAAGCCCACAACAATATGGTACGATAGAAACTACATTTCTGACCGATACGATAGAAACTACATTTCTGACCGATACGATAGAAACTACATTTCTGACCGACTCCATTTTTGTGATCTTTTGGACACAAAAGATCAAATGTGGTGTACCTAAGATCTATACTAGGCCCTCTCCTTTTTTCCCTTTACATCAATGATATCTTTGCCTCTTCCAACCACCTTTCATTTATCCTCTTCGCCGACGACACTAATATATTTTATCACCATAAAAATATATCTGAACTGGCTAGTATTCTCATCCGCGAACTCAAACTTGTAGCAACTTGGTTAAAAGTTAACAAATTGACACTTCATCCTACAAAAACCAAACTTAACTCTTTTCCATCCTGCCAGGAAAAACAACAACTTTAACGACATTAAAATATCTATCGAAAATCATAATATTGACAGAGTCGAACAAACAACATTCTTACACCAGAACCTCTCATGGCAACCACACATCAAGACTATTACCTCTACATTGGAATAATTACAAAATCTTGACAATTCTTTCATAGTCAAATACTTTGTTTGGTTTATAATTCACTAATTCTTCCTTATGCTGCACAATAATCTGGGCCTCTACCCTCCCCTCCCATCTTCATCCGCTTTTGTTACTCCAGAAGTAGGCCCTACGCATTATAACCCACTCACCGCCTCGTGCTCACTCATATCCTTTATTCCAAAAGCTCAAAATACTAAATATCTATGATATCTTTAAATACCAAGTCTTGTGTCTTATATTCCTTAATATTAATAATCTTGTCTCTTTACCTTTATCCTCACTCGTTAACTTTAATTTTGAATGTCACATTATTCAACCAGACAGAAAGACAATCTTCATATTAACTTTCATAAATATACTTACTCCCTCCGTTCTCTTGGCCCTAAAATTTGGAAATCCATACCCCTATCCTTACGTAAATCCCTTAATACAAAGAATTATAAGAGTAAGCTAAGACAATATTTTGACACAGTTTAACCTTCAATCCTTGAAATTCTCAATTTTTACTCTAAACATCACTTTACAGTGCGTCGCTAATCTGCAATATTATGCCCCTTGTAAACATCTGCACATCATAGCTCCTAGTCTATCATGTAAAATGCGTATCTACCTTTATCTTATTGAACAGTATAGCTCTTAATCTATCACCTAAAAGAAAATCTCCTGTAAAATGTTTATCCATCTTTATTTCATTGTACACTATAGCCCCTAAATTATCTTATTATTTTATTATCCAATTATAGCTCTTAATTTATCACAAATATTTCCTGTAAAATGTTTACCTATCTTTATATGATTTATTTTTATGTGTATGTATTTTGTACTTATCCTCTTGTAAATATTCCCATTTATATTTTATTATGGCTCTCAGTTATCCCTGACCTTTGCCATATAAGCCTCTGGCTTTTCATTTATAAAATGTAACATCATGTGCTGTAAATAAATAGTGACAACTGGCCTCGCTCTGATGCCAGTTACCAGACCTCTTCCCGCGCGGCCGATTGACGAGTCAGCTCGCGCATGCGCCCTTCTTATTCAGCTCTGTCAGACTATATCGCAACCCCACCGTTGCAGTGCACTCTGGGATGTATATCTCAGTTTCCATTGTTAAATCCAAGATGGCCGCCCAACAACAATAGGAAACTGAGATATCCATCCCAGAGTGCACTGCGAAATAGTCTATTCACTACCATTTAATATTCTCCTGCCAAAAAGCACAAAATCTCTGTTTTCCATGTTCCTGTAGGCTCATGGTATAGCAATGTTCGCTGCACCCAACACTGTTGTTTACCACAACTACACTCGGGACGACTACGTGGCACAGTTTCTAACGGTAAGAATTTCAGTTTAATCTACATGCAAATGCTAGTAATCTCTTGTTCTGTCGTTTTTAAGGTCTAAAGTTTAAATAAGGCCATCCCAATAAAATGGTTTAGTTTACCATCACCCGAACGACCCAATTTTATGGAAAAGTAAACAAAAAGTTGAATAATTTCATAACTGCACCTCTTTTCCGAGCTTTCTACGTTTTAGTTTCTTGCTTTTCTCATGCGAATTGTCAACCACGACTAGTAGAGGAAAACGTAGTCGAGGAATACATGAAACTCTTCAAGCCGACTTAGTAACCAGGCTGTACTTGGTTCCAGACCCCCTGACGTCGATTCTTTCTATTTCTCCCGACCAACCGACCCACCATCACGAGAGAGGGCGAGAGGGCGATGGTAAACGAAACATGTTATTGGGATAGCGGCCTAACGCTAACAATAAGATATATTTGTGTCGTGTTTTAATGGACTAGTTACAGTTATGTTTTGGCAATATATTTGAGACGCCAAAAGAAGTCTCGACTACATACGGTACAGGCCAATATCCATAATTTTATATGGGGGTGGGGGCCGTAGGCGCGCGACGAGCTGCTAAGGGGGACCGAAGGCATGCCCCCTGGAAATTTTGAACACCTATTAAACATTTCCTGTATTTTGAGAGTAAGAAACACAGTCGGAATAATACAAAAAACACTACCATGAGGTTATTTTTGTATTTCTCGGTCCCATTGGGCAGACCTCAACGGGCCTTGGGAGGGGAGGGGTGAGTACACATCCATTGCACCACCTGGATAGGGGCCTGATATACCAACATACAGCGGATTTCGTATGAGTGGCAAAGTTATGGCAACGACTTACAGCATGCTGTAACATTCAAATGGTTTCCCCAATGTCCTTCTGATCCAATTAAACTAAAGAGTTACGTAACAGCAAAACTACTATAACAGTACGGTTATGGTACAGCTACAGTCTCGCACATCAAAACGGCTCTATAAAGCTCTATAAAAGCCTTTTCAACATAGGTTGAAAGAGTTTGCATGGCCTTTACAGAGTTTCATAGCTCTGGCCGTTTTATATTTACAGGCTTGCAGTATTTATTTCCCTGACTCACACCGCGGAATTAATTAATTCAGTCCTGTCCATAGCATTTATTGATACCTTAGTTCGGGTTTACCTCGGTGTAAGAACCATTCCCTAGAGACCATGCCCTCGCGCGCTCGGTGAATAGTCGTATTACAATTATAGTGTATTGAATACTGTAATACTATAATTTATGCAGCTACTCATCATTAGTTGATATAAATATGTGAAAAAAACGATTGCCACCAAGCGAATTCACTCGTGGTCTAGCGGTTAGGGTTAGGATAGGGTTGTGTCAGTCGTTCTATAGATCTTATATTCCTGGGTTCGATTCCTACGCTGAGCGCAGTGAATTTTTTTTTTCAAGTGGAGGCTGCCCAATTCCTTGTAAAATTTATAAGTGCCGCTTCGGGTGCTCGGGAAATATTCTAAGTCCCAAATTATTCAAGGTTAACAAAGGGAGTTTTGTGACGTAGTCTGTGAGGTTCTTACACCGAGGTAGAGCCCTTAGTTCGCAATTATTTTTTTCAAAGTAGAATCCAGGAGAGCGGTTTTGCCTGGCTGGAAAACTAACTCGTATCCCGGGGCCATCAGCCACGCAGTACAGATACGACTTAATACAAGCCATACAGGTATGTTGATCATTATAATCAATTCACGCTCAATCGTTCAAGTTTGGATCTGATTCAAAAATGTCAAATGCCCCACAAATGCCCAAAAAGTTTTTTTTTTTTTTTTTGGGGGGGGGGGGGAGTTGGGGGAAGGGGCAGGTATGGAGTTGATAGAGACATAATCCTCTTCTGTTTCAGATTTATCAAGTACTGAATGGGAAACGGAAGAAACTTGGCTCGGCCCATTCTCTAAATCCACACTACTTCTCGCGGCTTTTGAACGCGGACACCATGCAAGATTGCTTGACCCTGAAACCCGGCTGTCCTTGTCTAAACATGAAACGACGCTGACAGTCAGCATCAAACCCGGCTGTCCTTGTCTAAACATGAAACGACGCTGACAGTCAGCGTCAAGCCCGGCGAATAAACTGTATGTACACTGATACTGTTACTATCGACAAATAATTAATGTTTACTGAACACCTCAAATAAGAAGAGTCGGAGTTTGGACTGTGACTAGATGGAGATTGGTCCCTTGGCTCCTTTTCAAATACCGGCCGTTTTTAGCAAATTACTTGTTAACAAATATTTCGCTTTATCTCAAGTACTCTCGAGTTTTGTATTGTCACCGTTCAAAACGATATTCACTTGGTATAACATTCATTTTGAAAGAATGAGTACACATGTCAATGAAGACTACTAAAATACAAGGACGAACGGACTAAGTACAATGGTACCGGAATCTAATCAGCAAAAAATTAGCAATACTAAAACAAGATGCATGCACGGCTCATAATACGGTTTGGGAAGATTTTTGGAAGGTTTTAATTACAAAATATATTCTTCCCAAACCGTATAACCAGCAGTAGAGGCCATTTACGATGGACTCCGTCCTTTATTTTGGCCTTCTTAGCTTTTTGCACTTCCAAATATCGTAACGTTCGTCAGATATAGGTGGATTCGAGTGCAATGATATTCGGGATTAATTTGAACGAGTATCAAAATTGCATGAGCCCGTAATGCGAATGCAATTTCAGCTCTTTGAAAAATCTCACGAGTTCAAATTAATCCAGAACTGAGCACGAGAAAGCCATAGCATATGATTCCTTGCAGGACTTCTGTTACTCGTTAATATTATTCATCCGCGTATATTTGTGCTTTTTGTCCGCCGTGATGTTATTCAAAGGCATTTGCTTCAGCTTTTTAACTTCTCCCGGCTGTAAATGTGGAAATATATCTTTATTGTTCTACATTGTTGCAAAAGTTTTGAAATACCGCCGCCTCTCAGTCAATCCAATTCACGAGTTCTGGTTGGATATAGTTTGTTTACATCTGAGGTATTACATGATTTGACACTGGTATTACACTATTTGGCACTGGTGTTTAGCATAAATACAGCTGCTCTCAGCCAAGGGAGCACGGCAGACTTGTCTGTCTTGTTTCACTCACGATCTCTTCCAGCTAGGCTTAGCCGCCATCTTGAAATTCTACAATGCGACTTTCCGCTGACAATAATTAATGTTGGCGCGCACGAGATTCGTAGTGCTCGCTCGGCACGACGTGTATCTTCGGGGCTCGCTCGGCACTAGGTCCCTCGTGAGCGCCAACATTAATTATTGTCAACGGAAAGTCGCATTGTTGGAAGAGATCATGAGTGAAACAAAACAGGCAAGTCTACCGTGCTCCCTTGTCTCAGCCAATGAAATTCGATAACTCATGCCATGTATATTATTATCAAAGTTCCCGGTTCGCTTTCCGCCAAGTTCAAAATCTAATTTCCCATAGCTTTCAGAAAGTCAGAAAGTCAGAGTAGTAGCTAATACAATTTTCATTCTCTTCCTACATCCGACAGCAACCGTAGTTGCGATGACTGCATGGGGGGTATCCATGGATGCAGGGGCAGCATGCGAAAAGATAATGGTGGTGGGTTAGGGTTTCTGAGGATTTCTGTAGGGCGACTGAAGTTTGTCTTGAATAGCTCTGCTGAAAATGAAAAGTAACCGAAATCCAGCAAGAAAATACGAGCCTCGAAAGGATTCAGGCTCAAATATTTTTCCTTCAATCCGTACAACTGCAAATTACACGAGCGTGACCTGAACGTTCTCATTATACTCTCCTTGAGATTTTCTCTCGAATTTCGGAATAAAAATACCAATACTAAGACTTTTCTTCGCTTCCAGGTCGAAGTGTTTTCTCCTTTCTAGCTCCGTTCGCAGTTCGAGTACCTCGACGTACTTCACGACCCAAATTCCTATCACAATTCCACACATCGGCCACACAATGGAGCTAACTATGATGAGTTCGTAGTTATGTCTGTGTAGAATCACTTGCGACATGTTATTAGGGTTGTAGTAACAGGGAAATGAGTCGCCCAATTTTTCGATTTCTTCTTTTTTTTCTTTTACTACTTTGGCGTTGGTCCCGTCGTCATGACAACATGAAAGGGGGTTGAATGAACACTGAAACAAATCAAGGTTCAATCAATTATTTAATTAAATTAATTAATTATATCGATTAATTATATCGATTAATTATATAACCAGGGATTGCTATAGCAGCTATCCCTTTTGGAAATAACACGATCAAAGTTTTTGAAAACCACACACTAAAATCTTGTATTTAATTATTATGGCTTCTGACAGGAGAGAATTATCAGAATATTCTGTTGCTGATCCACCGATGAATTTTTGAAAACAGGTTTTCCCGGGCCTAGCCACTTTGGGCCGATGTTTTAAACGAAGACTTGGGATGTGTTTCTTTGGGAGAATTCAAGATCGGATTCTTCGCTACCAAAAGAAACAAAGAATCGTAAAATGGATTATTTTGCCGAGAGAACTCCGATATGCAGGAAGTAAATATCTAAAATGCAGTTCACGCGAAAATGGCGGCAAACTGGTTTTGTTTTTCGAGTAGGTATTTTCTGGCAATCTAACTCAGAAAGATTTATTTTTCGAGTGTGGTGGTTGAATGTTTATTAATTCTTAAATAACTCGCGAATAAGCAAACTGAAACCGTGGACGAATATCCTACTTGTTGAACGTTGGATCTGTATGAAGAACTAGACAGCCAAATAATAATTCAGTGCCACATGTACTTTTTTTCGAAACCTTTCCCAAAGAAACGGTCGAATCATGAATTTTGGCCATATCCGTCAATAGAGGTAATCGGCTAACGCTGTTGCCACCCAATTCAGATCATGTGATGTAAACACACATTACTCTGGAGAATTGACTCTTTCAAAATTAATTATATTCAGATAGGCATGACTGCATTATAATTAGAATGAAAAAGGAATAATTCCCCAGAGTAGCATCGATATCTGTTTACATCACATGATCTGAATTGGGTGGCAACAGCGTTAGCCGATTACCTCTATCCCATTCTGAGTATGGATTAGACAGTTTCAAAATCATTTTAATACGTTTTGAAATTCTGGAAAAGAAACGCAAAATCCAGTTTTGGATTCAAGAATCCGGATTGAAGTTCAAGTTCTCCCAAAGAACCACAGTGAATCTTAGAGGCCGTCTATCTATATATTGTTTGAACACCTCTGTACAACAGATAGACGGTGTTTCATATATAGACATCAGTTAAAGGGGCTGTGTCACGGTAATAGACTTTACATTCATGTTAAGGGCCGAAAACAGCAAATATGAACTAACAACCCTCTCCGCCATGTGGGATGCTTAAAATCAAAGCAAATATGCAAAAATGACTAACAAACAGTGTATGTAAACAGTCTCCAGAGAAAAAAAATGAAAATCCTTTCAATCAACCAACTATTTGTATCCAATTAACAACAACCAACAGAGCCGGATTACTCGATGCATGCGCAGTACCATTACATAACCCCTTTTAAAAAAATCGACCCGAAAGGTTGCACGCGACGATTTTTCGGGCAACATTGTTGCGCAAATAAATGAAGTTCCGTCTATTGGGAGGCTATGTTTTATATACTAGGACCAGCCATATACTAGAGCCACAAGAATGATAAGAACGTTACCGAAGTCCTAGAAATCTTTAACTCAAGGACTTCGGCGCAATATCTAGCTATAGAGAGCTCAGTAAAGTTCAGTAGTCGGCTCTTCATAACTACTGCACTTAGCAATCGTGTAAAATAAGCTACCTTAACCACCTGTTATAGAAATTGCCGGCTGGCTAACTGAAATTAACCAGTAGCCATGAAACTTCAATTATAAATTCAGCGGTGTTTTTGTTTGGTCTTCGTTGGCAACTGTTCTCCGACTACGAACTCGTCGCAGTCGACGACCGGGCATGACAAATAATTTGCCTAGTTGAATTAAAACTGCCCGCCAAATTTTATTCTTTATTTTAGTGTTACTGAGTGCATCTGAGCATAGTTAATAGAGTGGAATGGTTATGAAACCCAGCGACCTTCTTTGTTATATGTCTTTGTTAGCTTTTTTCAACCGTGACCCTGCACAAAACACAATAGAAATTCCAATGTGTTAATCAATCAGCCAATAGAAACGTGTGAGTTCAGTCGTCCAGGGGACGCTAATGAACTATGACCCTGCACAATCTTTTGTCTTGCCCCCTTCCAACATAAATCGCAGCGCCTTTGTTAGCCCCTTTGAAGTTTGCCGGGTTTCATAACCATTCCACTCTATTAACTATGATCTGAGTGACCTTGTACTTTCTCGACATTTCGCTTTTCAAATTAATTTTGTTATTAAATAATCAATTCCAGATTCCTGTCAATTTTTAGAAGGCCAAACGATGAGTTTTCCTAGGTTTTTAGTACCGGGCTGTGTGTATTCAGCTTCTGTCATTAACTATTATCGATTTTGACAGAATTGCTGTTGTCGCATATACTATAATTAGTATAACCATTTCCGTCACAAATGTTTTTTCCCCAAATTATTCTATTAGTACTACTATCTCTTCCTCTTTTTGCTTCAATTAAAAAATATTTCAATTCATATGAACTCTGTGATAGAAAACATTTCTTCTTCTTAATTAACAGTAACCTAAACAGCAGGTTGAATAAAGAGGTATGTTATGACAGTCATGAAATTCTCGAGTGTTTGGAACCGGCTTACCTTGTGTTCCAGAGTATACAAGCTCTCATGCAGCATTATAGGTTCTGGTCCCAAGTTAACTTCTCCATGAACAACCAACGACACAAACACCTTCAAACATGGATAACAAGCCGTAGGAGTGTACACCCCGCAGCTACAAAACATGTTACCTTCGATTCTACTTTCATTTATAGAGCATTTAGACTTAACGAATGCGATACCACATTGAGCTAATTCTATTTCTGAGAGGCAAAAATAGAGCAATGCTCCCGTAGCAAAAATAGTTATCAGAACTGCCAGCCTTTTCCATAAAACCCTTCCTGCGGCAGAATCACAGAGAACGGCTTCGATTTTCTTCGAGGCAGCCATCAGCTCAAGAGCAGTGATAATTGCGGGTGTCGAACTTCGAAACTCGTTGACATAATTTTAGAGATATCAGGATCAGGAACGGTGGAGAGTCAAATTAGACAAGCCATCAAGTCGTCTCCGTATTTTAGGACCAATTTTTAAAAGACGGGCGATCGTTAAAGTGACAACATATTTTTTTATAACCCATGAAATATTTTCTCTCGCGCGTGATTGGTTGGGATGCGTCACGTGACTCGTTATTTGCTCTCCGCCAGACTACTCCCGTGAAATATATATATTTGAAGGATTATAAAGACGATAAACTACTCTGTGGCGTTGAAATATGAACTGATATTTGTCCTCGGACATTATCTGTTCCTCGAAACTCGCAGTTTTTATCGAGCTTCGCTCTCGGAACTGTTTACTTCTCGGAACAGATAATATCCTGGGACAAATATCTGTGCATATTTCAACGACACAAGTGTTTATTGTGTATTTATTACTAAAAATACCAACAGACGAAATAGACTACTTGCGAATCGAATGACCTAGGATGTGATCTAATCAGCAAAATTGTATGAGTAATAAAAACGATGCTTGCACAGCCAACCTTTATCAGGACCTGTATTCTGTATTCACAAGAGCCTATAACCAAGAGCGTCCATATCGTCCATATCACAAGTTGGGCTATTTTTAGATTATTTTTGCCGCCAATTAGTGGGTTACACCCGTGGCGGAACAAAATATGCCTCGTTAGCTTCTTTTCTTATACCAACAACACGTCTGCTACGCTTTTGTGAATTTATTCCCGGGAAACCGTTCTAACAATAACCTAACTTGTGAAAGTGCCGTAGCATAGAGGTAGTATGGGAGATTCTCGCTCTTGGTTATGGGCTCTTGGTTATGGGCTCTTGGTTATGGGCTCTTGGTTATGGGCTCTTGGTATTCAATAATCATTATAGTCAGGTGGCTTAGCGCAATATTTTGGCTTGATAGTGACAAGAGTGACAAAAGCACCAAATTTGGCACACAAATTCCTTTAGGGTAACTAAACAAAATTAGAAGGGGTGCTCACGGAAATATCACCTTTTACTATGTAGAACGAATACAATCAAAATTAGCTGATTTCTGAATTGCCTGGTTACCAAGCTCTTTATCTAAAATCGGTTTCTGATCGGTTTATTATCTTGGAAACGTAGCACTATTACAAAAAAAAACTCCCAAAGGTCCACAGAACATTGATGAGGTATATTCGGATAAACTGTTGTGCATTTTAATGTACCCATAATGCTATTCGGGCCCTTAAACACACCCGATTAAACTCCCATTGAAAAGCCAGGTTGCTGGCTATAAAAAAATGTCACTATTGTAATAGATTGGTTTCTGTTTAAGTGGCCATTCAGAACTTCGTCTTTCCAAAGAAGGCTCTCTGTGCAACTACATTTACACAGCGGCGAGCACTGCAAATTCCCTTTGACACATTTGCAGCGGGAGCAGCGTCCTTTGCAGGAACACTTTATCAGCTCTCTGCAAACGCTTGCAACTTGGGGAAGTGATATCCATTTGGGTCTCCAAAAGCCATCGACTTTGATCTACGAAAACTCCTCGAGAGAAGGAAGATCATGCTCAGGCTGCTCAGATGATGTCCATATACCCGCCTGGTACACAGCCCTTTGAGAATGTTGCAGAAGTGCATCCTGCAATTTAATGTCAATTATAGAGGGGAAGTCAATTGACAATTATATATAACAACTCCGTCGTCTCTAGTAAATTGCCGTTTTTGTAGTAATTAAGGGTTTCTTTGGAGTTTAGTGTATCAATTCCTTCACTGGAACGATTAACGTTTTACTTAAGTAACGTTGCCCGTTGAACAATACATTGGTTATGAAAATACAGTGGAATCCTGATAATTCTAACCTCAGGGGGGAACGAAAATTGGTTCGAGTTATTGAGCGTGAAATTACAAGAGATGTTCAAGCAGAGGAAAATCATCGTAGGTTCGAATTATCGGATTATCGAGTTCTCGGAGATGACGCTTAGCTGCTGGAAGGGATGAGCTGCAATGGATGCCAGGGCTGGTGTGACTTCGGCATTCCGAGTCAGTTATCAAGGGTTCGAGTTATCGAGATTCTACTGTTATGATGATTTTCCGTACTGTTCTACCTACAATGGCGGTTATGTAACTGTGTTGGAGTAATGTTCTCCAATGCTCTGTTATGCTTAAAGAACAGCACCATTCTAGCCTCATTTACTGACTCCAGGGAGCTCGATTTGTCATACATCAGGATCGTCATTCTCTTAAGTCTCTTGAAGTTCTCGGAGATGACACTTAGCTGCTGGAAGGGATGAGCTGCAATGGATGCCAGGGCTGGTGTGACTTCGGTATTCAATTCCCATGCCTGCCACGCCGACTTCTTGCCTTTACCACAGAATGATGAGGTGGTATCACATCCAGTGAAAGCGTGGAACACTGGTAGGGCGCGTGACTTAGCCGGATTCGCCAAGGGTAGAACATATACTATTGATGTTGATGAATGAGAAGTGATTCCCCATTCCGAATGCCACCCAGATTTCCGCTCGTGGATTGTAGACAGCGAGATCATGCAACTTTCCAACAAGGATTACTATGTCTGTGTCAACAGTGTACAACAGTGTCCATGTACAACATACGGGTGTCGGCCTGGCCTCTTCGTGGTTACACTCGCACATCAAACGGTCCGAGCCAAGGGATATCACAGATTTACCTAGAAGACAAAACCGCAATTGTGATTTCAGAACCATTTAGATGCGTTACTAGTGTAATCACCTCATTATAGCAATTAATTTAAAAATATTTCAATTATTACCCACTAGATGTGATGTGGACCGCTCTGCCAGTGGGCCAGTGCAAACTTGCAACCTTCAACGTCAAAAATGCGAAGAGTTCTGACTTGTTTGCAGGATCACGTAGGAAGAGCATCCAGTTTGTTGGGAGCTTCGTCTGGCCTGACACTTTTCTTCTTATACCTTGCCCGCTTTTCTCCCTTGTCACTTCCTGCTGCTGAAGATGCGTAGTCATCAAATCTCGCGGCATTAACGGTCGGTAGACAATGTACAATTATACAGCACCGTCCAAAACCCTGCAATCGAACTGACTGAGTGGATCAAGGTGGACTGGTTGTTGCAGACATTTCAGAAGGTCGGACTTGGCACTTGGAAAACGCAGATTGCCAAACTCTGAAAGTGAGGATGGAAAGGATTGGACTTCGTGACAAAATAATTATCTCATATCGCCGTCTCGGCTTTGCATTGCTATGTACATTTGCGCAAAGAGGCCACCTTCACGTTATTCTGAAGAACTGCAATTCTCATTCCTTGTTTTGAAACTGACATTGTGCGACACTTTCTGAAGAGAGGGAGGTTGTTCTTCTTTATGGGATCATGACGTTGATAGTTTATCTGGGCCGATCTTCCTGTTTCATGATTCTGGAAGTTGTTTGGACTCTCGGGATCATTATCTGAAAGGCAGCCATCTTGGATACTGAAATAGCGGAGTGGGTCCTGGGCTCTAGCCCCATTTCTATGCTATTATTAGCATCATAGTCAGTTATTACAGTGAAAATGATTTAAAATATTAAGATATACTTTAATAAACACTACAACTTGCAATATTTTAGCATTTCGAGCCTGGAGGCCAATGGGCGGTAATTTAGACCACAGGTAGCCCAATCCCCGATATTGGGTAAAACTAAAAATATACCATAAAAGGAGTACCAGAACAGATTGTCATGGGCACCCCTTCTAATATTGATTAGGTTGGTGTAAGCTATATCTGTACGAAGTTTGGTGCTTTTATCAGTTTTGTCACGATCTTATCGCTAGGCCACCTGACTATTAGGAATGCCTGGTATTTTGCTGCATTGACCACAAGGCTTGTCACATAGCTCCCAAGTGAAGAACCGCATCTGGCGCGCATTTGCTCAACACATATTGATTATTAAACATTATTTTTACTCACTATCTAAATTCTGATTGGCTGAGATTCTCGATAGCTAGCTAAAGCATTGTCTACGCATGCGTACAATATTATATGTACCTGACATCACAACCTACAGATAATACCTAGCGATCACAGGGAGTCCCTAACCGATACTAGAATATTGGAAGATTGGATCGAAACATTAGTTTGGATGCGTGTGGGTTACCTGTGATTTCTTTGCCGCGCGAGAGTGGTTGTGAGTTTATCGTAGTCTGTTTGTTTTTATCCCAAAATTGTTCATTCGCAGCCTAAAATTCGGACAATAAAGTTATCTGGCTGTAAAATGAACCAGCTAAATGTGTAGCCTATTTATCATTCTGTGGTCTGCATTAGTTTTAAGACACCGTATATTGTTTTGAGCGAGATTTAAGCGTTTGATTTCACCGATACCTGTTCGCTGCCGATCGCCTTGCATTGAAAGGGAGACACAGCGTTCAGAAAAACGACCAGAAATCCTTTGCAAATTTCATAATCTCTAATTTAATTCACATATGTGAGTTGTTTAAGTATTTTATCACTCCTGCTGTGACTTTTTTTGGCAAGCCTTATAGTTTAAGACACTGACATTTCAACACATTTTATTTTCGTTTTTGTGAGCCAAGGTTTTTACTTTTTCGCTGCAACGTTGTTGGTAAAAAAGCGACTCAGTAGGGGAGGTACCAGGAACATTTAGTTTGACAAATAAATCCCTTCGGGGTTACTAAGGGTTTGAGTCGTTATGAGTCACGGAAAATGTCGCGTGACGTGTCTCCCTTCTTGGATATGGTAAGGCATGTCCCGTCGCTCCCCGTGGGGTTATACGTTGCAGTCAAAAAGTAAAAACCTCGGCTCACCGTGTCTTCCTTTAGTGAAATGAGCGAACAAATGTCCGTGAACTCAAACACTTAAATCTCGTTCAAAACGTTCTCCAATGTCTTCAAACTAATACAAGCTACAGAATAATAAATAAGCTACACATTCAGCGGGTTTGTTTTACAGCTAGATAACTTTATTGTCCATTTTTCGGATGAGAAAGTACAATTTTTGGATCAATTAGCGAAAATGAGCGAACAGGTGTCTCAGTGTGAACTCAAACGCTTAAATCTCGCTCAAAACATTATCCGGTGTCTTAAAACTAATGCAGACTACAGAATAATAAATAAGCTACACATTTAGCTGGTTCATTTTACAGCCAGATAACTTTATTGTCCGAATTTTAGGCTGCGAATGAACAATTTTGGGATAAAAACAGACTACGATAAATTCACCACTCTCGCGCGGCAAATAAACCACAGGTAACCCACACGCATTTCGATCCAATCTTCCAATCTTCTAGTATCGGTTAGGGACTCCCTGTGCTAGCGATCGATGATAAGCAATAGGCCTTTTGCATCAATTGATCACGTGACGATTTTCCCATAGCAACGCCTGTGGTGGAGGGCAAGCCATTCTAACATTCCTTGACAACAGAGAGAGCGTGAGAGTAGAAGTTCTGCCAGTTCCTTCGTTATTCGTTTTCAGCCCAAATTTATCAGAACTATTTAGCTATAAATCTTAAAGTTCAGTGTTAGAGGATTTTAAGGGCCGTAAGACGATCAGAAATAACTTTCTGAAGCCAAAACCGAACCGGACTCTGCGAGTTACTCGCAACATGGTGGCGGCCTCAACAGACAACAGCCGGTGCAAGCTGACTTCGGGAATGTACTTTTCTTCCACGCTTTAAATCGTTTTTATGTTCTAGACAAATTATCTGATGACAGGAGATGTATCTATTTAATACTCTACATAGCCGAGGAGATGCTAGGAGACGCTGGTGTTGTATAAACTGGAACGCGCTACCACTGTTGTGTGCCACAAATATGCAGTGGTGATTCACGCTACAACGATAGACTTTCCTTTCGTCGCAAAAATTCCCCGGTAAAGACATGGGATTAAGGTTTCAGTGAATTACCAAAATTCGAAATAACGAGGGGCTTTATTTCAAGATTACAGACTCCAGTGTTGCTGGTGATTTGAAAAAAAAGAGAACCTGTCACATAGGAAAACCAGCTACTCAACAACCTATATGAAGTTGTTATTCGTACATCAGTTTATAATGCGTCTCCCAGCGTCTCCTCGGCTATGGTAGAGTAACAGATACCTCATTCTCATGTAACGGCAGGTAACACAGATCTCTGTCTTGATACTTTTCGCTAGATCGTGCCCAACCTCAACCTCAAATAATTGCTTATATCTGTTATGCCATTAGTTTTAAGCAAATCTTTACTCAAATGCACATACTGATATACCTCGTGAATCTGAACACTTAAAAGTGAGAACTGCAGTCATGTGACATGTCACGTGACCCTGATGTGAATGGGCCAATGAGGACGCTCGCATTAACAACCATTTTGATATTAAAATATCAAAGACTTGGAGACACATAACTACGACTTGTATTTAAAAAACCGCTGATCGATAACTAGTGTCAGGTCACGTGACCTGTTGTGCTCAATATCCTTGTGTATCAGACTGATGAGCCGCAGACCGCAGATTATTAAAGACAGGCCGATCAGACAAAGAGAAGACATCGTGTACTTAGCCGTACCAAGAATACTCATTGCCGGCCCGTTTGCTATTGAAATGTGATGATTTAAAAGCCGACACACTCTACGAATACGTACAGGTGTACTCTACGCAATGTCGGCCCGGGTCGGTCGACTGCCGACCGAGATGTCGATCGTTTTTTCGCACCCGTATTTTGTCTGTCGGCCGATAGTGGGTCGGTGGTATATCGGTAAGGTGCCGGTCATTTATGTCGGTGGGGCATCGATGAGATGTTAAGTTATGATATAGAACTGTTCTGTATACAGCTTTCACTCAAATAAACTATCACATTCGGAAATCCTTTATCTGGAACGTTTACTGTATCGTATATAATTCAGTTTAAGCGGAAAATTCCTTTCTGTTGCGGTATAAAATGCCCGCTTTATACAATTAAAATATCTCTAAATCGGCCATCAAATACAACATTTAAAATCTCTGGTAAACGACATTGTTGTAAGCGACCACGACCACTTTTTGGGATTGCGATTGTGATTTTTTTAAAGTTTTTTTTCACATCCGCTCGCGCATGATCGATTGCGTTACAGATTCACTTTATTATATAGCTCCTCGTACATCACATGGTACTATACATTGGATTGTAGCTAACAGGTTTTGATTGACAAACAGACGTGTTATAGCGCTCAGTAAAATCACCCCTCCGCCCGTGGACTAGTACCCGTGGACTCTCACTACTAACATATACAGGGACGTACCATTGGACAGGGTATGGTTATCGAGCATTTTACTCTGAAACAGGATATATAATTAATCCCAGTATTCGACGTAAAATAATAAAATAACATTTGCAAATATTGGCCTCGCTACTTTCGCGATTTATTAATAAAGCATCAAATTTTATCGTTACTCATTGGGGATTGGTTACGGGAATGCAGGTTGGCGCAGTGGTAAAACACTCGCCTCTCACCGCTGCGGTCCCGGGTTCGATTCCCGGCTCGGGCACCATATGTGAGTTAGGTTTGTTGTTGATTCCTTATCTGCATTCGAGGGTTTTTCTCTGGGTTCTCCGGTTTTCCTCCGGGTTCTCCGGTTTTCCTCCCTCCGTAAAAATCGAGTGTAGTGTGTCCAAACAACATTAGCCCTCCCTCTCCCCTCTTCCCTCCTCTTCCCAATTCCCCCTGGGCTTGCTACGCAGGCTAAAACAACATATCCTCGCTCTAGAATTACCAATAATCAGTAATTGGCTTTTGCTCTTCAATTATCAATAATCGCTAATTCTAGAACGCAAATTAAACAATGACATTCTTAAAACCAGTCTTCATCCAATTGTCCAAATCCGAACAGCGGTAGACGCGCTTAAAGGGGCTGGGTCAGCGCTCATTCGTTACCAGTCTATCGCACGGCCAAAGGCAAAATTTGATTTCCGACTCCGGGAGTACGAAATCAAACCTCCCTCCGAAGGAACCTTTCAGGAATCGATTTCCATCGCTCTTATTTCGAACCTCTAAAAAAAATTTTTTGCAGGAACGTTTTGTTTAGCATTCATTCTAAATGTAGAGTATTTAATTTTTACATTTTTTTAAAAAAATTCTGATGAATGAAGGCTCTGGAGGAAGGGGAGGTAAACGAGTCGGGGCAGGAAGAAAGAAAACGCCTGCCTTGAGGCAATTGACGAAAAAAATAAATGACCGACACTGGAAAAGCCAACATGCTGCTATATTTAATAGTATATACTTATTTAAGCAAACAAATATTCAAAACCTGGCGGGAGCTAAAGGCCAAGGAACTTTTGGTAGTGACTCGGCCTTCGCGGCCGAGTCACTTCAAGAGTAGTTGATTGAGATTGTTGCCACACGAAACGTTTAGTGTTTGACTCAAGGTATAACAAAAAGTAATGCCAGAAGATAAATAACATTGACAAAAACCTTTTGCTAAAAAGCAATGTTTTATAAAACGAAAAGAAAGAGTTTATTTTGCGACTTTTCTGAGCACAAGCCGAAACACACCAAAGCCAAGACAAACTCACCAGCCAAAACACACCAAAGCCAAGACAAAGGACAACCCGAACTCACCTGAAAACGTTTTCCAGAATCAAAACAAGGTAATAAAACATACCTGAAATTTAGCTGAACCTGCTACTTTGTCGGCTCTTCAAAAATAATTATTTAGGAAACGGCGAAGTTCGAGCCAAGCTATCTCACTGACTTTATTCCAGCGAAGCATTTATAAACACTTCACGAACGAACCAAGGCTTCACAACAATTATCATGAAAGGAGGCGAATTCCAACTCTCTTCACAAATCTTTAGAACTCCAAACGATGGGAGTTTTCCGTTCAGCAAGGCAAGGAACGACGACTAAATTTGAAAACCGTCCGTTCAGCGTTCAAGTCAACACGGGACCAAAACCATGTTTCGCAAAATGTTGACGATTTTCACAAGAAATGGCGCCAGATTGTCCTAAGCGATGACAAGTAAACACTCCCTAGTATTACATTTGACGAGGTGAAGAGTTTTTGTACACATTTAGCCGGACTTTCATTGCTCTATTTTCGGTTTACGGTCGTTTCGCTAACGAGTCGTTTCGCCAACTGTCATTTCGATAACGTCTTAAGTCGTTTCGCTAACGTCCTAAATCTGTTCTCTTGCTTGTTAAGGTTCTATGTACCGTATATTCTGGTGTTTGAAAACGCATCGCTCTAATGTTTTAAAAGTTAAAGTGTGTATTAAAAGCTTTCAAATGATATAAGTTACGGGGTATGTTGTAGATCAAAATACTCAATTTACTTTTATTTCGATTAAATCGATAATTGGGAGAGAGAATTTGACAGTCAGTAACTGTCCGCGATGTTGGCGTAAACTGACGACCGGTGTCACAGCGATTTCGCCCCCCCAGTGAATTCGCCCCCCCCGGGGCGAAATCGCTAGTGAATTCGCCCCCCCGGGGCGAGATCGCTAGTGAATTCGCCCTCCCCGGGGCGAGATCGCTAGTGAATTCGCCCCCCTTCAGTGAATTCGCCCCCCCCTAGGGGGGGGCGAAATCGCTAGTGAATTGTACTCGTAATTCTTATTGAAATCGCTCCGCCTCAGAAAATAGAGGCAGTAGATGTCAATGCACTGAATAAAAAGTGTTGTTTTTATGAATCTAAAGTATTTTTTTAAATAAAATGAAGTGTAAGACCCCTAGCTACTATGACTACAAAAATACGCGAGTCGGTAACACTCCTTTTCTTCGGAAAGTCATTTCAAATTCTTTCCGGATTTGCATAAATTATACTGCTAGAAAACTGCAAAACTTACCGCCGTTTTATCTTCTCATTAGTTAATAAGCTGTTTATCCAGAAAGGTTTTCCCAGTTAGAACTGATCTAATTACCGTTAACAAGCGCCGTTAGCTCAATTCAAATAGAACAAAGCACGCGAGTCGGTAACGCTCCTTTATTCGGCAAAGTTATTTAAAAATAGATATATGGATCGACGCGAGCATTACGGGT
This sequence comes from Actinernus sp. WN-2022, assembly GCA_030867875.1. Lineage (NCBI taxonomy): Eukaryota > Metazoa > Cnidaria > Anthozoa > Actiniaria > Actinernidae > Actinernus > Actinernus sp. WN-2022. The sequence continues at coordinate 82,629,601 of JAOWCC010001589.1, read as the reverse complement.
TATAAAAATCTTACATAGCACGATAGTTACGACGACTTCATTATGGTTTTCATGCATGAAAAAATCATCAGGCTATTTGGCAGTTGTTTCCAAATATGAGTTTCACTCGCTACAAGCTAAAGTAAGTTTTAAATGTTCCCGCCGTTTTAGATCTTAATTAGTTCATTACTGCTTGTTTATTCAGGAAGTTTTCACGCGGGTCGGTAACACTTCCTTTATTCGGCAAAGTATTTTCAAAGTAGGCGGATTTACGGGTTATCAAAACCTTTAAGTGTCCACAATAATTACATCATCTACATGTTGGCTTCAGGCAAGAAATACTAACAACTAATCATTCGAAGATTGACGAAGATTGTAGGTGGATTACAGAATCCCTTGTCGAGTTTCTTGTTGCACTGCTCGCGCGAATGAAAATTGCAGCGTTTACCGTAACGAATTTTGTCGAAGAAAAGTGAAGCGTGAATTTTAAAATATAATTGAATTGCATGCCTTTATACACATTACTGATAGCTTTTTGCCGTACTATTCTCCACGTCCACTACATTACAGTAATAATAATAAGGAAAACATGTATTCATAACCTTTTAAAAGGTTGGAGGGGAGGGGGGGGGGGGGGGGCGAAATCGCTAGAGGGGGGCGAGGAAGGGGGGGGCGAATTCACTAGCGATTTCGCCCCCCGGGGGGCGAATTCACGGGGGGGCGAAATCGCTGGTACACCGGCTTACCGAAATAAATCACACCACTCAAAATATGACTGAAGTAATCTTTATTAATCTTTGTTATATATCGTACATACATACCATGAATAGAACCATGAATATATGACGTTAGCGAAACGACTTAAGACGTTATCGAAATGACAGTTGGCGAAACGACTCGTTAGCGAAACGACCGGATACCCTATTTTCGGATAAATCGAGGTGAACTTCCGTAACTGAATTTTACTTTCTTACACAAAATCTACCCGCTAACATTGAAAGGGTTTCAATCTTACCCTCAACCAATCAGAAATGAGCTCTCATTGAACTGACCAATCAGATACAATGCTACTGTTGCTTGCGAAAGAAACCATTGCGATCGCAGAATAATTTTGAATATTTATGATATGCTAATTACCTCAAGAGCATACTTACTGCGCACGGGCACCAGGTGACCCAGCCCCTTTAAAAGGGACTTTAAGATACGACGACGCGATGCCTGGGAGAACGCGGTGGCAGAGGGAGGACTGGAGAGACGTTGCTAATCAAAAACGCGCGAAATACAAGATTAAGATTTACAGTACGTCATATCTACAACGTCGTTCTTGAATCGTTTTGTTTACCTTAGGGTTTTAGCATTTTCATCTCGTTTAATTCCTCTTACTCGACATGCCTTCGTTTAAAGATACACTTCCAAGCACAACACGCAAACGATCAGGCGGCAGATCATTTGCTTTTAGAGCCTCATCATTGTGGAATTCATTACCAGTTGATGTTAAAGATGTATCCTCTTTGAATATGTTCAAGTCCAAATACTTTTATAATATTTTATTGCAACAGAAGTTAATTGACCATTTTAAAGTTTAGCTTTTTGTAATTCACTTATCTTAATCTCTGTCTCTAGTCAATATATATGTACTCGTTCAATTTCTAGATTATATTAGATCGATTTAGCTATATGTTATTAGTTAATAATTGTGGTTCTGATTTCAATTGTATATAATGCACATCTTAGTTTTATCCGTAGTTTTTATCATATTTGCTACCTATATGTAAAGTTATATTTTATACTTAAATTAGTAGTTGAGGGCCATGCACAAGTTTGTAAGCTTTGCTTTTGGGTGTTACCCTCTTTAAATAAAGAATATTATTATTATTATTATTATTATTACGAGTTCAAGCCAGAGTAGGAGCGCTCAAAACAATTTTTATCTCGTTTACCTTCTCTTCTTGTTTAGTACCTGTGAACCCTAGCTCTAGGTGAGTGAGAACCCGTCAGTAGTAAGGGGGCCCTATATAGATCATATACCCTCTCCTGATTGGTCGAGAGCAAATCTGTGACGTCACAGATTGTGTGACGTCACAGGCCCCGCCTCCTCGGTTATAGATCTTAGGCAGGCTGCGGATTGGCTGCCGCTGTTATAGATCCAATACAGGCTCCTGATTGGTCGGGATTATAGATCCACTACAGGCTCCTGATTGGCCGGGATTTATAGATCCACTACAGGCTCAGGATTGGTCGGGATTATAGATCCACTACGGGGCTGGGATTGGTCGGGATTTATAGATCCACTAGGGGTCGGGATTGATGGGGATTATAGATCCAATCCAGGACGGGGATTGGCGAACCGGGAACTACCCGAGGCGTATAAAAAAGTGAACCTTTTGGGAGAAGGCATTCATGTTGTTTTGGTTGTTTGCCTTGGTGTCTATGCTCTATCGAGAGTACCATATAGTGTGGACTCTTTGGGAAGATGATCCAAACGACGAAATTCCTATCGGTAGACGAAGTGGATAAAGCGAGCCGTGAACAATTTAAAGTGTTGACCCAACATTTGTACGTGGCTTTGGTGACCGCCGACATTTCACAATGGAAAACAATTCGGCCGAAAGAGGGATTCGCCGAGAATTGGGAGAAAGCTCGCCAAGGTTTTTCGCCGGAACACCTGAACGAATTCCTGCCCTATTTTGGGCAGATGTGTGCGTTACCCGTCACGCAAGAGATGAGGGACGAGGTGATAGCCAGCCTGAAACAGATCACGGCCGACCAGGCGTATGTCATTTTGCAAACGTGGCAAAGCAAACTGTGGGAAAAGGGGACGGACGACATGGCCCAATTGTTTGGAGGGTTTCTGCAGAAGATACGCCTCATGAAGACCGAGACGAGGCATAGCGACCTCCCTCCCATGAGTCCGATGCACGTCACGTTGGCCTCCCTGTACATGGCGGTGGTCTCCTACGCGCACGGGGATTGTTTTCAGAGGGTGCAGCAAGGGGCCCAACGGGAGGGCAAACGCAAAGCCTTGACTTTGAAGACTTCCGGCTATAACGCGGAGGACGCGTGGGTGATTAAGCACGACAGCAACAACAAGATCATTTTCAAGTACAAGGAGGATATGAGGTGTGTGTGCGTGTACCTTTTGGGATACCTCTACCGAGACCTGTTGGCCGAACGGGAGACCTGGAACCGGTTGAAAAGAGCACAGGTAGTGAAGAAGGAGTTCCCTGACTTGAAGAACGCGTTGGAGGAGAGGTACTTGAAGGAACTGGAGTCCATGTTGATGGGGTGTTTGTCGTATTGGCTCAGCCTAGATGTGCTCCCCGAAGAGAGGCTAGAGATAGAAGCGATGATGCTTGACATTGCCAATGAGGAATTTGCGAAAATGGATGCGATGGCCCTGGAACATCAGTTGAGCGAGGAAACCGATTGGCCCCACAGGTCCTTACGCCACAATTTCCTGAGGGAGATGGCGAGGTTCTTGTTCCGGTGGCTTCCCCTGAAGCAGGGTCTGGGAATGATGTGGTACGAGATATGCGAGACTCGGCTTTGTGAGGACCTGGTCTGGGGAACGCAGGGCTACTTGATCCGTTGCCGTACCCAACGGGCCCTCCCCCGTGAGTTTTGGTACCACGCCGAAACATTGAATGCGGAGGGGTGGGTAGCAAGTAGCCTTATCACTTCCCCCTACATGAACATAGATTCAGCGGCCCGTGCCCATTTTGACAAAGACCACCTTCCCCCGGAGCCCCACTTCTCGGCAGTGCAAGACCCCCGGTACAAGAGAGAGCGAGACCTCATAACAGAGTACGAACACTTCCTAACCTACCTGTACTTCCATCTGTGTGCGCGGTACTCCCAGACCACCATGAAGTTGGACGGCTATTCCGGTATCGGACTGAGCTTTAAAGAAAGTAAGTTCCAGGTGAAGCAGTATCACGCGGATGCCATCAAGCAGTTACTCCCCCATGTCACGAACCAGCTCCTGAAAGAACAGTTTGACCTTCTGTTACCTATCTGGGACAACTACACCTTCCGGGTATGGCAGCAACTCTACGACTACTCGGAGTTTGAGTTGTACGACTACGTTCAGGATTTGAGGGCTAAGTCCCGGCAAAGCAACCGGTTGTACCGTATCGCTTACCACTTTGGCGGTAGTATGGTCACCTCGAGTAGGTTCTATCGTCAACATCATGCTTGTGACAGTCCTGTGACGAAGGGGGATAACCAACTGATCCCTGAGCAGAACCATTTCAATGCCTTAAGGGGTCACATGAACACAGCCCTATTTAAGTACGACGTGGAAGAGAGAGAAGAGAAGGATGAGGAAGAAAAAGAAGAACAAGTTTCCAGCAAGAGGGTGGCCGAGATAATGGCGTTGATCAAGTGTGACGATGACGTCGACGACGACGATGATGCCATGGAAGAAGGACTCCCCGTCCAGAGCGAGAAGAGACAGAAGAGGGAGAAGAGGAAGGAAGAAGAGGAGGAGGCTGAAGAGAGGATGGCTGAGAAGAGAAAGAGGAAGAGGCCCAAAGAAGATCTGACTTGGTTCGTGACAGCCGTGCGTTACTTTGTGGACCGTCTGACCTTCCATATGCTGCAGATGCGGGGGGTCAACTTTTTCAGACCTCATTTTACGCTGACCCACGGAAGTACGCCGACCATGGACGATTTGTTCATGGAAACAGAAGAGGGGAAGGCGACTTGGCTGGTGATCCTGGAAACCACCTTCCGTGCGCATGTCCAAGGAACCTACCACACTAGGCAGAAAGAGTTGGTCGCCACCCTGATCACCCATTTGTTCCAGAAACGGAAGTATGCGGTCGAGAACAATCCCCTCTACGACAAAGTGAGACGTTTTGGTATGGATTACGTCACTCAAATTCACGACAGGTACCCCTCGACAACCATGGAAACCCTGGTGCGAGAAGAGGATCCCATGGCGGACGGACTCCTCCCTTACCTCAACACTATGGCCCACAGTTTTGCGTGTGACCTGTTCAAGGAAAGGGAGGAAGGGGAGGAAGACAAGAAGTTGACCATGCCGTACGCGCCAGGATTGTTGGAGAAGGCCTTGAAGACCATCCACTTGGATCTAACCAAGGGGACCTGTATGATCAAGCAATCGGCCGTCATTTTCACCAACCCCCTTACCTACACCTACAAATTGTACGAAGACAGTGGCAGGAGGTGCACCTACGACAGCAAGTACCCTACGGTCCAAGAATCTCTCAAAGACGTTCCCCTGTCTCCCTTTTGCTTCGTGTAAAAAAAAAAACAATAAAAATAGCCAGGGAAAAATGACGGTGTCTGTCTTTTCTAGGGGGAAAAAAGTATAAGGGAGGTACCGCGCGCTAGACTCGGGGAGAGTACAGAATGCCCTGCGGCGGAGGAGGAGGTCCGTCCCTCAAGTGCCACGGCATTTTGAAACGTGTCCGTTGTCTCTTGGCGTGTTGCGGAGGAAAAGTGATTATCCAGGACTCTCATTTTGAGGATTATGGGGCGCAAGAAGGAGAAGAAAAAGAATCCTTCCGCGCTGCTCGAGGCGTTGTATTACGACCCCAGCAGCCCTGCTGCCTTTGGGGGTGCTGCCCGTCTGGTGAAAGCGGCTAGCGAAGTGGGGGTGACGCGCCCCACCACTTTAGCCTGGCTGAAAAAACAATTGACCTTTACGTTGCACCGACCTTTTCGAAAAAAATTTCTGCGAGGGCGCGTGCGCGTCATGGCCCTGGACGAGCAGTGGCAGGCGGATCTGGTGGACATGCAAGCCACGAGTGCCTTCAACAAGGGCACCAAACACATTTTGACCATCATCGATGTGTTGTCCAAGTACGCGTGGGCGGTCCCCCTGAAGAACAAGACGGGAGAGGAATTGGTACGCGCCTTTACCCAAGTGTTCCGCGAACGGAAACCGTTGCGGTTGCAGACCGATGCCGGGACAGAATTTACCAACCGCAAGTTCCAGGCCTTTTTAAAAAAGAATGACGTGGCCTTTTTCGTGACGTACAACGAGACCAAAGCCCAGATTGCCGAGCGGTTCAACCGGACGCTCAAGGGCCGCATGTACAAATATTTCACGGCCACCGGGAAGAAAGAGTATTGGAAAGTCCTCCCTCAATTGGTGCTCGGGTACAACCGAGCCGTTCACAGTAGCATTCGGCGCGCCCCCATCACCGTCACGCCCTTCAACGACCACGAGGTGCGGGCCGTCTTGTACCGGGAAAAGGGACCGCCGTTAAAGAGGAAACCGAAGAAACCGCTGTACCGTCCCGGCGACACGGTACGGATTAGCAAGACCAAAGGCCATTTTGAAAAAAGCTATCTGGCCAACTGGTCGGAGGAAGTGTTCACGGTGATAAAACGGTTGGACTACCGCACCCCTCCCGTCTACCGGTTGGAGGACTTGAGCGGGGAGACGTTGCGGGGAACGTTTTACGAAAGTGAGATGACACCGGTGGCCGTGGAAAAAGAAAGTCTCTTTATCATCGAAAAGGTGTTGCAACGCCGCCGCGGCAAGAAGAAGAACCAGGAAGAAGTCTTGGTGAAATGGGAAGGGTACCCCGCTAAATTTAACAGCTGGGTCCCGGTCACGCAGCTCCAGACCCAAACGTATGGGTGAAAAAAAAAGAAATAAAAGAGTGGGTTGTTCCGACGGATGGAGTCATTGTGGAGAAAGAGAGGATGGAGGAGGAGGAATTTTACATTACCTTAACCCACGGGGTGAAGTCTTACGTCTCCACCTACGTCAATGAACCGTCCCGGTTCCGTATCCACCTCTATAAAATGTACACGTTGTCTCGAGACTGGGAAATGGCGGTCACGACTCTGGTCTTCCCCAGTCCCCAGAAGAAGACGACCTTGTACATGTACTGTGATTTGGTGGAACCCAGTATTGTGGGGGATACGAAAGTCCCCTTGTTGAGAGTCCTTTTTTCAGGGCCAGGGGACGGTGAGGTCTACGAACGTAACTTTGCCCCCCTGTACTACAGACGGTTGGCCAAGACGGTGTTTGAGGATTTCGAAATCCTTATAACCGACGAGCAAGGGAAACTTGTTTCATTTCCACAAACCTCCAAGGTGGAAGTGACCCTCCATTTCCGGAAAGCATGAACCCCGACCGCATCTGGATGACGCTGCCTAGCGTGGCCAGCCGGGATACCTTTCCCGATAACACAGGCTCCCATTTTCGTATCCGGCTCCCGGAGATGTTGGTCTTGGACCGGCAGTGGGAGATGGCCCTCTGCCACCTGCAATTTCCCCGCGCCTGGGATGAATTGTTCCCCCAAGTTCAAGACCGCCAATTCTCCATGATCCACGAAACACTGGATCCAGAAGTAGAAATCTCCTACGACCTCCTCCCGAACATCACCTTTACTCCACAGTCTTTCGAAACGGTCACAGAACTGGTCAGAGCCATGCACTGGGCGATGTTGCAAGGGGGCTACCGAGCGATCATGAAAACATTTAGCGTCCGAGTGGAATCTTCCAATAATGCCATGGGTAAAACCGTCCTGGAATTGGCTCAAACCCCAACGGGCGGCTACATGTTAGTCCTCCCCCCTAAACTGGCCTACATGATCGGCTTGGAGGACGATCCCAAAAAGGCCACCGCCCATCCTGCACACCTGTTGAAAAAACCGGGCCCTCGCACACCGTTGTTGTCCAGTTTCGTGAAGACGACTATAGGGGAGGCGCAGTGGATCAAACCCGTCCTGATCCTCGCCTCGGTTTTGGAGAGAGAACGGACTGTGTACTACATCACTAACGCGAGTACGGGCAAAGGCGCTAACTTGTTTAGAGGCCATCGCAAGATCGTAAAATCCTTTGTGGTACCGACCGGGAACTACGCGAACCTCATGGCCGTCCAAGCTACCCTTCCGATGAAAGGCCCTGATGTGTTATGGCTTTGGTACCAGACTGATGGAACCGCTACGTTAACCCTTCAACTCAAGGAGGAGACCCAAATTGCCATGAGCCCCTGGCTGGCCAATCTGTTTGGGTTTGGGCAAGGAAAGCCCGAACACTATCCGGCGGACGACAACACACCCCTGGTGGGGTACCAGCCCGAGTGTTGGTCCACCTACTATTCGGGTCTAAAATTCCGGACGCCCACCCCCTACCTGCTCACCCGCGATTTTAAACACCAACCCGTACGCAGTTTATACGTGTACTGCGATCTGATCGAACCGCATATCGTGGGGGATGTGAAAGCACCCTTACTGCGTGTCGTGTCGGCCCAGGTCGCGTACAACAAGGTGGTGGAACGAGACTTTCCGGTCATGCGCTACTTCCCGCTCGCCAAAACGGTGTTTGACACGCTGGAAATCCTTATAACCGACGAGTCCGGCCAACGCCTCTCATTCGCCTCAACAGCTACCGTGGTGGCGACGTTGGAATTTGTGAAGCGTGCTCTGAAAAAGTAAGAATGAATGGAGCGTCTGCGGAATCTATGGCACTGGAGTCATCTATGGGGGACATGGCTGGCGGAGGGTCTTCGATCCCTGTGTTCCGTGCAAAACCCGCACCCCCCACCACTCGACGCATGCCCTCCTCCATTCCTGTCTTCCAGGGGGGTCGCGGACAGCAAGGCGGTGGCGGACTCCTCCCTATCCGTTGGAATGAACTCGGTCGTTACGAACCGGTCACCAATCAAAAGGGTGGACTCTTACCCTTGGCGCTAGCCCCCTTGGCCGTCATGGCGGGCAAAGCGTTGGCCGGGACCGTCGCGGGGGCGGTGGCTAAAAAAGGAGGACAAAAGATACTCGCTAAACTGAAATCGAAATTTGGCAAGAGGGTGGTGAAACAAATCGTGAAGGACACGAAAAAAGGAACAGCCCGTGTGCTCGGCAAGAAAACCAGCAAAACGTTGATCCAAGGCCTGGAAAAGATAGCGGGGATAGCGCCGAAAAGGAAAAAGACGAAGAAGCCGGCCAAAAATACGAAGAACCCGGCCAACAAGAATAAAAGAAAGCAAAAACAGTCTCCCTCTCTCATTCCTTCAACGACCGTCAAGCGTGCACGTGTGGAGAGAGATATCTTTGACGACGATTATTGATGGCGACGGTCGCTGGCATGGGCAAGCCGCCCCTGCCCAACATGATGGGCGGCTACAACACTCATTTGGATTTTTTCGGCAAGGAATTGGCGCAAGCGGTCGAAGAACGAGGCTATTGGTCGGAGCACGCTCCCAAATCGGCCCTTTTGCCCGGGTCGCCCGTGGAATTTTACCTCCCGGCCAGTCCCTATTACACCGTGCTGCCTAGAAGTTACTTCAAGGTGACGGTCAACCTCGTGAAAGCCAACGGCGAGAATTTGACCGCCGGTTTGGATCTGGGACCCGTCAACAATTGGTTTCATTCCCTCTGGTCCCAAGTAGACATGGCCTTGAACGGGGAATGGATGACCATGAGTACCAAAACCTACCCCTACAAAGCCTACCTCAACACCCTCCTCAACTATACTCCAGCCGCCAAGAAATCCTACTTGACCTCGGGACTGTACTACAAAGACATGGCCGGCTCCATGGATGTGTTCGCCATCGCCGGGGCCAACACAGGGTTGACTGTGCGGGCGAAATACACGGCGGAAAGCAAAGTGGTGGAACTGACCGGGATGTTTTGCATTGACGCGGCCTTCTCCAACAAACTGCTCCTCAATGGGGTGCCCCTGGAATTCCGCCTCACCCCCGCCAGCAACGCCTTCGCCCTCATGGGGGACAGTGCGGAGGCGGAAGTGACCGGGGCTAAAATCGTGCTGAAGCGGGTCACTTTCTTCCGCCGTGTCAGTGTTTGCAACAAGGACTTCATGAAGAGCATCGAAGTGAAACTCGTGTCCCAGCCCGTCCTCTACCCTTACAACAGCGAGGAAGAACGGATGTTCACCATTTCCCAGGGCGACACCACCTTTGAGAAAACGGATTTCCTAGGCGGTCGCATCCCCCGACGCATGCGCATTGCCTTGGTGGAGAGTGGGAGCAGTTTGGGAGCGCTGAAAAAGAACCCTTTCCATTTCCAAAGGTTTGGGATGACTCGCGCGACGGTCACGGTCGACGGCACGCCCACCCCCTTCTCCCGCGTCGAATTTGCGGACGGGAAAACCCTGGACGGTTACAATACCCTGTTCCTGGCCCAAGGCGCCATGAACGCCAACCATGGGATTGACATTACCCGGACCGATTGGGACAAGGGCTACGCCATCTTGTGTTTTGACTTCACTCCGGACGGCAGTGGCAACGCGGCGCACATGAACATACAACAGTACGGGACGGTGGGCATCCGCCTTCAGTTTGCAGCAGGGGTCGCCCAGACCTTATCGGTGTACGTGAACTGCGAGTTTGACGCCGCGTACGAAATCAGCAGCAGCCGAGAAGTGAAAAAGTTGTAAGATGACCACCTACACGTCGCAATTGACGGTCTTGGCCCGCCACGATTGGTGGCTCCGCGCCTCGTTTCGGGGTGTGTTTCCCATGGACCTACGGCCCCGCCGCGTGACCCGCCCCGCCTCGTTCATTCTCAATACCGACAACGCCGACGGACCAGGCACCCATTGGTTGGCCTTTTATTTTCCGCGCCAAGGCCTGAATGAATTCTTCGACAGTTATGGCTTTCCCGCCTCTTATTACGGGTTGCAAGAGTACGTGAGGCAGGGGAACGCCCAGCATAGGGAAAACAGTGTGATGTTGCAAGGGAACAAGTCCAACGTGTGCGGCAGTTATTGTCTGTACTACCTCCTGCGCCGAGCCCACGGTCGATCCCTGGCGGAGGTCCTGCAGAACCTCCAGCAGTGGAAGACCAAGTCCACCAGGGACCGGGCCCTACAAGCCTGGCAACGCCAGTACCAGCGCCGGAGTGTGGCGCGGTGGCAGCAGCAGCAAGACCTTCACGATCAATGTGTTATCAGTTTGAGACAAAGTGAAAAATAAAATAAAACCAGGAAACCCACCTCTCTGTCTTGTTATTCTTGGGAAGGGGTGAGGCGTGATGGATGTCCGTTTCCAAACGCCCTGCAATATCTTGATCACGGGTCAGAGTCAATCGGGCAAAACGGTGTTCACCGAAAGACTTCTGCACCATGCGAAATCCCTTTTCACCCAGCAGCCCCTCACGATCGTGTACTGCTATGGCAGCGCTTGGCAACCCCGGTTCACTGCCCTGCAGAAACAATTGGGGGTGAAATTTGTGGAGGGGCTTCCCGACGACCCGTACGCCCCCTTTCGCGGCAAACCGGGCCTCTTGATCCTGGACGATTTGATGAAAGAAGGCTCCAAGGACGAGCGGGTGGTGGACCTGTTCACCAAAGGCTCGCACCACCGCAACATTACGGTGCTGTACCTGACCCAGAACATTTTCCCCCCAGGCAAGTACGCGCGCACCATTTCCATCAACGCGCACTACCTGGTGGCTTTTAAAAACGCTCGGGATTCGTTGCAAGTCCGGAAATTGGCCGAGCAGGCCTTTCCGGGGCAAGTACCGGCGGTGATGCGGGCCTACCAGGACGCGACCCAACGCCCCTTTGGCTACCTCCTCTTCGACCTCCACCCCCGGACCCCGCCCCAAATCCGGTTGCGCACGAACATTTTCTCCGAGGAGGGAAAACAGCATCACGCCTACGTGCTGGAGGAGGATCAAAAGGGGGTGGGCAATGCGCTGGACCTGTTGAAACTCCTCTCCCAAACCCCCAAGGGGGTAGTCCCTGGTTTGTCCTACCCCAAGCTCTACACCAAACTACAAAAGCATCTCGTAGGAAAGCCGCTGCCACTAAGAGAACAACGAGGGGGTATTAAGAAAAAGAAGACGGTAAAAAGAGTCCAAGAGCTTCAGGGGGCCGTGTGGAAGAGACCCAACAAATCCCCCTTCCATCCTCCTTTTCTAGGCCAGAGACAACGTGCTTTACGAGCCCAGAAGTCCCTGGAGAAATCGAATTGGGTTAGCTTTATAGCCTAAGTCCCGCAGGGAAACCGTTCAGTTGTGGTGATGGCATCCCCCTTGCTTCAACGTCACGCGCTGTTCATCCGACAATTTGCCAAAGCGGATCTCGGTCAGAAAAAGAAACTCATCCGGGCCGCGAGTCACACTCAAATCAACGCCGTCAGTGAAGTGGTGCACAACGCCTTGCGTGGAACTTTTCCGATAGGGGCCCGCGCCAAGAAAGTCTTTGCTCCCATCAAGGTGAAACTTCGAAAAATAGCCAACAAAACCCTGCCGCCGGCCGTGAGGAAAAGGATTCTGCTCTCCTCCTCGACAGCGGTGCAGAAAGCCAAGCTTAAAAAGGCCGTGGGCCAGCGAGGAGGCTTCATTTTCACGACCGCCGCCCTCATTGCCGCCGCCGTTTTTGCTGCCAAAGCGGCCGCCGCCGGAGCTATCAGTGGAGGCGTGGCTTACGGAGCCAAGAAAGCTCTGGATCAAGCCGGAGGTTATATTAACCCAAACTACTCTAACCCCTACCCTTCCCCGCAAGAGTACGCCCGAGAACTGAGTCAGGCTCATCTCTGGTCCTGAATGGTCCAACCCATCCGCAACTGGCCGGTGCCCGAGGGTACAGACCCGGCCCGGTGGCAGTTGTTTCTAGCTCGCCTGCGAAAAAGGCAACGCCAAACCCTACCGGGAAAAAAAGTCAGCAGGACCGTGAGGGCGGCGAAGAAAATCCAAAGAAAGTATAAGACGCGACCGCCCAAGAAGAAATCCCAGACAGGGAAAAAGAAGCGGACCCCACACCACCCTCCAGCAGCAGCCCCAGTAGGAATTTCCGTGACGCGATGGGAAGTGAAGCGACACAAACGAAAAAAGCCATGAAAGAGGCCGAGGGGAAGAACCCTATGCGCATGGTCTTGGTGCCGGAAGAGTCTATGCGGTGGTTGGAACAACAGCTTCGTGTGGACACGACCAAAGGGGTTAAAGTGCTCAGTCAGTACCAAACGGCCATGGCGCAGGTCCTAGAAAACCCAGAGAAACCGGCCAGCGCCGACCAGTTTCAAGATTTACTCCAAAAATACGTCCGGCGTCGTGAAACCCTTGAGCCTAGTCCCTTCACGGCCGTGGCGGCCAAAGTGTTAACCCAGAGCCAAAGGGGCGCTTTGCGAAAAGTTCCCCCCTCCAGCAAACCTTTAGCGTCGGTGCTAGTCAATCTGTTGAAACTGAAAGGAGCCCCGAAAATTACCTGGAATGCGCAAGGGGAAGTGAAACTCTACGGGCAAACCCTGCCGGGCAGTCAAATTTCCGATCTGATTAAAGAAGCGGTGCATCCTTCTTCCACCCGCACGTCGCCCGGCTACCGTGATTTCATGCAATTTCTAGCGGAAGAAAAAATTCCTAAAGATCTCGTCCGCCATCCCCGGGATCTCATCTCCAAGAAGAAAGAGTACACGCCCCGGCCTAAACGCACCGCCACCGCCTACCAAGAGGATCTCCCGCCCCAGCCCTACAAAGATCTCCCGCCGCCCCGCCGAGAGGAAACACCGTTCTCCAGGACCCCCTACAAAGCCTTTTCCCGCGGGGGTCCCCGTGGGGGTCCCCGTGGGGGTAGCCGCCGCCTCTCGTTTGGCCCAGGTTCCGCCCAAAAACCGCCTTTAAATTGGCGTCCTTTTTAAATCCCCCTTCATTAACGCCATGGCACGAACCCTAATGAGACCCGCGGGGATGGGACAAGCCCCCTGGCAACGCCGTGTCGCCACCGCAGGGAAGACGATGGCCCGGAAGAGGTTGCCACGCCATACCGTGGTGGGTAAAAAACCCAGCAGGACCGCCCGGGCGGTAGCGCAAATACAGAAAAAGTATAAGGCGCAAAAGAAAAAGAAAACCCAGACAGGAGGGCTGCAAACCGTGCGCAAGATCACGAGCCGCAAATCGAAAGACGGCCGTACCGAAACAACGATCCGGACGACGACCACGTCGGGCAAGCGCCAAGGCAAGAGTATCAGCCGGTGGACCGTCAAACACCTGAAGAAAAATACTTAAAGAAAAAAAGACTTTGACAATTCTCACTCATTACGCGGTACTCTTCAAGCGGTGAACGTCATGGGTCTAGATATTACTTTCTATGGAGCTGAGAAAGGCGGCGGCGGCGACGATGTCATTGTGGGCGAGTGCCACATGTGCTATTCTACATTTGGGAACTGGATGGAAGAATACCTGAGCGAAGGCGAAAGGAAGCAGTATGTGGTGAGCGACTGCGAAGGAACCTATTATGGATTCTATGTGATGTTGGTCTATCATATTTGTATTTGGGAAGGATTCCTGCGCAAGCATCCAAGACTCCAGCCTTACAAGATGGAGTTCCTCTAAATAAAAGACTGAGACTTTGGTATCACAGCTCAAAGGAACTGAACCATTTATTGCAATAAAAATATTTCCTCTAGAGTCTCTTTGTTTTTCTTTAGTAGCCGTAAGGGTAGCTCTGGTAGCCGTGGAGAACCCTCTTGTCGTAGGTCACCTTGAAGGTCTTGGTCTCTGGGCGGGTGTGCAACGTCCGGTCTTGGGTGTTGCGGTGGATGGCGTGCGGCGTCACCACCGTCCGTGTGGGTTCCCCTTGCCCTTGCACCATGGCTACCATGGTCTCGAGGTTGACGATCGCCCGATTTCTCACATTGAGGCGTAGTCCTTTCACTTTGCAGACGGTACGGTCTTGACTCGTTTCATACCCGTAACTCTTGGGCCCGGTACAGGCAAAACGGACAATCTGTTCCCCTTCTTTCAATTCGTTGGTCATGTCACCTAGAAATTGACCGACCGGGGGCGCCACTTGGCCTGCTTTCTGCGTGAAGTAAATGCTGTCCGTATCGTGGTAGACGATACGGTCCTTCAAGAGATCGAGGTAAGAATACAATTTCAGGCGTGCGTGGGCTGTCGTGTAGGCGGCAAACACAACGTTGGTGTGGGGGTTGGAGTCGATGTACTGCGGCTTCGCGGTGTAGTGGACTTGCACCATGTCTTCGTGCACGAACAGAATGTCTTGGATTTCCTTCTCTTCGCTCATCATGAGCTCAAAGTAACGGTCCAAGTCGGTGACGTACTCCGTCTGCCGAGGGTTCTGTTTCTGGCCGAACTTGCCCCACAAGGTGTTTAGGATCCATTTCGCCAGGGCCCGCATCCCCGCGTTGAACGCGATCTTGGCCCACTCCAGCAAGATCCCCGTGTTCAGCAGATAGCTCTCTATAAAAGCCGCTTTCTCGGCGTCGGTGTGACACCCGGGCGGCCAGCCGCTCGCCTCTTGCTTCATCTTAAGAAAGGTGTTCACGTAGTCGGTGAACAACCCCTTGGTGTCGGTGGCGGGATCGTATTGTTCCGACTCTGAATAATGCCACACACGGTAGACTTCCAGGACCCGGTAGCCGTGGCGCAGGGCTGCATGGAGTTCGTGGCTTACCCAGGTCCCTGTCAAAGCCCTGGCCTCGTCCTCGTGCGTACAGGGTTCCTGGTTCTTTTCTTCGGCGCAGGTCCGGCAGAGGGCAAACAGAAGTTTTTCTCCCACATGGGTTGGGAGGACGGGGAAAAATAACCGGCGTGGCGGTAGAATCTTGAGGTGGATTAACCCCTCGTAGGGTAGGGTGGGGTCTAGATTCTGGGTGAGGATTTCTGGATGGCCCAGCGGAAACCGTTTCGTCTTTTGTACCCAGGGGTACAGGGAGCACACATCCAGCGCCTCCATCCATTCTCCCTCCTGGGCTTCCCAGTAGGTCCTAATCCCATTGGTACGCCCCCCAAAGAAGGCCTTCTTGGGGTCGAGGGGAAGCTGGGCTTGAGGGATGGGTGCGAGGGCAGCGATGGTAGGGTCCAAGGCCATGGCCACTCTGATGTCGCACTCTCTGGTCTGGACCACGCGGTACCCTTGCTGTTCCAAGTACGCGACTTTGTCCCGGGTGCGGTCAGCCAACGTGCTCATGGTACAATGAAGTAGGGGATGAACTCTGTTTTGGTGGTTACAACGATCACAGCCATGCCAGAAACAACCGTTTATTTCGTAGGCCGTGTGGGTGGCGGCGTGGTACCCATCCAGTTTGTAAGGCCCCACGCGCTTCTCTCCTTCGTTGCCCGCGTGCTGGATCTGAATCCCGTCCCGCCGCTCCACGTGGGCCAACCATTGGAGGGCCAGCGCCGACTGCACATCCTTGGGGCGGTAACCGAGCCGTGGCAAGACCGCAATGGTGTTAGGGCGTAGAAATTTCTTTCGAAAAACCAGGTTGCACATAGAGGCGAGCGTCACGGTCCTGGTAAAGGGATCTATCTCCGCCGCTTTCATCATGATAGCCCGGAACGCTAAACAGGCCCGTTGTAAGATGGCCACATCCCGGTGACAGTAGAGGGCCAGTTCTTTCTGGAAATCAAACACCGTCCCCTTGCCCCGTTCGGTCGCGTGCCAGGCCACTAGTTCTTGTTTGCCTTGAGGACTCAGTGAATCTGGGTCGTAATAATGAAGGTCTGGTAGCGGTCCCACGTACTGCTGGTGTTCTGGTTTGTTAAAAAAGATGGGAAAATCCAGCTTGTTGAGGTTTTCTGCTTGGAAACCGAACGTGACGGGGAATTGTTTGAGGGCTAGCGGGATGAAGAGCAGAGAGTCCTTGAGGACGAGCTTGTAGTCGGGGATGGTCACCACCATAGCCTTACCGCCGCGGAAGAGCACTTTAGGCTTGACGGCATTCTTGAACAAGTACTCCAGGATAGGGTAGGAGTCGTACCCCATGGCGTTGTGGGCCAGGCACACGTAATTTTCATGGTCCCCCGAGAAGAGCCAATCGCAGAATTGGGTGAGGGCCGTGGGGCCTTTGAACTCTATTTTCCGTGGACCGCATTGAGTGCAGGTGGGTAAATCTGACGTCACACAGAGCTCACACACTTTGGAGACTCCCGCAAAGTTGACCCTGTGCTGAGCCTCCAGGGGCATGGCTTCGAAGTCGAAGAAGAGGTACCGGAACTTGTCCTCATTCCCCTCGTCTTCCGCAGCGGCTCTCTCCGTCCCCTCTTCTTCCGCCAGGAGTGCCGTGGAGGCCTCTTCTTCTTCTTCTTCTTCTTCTTCTTCTCCTTCTTCTGTTTCTACCCTGGGGGCTTTCTGGTCAGCCACTTGCATGTAGCACAGATGGTCCGGGGGGACAATAGTGTTGCAGCTTCGGCATTGGTATTCCCCACACACGTGGACCCCTGGTTGTTGACGGGTCCGGCACAGATGGTCCACGGTCACCCCACACTGGACACAACGGGTGTACCGCTCGCAAGAGCTCCATTCTCTTGTGCACAGAGACCCTCGACCCGACCGGCGGGGTTGGCGACGGCGGTGGTTCTCATAACATCCTTCACTCTTAAACCACCGATGGCAATGGTCACACTTTTTCCAATCCCATTTCTCTCCAGGGGGGAGGGGGGAACAATCCTTGACGCCGCAACAAACACAGGTCGTGTCACAGACGTGTTGTATAGGATTATTGTAGGTCTTCTTACAGAGGGGGCAAAAGTACTTGGCGTTCAACAACCCACACATGTTGGTGATGACGTCATAGTGGTGGTCCTCTGTTTGGTACAGGTAAAGGCGGTGTTGTGCCTCGGGGAGGTGGCCTGAGTAGATAAGGCTGTTCATGTGGGCACGGGAGACCAGATTTACTTCTACACCTTGAGGCCTAAAAAACTCCTGGAATTGCTTAAGCTCTGGTAGCCCACACGGTTGAATAGGCACCCCCGCCTGACGATGGAGTTCCACAGCTAGATTCCGTTGCACGGGCCTCCCCAGTCTTATGTATTGGTACTGTGGATGTTGTTGTGCCTTGGCTAGGGATGTGACCAATCCTCTGGCCATACACATTTCGTCTACATTTCGTATCCTCAAAATACTTCTTTTAATTTTCTTGAATTTCTCCAAGTCGGTAGTAGAACAGCGGGCCGAACGACCCCTTCCCGCCCTCGGTATTTCCACGTGAAACACGTGGACATGGAAGTTGCCCTGAAGGATGAACTCTTGGTTGGATTGTGTGAGCTCTCCAATTCTGGCCATGACCAGGGCGGGGGTGAGGGTAGACCTCATCAGGTAAGGAAAGGAAAGGGGGTAGTCCAAGCGTGGAGCGTCTAGGGTAAGCCTAACCCGATCTTCTGGGTTTGCGGTCCCAAGAGTGGTGTCCAGGACCCTCTCTATAACGGCGGTCACGTCTTGAAGAGCCTGTACAGGAAAGAAAAAATCATAAATAAATAAATTTAAAATATTTTTTTTTTTTAAAAATTAAAAAAAAAATTAAAAATATAAATAAAATGTTTTTTATTTTTATTTTTATATAAATGAATAAAAAATTGAGGCTCACTGTAGTAAGGGAGGCGAGAAAGAAAGAAAAACAATTATAAAAAAAAAATAGGAAAAAAAAATCCACGCGCGGGGGTTTGAACCCGCTCCTTTCCTTTGAGATTCCAAACAGGAGAATTAGAGCCATGCGCCACCGCGCGCGCGGTCATGACAGCCCCTCAAAATTAGTGTAGTCTTACTTTCGACTTACCTCAGCCAGAGTCGCGCGGGCCCGTGTCTTGATTTTCAGTTCGTAGTCCTTGCACGTTGTTTTGAATTTTTTACAGGCTCTCGATCTTGTTTGAACCAGTTCAAATTTTTCTTCGTCGTCGTCCTCGTCGTCCTCACTTTCTTCACTTTCTGGGGCGCTTGTTTTTGTCTTTTTAGCCGCCCCGCCACCCCGTTGTTCTGCCATGCGTTTCCGAGTTGTGGAGGGAAACAGTTCGTTTAACCAGGCGTCTGCATCCCAGAGGGGTTCGGTCTCCTCGGAAAAAACTTCGGCAAGATCTTGGTTACTAATTTCTGGTAGCTCGGCGGGGAGGGGCCACGTTGTGATTAGTTTCTCGACGTCCTCTTCGGTTATTCCGCCCAACTCTAGCGACTCCCCCTCGGGGATGGTAAATGCCTCTTGAGAGGAGGACGGGGTGTCCGGGGGAAACTCCGTGGCTTCGAGGAACGCGTACGTAGCGTCTTCGCTGTGCCAAGGGTTCACGTCTTCGTACGTTGGCCACTCGTTTTCTTCTACGGCTATTTCCTCTACGGGAACCGAAGCGGCAGGCGGGAGAATTTCCTCCGACTCCACGGGGGAGAGGGGCTGTGTGGTCTGTAATGATGAGGCATAGGGATTGTCCACTTTTTCTTCTTCTATGGTAAGGGTGACTTCCCTGCCTTCCTCATCTAGGTAGTTTAAGGTGGACATCGTGGTGAAACTAATCCAAACCAAAAGCCGTCACTCACTTTTATATTTTTTACACTTCTCTCTGATTGGTGCACTTTTCTCGGTCTGGGATTGGTTCCCCTAGAATGAACACCCCTCATGATTGGTGGATTTCGATCCGTTTTTGGTTCTAGCGCGACTCTCTTTATTATTTTTTGTAAAAGAATTCCCCCAAACACCCCCACCCCACCGCTTATTCTTCCGAATTTTTGTGGGCCCTCCCCCGGGAGACCTCACTCTACAGGCCTCTTCAAACCGTTCTCTCTTTCGCGCCAAGGAAACTAGCGAAAAAGCCTTCCCAAAACCGTCCCTCCGAACCAACGTCCACAAAGTGGGCCCGAAATAAGAAAAGGGCGCGCAAATATAAGCCTCGGCTTGTGATTGGAGGGTTTAGGCTCCTTTTAGGTTCGCGCCAACACTCCACTGGTTTCCCGAGGGACGCGTTGGGGTTTCAGACGGTTTAGGAGCCCTTGCTCGGAAAGTGTGAAAGGGAAAACAAAAAAAAAAGGGGGGAAAACTAAGAGGGCCGTGAGAAAAGGGTCTGTAGAAAATTTTAGAAAATTTCCCCGATGTTTTCAGGATGAATTTGAGCTTCTTGGACTTCCCCCAAAAATTCTGGTAAACAACCTTGACCCGAAGTAAGAAAAGGGCACGTAAACAAACTACGTCACACCTTGTGATTGGTCCGTCAAACATCCGGTAACGTTCAACTGGTTTCCCAAAGGTCATACAGGTTTCGGGTCTACAAGAACACCTTTCCCGGGTCGAAGGAAGGGGGAAAAAACGGGGAAAACTAAGAGGGGGTTGAGAAGAAGACCTCCAGAAAAAAAATAGCCAATTTCCACGCTGTTTTAGGGTTGACTTTGAGCTTCTTAGGGGCTCAGAAAAAAAGTTTGGCAAAAAACGTCAAAACCGGATCGAACGTCCACCAATCCTAGAGCCCGTGGCGTAAAACGGGCCAATCAAAACCCGAGAAAAGTGCCCCAATCAGGAACCAGTATAGGATCTATAAAGGATAGGGTTGAATGAAGTTCGGTGCCTTTGCCCCTGACGCCTCGAGAAGGTAAGTGTACACGGAATTCGCTCTTGAAATTCAACACGCTTGGTTACTAATCTTTTTTTTCCTTTGGTTTCCTTTTTATTTCTACAGCTTACAGAACACACAAAAAGAGACGGAGGATGGCTTACCGAGGGCCTCGTAGGGATAGAGAGGTACGGTCCTGCGGACTTGTTTTTTATCTTGGAACACAACCACTAACTTTTTGTTTTTGTTTTTATAGAATGTACACGGTGTGGACGTAATAAACATGGAACCTGTAAGTTCTTCTCCGTCCCGTCCCCCTAAAAGACAGTGTGTAGCGTTCGGACTCTGCTTAACAGGACCGTTCATTTTTATTGGCAAAAAAAAAAAAAATCCCCCGACGCACAATAATTTGATTAATTTTTTATAGGTTTTCTTGGAGGTCCTCTCGGGACCTGCCCGCTCTCGGTAAGAGCGCCTCTTCAGAAACGAATTCCTCTAAAGCATTATTCATACCGTACCTCTTTTTAATTTTTAATTTTTATTTTTTTCTCAGTCCCGTGTTCACATTCATTTTTATACGCATGCTATGGTGTTGAGGATCACAGGCCTCCCCACAGAGATCCTCGCAAAAATTGGGGAATACGTTTGCAACCAACAGAGAATAGACCGGAGGAAGGCCGCCCATCAGAAGGAACTTAACCCTAGTTTATTCCTCTTAAAACATCTGACCGCAGTTGTCCGGGGAAACTACTCATGGGGAAACTCCCGCCAAACCATGGAGTTTGTACGAAATTTTAGCACGTTCACCGGCCCCCGCGCGGCCATGTACGTGGAACCCCTGACCGAATACACTTTTAATTGGTGCGTCTTTTGCCACTCGAATATGACTGTCGCTCGTATCCACTGTAAGGAGGGACTCGTTTACTTCCGTTGCCCCCACCACCTAGTCTATTTGGATCTGGGAGACTGGGATGGTTGGGGACGCTTTCAGTGGCGTAAATTGTATTTTCACATTGATTCATAGTTTTCTATTTTTTATTTTTATAGTGTATATGGTGTGGTGGTGGTGGTGGTGGACTCGACCATGTACCTTTACCCCCCATGCCCTGTTGCAGAAGTGTATACTGCAAACCCTGTTTCATTTTGGCAATCGCGGATGCCTTAAAGACTAATGAACATCCTCGTTGTGGAGTCTGCTTTCAAAAAATGTGGCACCGTTTTTTTATTAGCTCGGGGAGCATAATTATTTTTAGACATGGCTCGACCTTAGCCAGTTTTCATTTGCCGTTATCTTCCTCGTTCCGAGAATATTATTCTTATATTTATCCACTGAAAGCTTGGAAGTAGGGGAGTCTTATTGCCATGGAGAAAAATGTATTATCCTCGCCAATCTTTTTATTTTTTATTTTTATAGTGTATTATCTGTGGAGACCTCCCCAACAACCAGCTACCGCCCCTCCCGTGCTGCGGGGAACAAGTGTGCACTCCCTGTTTTATAAGATTCGTAGCAAGGTCTCTCAAGTACGATAGGATACCTTTGTGTTATTGCTGTTTAAGTCGGATCGAGCATTCTTTTTTTCTTAGGGCAGGCTCCATTATTTTATTCAATCACATGGACACGTTAGGGGTTGTGACGTTACCCTTGCCAAAACATCACGCAACCCGTTACAATATGATTTGACATTTGACATTTTTCTCCATGGCAATTTCCCTTTTCCTATTTTTATACATTTTTAAAACAATTTGCTTATAATTAAAATTTTCAAATATATTTCAACTATAATAGGGCAATGGCCCAACTCATTGTAATTTTTTAGCTATAAAATAGGGCGATGGCCCAACTCACTGTATTTTTTAATTATAAAATAGGGCGATGGCCCAACAATTCATGTCAAATAGGGCAATGGCCCAAACAAATACCATGTAATTTCACTCTCTCTCTCCCTACGGGGCCCCGAAATAGGGCCCCTTGTAAATAGTGTATATATTTATTATTATTATTATTATTGTAACATTATTATATTATGAAAGATTTGGAAACAAAGTTGTTTTTACCAAACACATGCCTTTTTTATTGTCTCCAATAGTGGTTGAATCACATAAAACCATAAGGTATTATTACATAGTGGTTGCTTCCTATAAGACCACAAGGGTAAAAATCCCGGGGGTCCGGTTTGTCCCCAAAATCTAGGTCTTCTCGGCTCCATGGGTCCCGGGCTATCACTAGGAGGGGGGAGGGCGGGGACCCACGGTCATTGTACCCACAGGGGATTCGTAGGGAATCAGGGTGTCAGTGTAGTCTCTGGGGGACCCCCAGGGGCGTCCCCGGTGGGGTCCCCGGTGGGGTCCCCGGTGGGGTCCCCGGTGGGGGGCCCAGTGGGGGTCCCTGTGACCTCTCCGCGGGGGACTCCTGAGCCCGTAGTGGATCTATAAATCCCAACCAATCCTGAGCCCGTAGTGGATCTATAATCCCAACCAATCCTGAGCCTGTATTGGATCTATAAATCCCGACCAATCCCAGCCCCGTAGTGGATCTATAAATCCCGACCAATCCTGAGCCTGTATTGGATCTATAAATCCCGACCAATCCCAGCCCCGTAGTGGATCTATAATCCCGACCAATCAGGAGCCTGTATTGGATCTATAACAGCGGCAGCCAATCCGCAGCCTGCCTAAGATCTATAACCGAGGAGGCGGGGCCTGTGACGTCACACAACCTGTGACGTCACAGATTTGCTCTCGACCAATCAGGAGAGGGTATATGATCTATATAGGGCCCCCTTACTACTCCCGTCGTTTACCCGTGAACTCGTCCGATGGTTAGGGTTCGGGTTAGGATTTGTCGTAGTCAGTTACCAATAATCGGTATTTCAAGCGTGTTTGCCATTTACTGATTATTGGTAATTGTAGAGCGAGGATGCGTTGGTCCAAAACAGTTAATGTAGTGGGGAGCAGTGTGTGAGGAGTAAAAGCAGGCCCCCGCCAGCTTTAAGCTGTAATACTCAGCCTGCTATAACAAATAAAATATTTATTTACCTACACATTTTACAGCCTACTTGTCTTATTACAAATGAATGTTGGGCTTGAGGAGCTGTCGAAATACACAAAACATGACCGGGAAGTGCAGCAGAAGGCATTTGCGAAAGTCTAAATCTAAAAAATTCCCGGGGAAGCATGCTCCCGGACCCCTCAAGAAGCGACCCTTACGGAGCGGTTGTTTGGGCCTACAAATTTTAAAAACATGGCTACGCCACTGTCATATATATACGTCGGTCGACTGTTGGTAAACTATAAGTGTCGGTGCATGTTCAATCGGCCGACTGTCGTTGAATCATCAACCATGTCGGCCGACATACTGAATAGTCAAGTGTCAGCCGAGTAGCGGTCAACATTCGGTCGACTCTCGGCCAACCCTCGACCGCTTAATGGCCGACAGTTGGCCGAGCCTCGACCGATATGTCGGCATACAGTACACATGATCCGATCTTTTTGTGTTTTTTGACATCTTGTTGCTCAACGGAAAGCTGGAGGAAGATCACTAGTGATTTCATGTTATTTTTCGTCCAAGCTTCTGGGCTTGTCAAGCCTGTTAAAAACGGTTTGTCAGCGCGCGGCGAAATTTTGTTTTAAGCTAACACGACCGAATGAGTCTGGGCAACAACACAAATGCTCAAGGTTCTTTTGTCACTGGCCATGGGAGTTGAAGGCTCGCTCACAGAGTAGATATATATCAATATACGTATCAATATACATGCACCTGACCAAATCATTAGTTATTCATGGTTTGAAAAGCGTGCTACGATGCATGCATATTATGAATCCGTGAAAATCGTTTCCGGTTAATTGTAAAGTATATTTTCAAAGGTAAAATAATTCTCTTCTATACTATAACATGATAAATAGTAAGAAAGACGACATAAAAACATGATAAGGACCGTATAAAATACAATATGGAGCGTACAATATTAAATTGCCAAGGATAAAGAAAATGTTCCACACTTCAGTTCATCTCATCTTCAATAACAGGATTGACCAGCTGTGGACATGTAAGCGCGTATTAGCACAGGGAGCCCAAGCTCGATATTTGTGCACTCTGTTGGGTAGTGAATTAAACATAGCTCCAGTAACCCTGAAACTTCGTCCCAATGACAAAAACCAATCAACAATAGTCCATGTAAGACATTTAGACTTTATTTCCAAGATTTCTTCGGTTATAATTATTACACTATCAACAGTACGTTCTGCTTCAAAACGTGCACAAATATCGAGCTTGGGCTCCCTGTGGTATTAGTTGTTTCAGCAGTGCGTGTACTTGTGTGGAATAAAATAAAGGACCGAAAACATTTTCGTTGCTGACATTGTGTTATCCATCAGATTAAGTTATAGAACGTGATTGACAGCAAGACAAAACACTCTAATGCAATGCTATAATTTAGGTTAACCAAGAAATTTTGAATACGAATTATACAATTTATATTAGGATAACAGATTTTAGGGATTTATACTTTTTACAACGTAACACATTTTAACTAGGGACCATTTCTGTAGTTTTATTATTAGTTCATGTATGCACGGCTATCGGGAAGAGCATTATATATGTATGATGAGACACCGTGTTGAAATAAAGATTGCGTGTATGTGTGAAAGATTGCGTGTATGCGTGTATGTGTGAATGCGTGCGTGTATGCGTGTATGTATGTATGTCTGAGTGTAGTAATCATGCTTACATTTTTCTTAGCTGTTCCCCTTTCCCTATTTCTTATTAAACATTTCTATTATTAACGTAAATCAATACTTGACAGCCGGAAAAAAAGAACATCTACTGTATGGGTCGGATTGACTTCCTTTCGTTTCGTGCAAGAGGTTCAAGAATGACAAGGACTCCGAATAACAGCCGAGAGAATATCCCGAATATTACGCCGATGTTCACAATTGCAAGGTTGTCAGCATTTTCATGTCTTTAGCAAAGATATGTTAATAGTGTGTTAATACGAACATTCCCAGAACCTTTTTCTTAGAAAAGCTAAGACACGTGCTGCATTAAAAACAAGTTTTGTGCTATTTACAATTGTATTTATACGGTCAGGGAAATGGAACAACTCTCATTTTCTCACAGCTGAGTTTCTGAAACGCCCCAATATACCCAGCCTACCCAGCGATGGGTATTCAGCCGAAGCTGTTTTTCATCTAACGTATCTTACGTGATAGTCAGTTTATATTGAGATCAAAAGGTCACAAGATTACTAATAATATACACACAAGGTGTGATGTCAGCTATGTCGATGGTAGATTATCAGTGCCTGAGGATCTTTATATCCATTTCGTGAATGTGACTGTTTATCTGTGCTCACGCTAGCTTCATCAGTAGAATAGAGAGTTAAAAGGAACAGGACGCTAACTGGCTCAGTCGACTACATTTCACACTCCTGTGCTTGGAAGTGGCGTAGAAAATTCACTAATATAAAGGAAAGAAGAGAATTCAACAGTGCTACCTGACTGTTATCGACCGTGATATAGAAATCTGTGAGGCAGACTTGAGCTTCGCGAGAATTCAAGGCTGTTTTCTATTGAAGGCAGAACAAAGACAGCAGCGAAGAACGAAAGCAAGGGCCAGGAAACAAGGCCGGGTTTATTTGGATCTGTTAGGGCAAATTTTACTGAAAGGTGAAGAAGGGTTAGTCTGTTACAAGAGGCCGTCGGCTAGAATAGAATTGGAAAATAAGGAACTGGAATTGGTGGACCGCGACAACGGCCTTCTGTAAGACGAACAAAGGTGATTTGATAAAAAGAGCACGGTCAACGAGAGAGAGAGAAAGAAAATCGAATTGAAAAGTTCACGTGTCACGGAAACGGAAAATTACAAATGTTAGTTATATACACCACATTGTCTAAATAAGATTCAACTATACTTTTGCCATATGGGTTTACTAGTATTCTCCTTGATAGGTCAGGCAATTCTCGTATTATTCAACATTTTAACTTTCGCTCTTTTTGCTTTTGTAAACTACTTCGCGAATCAAAAAAACAAATACTTCTTTCAGTCTTTCCTGGGCAACCGAACAACCGATGACATCTCCGACATGTTTTACATCGGGCTTACCCCTGCTCGCTGGACATGCTATATCTGGTACGTCGTGTATGCTGGGCAGGCTCTCTGGATGGCTTACTCTGTGGCTCTACTGTTTACAAAGCTTTCCGCCACAATCAAACCCCTTGTTCTTCTCCTATTTACGAGTTCAAGCATTTTGAATATTTCTTGGTGCGTGCTCTGGAGTCGACTGATGATCCGCGCAGGGTGTGTTGTGATATTTGCTGGGGTGTTCCTCACAGCCATAGCTTTGATCCTAATATACGTCACTTTCAACCAATTGTACGACGCTGAAGAACATTCGGAAGTGGATTTCTGGGCCTTTCAGTTACTGGTTTTCAATTCCATAGCGAGTTATATAGTCTGGATGATGTACACATCCCTTCTTTGCTTAGCGACCGTAATGTCACACGCCCAGGGTATAACCGAAGTTGCCTCCTCGTCTGTCATACTAATCATTTTGTTTGTCTTGATCTTTGTTTGGTTCATATTGGAGAACTCAATCTTCCTATGGTCAACTAGATACACCTTTAGTATCTACCCCACGATTATTGCCACACTTTTAGGGAGCGTCCTCGGCAAAAACTGGAACCCGGCATCTCGTAACTCCATCATCCTGGTCGCTCTAATCTGCACTGTGAGCTTGTTGTTTGTTCTTCGCATTATTCGTGTGGTATTTAGGCTTAAAAGGGCTAGGAAAACGTACGCTATTACAATTCCGCCAAATAATCTACATTCAGAATTTAAACTTGAGTTCATGATGACGCGATTTTAATCTAGCCCGAGTTCCTTGTAGCCGGATTCAGTTCAGTGTTAATCCATGCAAGATACATTTTAGCCAAGAATTGTTGGTCTCTTGGTATACGTAAAGGATGTCTTTCTCTGTTCTAAGACTTACGACAAGTAGAAAAGTACTACTTGTTACTCATCAAACAACAACTTTTTAGATCCAAATCAGTAGTTCACGAGTTACGGAATAGTGAACTAAAGATTACCCTTAATTCTGGGCTTTGTGGAACTGGGCCCTGTGCAATAGACTATGGAGGACTTTGTTTACATCATACTTGAAAGAGCCGGCACTATCGTCACATAGAATCCATATAGTATATTCAGGGTATATATAGCCATGTATATTTTAATAGCTTTACACAGTGCAGTAGGGCCGAGAGAATTTCTTTTCTTTGCCATCGAGCTGTTTTAAGGCCCGAGCCACCGTTGTAGTTGCGAGTGTTTAAATAATAGGTACAGAATGAGAGGAGTCGATAAAACACGGCCGAACACGAATTCTGTGTGTCTTATCAGATGTCTAGATGTACAGAGTCATGTTTTTTAGTTATGTTGGCGATACGACCTATTTCGACCGAGAAAATCGAAGCAAACGTTTATGTCAATCAGGACGAATCTGTATTAGATTTACAAACTACTCATGAAACATTCACTTCCTT
The DNA here is from genome assembly GCA_030867875.1 of Actinernus sp. WN-2022. Taxonomy (NCBI): domain Eukaryota; kingdom Metazoa; phylum Cnidaria; class Anthozoa; order Actiniaria; family Actinernidae; genus Actinernus; species Actinernus sp. WN-2022. The sequence goes on along the minus strand of JAOWCC010001589.1, from coordinate 82,601,876 downwards.
TGTTTCCCTTCATGAATTATAAATGAGTTTGATATATATTTGTTAAAAACTATCTGAACTATGTTCTAGTACAATACGACGATCGTTTTATAAATAAAATAGGCTGCGACAAGTACAATTTCAAAAACTCGCAGCAGTGTTTTATCAGATTTACGAACACGAGGGCGCAGCCCGAGTGCTCGAAGGTTTGTAAATCTGATAAAACACTGCTGCGAGTTTTTGGAACGGCTTCAATAACGTCGATGTATAGAGTCATGTAATTCAGTTATTTCGGCCGAGAAAATCGAAGCAAAGGTTTGAGTAAATGAGGACCGTATCTATATCAGATTTAGAAACATCATTAAATATTCATTTCTTGTTTTTTCCTCATGAATTATTAATGATTTTAGGTGGTTTTGAGGCCATTTTTTAAAGCACTAGCTGTTACAAATTGAATAATTTAACATGATTCTGCAATATTTTGAAAACTGAATATTAAACTCAGCTTTTTTAAATATTAAGCATAAATACTATGAGCGTTTTACATCTGTAGCGGGATTCCATCGTAATCTCAAAGCATTTCTGTCCTGCGGCTATTTTGAACGATAAGAAACTATTACTGATATAAACTTATTAAAATGCTTGTCACGGCACCGTTTTTATTGCCCAGTGACCCGTATAACAAATGTTTCTTAAAGCAAAATATAGAATCTGATTGAATAAAGATTTCTCGTTTTAGCTGGGTTCAGGTGGGAGGAAAATGTCTCTCGAGCCCACACTAAAAACGAAAAGTGTTCACGTTCTCGGAGGTTTTAGCTCATTGTATTAAAATCCGAGGGTAACCAAATTCTATGTACAACTGTATGTATGTGTGCGTGCATGCACAATAAAACTCACATTTCTTTGCTTATAGTTTATTTATTTTTTATTTCCTTGTTTAGTTATTGCGTCTTACAAAATAAAATAAAGTTTCAGTTTCCATATGCATGTTTCATTTTCGGTAAACAACCGTCTCGTGACCCGGCCAACAGGCCAGTGCATTCATTGTACATACATATATAACATGGTGTGCCGTGTTTTATTGTTTTCAACTGGCGGTTTCCTTTCCGTGTAAAACTATATTATAAAACAGATCAAGAAACCTTAAATCCATGTTTTATACTATCATAAAACTCTGGTAATTTGAGAACACTCGAGAAATGTTGAAAGCACGCGCCTTCGGCTTGTGCTTTAACATTTCTCTCGCGTTCTCAAATGCCCATCGTGTTTTATGATAGTATAAAACATGGCTAAGGCTGCTTTATTTGTTAAGTATCCGGCGTACGAGGGATAATATTCCTGCCTTTGTCGTACATGTTTACCATAACGGTATGTATACTAGATAAACAGTTTTTGCAGGAAACAGTCACATGCTGATATAACTGATCTCGTGATCCCATGGGAAAGGCTATACTGGAACACAAACAATCTTTACGCCCGGTCGTGTATACGACAAGCATTTTAGGCACGGCAATCCTTAATTTTTGTCATGGAAATATTCTGGGTACGCATTCCCATGCCCGAGAATCTAGGAGTTCTGGGACCCTGTCAAAAGGTAGTCTCGGCCCGCCTGTTAGGAGTGCCGTGCCCAAGTTAGGATTGCCGTGCCCAAGTTAGGATTGCCGTGCCCAAGTTAGGAGTGCCGTGGCCAAGTTAGGAGTGCCGTGCCCAAGTTAGGAGTGCCGTGCCCAAGTTAGGAGTGCCGTGCCCAAGTTAGGAGTGCCGTGCCCAAGTTAGGAGTGCCGTGGCCAAGTTAGGAGTGCCGTGCCCAAGTTAGGAGTGCCGTGCCCAAGTTAGGAGTGCCGTGCCCAAGTTGGGAGAGCCGTGCCCAAGTTGGGATTGCTGTGCCCAAATTAGGAGTGCTGTGCCCAAGTTAGGAGTGCCGTGCCCAAGCTAGGAGTGCAGTGCCCAAGCTAGGAGTGCAGTGCCCAAAATGAATGCCGTGTATACCCGCGGGAATTAGAAAGATCGACTGGAGGTAGAGAAGAGCATTTACAAACAGGCTTTGCTAATAACACTACCTATCTCATACAAGGGCCTTTACATAAATGAAGTCAGATATGTTTTGTGGCACTGTACAACCATGTGATCATGATTGTTTCCTGCAAGGGGCCAATACACATATTAAGAAAGAAAATCTATATTTATCTGGTTACTAACTTTTAGTAACTGATATCTATTAATTTAATGAGGTATACTTTTCAGCAGTGTGTAATGTTGTTTATTTCTATTACTTTCCTATAATTTTCCATAAACCCACAACACCCACACCTAAATTTCACAGTAGCTATACTTAAGAGAGTGGTCATTATTTATGGGTATGGAGGTCGGCTAAATCATGGGGTGGGGACTTCCCCCATTTATCGACCCACCCCCTAAAATAATGCCTACTCGCTATTAAACAGCTAAAGTGCGAGCAAAATAATAGTTTATGAAAATGAAGTAGCATGATTTCCATCATGGAACATTTCTTCACATGGTGCCCACCAGTTACCACCTGTTCCTCCATCTGATGGTGGTGGACCTGACCACTCGTATGACTCCTGGCATGGCTCACACTCCTTCCACCATTTATGGGTCACTGGGTCAGCGGCAATTGCTGCCATGTCGTTGTCAAAGTCATCACCTGTCCAGGTCCCAGTATTTTAATAAATATGAACTATACTTATAGCAATGTTCAACAAACCATATGGTAGCACCAAACCACGGCAAAATGTCACGCACATGTGCTTTTGAAAATGACCCCTAAAAGGTACGTGATGCATAAATTAAAGGTTTAAAAACAATAATTTTAACCCCTAAAGGTACAATTATATAATTATGCATGTGTTCAGTAAAAGAACCTCAAAATAAATCATGATCTAAACCCCTAAAAGGTAAGACTCAGGTTGCATAACTAACTTGTGCGAACAGGACCCCCTAAAATGTAGCTAGTTACAATTATTATAATTTTTACCCCTGAAAGGAGTGCCGAGCACCTCCATCAGTTCAATATATAGGGAGTCTCCCCCCCCCCCCCCCCCCCCAGGTTACTGTTCTTTCAAAACAGGCATTCATTAATTCTTAGAGTTGTCATCCACCATTCTAATCAACAATAAGCCTGTGGCAAGCACAGGGGGGCTCCCCCCTCCTTTCTCTGCACTTAGGCTATAATTGACTTAATATTAATGCCACAACATCATTCCAGGCATTACATTCACCTACCAATGTACTCCATATGTGAGAATAACACCTGATTGTGCTTGTCATAGTAGATGGTGAAATTCCTAATATTGCTGTCCTGCAATCTTTGAAGCACCTATCAAATGAGTGAAGAGGGAACAACAATTTGACTCATGCTTATTCATATAAAGATTATAATTAATATACACAGGCATTTTTTGACATTAAAATGAAGTAACATTTCAAATCCCTCTAGGAGGAGGCCAGACAACTAGGAGTCCTTAGTTAACATATATATTATATATGGCTCTATCAATTCCAAACTTGCCCATGCCCCCCCCCCCCCCCACCCCACAGCATTTGTGGTAAAAGTTCAGTGGTAAAAGTACTTATAATATAAAACAAGATTAACAAAAATGTGCACCAAACGAAATAAATGTAAATGCATGTGAAGTATATATTCTTTGCCCATATTTGGTAGAGAAAATGCTAGCCTATGAATACTATAGATATTGAGGAACTTGGATTTCTTCAGGGGTCTACCAAAAAATGTCATGGAATTATTTAGAACCGTTCACCCCAAAAATATTAAATTCTTCAGGGGTTAAACCCGATCAGAGCAATTGGAAGTCTTCAGGGGGTCAACATTTATATGTAAGTCTTATATATATATATTTATAATATAGATACGATAGTATGCGTGCTCTGATTGGCTAAAAAGCCATGTTTTATCAGAGTATATAACATGGTTTGCCGTGTCTTTATTGTTTTGAACTGGTGGTTTCCTTTCATCGCACATGTAAATCTATATTATAAAACAGATAAATTAAAGAAGCCTTAAATCCATGTTTTATACTATCATAAAACACTCTGGTCATTTGAGAACACTCAAGAAATGTTGAAAGCATGCGCCTTCAGCTTGTGCTTCAACATTTCTGTCATATTCTCAAATGCCCATCGTGAAATGGCTAAGGCTTCTTTATTTGTTAAATATACATATAGACACCATATTTTTTTAAATAAATGTAATGTAATTTTGTAAATATGTAATGCACCTGATCAGCAGCTTCCCCGAGGGGTCGACCCCCAGGCTGACCAGGAGGATTGTAAAAAGACAGAAACAATCCTGACGATTTCCCACAGGGGTAGGGGAATCGTCCCTTTCAAAGTCCCCTGGTTACTAGGTCTTCCACGACCTACAATCCCCGCCATCATTTTGCACGAAATGAGATCGATGGAGCTGAATTGAGTACTCAATCTCGTTACTATATATAACGTTATGGGGCTATTGCACTTAATATTTGTACCCCCCTGTTGAGGACCAAGGAATTCTCCGGGGGTCACCAAATAACTTTTCAAGGAATTCTTTGGGGATACCATATAAATAGAGAGGAATTCTTTGGGGGCACATATCAAATTTAGAGGAATTCTTTGGGGATAAAGTGAATACTTGGACAATTCTTCAGGGGTTGAAGTCAATTCTTCAGGGTAACACTACTTTCCACCATGGAATTCTTCGGGTGTTTTTCATTTCAGAGGAATTCTTCAGGGTACAACTCAAAATAAGGTCCTCAACAGGGGGGGTACGAATATTAAGTGCAATATAGCCCATTTCTATAACATTGAACACTCTATTTTCAACAGAAAATGGAACTTTATTAACACTTCAATGAACGTCAAAGTATCTTTAAGGAACAAGAAACACTTGAATGTACTTCAGTTAGTATATTAGCTAATTAGTTAGTTTCTGAAGTGACAAAAACAATTTGAACAAATCCCCCACCCCAGTTTTCCAACCCTAAAGGCTAAAACAAAGTCGAGCATTTCCCCGACCTCAGGGGCAATTTTGCATTCAATCCTCCTGTATTCCCCCACATATCGCCGTGGTTAGCACAGGGGTCGACCCCTTGGGTAAGTTTGTAATGCAACAAAGTTTACTGATTAAACATACATATACAGCCAATCGGGCCGTTTGTGGTGCATTTCAGCTCACATTTTCCAATTTCTTCAGTTTGCGTTTTTGGTAAAAATATGTATCCTCGATTTTTTAATGCAATAGCCCAATTTTGTACGGTACCTGCGGCCAGACTGCGGCGTGGAGTTCCTTATATCGCTCGTACATGCCTGGTTTAAGCTTGATCACCGATCCAAATCTTTTTGGTGCCTTTTCGACCTCAGAACCCGACATTTTAGCCCCTTCGATCGAGCAATAGTAGTCTGATTTTTTGCCTTGTGGTCTACCTGTGGTACCGCGGGCTCAGATCAGGCATCACAATTCAAGATGGTGGACTGGTTGACTTTCCTCTCTGCTCTTGTGGTTGTGGGTGGTTTTCTGTTCTTAGGAATGTTTATAACTCGGCATGGGATGTTAGAGGCACAGGCAATGCTACGACCTGTGATGCCGACTCCAAGAGAAATCCCACCAGAGCGTGTGATTGGAGTGAGGAATCCATTTGTTGTGAGTTTGGGAGACAATATCATTCAAAACAAAGGTGACTCTTTTATTGTAAAACGTTGTAAAAAAAGGGACAGCTTAACTTCATGAAACTTAGGAATCGTTGCCTCGTAAAATACACATTAAAACGACTAATATTTTTGCCTATGGATTTTAAATAACTATTAGTAAAGAATACAACAAGAGGCTATTGGTGGGTTGCACTGGCGGCCATGTTGGTTGGTACCACATTTGCTTCTTTTGTTCCTACAAACCAAGATGACCGCTACACTTTTGTGATTGTATTCCCTTAGGAATGATTGCAACCCAAGAATAGTTTATAAATTATGACGCAGCGGCAATTATTTTTTAAATCCGGGTATAATAATATAATACCCGGAGTACCCAATCGATGAAAATCGATCATCGGAAAGCCAATCGATAAATCGATATCAATCGATATAATTAACTAATTGATATCGATTGATATCGGTCAATCGATGAAAATCGATAGTCACACAAAAAAGGTGCCAATCGATAAAAATCGATTAATCGATTGTTTTCATTCTGTTTGATAAGAATCAAGTTTCGTTTTTAATTATAACCCGTCGATATCCTGATACATGACAAGCCATTTAGACGGCTTTGTTTTCCCACGAGACGAAAGTGAGCAGTGAACGGCCGTTACTCGTCAAGTCATGGCTACACAAGCAAAACTATCAGAAGTATCTGTAAATTGTACGGTTAAAGGCTACCAAGAGTGCACATTTGAAGTGGCCATAGGGGAGTGCTTTACAGCTGCATGTACAAAGAAAAGGGGGGAGCGTGGTAATTCATTAAAAGTAACCAACGATCGCGGGCAGCTTGGTCACCTCCAATCGGAACTGGTCACTCCTTTCTGGCCGTTACATACAAGCATCCATGTGTACGTATAATTTAAGTAAGAATTATAGGTTCGCGAGATAGGTTTAGACGTTAGAGTGATTTTTCTTAACAGTCCGGTGTGGATTTTCATCAGCTGAATAGCGCAGCGCGTTTTGCTATGTTGAGTATTATGAGAACAGATTTAAAATTTATATAACACTATGCAGCCAGGTTATCGATTTTCATCGGAAATCGATAAAATCGATGAAGTTAAATTATCGATTGATATTGGAAATCGATAGTCACACAAACCCTTCTTATCGATTTTCATCGATTTCCAATATCAATCGATAAATTGATATCGATTGATATCGATTTTCATCGATTGGTATTGGTTATCAATTTTATCGATTGGATACTCCGGGTATAATACAGGAATCGGTCCGACCTCTGACAATATATAACTAAAACCCAGACCGGAACCATAAAACTAGCTAGGTCGTACCCTAACCACTCCGAAAACACGTTTCCAGGTAAACGACAAGGTTTTAATTAGTGCTAATTTGTGGTTAGAGCTCACAGGTACATTTAAATTTATATAAGTTCTCACTAAAATGGAGAGGAAAAACATTGAGAGCTTTCCTGGAACTCAAACCCCCAATCTCTTGCTCGTTAAAACCAATCATTGCAACCACTGTACCAAACAACCTTCATCGCTTGAATTGTGTCAAATTTAAAATGTTATAATCATGTAAATTAGCTAGTTCCCAGTCATCTGGCAGCCATTGCTAATGTATTGTATTCTTGGCCAATCAGCGGTCAGGTTGATTCTTGTTGCCTAGCCACAAGTACCTTTATCACACAGAAGCCATTTTGGCTACAAACAATAGCCATTTTGGAGTTAAGGAAAGGACTGGGGCCAAGTGAATAAAATTAATCAGATTAAGAAATGAACTCCATCACAAGAAGGATCACAGAAGATTTGAGAAAACATGTGCATTTGTCTGTATTTATCATAATACAATAGCTTACCCCAACGAAAAAGACCCTAACCGGTCAGTGAACATAAGATCACAGGTAAACAACAAGTGTTTAGGGCTAATTTGTGGCTTGATCTCACAGGTAAACAATGAGTGTTATGGCTAATATTGCTTTTGAGCCATTAAAAACAATGGCTAAAATATTTGCCCCAGTTCAAAAATATTTGCCCCGGTTCAAAATGAATTGAACCAGTGTTCTTCCACAACATGTACAAACTGAATTAGCAAGCTTTCAAAAATCGCATAAATAAGAGCTAGAGAATGAATACGAATGGTTTTAGGGAACACCATCCCACAAAGCCATAACTTTCTCTCTTATTTTCCTGGTTTGGGAAATCTCACCACATTTTTATTAACAAACCAAAATTGGTAAACCTACTATAAATTTTATTGTGATTGTTCTCATGATGGGGTTCATTTCTTAACCTTCCTCAACTCTGAAATAGTTAATAGCTTTTGCACATCCAGCCTCATTTCTGCCTCAAGCTTGGAAGTGGAGAACAATTTTATGTTCATGGCCACTGTGTGGAGAAGGGAGAGACAATAGACCACTTCATGGTCAAAGTTAAAGGATTATACTGGGTAATCAGGATAGGACAAACATGGTTGGAAATACAGTGAACAAGAACAACCCATGTAAATGACTTTCTTGTTCAGCAAGTTGAACTGCATGTTTTATTTTTATGGTTGCAAAGAGTTTGGGAACTCTGACAGCTAAACTGCAGAATACAGTGACACTTGAAAACTACACTAAATTATCCATAATTGAAGGGCTGTGTGCAACAAGGTGATTCCTGATCACATACTCACTAGTAACTTCTCCCTTAGAAAACAAAGAATTTGAAGGAGAATTTAGAATGTGATCAGGAGTCACTTATGCCCTTATTGCACACAACCCTTCAAATTTAGACTTGATTTGGAGTCTTAGACTAATACTGTTAGTTTTGTTTAATTGCAATGTTTGGATTTTTACTAGATTTTTAGAATGTTTGACTGTATGAAAATATTGGAGAAAATGAATTATTAATGAACAATTGGCACTGTATTCTGCACTCCACTTGGGAAGGAGGAAGATTGTGCACAATGATTCCTTCCCATGGTCCTTTGCTCTCTAATATCTAGCTCTTCAAATAATGTGACTGAGTACATAATTTGAGGCAGGTCAGTGCTATACTACATTTTGTACATGTGTTATCTGTATGTTACTGTATGATGTGGAGTATTGTACAGCCTACAGTTCCTTTTCTTATTTATCCTTAAGGGCTTGTCCACCTTTACTCAGTTGCTCGCTACCATGTTATGTCTCACTTTATTGGGAGTAAAGGTGGATGTAATAGATGCTGAGGTGCATAAGAGAGATGACAGAGGTGAAAACAATATTCAGAATGCTGATAATCCTGAATATGATGATGATGAAAGCAGTGATGACTATGATACTGATGACACCAGTGATATGCCAGTAATCAGAGCAGTTCCTATTGAAAGTATCTTATCTGGTTCTTATACAAACAGGAGCTGTTCAGAATTGTATCCTTTTGAATTATAACATGAAAATAAACTTGCACTTTTTGTCAGGAAACACTATTCATGCCATCAAAGGTACATGTACATCACAGTTGGCTCCGTGGTAAAAAAGGGAAGCACTGGTCAGAATGAAATGTTTAGAAGGTTGACACTTTGCACATGCAAATTAAGATGTTACCATGGTAACACTCTAGGTCCTAGGCTCCTTCACTGAGGAAAATAAATTTTCTAATTTCTCCTTTGCCAAACAAATTTATTTCTACTGTGGGCATATCAGAAGGTTTGGAACAGTGTAGGCAATGTATGCGAGTGCCTTAAAGTAAATTGTTTTGTGAAACAGAGATAAAAACTACAATTTTATGTTCAAGGTGAAAGGAGCCTGGGACCAATAGTGTTTCCATGGCAACATGATTTCCACAGTGATGTGTTTTCCTTAGTACCACACATGTGAAAAGTTTCAGTTGTTTTTACCCACTATTTGCAGATATATTCTTCATTTTGTGATTTGTCTTCATAGCTGTGTCAACCTTATGACATCACAGACCATCTAATTTGCATATTCAAAAACTTTAATATCTCTGGAACGAGATGAGATATTGACAAACGTTAAACGCCATTCTTCCTCAATTTGAAAGGACTTTCAAATAGGATTTTAATGACGAAAAATTTTACTTCATAGGCACTTTAAAGGATTCTGGAGGTTGTACAGTAGTTTGATGATGTTATCATGTAGATAGACACATCATTACAGCCCTTGACATAAATACAGTTACGACCCAGGGAGTAATTATTCAATCAAAGAAGAAGTACCAGACAAATTTGACAGTCCTATAGAGCAAAGGCATGGTATCCAGGAGCAACCAGTCTACCTGCTTGTTGTAGCTATTGAACTGTCAAGGAACACAACCTATCAACAGCACCCTATCAAGTCATGTGACATTGTAAGGACTTAGGATATAAACTAATTTAGACTGTTTCATGACTGTTTCATGAATTATGAAATCTCCTGGGTTTTTTTTTTTTTTTGGGGGGGGGGGGGGTGGGAGGGAAAGTATGCAACCAAACATTTGTACTTAATAGCCATGTAGCTACATTGTATCAACATCTATGAGAGGACTTTTATTTTAATGTGGTGATATTTAATTTGCTGAGCTTACTGTTTCATCAACTGATCAATCCTTTCTGGCAGACTCACCCACTTAATATTGTATTCAGAGTGCCACTGTACAAATAAGGGTCGCACTAGGCAAAAAATGTTCCAACTGTTTGGTATGTTTACATTAGAACACACTTGCGTCATGTCAAAGTTATGTCAATCACAAGGTCATGAATGTAATTATTACTAGGTAAATAAACTGTGTTAGATAGTATATACCACACAAGTGAATAGTGCTTTTCATGCGCTCTGATTGGCTACTCAAACTTGGAATATCTGGCATTAGTATAATATACCACACCAGTGAATAGTGCTTTACACATGCTCTGATTGGCTACTCCGGAGGTGAATATCCTTTGCTATTCACTTCCAATCGAAGCAGTGATCACCTTGTGTGAGTTTTTGTCCATTTGACAGAAAATAAAATGACTGGTATTCACCTCGGTGTCGGTGAATAGTGGTGGATATTTACCTCACCGCTCCATGGCTCAGTAAATATCCACCACTATATTCACCGACACTGACTAATGGTGAATAATTCTTCATTATTCACTGTGTTCTGTCTTACATGCGAAGAATTAGCAAGTATGAATAGCTTTTTGAACTAATTTGAGGCAGGGTTTTTCACCTGTGTGATATATATTCACTCATTAACACTGATTCCTATAGTTTTGTAGCTCAGTAAATATCCACCACTAGTCGCCTCCACTTCGGGAAATACTTGTTAATTATACCATAATTGGAATCACAGCTAGACTCCAGGTATAATGAGGTATGAATGACAAGCTAATGACTAAAAGTAACTATACTTATTTTACTTATGCCAAAATTTGGTCATCCTTGATGCAGTACTTTGGCTCCAATCTGCCAGATTCTGTAAAATTCCAAAATTTTGGTCGCACTTATTTGCATTTGGTGATGACATATTTTTTGTTAAAATAAAGCAAACGTAGCCTAGTGCGATCCTAATGATTAACACCTTTTCTTTTAATTTTGAGGTGGCACTTCTGACTGCGTTCAATTGTTCAAATCTTCATCTGGAGTAAGCCAACTACAGATAGCAGTACAGTATATCCAAACTGCGATGGAAGGCTCTTCCCACTTAAGGTATTGAATTATCTTTTCCGTAGTACACCTTACTATTTTTTACTGTTCTCTGGTTTGCTTTCATTTTAGCGTTAGAAATTTAGTATTTTAACACGAGAGGACTGATAACGTGCTTTACTGTTCTGAATTCAAACAGCAATTTTTGAATTCTAAAAGGCGAGAAAAGAGGAGGAGCAATAAATATTCCTTTTATAGTGTGGGTCCTTGTTTAAGTAACAACAACAAGTCTTTATTTCACTCAAGATATCAACTCTGAATTCTGAATTTTTAACGATACCTGGAACAACCATGGGGCTGATCAAAGCCAGGTCCCGGCGAATCCACAGATCGAATTGGAATTTAGTGTTTTGGTTTTTGCGGAGGGAGGAAACCCGGAGAACCCGGAGAAAAACCCTCGGAGCAAGGGTGAGATACCAACAAACTCAACTCACATACGGCGCCGCGTCCAGGAATCGAACCTGGGCAACAGAGATGAGAGGTGAAGCGTTTAACCACTAAGCCACCCGGCTCCCACAGCCTAAACTACATGTAACTCCTCAAGCTGTATATCACTTCAATAACGAATGAATCAAGCATGTGATACCATGGGAAGGCTTTACTGGATGGCAAATAATCTTCAAAAAATACAGTTTTAGAAAGATCAATAATCGATCCCCATTGATTCTTGACACAAAGCGGCCTTTTGAAATCATGGTTGGCACATTAGTATAACATTTGTAATGTTTATCTACACGAAGTATCGCTATAACACTACCGATCACATACAAGTGCCTTTACAGAAATGAAGTCAGATATTTTTGCCATCCAGCACAACCACGTGATGGTAACCTGCAAAAGGTCCATTGCTAAACAGAATCTCCATGACAACTTGATCTCACCAGAAATTGTTTGTAGCTGACAATGATCAAGAACCCAACCCCTCTACATCAACAACAGCTGCGCAAGTACCAAACCACGAGAACATTACTCACAATCTAGATTCCTTTCCAAATGCCACTTGCATCGTCTGCCAGAGTTTACCAGTTACCCGGGTGTTGTTGCCTTGCCGACATGCGTGCGTATGTGGTTCGTGTTTCCCAAGCTAGACTCCAAGTGCCCGATGTGTCGTCAGTTAATAAGGTCGTATTTCCAAACCCAAGAGGAACCGAACTTTGGTGGTACCGAACTTGATGCAAGCAGAGAACTTAATCACATGTCTACCTTCGATATTATTCGTGGGATATTTTCTGCAAGCTAGAATGTGTGGGCTTTACCCTAATGTACCCTGGAGGTTCTGCTACCGCAAAATTAGTTACTGTTGCTATTAGCTCCTCCCCTCTTAGTTACTGTTGCTATTAGCTCCTCCTCTCTTAGTTACTGTTGCTATTAGCTCCTCTCCTCTTAGTTACTGTTGCTATTAGCTCCTCTCCTCTTAGTTACTGTTGCTATTAGCTCCTCTCCTCTTAGTTACTGTTGCTATTAGCTCCTCCCTCTCAGTTACTGTTGCTATTAGCTCCTCCCCTCTTAGTTACTGTTGCTATTAGCTCCTCCCCTCTTAGTTACTGTTGCTATTAGCTCCTCCCCTCTTAGTTACTGTTGCTATTAGCTCCTCCCCTCTTAGTTACTGTTCCTATTAGCTCCTCTCCTCTTAGGTACTGTTGCTATTAGCTCCTCTCCTCTTAGTTGCTGTTAGCTCCTCCCCTTTCAGTTACTGTTGCTATTAGCCCCTCTCCTCTTAGTTACTGTTGCTATTAGCTCCTCCCCTCTTTGTTACTGTTGCTATTAGCTCCTCTCCTCTTTGTTACTGTTGCTATTAGCTCCTCTCCTCTTTGTTACTGTTGCTATTAGCTCCTCTCCTCTTTGTTACTGTTGCTATTAGCTCTCTTCTTTGTTACTGTTGCTATTAGCTCCTCTCCTCTTAGTTACTGTTGCTATTAGCTCCTCTCCTCTTAGTTACTGTTGCTATTAGCTCCTCTCCTCTTAGTTACTGTTGCTATTAGCTCCTCCCCTTTAGTTACTGTTGCTATTAGCTCCTCCCCTCTTAGTTAGCAGTTGAACGATCTAAATGATTTTAAGAAAAAACAAGAATCCTTCACGGATCATCTCGAAACCCAAGCAGTTAATGATATTCGAAACCTCAACGATTTCATGGAGATCAAACGACGCAGAACGAAGAATGCACACAAAAATCAAGAACACGAAATCGCCTTAGATAATCGTATGCACGAAATCGTTGACAACATCAAGAACGAATTGAAAAGAAGTTTAAATCGTTAAGCAAAATGATCGACCCAGATCAAAACAGAGCTGTCTCACATAAAACAGGATGTGAGTAAACTTGAGGGCGATTTGTACCGGGCATTAGACAACGAACAAGCGGAGGAACTTATATCCGTACAGTCAGATCAAGAACATTCATTGGCGAAGATGATCAAGACAACAGTAGTTTCACATATAAAGTAAACATTTCAAACCGTTTTCAGACCCTAGCTCCTGCCGGTACTAATGACATCGAAAAAGTACTCAGTCAGACATTACAGAAGGTATCCTACTGCTCAGTGACATAATCCGCAGCAGATGGTGTAACTGCCACATTATTATCTCCTCTGTCATTTATCATAGAACAGATAATACCAAGAACGATTTAATATTTAGAATTAACGCACAACTACGAGATATTTGTAAAGATTTAAGAATGTCACGTATATGAATAACTACAATGTAGCCACATTACGTAATGGGCTTATTAACGATGAAGCATTTTATGACGATCTACACCTACATAACAGTTCTGGTACCAGAATACTTGCTGCAAATCTAAAACAAGCTCTTGGTCTCCGTAAAGCCCGGCAATCGCCAACGGAGTATCAACACAGGCAAAATTTCCGCGAGTACCAAACTCCGGCTCGATTATCACCAAGACAACAGTCACCGCACAACAACAGTAGGCAGCTAGTATAGTGATTCGTCGGAAGGCCACCCTAATCAGTTTCCTACAGGGCAGCCATGGAAAGTCCCGTCTTATGTACCATTGAAAAAGAAGATGAAAAACATTTTCTCACCAATTGTGGATTTTACACTGACCTAAAAAGACAATTGATTAAAGATCTGAGAGAACATAACCACCTCCAATTTCAACACCTAACTGCTGACAAACAATTTAGGCTACTTATAAATCCATCAAGAAAATTAATGAAAACTATTTCGAAATATATTTATGATTGCTTCCAAAAGAGAAAAAAAGGCACTGCCATAGATAGCTAGCTTTCCGTTTTTTATCCAGTCTTATTATTATTGGACTCCCACTTATGTAAAAGTATTTTTACAAAGTGCCAATAAACAACCGCTGTCTGTCTATAACGATCATGAAACGTGTATAAACCCACTGGTATATAAGATTTGTTATCTACCATACTGGATTAAAATCCATATACTAGCTATATGGCAGTGCGGGGCTTTGCGAAGGCTGTATATGTGTTGGTTCACGCTTTGTCGAGTATTTACGCTCGTAGAAGGGCCTTACACAATATACCATTAAACACATTGTGTCACCCTAAACTCAGTTCTTGTTCTATTAGTCTTTCATTGTCAATACTACATATATGAATCTCAAACTAAACATAGGCATTATGTTTCCTTTTTTAAACTGGTCGGCAGCTAGCCTCGAGTACAAACGTAAAATATAAGAACTCTAAGGGACCATTCATTATTTATGCCTGGGGGGGGGGGGGGGGGGGGGGGGCTGGCAAGATTCGTTCTAAACAACAACAAAATGTCTTGACCCCCCTCCAAACAAAACAAAAATCTCATAACCCCCCCCCCCCGCACACAATTCTGAAAAATATAGAGCCCCCCCCCCTCCCCTCCCTCACACTGTTCACAGTTTTACATTTACAGAGGACTAAACACGGACCGAACATTATGTGGATCGGCTCTACTAAGGGGGTCCTGGAAAAAAAAATTGAAATTAAGTTTCTGAGATCGCTGGAAATGCACCCAAACCTACCTTTATTAATTTCAGATGGATCTAGATGATATTTTTTTACTAATGGAGTTTTAAAATTAAGATGAGGCAAACAAAATATTAGGCAAGACAATTGAATGGTGGTTGCATTAGGTGCTCTGTATGTTTCTCATTGGATTGGCTGATTACTATTTAATAAGCAAGGTATTTCTCTGGGGGGGTCCGGGGATGCTCCCATGGGGGAAAATTGAAAATTGCGGCCCCTTAGATGCCTGGAAATGCACCCAAAAATATAGACAGCCCCCCCCCTTCTATGCTTATTTTTTCTGTGACCCCCCCTCTCATGCTCTGAATTTTTGATGACCCTCC